>CM053785.1:61331547-61976547 GCA_028749045.1 Cupressus sempervirens | reverse complement strand
ACATCTCCTTCCCACTTGGTTTCAAAATTAGAACTTTATATTTATTTTTTAAAAGAAATCCCCCCTCCCTTTTTTAGTCCCTGCCTTGCATAAGGCAGGGTACTAATGTTTTCACTAGGGTCGCAATTAATTTTTATTAGATTTCAAGTTAATGAATTTCTAAAGTTCAAAAAATAATTTATTTATTAATTAATTTTTAATCAAGAATTTCTATTTTTTCATTGGTTGATAGCAATTATGCTAGAGGTAAAAGAGTTTTTTTAACACCAAAAATTGGAAGAAAAAAAATCTTGAAACTTCTTCAGATTCTTTTCTTTCTAGAATTTTCTTTCATCTAGTCAATCATAGATGAACAATGAAGCCCTCTTTGTTTGGTATGTTTCCATCTGTGCCACCCTGGGGTTAATTTTCCTACTGCTTTACATTTCTAGTAGCATTGCAATAGCGTACAACACCAAAATTTGGTAGCAGCATTGCATTTTTTTCTTCTTTCAGCGCATATCTTCTGGGAGGGTATGAAGTTTAATTCACACAGATTTTTGGTGAATGCCAAAGCTTTTTGTTCCTATTTTTGACAATACGCATAGGATTTTAATGATTTTTGAGTGGATTGTAGTCAAATTCAAGAAATATGTAGGCCTGAGCAGATAAAACACTATCAGAAACATGGAATCGATGACTTAACAACTTCTAAGGACTTTATCCAACCATTCCAACTAAATGGCATAGATAAATAAATCAATCAAATCAAGTCAATTGCCCGAAAACAAAAAGAAGCCCATAAAAATTCATCAATTGTATTCGTTAATAGCTCTTATTTTTTGCATCAGTACATTTCTTGGTTGTAGTACAATTAACAACAAATTTCATGGAGCCAATACAACCATTTAATGACCAAAATTTTTCAACTTCATCTAGCCTTTTGCCTCTAGGTGTCAGCTCCATTTTTTTGTTGATAAGCTTTTCAATTAGTATGTTCTTTAAGCTCTTCTATTGCCAGAGACACATGTCATCCACTTGCATTACATGAGTTTTACTGAGACCCACTAAAAAAAATTGCTATCATTTTATAGACATTTTAGTGCACGAGCTCTAATAGGGATTTGATTGATCAGATTTACTGCTACCATTAACATGTACAGAATTTCTTCTGTACAAGGCAAAGGAATTGAAATTTCCATGAAAAGCTTGAGAGTTGTTCGAGCTTGAGCTTGTTTGGTAGGTCGATCGTGATTCTAGTGAATCTAATTCCAACGAATCTATTCTCCAAGATCATATCTATTGTTGCACAATTGTCTTTAGTCTATAGACTAACCCAGCCAAAGCTTGTGGAGAATCCAATGTGAAACACAATGAAAGTAATATTAAGTTGTGTGTTCAGAATATCAGATTAGTGAGATTTAAGTGTAAGGAAAGCTAATCTTAATTTAATATGTATGTACATGTGTTAATACACTAGGAGTCATTCCATAGCAATAAAGGGACAGTTAAGTTGCATTGGGCTAATAAAAATTGGGGTGTGGTCTACATATAATTAAGAAAAAACTATAGCTAGAAGTATAAATAACTATTCATTTTATTACAATTATATCATAGTTTGATATTACAATAGCTAAAACATTTTTCATATGCGGTATTGTGTCCTAAAATTCCAATACATTTTGTACTTGACTTCTTGGCTAATAGAAGGCACACTATTTTTATGCACTTGATAATTAAAAACATTGATTTTTGGTTATAATGTCATGCAAATGCAAAAATTCTAAAGCTTATTTGACTTTGTCCTTATTCTTCTAGGTTATTCTTACTTACATATTTACAAATTTGGCCCAAGAACAAATATGATAGATTGCTCCATTTTGATTTTTCCAATTGTTCTTTCAAATGTAAAACACAATAGTCCAACTAATTTTATACCATTTTCTAGTTGGGTATATGTCAAACTTGATTGTATCAACTTCCAACTAATTTTGATTTAATCTTTGTTGGGTGCATATATGCTAAACTATCATAATAGCATAGGTGCCAAATATATAATTTGCACATGTTGAATAAATAATTTGTTTATGTTAAATTTAATACTATTTGATTGTTAAGTTTAATACTATTTGATTATATATTTATCACTTCACCAACCTTATTCAGACTCTCACGGAAGACAAGGACTCAAGCTCGAACAGAGCTCTTGTTAGTTCGTGCCAAAGGCATGAAACTATTAGAATCATTCAATCTAATTCTACAATTAAATAAACCAATTATATTAAAGAATTACAGCAATTTCTATAATTCACATTTATTTTTATTTTTTTGTGAATATATAAATCTTATTTACTATTCATTTGATTGGTCAATCCTATTTTTTGTAAGGAGAAAATTCAATTTTCTCTCACAAAAAACCTATTCTTTTACAAAGAGTACTATACAATGATAATTAATAACTTGTCAATCAATAAATGTGGCAAGACAAATGTGACAAGAAATAAATTTGATGACATTAATAACCTTTAATTAATAAATGTGACAAGAATTAAGTTACCAACAATTTCATTCATTTTTTAGGCTTTAATTGTGAATGTGAAATGCTTATGAATCAATTATGTTTGTTTTTGTTAAGGATTTTTTAATTTTATTTTTCAATATTAAATATTTTATGTTATAAAAAATTTACTATTATTTAAATGGTCAATAATAATTGAATTTTTATCATTCATTATATTATTTAAATTTTTCTAATTTAATTTATATTGATGAGAGATATTATGTATTACTATTTTTTTACAATTGTCAATTTATAAGTTAGTGATATTATATTAATCTTACAAAAAAAAATTCACCTTGATAGAGTTGGTTTTTAGTTTTTTTATTCATTATTTCTATTATAGATAAAAAGAAGGTTTGAAGAAAGATAAGAGCTAACTTGTGAGCCTCTCATGTGGAAGGTTGGGTTCGAGTCTAGTCGAGAAACACACAAACTTTTCTTTTGTAATGTTATTCTTGTGACAAAAATACATGCAATCAAATTCAAAAGAATAATCACTACAATTTAAAATAAAACAAAGACTAATAGATCAATATATTAAACAAAATGGAAGTAAATTGGTGGCGAACCTTTTATTATAATAATTTTAAATTCTCTATTACTTTGATGCATTCAAACACTCTTTCAAGTCAACATTATTATTTTTCCTTTATTTTAAATTGGACATTATCACCCCTTTCATTAACCCATTCATTCAACTATCCCACCATATACTTAGTAATTTAATTCTTAAAAAATATCAATTAGCTTATTATTTTGATATTTTATATAATTTTCCAATAGTGGCATGTTGTGATGGTTAAGTTGTTGAGTCATTATCCTTGCCATGAAGGTTCAAATCTAATGGGGATGAGGTCCCCCATTTGTGGCCTTACTAGTTCATAGCTCCAAGTCAAAGTGTTTACCCCTCTTTAAAAAATATTTTTTTAATATATAATTTAATTTAGATTTATTTGTAAAGTTATTTTATTTAAACAATATAATCATACTAATTTCATCTGAATATTGGTATGAACTTAGATGCTTTGTGTCTCTTGTTTAGATGAATGATTTCTCTTTTTTGCCTTTTGATGAGTATTTATATTTAATAATAATAAAATGTGCAAATATCTTAGGGGTAATTATATTTAAATGACTACAGTTTTGGAATTTGTATGGGAGGGATTTTTATTTTTCTTCAATACAAAATTCCAAAGACGTATAGGTCTCTAATAGGGGGGAATTTTCAAGTTCATTTTGCCTCCAAATGAATTTGTTTTCTTGTTCTTTTTATCCAATGTCATAGTTGTTAACTTTAAAATTACTTAATATGATGGCTTGCTTCTAATTTTCACTATTAGGTCTTCAACCTATAGGTCTCTAATAAGGGGGAATTTACAAGTTTCTTGTGCCTTCAAATGAATTTGTTTTCTTAATCTTTTTATCCAATGTCATAGTTGCTAACTTTAAAATTACATAGTATGATGGCTTGCTTCCAATTTTAACTATGACTATGGTTTTGAAATTTGTATGAGAGGGATTTTTTTTTTTCTTCCATAAAATTCCAGAGACCTATAGGTCTCTAATAGGGGATAATTTTACTCATTTCTTTTTCTTCCAAATGAATTTGTTTGCTCATTCTTTTTATCCAATGCCTTAGTTGCTAACATTAAAATTATTTAATATGATGACTTGCTTCCAATTTTAACTATTAGCTATAGTTTCTAAGTAGCACATTATCCAATTTGTCAATCTATTTAGTCAATTGAATCTAAGAGGATAGAATTTTTAAAATGAAACTTTGATAATGAGATAGTTGCTCCTCAATTTCATGAATGCAAATGAGTTCTATAATCTAATATAAATAATCATGGATATGGATAAAATTACTTGAAAAAAAATGGCATTGTCTCAATTTTAAAATGATCCTCTAATATTTTGTAATCTTTCTCTATATCAAATTGAAAACAAGTTACAATAACAACTTTACTACTAATGCTTCTATTTTTACAATCAAATCCAATGCACTCTTATTCATTTCATACACCATAATTTTTAATTGAATGGACTTATAAGCTTCTATACATTTTTATTGAACTTTCATAATGCAAACATTTATCCTTTCTTTCATTGCTACTACAACACAAGGATAAATATTCACACAATAATTTTCAAACAAATTTATCAATATAATGCATTTTTATTCCAAATTGGGATTCATACATTGCAAAGAGTTTTATAAATGGAGTGGGAATATCATCATTCACTCATTACAATACATGAAGATCACAAAGATAAGAAATGGAGAAAACCCTCTAACATCAACACTTGATCACAACAATCATGAACTTCTTTCTTCACAAGGCTCCAATACAACGTGCAAGGACTCCCAAACTATCCACATGATTCGACAAGTTGCAAATAAAATTCACCATGGAGAGCTCACCTCCCAACCTAGGCCTCAAGGAGGCCACCCACCTGTATGCCTAAAATATAGGCACACTTCTATGAGTCATTATATCCAAGATTGCTCAAAAATGAGGTCTCAAACAGCAGCTCATTGCTCTCTACTCATGGAGTGCAAAGGTTTGTAATGGAGGCCCTCAGTTTGACCTAGTTTGTGCTCATGAAAGTACACCATAAAACAAGATATTCAAGGATCCAAAATGCCTGCAAATGGAGATGAAAACTAATCTATATGATAACAATACAAAATAAAGCAAGAAAAGAAATGTAATAACAATGTAATATTAATCTATGAAAACAAATATGGATCTAAGCTAATATGAAAATGAAAGGACGAAACCTCATGATGGAACACCCACTATGCAAATGTCTCTAAAGATAGAGAGTGGGTGAACACCCACTATGTTGACCAAGGCCCTCTAGAAAGGCCTCTAGATCCCCTCACCTACTAGCAATAACTTCCTAAGGTGACCCTAAGTCCTTGGCCATCATGCTTGTCACCTACCATAATACAAGTTTGGGAAAGTGTGTAGGTAAGGGTAGTGTCATAAGAACACTTGATTTGCATAAATTTTAGAAATAGAGTTGTTTGGAGGCTCCCCGAGTTTCTTAGAACTTCTAGTGGTGATAAGTAGGTCTCTAACTCATACCCCTACCACATGGGCCTTAGATTCCACTAAAATAAGCTATTAGTACCACTTTTTTGGCCTTTATAATGTTGGCAAATAGATTTTTCTTCCCTCTATGAATTTGAAATGAGTAACTCTATACTTGGACTAGAAAATAAATAAATTTCACAACAGTTGGGTAAATGTATATTAATAGTTTCCCTCTGAATTCTAAGAGGCATGACTCCCTCTTGATAGATTTTCAATAAATTTATACTTTAAGAAAAATATACATGCATACTTTTACCCAAAGTTACTTAAGGATCTCTCACATACTCTTAGGTATGGAGGAAGAATTCAGTATTTACAAATTCAAAATCATACAATACTTGAAAAATAGAGGAATTTAAAAGATATAAAATAATATATTGAAAGAATGATCACTTGGGATGAACAACAATCAATATCACAAAGTAAATGATATAATAACCTAAAAATTAACTATTATATCAAAGTTCAAATAAAAACTTTCAAACTATGCTATGTATTGAAAGATATATATGTGTAAGTCTTAGAGCTCAAAGTCTACAAATGAACATTCAGACTATCAAAAAATTCCTTTTCCACTGATCCCAAAAAAAAAAAACTTAAAACTACTATTAAACTATTTCCTTCTATCTAAAATCTAACCAATCTTATGCTCCAGCATATATAGCTTCAAATCATGAGAGGCCTCCATCAAAACCTAGCCATCTTAGTTACAAAGTGGTTATGAAAACTAATAATTAAAACAGTCTTTGAAAATTTTTTTAAAAATCAAAAAGACAACTGCCATGCAACTAATTCACTCCATTGAGCTTATCCCCCTCTAACATGGCCTTCTTAACCATCTTATAGTTCCTAAAAGCACTCGTGAACTCCTAGACTATATGAGAATGTGGATTCTTTAGACTTAGTAACTTCACCCTGTAGGCATCCTTTTTCCACATGAGTTCTTAATTCTTTTTCTCTACCTTGGTAAATGCTCCTAGTTTAGGTACAACATAGGCTCCACATTAGCCACCATGGTAAAACCTTGAGGATTTGGTCTGTCATTGTCTCTAATCTTAAACATGGCATCTTGGAAACTTTTTTATAAAATTCTATGGGTTTTTATTTCCAACCTCAAATTGCAAAATACTAGTGGGATTGATTATTTGCAAGTCTTTTAGGACCTCCTTATGCATTCAAGTTTTATTTCATCCTCAATTTCTTGTATTTCTTCTAAGGCATCTTTAAACAAGGAATATTTCCAACTCATATTATTTTTTAGTATAAAGAGCATGCAAGGATCTATAATTTTATTGGAATTTTTAGTAAGGAAGTTCATCACTCCATACTTCTCAACTTCATGTACCTAACAAACTATCACCTAACATTGACTTTCATTTGCTTCTCACATAGGCATAAGGGTCTAGATTTCTTCAAGTAACACCTCACCTTCTGTATATGTAATTCTAGAAATAACTTACTTCCTTCTTCTATAACAGACCCAATCCAACTATTCATTGCTTCTAAAAAAGGACTTCCCCTTTGCATTTTCATGACCAATTTTTGGATGTCAAAAGAATTAAGATCAAATTATTGAGGAACCTAAATCAAGGGGAGTGAACCAACATTTATTAGGTAGTCAATATATTCAACCATCATGACAACCTGACACTTTAGCTACCTCTTCTCCTAGCTATATTTCTCAGACTGACTCAACATATGATTGGTTGAGAATTTAAAAAGATGATTATGAATATCCCATCTAAGGACTCTCAAGTCAATGGTTGTGACCTCAAAATATTCATATTGCACTTCATGTAAGCCTTTTTTTGGTTATAAATGCCTATTTCTACAGTCATTTTTTCCATGGTAGGATCCTTAGTTAGGCGAGAATTTTTTCCCATCTTCTTATTCTTGGGAATGTGAGTGGCATATTTAGTGACTATGTCCTTGACTGGAAAAGAGACAAGATTTAGGTTATCTTTTCTATTCACTAAACTAGATAACTAGGGAGGTATAGTGCTTGCAACTATCACCCCTTTGTCATGTTTAGTAGGAGTCATGAAGCCTAGTTGAATCACATTTGTACTATTGGAAATGATCAAGACTAGTTAGGTTACTGAGAGGGGAGGGGTGAATCAGTAACCTCAAAAATTTTTTAACAAATTCAATACTTAATAAAATTATCTAATTATCATCAATAGATCTAATCTACTACATGCATGAGAAAATTAAAGAACAAAATACTTTGAACACAATATTTGGTGACCCAGAAACCTTCCAAATAGAAAGTAAAACTAGGGTGGGGATGATACCCACAAAACTTCAATACTATAGTATAAAGTTGGCCTGTTAAGGCTTACAATGATCACTTCTGATGATCTACCCTGTTAGGAGAAATTAGGACTGCTAGGTCCACCTTGTTAGAGGTTTTACAAACATACAATGAAGTATACACTCAGTAAAGAGATTTAAAGAAAAAACTATTAAGTCTACCCTGTTAAGCATTTGAAGTTGATTCACCTATTAGGATGAAACAATAGATTTGACTTACAACTAAATTGCTGATTAAGATCTTTGAAGTTTTGATCACCTCTTTGTATAGATGTAACTTGACTTCTCCTTATTTGACCTTGTTATACACTTTGCTCTGCTGCTAATTCACATTCACATTCTCATACATCAAAACATTACTACTATTGGGTATGATACAATACATTACATATATACCAACCCAATTCTCATAATTACAAGGTCGGCCAATATACAAGTTAACACCAATATTATTGAGTCAGCCCAAATGTAGAAACTTAGGTTCTGAAAGCTGACTTGGTGAATTTCTAATGCATGGCATCTATTGTCATTACTCGACATCATCATGCACTCAGTAGAAGTAGAGGCTTAGTCCATACTAATCACTCCAATGTAGTTTCAAACTCAATATACACTGGAGACTTGATAGATACTGTATCACTTAGTAGAAATTGAATTCCATGTTTACCATGCTTGAACTTAGTAAACACTAATCATCCCATCACTTGGTTGACACTAGCTTCACATCACAAGAACTAATGACTCAATAGACACTATGAAGCTTGGTAACCACTAAATTTCTTGGTTTGAACTGAACTGCTTAGTCTGAACTATTGGACTTCATTTGGCATGAATTCACTTGGTAACCACTGGAAAGCTCAATATGAACTATGAAACTTGGTAACTATCATGCCTGACCTTATTCCTTCTATTTCTCTTCGTTTGCTTTAGTTTTTTGTTGTGATTCAAGTTCTTTGCTAAGATATTATCAAACTTTGTTTATCAATTTGTTAAATTTAGTTAGTTGATTTTTGGTCTGTGTTGATACAGTTATAGTGATCATTATATGTTTATGTCAGTTTATTGTAATGAGGATTCAGTTGTTTTGAACTAGCTGATTATGTTGATTCTTAGTGCACGTTTGAACTCGAAATTAATACTAATGTTTGAGTTGGATGGAAGTGAATTTAATTTGATTTTAGTTGAATGACTTTATCATTGAAGTAATATGTTATTTGACATAGTATTTCATACCTATTTGTGCTTGACTTGTGTAAATATATATATGTGTGTGTGTTGTGTGTGTGTGTGTGTGTGTTTGAATATTAATTCATATATATATACATACATACATACATACATACATACATACATACATACATATGTATGTATGTATGTATGTATGTATGTATGTATGTATGTATGCATGTATGTATGCATGTATGTATATATGTATGTATACATATATATATGTATGTATACATATATATATGTATATGTATATATATATATATATATGTATGTATATATATATATATATATATATATATATATATATATATTAAGTTGATATCTTGAAGATTCACACACAAAATTCATATGAATATAGGTGTGAAATAGTCACACATATATTTATATAAATTTAAGTGTGAAATATTTAAGTTGAACTTTGTAATAATAAGATATTGTCGTAGCTGTTATTACATATGCAGTCATTGTGTTTTATTAGCCATTTGGCGGTGGCAATGAAGTGGTCATGTTTATGGATCTGAGTTAGTTGCCATGATATTAATGAATTTTATGGAGGTTTTATGATCTTGGAGTGATGGTCGGCCAATTCTTTGGGCATTGTGTGAGTTGCCAAGTCTTGGCCAGAATTAGGGTTGTTCTTCTCTGTTCTGGTAAACACTTGTGAGTTGATGCTAGAGTCTCGGCATTATGACTCGGGTGAAGAGGTTTTCTTTGATTCCTAGGCATGGAAGAGTTTCTCTTCAAAAGTCATTGTTGCTTATCTTTTGTTATCAGTTGAATTTGCTCTTGAGGTTTCAGGGGTTTGGCCAACTGGTAGTTTGGGTTGTTTGGACAGCAATTTTGGTTGCTAGTCATCATTTTGAGTTTTCCATCTTCTGAGATTTTGAGGTAGGGGGCATTTCCTAACCTAGTCCTTTGCTATTTTCAGGTGTTAATTTTGTTTAAAGGAAATTGTACAGCTACAGTTTTAAAATACACTTGTCCATACCCAAGTATGGGTGTATGTAGGGTTCGACATTTTGTGTCGAGGTCTATATATATCCATATTTGGATAATGGGTATTATGTGTTTTTAAAACATTGTGTTTGTATTTGGATTCGGATGTTGTTTTAAATCGGGTATTAAATATATATACAGATTTATGAAAACAGAGGTCACTTGTGTGTTTCAATTTCATATATTATGTTGACATTTTTTCATGTAATTGGCTTGCGACATAGATCATAGCTACACTATGATACGGGTTTTAGTTTGGACTCGATTATTTTGTAAAATAGTTATGTTCATGCTTGTGTCATTGTTGAAATTATATGGGGTATCACCCAATTGAATCAAAAACCAATATGTGCTTACAATTTTGGGTAGTTGCATGGACTAAGGGTTTTGTGTAACATCGAATACTTGTTTGAAGTTAGAGGCGATATCATTGTTGTAGTATGTTTGAGCTAGGAGGTGTATAACCGAACTTGTTTTATGAAAATACAAACACGGGTGCGATGTAAGCTCGACCCACTGTGTATGTTTTGAAACACGGGTATTAGAAGTTATATGGTGTTTGAGATGTTGGAAAATGAAAATGTAGACAACTGTCGAACCACTAAATGAAATCATGGGCAAACTTTTCATCAAACAGTTAGTGTGAAATGTAGATAAAGTTTGAACCAGCAAGTATTAGCATTGTGTTATTGTGTTATTGTGCGGTTAAATTGCTGTCAACAGTCGATGCATGAAAATATGTTGTAGCTCAAATTTCTTATCATCGGTACAATGTATTCTTATGATAATTGGAAATTTAATTACTGCTATTCTTAACACTAGTTATGTCTTTACAACAAACAGAAAAGAGGAAGTTTTTAATAAAAGAGAGCAGTATTAAATGAATTTTTTTTATAAGACACTCGAAACTATTAGAGAGTGATAGAAAAAGTACCATTATTATATGATAGAAATTGAGTCATAATTAGTTGATGTTTTGAGATATAGTTCACAACTGAATATGACATTAATTGATGAATAAAAACATTGGTAGATGTTGTTGTTTCAATATTAGTATAGTCAATATATGAACAACTAGTTTGTACATTATAGTTTAGGAATTTTCATCCTAATTATTTTGGTTAATGGCATGATTAAGTTACAATGAAATTTTAATGAATCGCATTTCAAATTGATTTTCAGTTGTTGATAACTGAGTGGTGGCTTTTTGTTAAACAGTAGTATAACTGCAATAGTCACTTGAATTTTAATGGCATTGTAAAGGATCTTTTGTTAAAGCTTGGGCTGCACTTGGATTCAATTATGTTTAATTTTTTCCATGAAGTATATTAATAGAATTTATGGATTGTTTTGAGATAATATGTTTGAAACATAATCCTTTTAATTTATCCAGATGCAGTTCAGTTCATAATTGAAATGGAAAGTTGTTTCATGTATGAGACAGTTTTATGATATATGTTTGATGATTTGTCAATTAAAGCAAGATATGAGCATTGTTTTATTATCTTGGTCATTTCGAAAGATAAGTTTAGTTTATTATAACAATAGGAATAGGTAGTATAATACTATGACTGGTAAATATTATTAAACTGATGTATCAATTTAGTTATATTTACGAGAACGTAATATTGTAGTATTTACTTCTATTGTTATAATACTTTAAATTTACTTTTGAATTTGGTAGTAAAAGATGAGATTTTCAAAAGATGAAGAATGGAATATCATGAGAAAACTGAATTGTTATTCATTGCTTGTGCATTCTTAGAAAATTTGTTTGATGTGTATTTTAAGAATAGCTGTAATGAACATATATCGAGGTGGCTGAATATCAATTTATCCTATTCAGTTAATTAATTCAGTGATAACTTTAAAATAAATTGGGTGGGTTGATTACATATAGAAGATAATTGGTCTTACCTATGACTTAAACCTATATGGTTAAGTACGGAGAACAAGGCATATCTCTATTCTATCATTGACAAGTATAATAGAGAATACCGTTATGTGTTGACTATGGGCATACCATACATGGATGCAGAATCTTAGTGCCATAAGATGACACCTCAGTATATATATGATTCATTTACGGGTTATTCTCAGTGCAAGTTTAATTTTGCATTGTTAAGTAAATGTTTACTACCTGCATATTAATTTTGAAACTGCACTATATTAAGTGAATCGGATATCTGCATTATGGTTATGTATATGTTTTTTCTAACATGTATGCAGGTCGATTACACTTTTCAACTCAGTGTGTACTGAGCCCCTTTTGTGTTGTGTTGCATTTCTGTGTGTTTTTCAGGTGCTTCAAGTTGATTAGCAAGTAGCTAAAGATTACTGTTGAAGTTTCTTATTGAATCAATGTTTAATTACTTGTAGGGTCCATATGTTGGACATTAGAGATTAAAAAGAATGTTGTACTTCATTATTGTACTGAACTCAATATGCAATAGCATCATATTGGTAACATATATGGATGATATCATATTTCATCTTGAGTATTTTGGATTGAGAGTGGCTCAATCATTGTATTTGTACTTTTATTAAGTTGATTTAATAAATAAAATATATTGCATTCTTTGTACTTCTTATTGGTTTCAAATTTGTTTGTTTTTGTTAGTGGTAGTGTTACAGTAACCACTGAATTGCTTGGCAAACACTAGAGATTGAATGAAGATCTCTGTAACCATACAAAATTTGAATAAGTGTTGTTGCTAATAACAAGCATGACTTAATAGGGAGTCAATATATTTAGCCATCATGAAAACCTAACACCTTAGTTATCTCTTCTCCTAGCTATATTTCTCAGAATAACTCAGCATATGATTGGTTGAGAATTTAAAAAGATGATTATGAATATCCCATCTAAGGACTCTTAATTTAATGGTTGTGACCTCAAAATATTCATCTTCAACTTCATGTACGCCTTCTTTTTGTTTATAAATGCCTATTTCTACAGTCATTTTTTCCATGGTAGGATCCTTAGTTAGGTGAGAATTTTTTCCCACCTTATTCTTGAGAGTGTGATTGGCATATTTAGTGACTATGTCCTTGACTGAAAAAGAGACAAGATTTAGGCTATCTTTTCTATTCACTAAACTAGATAACTAGGGAGGTATGGTGCTTACAACTATCACCCCTTTGTCATGTTTTGTGGGAGTCATGAAGCTTGGTTGAATCACATTTGTACTTCCCACAACTTCTATCTCCATCTCTTGATTTTCCATTAGTATAAGGTTATCTTCCTTATCCAATCCTAAATCCATAAAGTCAACTTCTTGAATTGTTATTTGAATTGGTGCCATGGAGTTGTCGGATGAACTGGTGGTGCATAGGTTGTCAATTTAGGTGGGGCCACTATCTTTTTCTTCTTAGTAGTAGAAATACTACCTACATCATTAGATAAAATGGGAATGTCAAAACACAAATATTTAGAGAATGAAACACCCTTTGTAGGTTTTTCAATTTACATTAGACTGGTTGATTTGATCCTTTTCTCTCACAGCTAATTATCTGTGAATTCTATTATGAAACTAGACCTGAAGTTTATGTTATCTTCTTTAATTGTATCCTAATCAATCTCAAGGAGGACTTGTTCAATTGCTCCATTCCATCTTGGTTCAGTAACTTCTGAACCATCTTCAACAAGCCCTTATGTATTGAGTTTCAACTTCAACAATGTGATTTGAGGAATGGTCAAGCTTGACTGATCTATTTTTGCAACTTATTTATCATTGTGATAGTCTTCCTATAGGTTTTTGAGGTGAGGTTCTAACTAAATCCAGTCTCCTAGGGCAAGTACTAGTTTTACAAAGTTTATATTATCAAAATTCCTTCTTTCATGATAAAACCCCAAATTGAAGTTTACCAAATCACTCCCAATTGCTAAAGCATTGATCATTGCATTGCAAGCCAGAGAACCAAGCTTAATTGGGAACATAGATTCCCATTTTTCCTCTATGAGATTGTCTTTGACTATAGAAAACATTTGCCTGCATACCTTGGCAATAAAAAAACAATCTAGTGCATACCTTGGCAACTTGATTGGTTCCTCCTCAAAATCCAATATTCTTAAATAGGAAAACCTAGGGAATTGGATGTAGAAACTCCCATAGCTTTGAACTAAAATTAGGGTTTCTGAAGACATTCTCTACATTGAGGTTTTGGTGACATTGAGATGCAAATTTCCCAAGAAGAGATCATGCACTTTCTTGAAATCCTCCAACACTATTTTTTCTCATAGAAGACAATATTAATACACTATGATGTCTTCTCTCCATGGTTTGTGAGGAATTATGGTGAGATTACACACACATGCAAGATAATATGTTAAATAGGAGGACATTTAGAATTCCTTTCTAGTGGTTTGTGAATGCTTGAGTTGACTCCTCAATTAACTAGCTATCTAATGTAGGGGCATCCTAGGTTTCACTTCTATCCTACATGTTTTTAGTTTTGCTACTTCTATCAAGTTACAATGTCTTGGATTGTTGAGTACTTAGTAGGTGCCAAGCATTTAGAGGATGTCAAGCTTTATGGTTGATGTTGAGTTCATAGTTGTTGCTGAGTATTCTTTAGTTGCTGAGCCATCCTTTGGTTGCTAAGTTTGTGTGGTTGTCGAGTAATCTTTGGTTTTTGAGTTTGTGTGGTTGTCGAGTGATCTTTGGTTGTTGAGTTTGTGTGGTTTCTAAGTGATATTTTGTTTTTGAGTTCATGTGGTTATCGAATGCTCATTTGGATGTTGAGTGTTAGTATTTCATGGAGCCTTCATTTTCCAAATTGTCTATGTCTGGTTCCAGTTTGGGCGAACCTTACAAATATTTAATTTTGATATTGGTAGTTATTATTTGATGTGAGCCGACTTATGGTTGTGCGTGCATTTAATGTAAGGTTTAATTTTTTGATAGGTCGACCTATGGTCACACAAGTATTTAAGGGGGTCTAGGATTGAATTTTAAGAGATCTTGGTTAGTGTATGCTCCCTAAAATGGTCACCTAGACTATGGGCCCCCATTATTCAATTTATCAAATTTCCTGAATCAATAGTTTGCAATATTTTATTAAATCAATTCAAATCAATTTGTTTAACCAAATTGTAATTAATTTAATTATTTCAATATTTCGTAAAAGTTGATCATTTTATCCTAAGGCTTATTTAATTAAAAGACAACCTCTCTTTTAATTAAATAATTAATCCATATTTAATAAATTAAGAGAATTACCCCTCTTTTAATTTAATTTAATGTTTCATATTTAATTAAAATAACTTGCTCCCTTTTAATTAAATAAAATTCCCTTTGAATTAAAAGGAGATCCCTCTTTTAATTAAATAAATGAAATCCCAATTGAAAAAAAGAAAATAAATTAAATAAATCTTTTTTCCTCTACACTTAAATGCACATATTTATAAGTGGGATTCCATTTAATTTTCCTCCTCTTTTCTCATTGCTAGAATTTTGTCTCATACGGATCATCTTTTCTCCACCCTTGATTAAATTTTATTGTCTCTTAATCTTAATTGTCTATTCCTCTTTATAAGGGAGAGCCCTCTCCTCATTTTTAAGACATCCATGATTATGCTATTATTATGCTACATGTTTGGAGAGCAATTTTTTGAGTAGTTTGAGCATTAAATTTTTTGTGGAGAACTTCTATCTTCTTGTCTTCTTCTTTCATGCATCCATGGCTTCCATCACTATGATCCATCCTTGCATTTTCATATTAACTTAGATCCATAATTGTTTTCATAGATTAATATTGCATTGTTATCCCCTTTCATAGATTATATTTCCTTTCTTGTATTTCTTTGCATTGTCATCATATAGATTAGCTTGCATCTTCATTTGCATTCATATTTCCATCTTTGAATCTCTCATTTTATGGTGTGCTTGCATGGGGCACAAACTAGATCAAACTAAGGGCCTCTATCACAAACCCTTGCACTCCATGAATAAAGAGTTATGAGCTACCACTCGAGACTTCATTCTTGAGCAATCTTGGATATAATGACTCATAGAAGTGTGCTCACATTTTAGGCATACAATTAGAATCTTGATAGATAACTTAGAGTGAGTAAGAAGTAGAATGAAAAATTGGATCATCGAATATTATAATTAAATTATATCAAGTTGTAATCTAGAATGCCTTACAACTGGGCATGTAATAGATCTTTGTATGCATATATGAATGAAATCTTTTACTTCCTCTATCTCTTGAGTTTTTTGTTTTAGTTTTTATTTCCATTGCATTGACTCTATGTAGGTAGTTTAGATAGCTAGGTGTGCCTTTGGTCCTAGATATTCACTCCTCCCTAGTCAAGCGGTATCAAAGTAGAGGTTCATCCTTGTAAATTTTGGATTGTGTATGGTTTATGATCTTGTGAGAATCGAATTTATAAAGATGGTTCGAGGTAGAGGAAATGTTTATTATGTAATATTGGATACATTGAGACAAATTATAGCTAGATTATATGTTGTAGAGACATCCCAGAGGAGAGGATCACATCTTGATTATATAAGTGATGATGAAGTAGTAGCACCAAACCCTAATCCAAAACTAGAAGAAGACCAAGATGAAGTAAGGTTTTTGAGAGTATTGTCTAGGGAAAATTCAAAACTTGATATAGAAATTGTTCCTTATCATTGAAAATTAGACACCAATGTTGTTGGATTGGATCTCTGAAATGGAGATGTTCTTTGAGTATGAAAATACTCCTGATAATAGCAACATGAAGATTTTTGTTACAAGGTTAAAAGGGCATGCTTCACTATGGTGGGAGCATTTAAAAACTAATAGACAAAGGAGGGGAAAGGAAATGATCAAGGCTTGGCCAAATATGGTAAACAAAGTGAAGAAAAACTTCTTTCCTATTGATTACAAAGTTATCTTGTTTAGAAAGATTCAAAATTTGAGGCAAAGAGACATGAGTTTGAAGGAGTATACTGAGGAATTTTACAAGTTGGACATTAGATCTAGACATGTGGATGATGATGTTGAGAAAATTGCAAGGTACATAAATGGATTGAGATCTAGAATTCAAGATGAAATAAGTTTTATGAAATTGGAAAGTGTGGAAGAAGCATACCAATATGCCTTGAAAGCTTAGGAGATCTTGACAAAGAAGCATGAACAAAGACAAGGAGGTAGAGGTGGTAGATTTCAAAGAGGTAGAGGTAGATCTTATGGAGAAGATGGCAGATCTGACAATTATGTGCAAGACAAGGGAAAATCTAAGTGGAAGAATGATGACAAAAGCAAGACCGAGTGGAAAGGTGGTGATTCTTACTGAGGAGATACTAGTTCTTACCAAGGAAGACATAATTCTTATTCTAGAGATGGTTTTCATGGTAATTATTTCAAATGTGGTAAAGAAGTTCATAGATATTTTGAATGTAGATCATTGTGATTCAAGGAGATGATGAGGGCTCACCAAGTGGACCTAAGGCTAGAGAAAATCTGATGGTGAGAAGAACCTTATGTAATAAGGGAAGTGATGAGGAAGGTATTTTAAGAAAAAGTTTTTTCAAGACAAGATGTAAGATGGCTATAAAATGTTGCAAAGTGATCACTGACTATGGAAGTTCTATAAATTTGGCATCAGAAGAGTTGGTTACAAATTTGCAATTGCAGAGGTTGAAGCATCCTAAATCCTATCATGTTTCTTGGATCAAAGATGAGCATAAGATATTGGTAACTGAGCAATGCCTTGTGAAGTTCAAGATTGGACATTACTTTGATGAAGTTTTTTGTGATATTATGCCCATGGATTATTGTCATGTTCTATTGGTTATACCTTGGAAATATGATAGATTTTCTATACAAGATGGAAGATTGAATCGATATACTCTTTGGGTGAATGGGAAGAAACAACTATTGTTGCCTTTGATTGAAAATATAGATGAGGTTAATTGTACTACCATAAGAATATGCATGGTTAATGAAAAAAATTTGAAAAAGAAATGAAGAACCAAGATTTTTTGCTATAATTCCTAGAGGACCAAGTTTTGGTAGTAATGACTAAGTGACAGTAGAAGCTAGTAATGACTGAGTGATAGTGGAAGTTGGTAGAATCTGTGTACTAGCAAAAATTGAAAATTTGCTGAATGAATACAAGGATATTGTTGCAAAAGATATTCCTGATGGTTTACCACTAGTAAGGAGTATAAGTCATTGTATGGATCTGATTACTAGAGTTATTTTTTTGAATAAAGCACCATATAGATTGACACCCACAGAGAATGAAGAGCTCAACAGACATGTGCATGAGCTATTGCAAAAAAGTTTGATCAGAGAAAGCTTGAGTTCATGTGTTGTACCTATTGTATTATCACCTAAAAAGAATGGAGAATGGAGAATGTGTATTGATTGTAGAGTTATTAACAAAATCATAGTGATATATAGGTTTCTTATGCCAAGGATGGATGACATAATGAATTGTTTGAGTGGAGCAAAGTATTTTACCAAGATTGATTTTAAGAGTGGCTATCATCATATCAAAATCAGAGAAGGTGATGAATGGAAGACTACTTTCAAGACAAAAGATGGTTTGTATGAATGGTTGGTTATGCCTTTTGGTTTAATGAATGCACCTAGTACTTTCATGAGGTTGATGAATGAAGTTCTAAAAATATTTTTGGGTAAGTTTGTGATTTTTCATTTGGATGAAATTTTGATATTTAGTAAGACTAAGGAAGAACATCTTGAGCATGTTAGATAAGTATTACAGAGATTGAAAGAGGAGAAGTTGATGATTAATTTGAAGTGTTCTTTTATGCAAGAGGAGATTATGTACTTGGGATTTGTGATTTCAGCTAATGGTTTGAAGATGGACCCTAGGAAGGTAAAAGCAATTTTTGAATGGCCTACACTTGAGAATGTGGGTGAGGTAAGATTGTTTGATGGTTTGGCTAGTTTTTATAGAAAGTTTATAAGGAATTTTAGTTCTATTTATAATTCTATGATTGAGATAATGAGAGGAGATAAAAAGGAATTTAAGTCAACCCATGGAGTTGATAACAGTTTTGAGACTTTGAAACAAAAGGTTGTTGAGTTGGCTATACTAGTTTTACCTAATTTCAATAAGGTATTTCAAGTTGAATGTGATGCAAGTGGTAGTGCAATAGGAGCTATATTAAGTCAAGAAGGTAAACTTTCTACTTTCTTTAGTAAAAGTTTGAATGATGTTGAAAGGAAGTATTATGTGTATGACCAAGAGTTTTATGCTATTGTTCAAGCATTGAAGAAATGGAGACATTATTTGATTCCTAAGGAGTTTGTGTTGTATATTGATCATAAAGCTTTACAATACTTGGAAAGTCAATATAAATTGAATCAGAGACATATGAAGTGGGTTGAGTACTTGCAGAGTTTCACATTTGTCATTATGCATAAGAATGGAGTTACTAACAAAGTTGTTGATGCATTGAGTAGAAGATGTTATTTATTAATTGAGATGAAGGTTGAAGTTCTTGGTTTTGATGACATAAAAAAGTTTTATGATACTAACCCTAATTATTATGAGGCGTGGAGAGAGTGTAAAGAACCAAATCTAACAGATCACATAAGTAAGTATGTTGGGTATTTTATTCAAGAAAGTATGTTGTTCAAAGGTATTTAGTTGTGTATTTCTAGAAGTTCTATGAGGCTGAATTTCATTAAGAAAAATAATAGTGGTAGATTAGCTGGACATTTTGGAATTGATAAGACATTGAGTTTTCTGAAGGATAAGTATTATTGGCCACAAATGTATAAGGATGTTCAAAAATTTGTGAAGAGTTGTGGAGTTTGTCAAGTTGCAAAAGGAGTGAGTCACAATACTAGTTTGTATACACCTATTATTGTTCCTGAAAAACTTTGGAGTGACATTAGTATGGATTTTGTTCTTGGATTGTCTAAGATAGTGAAGAGTTATGATTCTATATTTTTTGTGGTAAATAGATTTTCTAAGATGGCTCATTTTATACCATAGAAGAAGACATTAGATGCTAAACATGTTGCTAAGATTTTCTTTAAAGAGATTGTGACATTACATGGATTACCAAGAAGTATTATTTTTGATAGAGACAACAAGTTTGTCGGTTATATTTGGAATACCTTGTGGAAGAAGATGGGTAATGAGTTGAAGTTTAATTCCAAAAATAGATGAATAGATAGAGGTTGCAAATAGAAGCTTGGGTAATTTTCTTAGATTTTTAGTGGGAGATAAGCCAAGTAATCAAGAAATAGTGTTGGCAAAAGCTGAGTTTTCATATAATAATTTTGTGAATAGGAGCACAGGGAAAACATCTTTTGAGATTGTTATTGGAATGCAACCTAGGGGTATATCAAATTTGAGAGATATTGTTGGTGAAGAGAAGAGAAGTGCTACAAGGGAAGAATTTGCTAATTTTATGGAGTCTTTGCATAAGGAATTAAAGTTGAGGTTGGAACAAAGTAATCAGAAGTATAAGGAGGATGTTGATAAGTCTAGAAGACATCATGATTTTGAATTTGGTGATGAGGTGATGCTTCATTTAAAGAAAAGGAGATTTCTTATCAGAACATACAATAAGCTAAAGATGAAGAAGTTTAGACCTTGTAAGATCTTAAAGAATTTTGATAGTGGTAATGCTTATGAAGTTGAGTTACCTGTTGACATGGATGTATCTCCTATATTCAATGTTTCTGATTTATACAAATATCATGAGCTAGAACATGAGGTGGAGATATTAGATGATTATCCCAAGAAGAATATTGAAGAATTTAAATAGATATTGGATCATAGATTTGGTAAGAGCATAAGAGGAAAAGACTACTATGAGTATTTAGTAAAATGAAAAAATACACCTAGTGAAGATGCTACATGGACTTCTCAATCTGAGTTGGATTCATCTTGGGTTGTGACACTTGCATGATTTAAGAGAATAATCTCTTTCTAACTTGGTTTTTTAATGCAAGAGCATCCTAGGTTTCACTTCTATCTTGCATGTTTTTAGTTTTTCCTAGTTGTAATGTCTTGTATTGCCGAGTCCTCAGTGGGTGCCGAGCATTTAGAGGATGCCAAGCTTTCTGGTTGACATAGAGTTCATAGTTGTTTCTAAGTGTTTTTTGGTTTCTAATTCATCCTTTAGTTTTCAAGTTCATGTGGTTTCCGAGTGATCTTTGGTTGATAAGTTTGTGTGGTTTCCAAGTGCTTGTTTGGATGTTGAGTGTTAGTATTTTGTGGAGCCTTCATTTTCCAAGTTGTCTATGTCTAGTTCCAGTTTGTGCCAACATTGTAGGTATTTAATTTCAATATTGGTAGTTAATATTTGATGTGAGTTGACCTGCATTTTTGCATGCATTTAATGTAAGGTTTAATTTTTTGATAGGCAGACCTATGGCCGCACAAGCATTTAAGGAGGTCTATGATTGAGATTTAAGAGATCTTGGTTAGAATCATGAGAGATAACTTAGAGTGAGTAAGAAGAAAAATATGAAATTGGATCATTGAAAATTGTAATTAAATTATATCAGGTCATAACTAAAAGGTATTACAACTAGGCATATAATAGAATATTTGTATGCATATATGAACAAAATCTTTTACTTCCTCTATCTCCTGAGTTATTTATTTTGTTTGTTATTTTCATTGTCTTGACCCTATGTAGGTGATTTAGATAGCTAGGTGTGCCTTTGGCCCTAGCTTTTCACTCCTCCCTAAATCACTATCAACTTATCCCAATCAAGGAATTTTTTACCAGTCAAAATGACATCTATTTAATGAAATATCCATTCTTGAAAACAAGGGCATCAACTCAACCTTTAGCTCTATGCAAAAGAACCATCAGATCATGTATATGAGGCTTCATATGGTCTTTAGTTAATATCTTTGGTAGCCTTGAACCTATAGAAGTTGATGAAAGCCAACTTCATAGCTCACCAAGATCACCTGCATGCAAATAACCTACTAAAGGGAAACTAAAGAAGGAAGAGATGGAGCTTGGAAAAACTAAATCGACTGATAGAGAAGATATTAAAAAAAAAGAAAATGGTATTTCTATACAATATGCATTGAAAATGAGTTATGAAATCTAATGAGGGAGCCCAAATATAAAGGCCTCAAGGAAGCTTGTAGAAAAAATTGGAAAGTGCTAGAAGATAAGGTTGACAACTAAGCATACATCATAAAAGGTGGAATATCCTCGATCAAAGTGAGAGGATAAGTATGAATAGATAGGAACAAACTTTCATGTTGTCAACAACTCCTAGACTACAACTAATAAATAAATGCATTAACCTAAGTAAACTTAAGTAAAAGTGTAAATAATAATTATTTACTCTAACACCCTCCCTTAAGTGCAACTTAGGGGAATGCACTTAAGCTTACAATAGCTAAGATGAAATGCAAAATGGTCTTGGCAACTAGGCCATGTTAGGTACCCATGTACAATGCAAAGAAATGCAACCTCTGAAAATGAGGAAAGAGAGAAAACCACATGGGAAAAAATCTCCCCCAAAAAGAGGTAAGAAAATCTAGTGAAGGACTAAAGAAGCCTCCAACTAGAGAGATGTCCCAGAAAATAGGAAAAAAGAGTGGTCATGAAAAGCATCACTAAAGCATGAAGATGCCACAAACTCTATTAGAAAGAAACTACTAATTTGAAGAACCTCCACAAAAATTAGAAGGGACAAACTGAGTCTGTCTATATAGTAGATGATCCATCTAACCGAAATGCATAGGTAGCTAGCCACTGCAATTGCCTAGTATATAGGACCAAATACTAAATACATAGCTCAAACCATCAAAACATCAAACCAAGGAAGCATTAAAATAACAAAATAACCCCCCCTAATGTAGATAGGGTGAGATGATAGGCAATTGAAAAAGTGGGCCAAAATCCTCTGTAGAAAGAACCAAGAATGGTGAGAGAGTTGAAGAGGTACAAACACCTATAAAGGCATCATGATTGACTCTACATGGGGCCAAAAAGGAAGAGGGCACAAAAGCGGCAAACAACTATCCACCCAATGGTGCTTTATAAAATAGTGCAAGTACAACTATCTCAAAACAACATTCCTAAACCCGAAATGCAAGAGTGGCACTTTATCTCAGTGTGTTTGCATAAAGATGCTTACAAATGATATCAACAATGATCAAAAAGAGAAAAAAGCTTATACAAAAGATAGTACAGCCCAAAAAAAAGATTACATGCCATGAAAATGATCCTCAGACCTAGAACACCCAAGATATCCACCATAGAGAAAAAATGCCAGAAACATGATAAGAAGAGCATGGGGAAAAATCTAAAGGAAATGATAGTATTTCTGAAAAGATGACAAAACCATCTTTCCAAAAATATAACGTTTTCAAAAAATGGAGATGGGATGCAAAAGATATGCTTGCGAGAGTGAAAAATAGAACTTTGCACTTTGACTATAAAAATGAGCCACAAAACTACATCAAAACCTAAAAATACTTGCACTAATGTCTCCATCTTATAACCAGCTTTCAAGTGCTTCTTTTGGATCAGAAAAATACCTCTATATGCTCAGGTTATGGCCAAAAAATACAAGTAGGTCAAAAAGGACACTAGAGAGCCTGCAGGTGTGATGATGTAGTGCTGCATCAGTAAATAACTGCATTATAATTGATGGCCATGGGGCCTTCATATTAGAAAAAGAGGCCACATGCCACATGGCAGGAAGCTGATCTGGCCAGGTGATGTGGCAAGTGCCAACATCGAACCCATGCCATGTGTCACTCTCAAAACGTGCCAAGTGTTCTAAAAAAAATGTCCATGTGGGAAAATAGCTATGGGTCATAGGTGGGTGGTGGGTGCTGGTGACGGTGGTCATAGCAGTGGCAGAGGTCGATGACACCACAGGCCATAGTGGCTGGACGGAGGCCCATTGACAGCAATTAGGCTGTAGTGTCGTAACAATGGTTTTGCAATGGCATTACTAGCTATGGTGGCTCCTAGGCTGTGTGGGGGTGGTGTGGCGATGGAGCACTAGTGGCTACTAGGCGGCAGTGCCAAAATCAATTTCTTTTATGTTTTTTGAAAAATAATTCGTACAGTCCTCTTGGGGGGCTAAAAAATTTTGCTAGACACTACAAAAACCAAAAATGGAAAATTTTTATATGAATCTTGGCTATAATCAGCCTTTTGAACTCAATGGTAGCATTCATTTGTGCCAAAAGTGCTCCAAAAAATTGTTCTTCCTCCTGATTGAAGAAAAATGCATAAACAAACTAGGGTTTGTGTCTCTAAATCATGACTTCAAAAACCCATCAACCAAGAAGTAGCAGGGACACTTTGATACCATGTTACAGTTGATGAAAGCCAACTTCACACCTCACCAAGAACACTTGCATGCAAATAACCTATTGAAGGGAAACCAAAGAAGGAAGAAGTGGAGCTTGGAACAACTAAATGGACTGAAAGAAAAGATATTGCAAACAAAGAAAAATGTATTTCTATACAATATGCCTTGAAAATGAGTTATGAAATACAATAAGAGAGCCCAAATATAAAGGCCTCAAGGAAGCTTGTAGAACAAGCTGGAAAGTGCTAGAAGATAAGGTTGACAACTAAGCATATTATGAGTAGATAGGAACAAACTCCCATGTTGTCAAAAACTCCTAGACTACAAAAAATAAATAAATACATTAACCTAAGTAAACTTAATTAAAAGAGTAAATAATAATTATTTACTCTAATAGAACCTCCCCTATAAAATGTCTCGGTCCACTTTCTAGCTATGTGGTTATGATTCTTTGGAGGGTCTTCTCAAAATTGAACCAAGGACAAGTGGGGCTAAAACTAGAAAAGGAAGACTTAGGTAATTTTAGAACAAATGAAATGGTCTCTCTGGTAATAGATAGTAAGGGTTCACTGTCTTTACTCAATATTCTCTTAGATTTGACATCATAATGGTTAAGACAATATTGAAGTACTTATGGACTTTGTAGTGCAGGGGGAAAGGTGGTAGCTTCAAGGAGCCCACTTGTCAAAACTTTGAGACATCCTTTAACTTATTCTTTCTCCAAAAACTTTTCTTGTAACTTCTTAACCTTGACTCTCGATAAATTTGTATCAAAAATTATGGGTCATCAGAATTGAAGACTAGAAGTATAATCAAAGAAATGCTTAACAAACTTCATACTCACAACAAGAATAGGAACCTTCCAAATTCTCCCTTGAAGAAAAATGACATAAAAGAAATAGAAAGAAAAGCTTACAACTCTCACCTATGAATACCTCAAACCCAAAACTCTTCCCTTTCTCTGTTCGCTACTTTACTTCCAACTTTGAAAACTAGAATAAAAATAAGCTCACAATGGTTTTTAGAATAATTTACATACTGAGGAAAGTGCTACTAAATTTTCAAGTTTCAAAGATGAGATTATCTTAGAGCAGTGTGCATGCCTCAAGAAGTTATGATGTCCTTTCATTAAATGTTTACTTGGGGAAAGTGACTTGATCATATTTATATTCTTCTGACAATCTATATTTAGTTTTCATTAGAAGATTTGGTTTCCCCACTTATGCTGCCAACTCACCATTTTTATTTAGCAATACTAATTCTAAGGGGGCCTTTATATCATCATTAGAGTGTCACCTTTCACACTTTAAATATAGTTGTCAAATCAATCATTGATTTCACCTCTCGACGCTAATTTTCAATGTTGGTACTCATTTGAACCTCTTTAAATCTTAGTACAAAGTGGTTCAAAGTGGTTCAGATGCATTCTGTGATAGATCGGATAGGTCTCACCTACAAAACAAAGGTTAATTCAAAATGTTTGATGAAACTAATTTAAACTCCTTTAAACCTTGGTACAAAGTGGTTCAAAGTGATTCAAAATACTTCATCATGAACATTTCATAAAAGATTCCAACCTATAAACCTAGGACAATGCAATACTTTTGGAGGAATTGACATAACTCATGAAAGTTAAACTTTGGAAGGTGAGACAAGAATAGATATGAGGTGATAAAGCTTGGATAATCTAAGTTTGAAATGATAAACAAAGAGAGAAAATCCTAACAATGTTGACTAAAAAATTCAAACTAACATGGGCTCTGATTGGGGACTGTATGCATGCAGTGTGCAGAGAACTTAGATCGTTGGGGTACCTAAATTGGACACAACAGAAAGAAACTAGAAAAACAAAATGACACAAAAATAGAAAGAAAAGGGGAAACTAACTATTATATACAGGGGAAGTACCTAGGAGAAGCATTATAACTTGAATAATTTCATATCCTACCTGTTGTAGGTGAAGGGAAGGAAAGTACCATCTAGATAGCTCAAATAGAAAGCATTTGATCCAATCACTTATGAAATAATGAAAGGACCTTTCCATAAAGTATTGAACTTCCCATGTGGTCCCTTTGGTTCTCTTCTTCTATCCCAAAATAAGACTTCATTCCTTTCATGAAATTATGAGCTTGAGCCCTGATGTCAAAAAAAATTTTGACTTTCATCTTATTTTTGATGATATGATCCATTAGTTTGTCTCTCTCTTCTCGAATTTTGGTGAGGTACATTACTCTTTCCTCTAAAGAGTTCTTAAAAAATGGATCTGTGATCACTTATTATAACTTTGTAGCTAACAATTCCAAAGGCAAGGACACTTGTGCTCCTATTCCATAGACCAAGTCAAAAGGTATCATTCGAATAGCTCTTTTTGGTGTAATCCTATCAGCCTATACTACTTCATATAGTTTCATGTCCCAATTTCAAATATTGTCATTCACCATCTTCTTCATTATTGTAGTCAGATTTGAATTTTTTGATTTTGCCTGTCCATTTCCTTAAGGAAAGTAATCTAAAGAGTGGACTAGAGATATTCCATGGTCATTGCTGGACATTAAGATCTCTTTAGAGGAAAAATGTGTAGCATTGTCTGCAACTATTTTTTGAGGAATCTCAAACCTAACGAAAATAAAATTCATCAAGAAATCACACACCACTTGAGAATGTGCTTTCTCCGTAGGAATTGCCTCCATCCCTTCGAAAAAGTACTCAGTCACAATTCAAATATAAGCATGACTAAAACTAGACGATGAGTCCAAAGGTCCTAAAAATATATTCCCCGCTATTTAAAAGGCTCATTTATTACCATAGGTTTTAGAGGTAGAGTTGTGAGTTAAGGATGACTGGTGAATAGCTTATATTTCTCATAGTTTTGATGTATAAGTAGGCATCTTTGAACATTTGTGACCAATAATAAAAGTTCCTAAGGATTTTTTAAGTTGTTATTGTGGAGGAGAAATGTCTACCACAAGCATCGAAATAATAAAATTTCAACAATTTTCCTTGCTTCTTAGTGTCAACACATCTAAGGGAAGTCTTGTCAAATTTTTTCTTATGTAACACTCCTTGTGAGATCACATATATAGCATCCTTTAACTTGAGATTGTGTTTCTCCTTGTGATTCAAATGTGTAAGACATTCACTGTAGGTTAGGTATTATGCCACATTTGAGAAGTAGGGGTTGATTGAGCTGACTAGTAGAACCATGGGAATGATGTGAGAACCCTCTTGTATCTGTTCCTTATTTTCTACTACTAATTAGAATAACCCTTGTGTTGGAAATATGGTCAATCAGTCAAATAAGATGAGATATGTGGTCTTCATTTATGGAAACATATGTTTTACAGTATAGTTATGATTATTTGTGATGGAAAATTGTCTAAGTATTGGAAAATGATAAAGCAACACGATGAGTTCTATTGATAGTGGAATATTTCTTAATAATATTCTCTTGCACAATTGACTAGAGATGCATGACATCATCTTAATGATGTATACCAGTGTGTGTGTATGTACGGATAACCAAGCTTAGTTATTTAGAAGAGGCTTAATAGCTTGAATAAAATCCCTATGGATATGGAACAGTTGAAGAAGAATCTTGAAGAAGCTCTTTGAGACAATTGATCTCCTTACTAATGAAAGAGATGGCCTAAAGGATAGATATGAAGATGCAAAAGCTTATATTGGTAAACTAAAGGACAAAATAGATAATCTGAAGCAAAAAGGACCTAGTGAGTAGACTAGTGATGATGATATTGAAGATCTAAAGAAAGAAAATGAGATTTTGAAACATGAGTTAAAAATAGTAGAACTTAAGCTAAGTCTTAACAAAAATGGAGGTAAGAATGAATCCAAAATAAAAGCTGAAAATGCAAATCTAAGATCCTAGTTAAGCAAAGTAACATCTGAGTTAGAATCTATCAAGTTGAAACTTGCAAAATTAGAGAAATACAATATTATTATGAAAGGTGAATTGGTGCAAACTAAACAACAACTTGAGAAATTGTATACTAGTAGTGAAAATATTGAAGAACAAGTGTTTTTGTAAAGACCTAGTTATGATAAGGTTGGACTTGAATTATTTCTTGGACAATCCGCCAAGAAATCAATTGAGAGAAAAGAACCTGATCCTCTTGAAGTCAAGAAAGATCTAAAAATGAGCAAATCTGATAATACATCTAAAGACAATGAGAATATTATTCACTCTGAGAAATCTAAAAAATCTAATCAAGATGGGAAAAATAGAGAAATAAGAAAGGAATCTCATGTTAAATGTTTTACATGTGCTGAAGTTGAACATATTGGAGATGATTGCAAAGGTAATTTTCTAAACCTATTTCAAATTTGTATTGTCATAATTATCATGGATATGGACATTATGTAGTGGATTGTAAGAAACCTAAATTTGATAATGATAATGAAAATAGTAGAATGTTTAGGAACACTAACTGTGCAGGAAACAAAAGAAGATCTCATAGCAATGAGAGTGGAGAAAGAAGAAACATTGTTTGTTACATATGTAATAATCCTAGACACATTGCAAGGAATTGTAGAGAACATGATAACTAGTATAATGAACAAAGAAGGAATATACCTATATGTCAGTTATGTAATAACTTTGGACACACAAAAGAACTCTACATAATAGATAGAAGAAACCTAAATAGGAATTAGAATTATAGAAGCAACAACAAAAGAAATGATGATAGTCTGAAGGAAGAAATGAAGGAGCAAACAAAAAATTTCAAGCAAACATTTGTAAAAGCAAAGGAACCTAGAAGTTCTCATACAGTTCTAGAAGAAGTACATCCTAATGCACTTGATAAGATAGTAAAGTCACTTATTGTTTGTGACTCATCCTACCTAAATCAAGCATTCTCAGTAAGATAGCATGTCAATCAAGTGAAAACTAATGTTAGAGAGTGTAGACACCTAAATTTGATTACACCGCTTTGGTAATCCTATTTAGTTATCTCTAAAAGAATAATTAATTAAATTCCTATTTAAGTAATCCTTTTCCATCCCCTAGCTGATTAATTTAATTAATCATCTATAGTCCTAATTGATAAATTAAATAACCTATTATTTATCAATTAATTCTATTCTTCTATCTAATTCCAAAATCCTCATTTATTAAATAAATCTATTTGATAAATAAAGCCCTCAAATCTAATAAGCCCCTAACTTATCCCTAAACCCTCTTTTTAGCCTAATCCACCCCATCCACTCATACTAACCAAGCTTAGCCACTAACTCACCCACCCTAATGAATGCCATCCACTTGCAAATCTCTAACAAGCTTAGTCTAATCCTAAATCACCTCTAATCCCACCCCTAACCTTGTCACATTCCCTAAGCAAGCTTAAGACTTTCCTAAGCCAAACAAAGTCAACAATCTCAACTCCCTCCAAAATATCCCAACTACTAGGCTTTGAATGCTCTTACAAAAGCCATAAAGACTCTTACAAGCTCATTCATTGCTCTTACAAGCCATTATGAAGGGTCTTTATGAAGATATTATCCCTTGAGCCTCCTTTGTTGACTCATCCATCCCCTTGCCTCCATCTACTCACCCTGTGACATGTGTCACTCCTTGGTTGGTGCTAAACAAGCACAATCCATGTGCTCCCCTTTGAGTGCATCCTAGCCCTCCTTAAGCTTTCATCTCTCCTTGCATCTTAACCCTCCATCCCTCAAGCCCTTAGCCTATAAATTGAATCCCCTCCCAAGCCATTTCATCACAACCTTTAAGCCAAAGTTATATTGCTAGTTTGAGAACCAAAAGCCATCAACTATACCCTTATAATGCCAAATTGAGAGCTCACAAAGCTACCAATTTTCCATTTACTCATCCCCACCATTGAAACATAGTTTGAGCATCTTGAGCATACATCCCAATCTTTAGACTCATCTACCAAGCAAAGAGCTAAATCCTATTGGGAGAGTCCATTCATTTGGCTCATATTTCCAATTGGGGTTTCCTCTTTAGTCTCTCATTTATGTTATGATATTTTAGTTTGTAAATTCTTTTGATTTCTTAATTTAGTGTTTCTAACATACTAATATAGCATATACATTTTGGCATGCCCGATGGCACCCCACTATCAGTCATTTAATCATCCATTTATATTTGTATGTTGTTTTTTCTAACAATCTAATATTTCTTGATGTTTGAATGAGTTGTAGAGTGTTTCACTTATTTTTGCAAGTTGAAGGGTGCACTTGGGAAGAAGACATACCCTCAAAAATATCAAAATAACAAAAAATATAAAAAAATTTGAAAAAAATCTACGCATTTCAGCTCTTTTCACGCAGTGTCATCTCTGTAGCTTGGCGTCTGCGCCTGCAAATTGTCATCTCTGCTTCTTTCTTTGTCATCTCCACAATCAAACTATCGTCTCTGTAGATCAATGTCTCTGCTTGGTTCTCTGCTGTCGGCGTCGCCACTAGATTGTCGTCTCCGCATCCTCAACTATCGTCTCTGCAGATCAGCGTCTCTACAAGATACTCTGTCGTCTCTGTCGCCACCTCTCCTACTCTATCATCTCCACTGCTGCCAACCCAAACCGTCATCTTCGAAAATCAGCGTCTTTTATTGTCTCCTATTTTTTGCACCGCCAAATTGACCTGTTGTCTTTGATTCTTTCTCTGTCATCTCTAATTCTTTCTCTGTCATCTCTGTAGATTAGCGTCTCTGTAGATCAGCATCTTCGAATTTTGGCATCTCTGTTTGATGAAATGTCGTATCTACCTGTTTATGTTGCATTTCTGTTTTAGCATATCAGTTCCTACACTTTTTTTTTTTTTTTTAAAGAGTATAAATCAAAATTTGACTTTTAGTGGTTCCATAGGATTTAGACCATTCTAAGCATTTTTACGCCTAGGAAAAACAACAAAAAAAGTTTTAAAAAAAATTCCCATAGTTAAGCTTTCATTTTGGAAGATTTTGGGTGACTAATCAATTTTCTTTTCTTTGTCTTATTGCAGGTTGGAGCAACAGATTTAATCATTTTTTTAAGTTTTTTGTTGAATGAACTTGAATGGTTAAACACATTTTTCTTTGAATGTATGTTGTTCAAAACACACTCTTGAATGCCATGGATTAAAATCAATTTTCCTTGGAATGCATGCTTAAAACAAACAACTCAATCTTGAATGCAAAAGATCAATTAACCATTGCAATATCTCACACTTCAATTTTTGGTGCATTAAAAAGAACAAACAAATCTCTCTTTTGCATGCAACTTAGAAAAAGTTAATTTTTGAACACTTAAGAAATTTGTTAAGTTAAAAACAAATCAACAAAAATCAAATTTAGTAGTTTCTTCATTGGACTCACCCTCTTTAATCACCCATCAATTTAACCATTGGTTGCAATCTTAATGTCATCTATGGGGATGGGTCCACCTAAGAGAGTGTTAAGTGTTCCATAATCAGATTCTACTTAATTCACTTTTTAAGGGTTTGTCTTAAACTTATAAGATTTCTTCAATGTCCAAAAATCTAGATTAAATCAATCACACTTCAAGTTTGGGCACTAAAATTGAACAACTATTGACGTGGAGGGCCTCCGAGCGTGCAGGTTTACTTTCTTGTTGACTCTAACTCTTCTTCTTGTTCGCATTCTTAGATCAATTTTTCTTTGGTGGCACATTCAAAGTTGGAATTGAACATTGTCTCTTAAACATGAGTGCTTGCAAAGTCTAGATCAGAAAACTTAAGCGTTAGTTGGAAAAGAATCCTGTCTTTGAGCCCAAGGCCATCCAAGTCTTCTCTCCCCTTGTTGTTGTTCGAGGCCATCTTGGGTGCATAAGATTAGGATCCAAAACTTTCTTTCTCTTTTTAGGAGGCCTGCTTGGGTATTTCATCACCCCTTGGATGACCTTAACTCCAACGTTCTGACAGAGTATAAAGATCGGGAGGTGAATCTAAAGACACCTCTCTTGGAATCAAGATTTTGTCACTCAGGCTAAACCTCAAGGAACTTTATACCCTTGAGAAGTGAAAGAGGAGAAGTGGGTTATCGCTCCTCTCGGCTGTGTGACATTGTTTTGGTTTCATCTACGGATTTGGGCCTCACGTACCTTGGGTATATCAAGGACTCCCTAGCTAAACCAGTTGTCAGCCTTGCAGACAACGATCTAGGATGTTAATGTGTTTGAAGTGACTGATTGAAACATTTGTAAAACATACACACTCTTTGGCACAAGTATCACATTCTGAGAATCAAAAGCTTCTATCTGGTTGTTCCTATCTATTGCTTGTTTTTTTTATTTGTTGAATGAATGTTTGCCAAACTTGGTCAATCCTAGCTTAGGGCACACTTACCATAGTCACTGCCTATTCCAAAAGTTGAATGAGTTAAAGAAAAATAATTGAGATCTCTCAAAACCAAGCAAATTCAAGAATTCATGTCAGAACAACCCAAACCCAAATAGAAATTTCACAAAGTTAAACTCAAGCCATCTCAGGCATAACAAGAACTTTTAGCCAAGAGAAAGGAACTAACACCAAGCCCTCGAATTACCAAACTCCAAAAAGCAGAGGACAAAGTTGCTAACAAAGCCCTTCAAGATACCTAGTTAGATCGCACCATCCAACTTAACCAACATCTAGGAGTTAACAATGCTTATGCCCTACCAACTAGGCATGACTTCTATGATTAGACTCCCTTGTTTCTCCACATCTTCTTGCATAAGTTTCACTTTAGAGTCATCTTTGTAGGAAATCTAGCCATCTTTAGTCATCCCCTTAAGCATTTTTAGCTCATCCATCTCATTTAGAACCAAACCATCTAACCAGCAATCCAAAAGCTTCATATCCAAGCCTTCAAAATTGTTGTCACCTTGCCAAAAGTTTGCCATTCCTAACATCTTCCAAAATCCACCAGCCTCACCAAGGTTATCCCTTTGACAAAGCTTTGTCTAGTGTAATCTAGCTTTGTCACTTGTTATCCCTCATCACCTTGAGCTAAAGGTTGGGATCCACAAGTGGTCAATCTCATGTTCTTCCTAAAGGATCATTAGTCTATCCTTAAGTTGACACAATCACCACCAAGCTTGCACATAGGAAAGCAGACCTTTTGTGCTTTGGCAACATATCTTTGAAGTTAGAATCCCCAACCCAATCATCCTTAGGTTTTGTCATACAGCTTTGCCTCAACCTAGGAAATCATTTGCATAGAAAAGGTTTCCTCTTTTGCATCCATCAGCATTGTTGCATCTCATCCCTAGGAAACATTCTGCATTTTCATGCCACCTGTCACTCACTTAGCCAAGAAGAAGGAAACAATGGAGCCCTATAATTTGAATCCAATAGCATCACTCCCCTTGAGCACTCAACCATCCTTTAGCCAAAAGAATGCTATACCATCACCTACTGATATTGAAGCTTTCATGAACCAACCAAGAAATGCAGTATTGGTGAATGCCATTATAGACAAAAATAAGGAAAAAATCATGGCTAACTTTTGAAGGGACAACATTGGAGCCTTCAACTTTGGAAGACCTCCACCCTTATTAGATCCATCTTACCCCTTGTTTGAGAAACTCCCACCACCCATAGGCTCTTATGATTTGAATTATCCTCAATATGTGCCAAAAGAAGAGCCTCAACCCACCCCATATGATCCAATAGACCCAAACATACTAGTCTCCACTCAAGTTGAAATCTCCCTTCCACAAGCCAATCCAGCCACCACCACTCCAACATTGGTCCATACCACTCCATCCCAAACCCCCTTCGCCCAAAACACCTCACCATTCACTCCCTTCACTATTGATACTGCTATTCTCCAACCCAGCCTTCCAAATCCACCCATCTCCCAAATCAGTGCTAGCATCTTTGGCCAAGCTCAGCAATATACAACAGGGATGCCATCCATGGGGCCAAGTAATCAAGCCTTCATCACCCCTAGCTTGTTTACCTCAACTCAAAACACAATTCCATCATTTCCACTAGGTCCTTGGAGCTCAGTGCCATCAGCCACAAATCCACAAGCTACTACCCTCACTCCACAAAGCTATCAAACCCCACCAGCTACTACCAATGTTCTGCCAAGCTTTCAAGGGACCCAAGCTCCTACCACCACTCTACCAAGCTTTCAAATCCAGCCACCAAGATATCAAACCCCATCAATTCCATTCCCAAGCTTTCAATTCCCACCACCAACCAATCCATTACCTCCTATTACCAACTATTTTTCTATGCCACTTCTAGGAGGAAATCCACCACCAATTACTTGGCCTCTTTTGCCATGCAGACACCTTCCCAAATGGGGGCACAACCCACATATATTGGTCAAACTCCTCAAATCCAAAGTCAAGTTCCACAAGCTCCCCAATCCTTTCCCCAAGCTTCACACCCATCTTATACCTTACCTCCACAAAGCAATCCATTTATCCCACAGCCAGCTTATGTTTCTCAATCCCAACCTCAAATCCATTATCAGCAACAAGCCTCGCAACATATGCAGCAATATGTGCCACCTCCACCTCAGCAACCCATCATCCACCATTCAATTGCCCAAGCCATGTACAATCCCTACCAGCCCATACCTCAAAGCCATCCATATTCCATTGCCCCATCTAGCACATACCTACCTTAGGGCACTCCTACATTGGGGGCACCCCAGACGTCACCCATTAATTCAGAATGAGAAGCCATGAAAACAGCTTTGAAGAACATCCAAGAGGGAAATGATCCAAAAACCTTCAAGTTTGAGAATGTGTGTCCTTACCCATTTGACAGAGCCATTACCATGACACCATTTCCCAAGCATTTTGAGACACCCAAGTTTGACAAATTCAGAGGAAAAGGAGACCTTGTCACACATATCAAAGAATTTTACATGCACTGCCAAGAAGTAGCATACGATGACGTCTTCCTCTTGTGCCTCTTTCCCAAAAGCTTGGCTGGACCAGCTCTTGAATGGTTTTATAGAATCCCCTATGGCACAATTAAAAATTTTGCTGAATTTTCTGAGGCATTTGTAGCCCAATATGCCCATCTTGTTGAAACAGAGCTATCAGTAGTTGATCTTGTCCACACTAAGCAAAAAGGTGGAGAAAGTCTTCCTGAATATCTGCAAAGATGGAAAACCCTTACCACCCGCATATCTTGCACCTTACCAGAGCGCCATTTGGTGAAAATGTTTATTGATAATGCCCATCCTAGCTTGGCTCACCACATGACCATGAACTATTTGCAGACCTACAAAGATATCAAAGAGAAAGGAATGATCCTTGAGCAAGGACTCATTAAAGATGGTGTGGTCAAGTTTTACAAGGAAGCCAACCAAAATCAATCACATTCCAATGACAAGTCTAGGTATTGGAACAAAAACAAGCATGTTGCAATAGATGGCATCACTGACACTAGACATGTGAATATTAATGGTCCTTCTCAAAACCAGTCCAACCCACCATATCAACCAAACAATCAGCGAGCTATCAACTACCAATAGCAGAATAACCAAAGCTATCAAAACCACAATCCAAGACCAAACTTTCAAGGGTCTAGCAATCAAGCTAATGCCATCAATGTAGCTGCAGGACAAAAGCCCAGATTCCAACCTGCACCTAGAAATTATACACCCCTTGATGGACCTTTGGATGTCATTTTTGAGAAATTAGTCAAGAAAAATCTCATCAAATTTCCTCCTACCCAGCAAATCAACCCAAGCCAATCCAAAGCTGCATGGTACAAAGACAATGAGTACTACAAATTTCATAGGGTAAAAGGTCACACTACCCTTAGATGCATGAAACTGAAAGATTATGTGTAGGACCTCATTGATCGGAAAGAAATCACTGTTGGTGCCCAAACCTCTCCCAATGTAGGCTTATAGATCTATCAAAATGCTTTTCCTCCTCACAACAACCAAAATCTTGGAAAAGCACCAATCTAAGCCAACAACAACAACACCAACAACCGCCAGCCAAACCAACAGCATGGGAAGAACAATGACCACACTTCATCCTACATAGACTATGGTAGCCTCATTGGTTGTATATCCAAGAAAGAGCCTTCTGTAAATGTTATCAATATCCAAGGACCAAACAATGAGTGTGCAGTCACCACTTGAAGAGCATGATTTAACATTGCAGGCCCAACAATTTCACCAGCACCATCAGCTCCATCAAAAAGCCAATACAATATCTTGGAACACCTTAGGAACATGTCATCCCAAATCTCCATTTTAGACCTTCTTCGCACCAGTCCTGTGTACAAGAACATCCTTGACAGTGCTCTCATAGAATCTTGTGTCCCTTCAGATATCAATGCTATTGATTTTTGTAATCTCATTGGACACCTATCCTCCTCATGTGCCCTATCATTCAAACCCATTGACATACCTGTGGTCGAGCCAGATCACACCCTTCCGCTTCGCATAGCCATCATGGTATCCAATTTTGCCGTGAAAAGAGTAATGATAGATAATGGATCAGCCTTGAATATTTTCACCCTAAAATTCATAAAACAAGTTGGGTATACTGAGGCAGATATCATCAGTGAGGTTATCACCATCAAAGCTTATGACAACTTGGAAAGAACCACAGAAGGAACTATTTTGCTGCCAATCAAGGTTGGGCCAGTCATCCAAGAAACACTCTGCCATGTTATTGATCTAAACCTAGCATTTAACATCCTCCTCGGTCGCCCATGGATTCATGCCATGAAAGCTATTCCATCCACTTACCATCAGTGCATCAAATTTCCACATCAAGGCACTGAGGTAACCATCCATGCGGACACAGAACCCTTTGCTTACTGCAATTTGGTTGAAGCCTCATATACAAACCATTGCCCTAGAATTGATATTGACACATCCATCACCAGCTCATCCCACACTTGTAATGACCCAGAAACCATCCTCGCCTCCACCCTATCGACCATGAAGATCAATAACAAAGGCTGCAGAGAGTATAGTCTATCAGATGCATTTGCTGTCGGGGCACTCCCACTTGATCCACATGCCCATGGATGACCGATATATCATAAAGCTCAGGAGATTCCACCTCCTCGATACAAATAGTTTGGCCCAACAACTTTTGTATCCTTGAAAATCCCTCTTCATGAGGAGCTCACTCCAAATATCAACAATTGGTTACATAAGGATGCACCTCTAATAAATCAAGCACGCCTTGATCACTTCAGCTAGAAGTATCCTCAAGAACATAAGCTCATCATTGACAAATTGAACTATCAAGGTGGTGGTCTAGGACAATAAGAAAGAGGCATGTAGTACCCCATCGACGCACACAAGTGGGAATCAAAGTTAGGTCTTGGCTTTGGCATACCCACAACTGGGGGCACCAATACGGATGGTCACACTTTTTCAAACATTCATCGTGACCTTGTCAAAATCAAAGACATTCCTGAGGAAGTTGAAAAGAGAGCCTACGACGATATCCTAGACCAAATCTCCCTCAGAGACTTTGTCCTCCAAGAACTATCCATCCACCTCATTGACCTACCACTCACCCATCCACAACTCATAGATTGGGATCAACCAAGCATCATACACATTGATGAGTTCACATTAGAGGAAGCACTTCTAAGATTCATGGGAGCCAAAACTCCTCATAAGCAAACAAAGCTAGATTCTGCCTATATCTACAAGCTAGATCCCAAGGGGTATTTTGGAGAAAATCCCCAACCTAGTTCCGATACACCCAAAACTAGAACTAAGGTGAATCTGAGACTAGCTAAAGTAGTGAAGAGAACCCCTCAGTAAGAACATCCAGAGACACAAGTAGAACATGAGGATTTAGCATTACCTCCTCAAGATAATCAACCAAAGGTGTCTTCTATTCTAATTGAAGATACTAGAGAAGTCAACATCGGTTCTTAAGAGATCCCTAGACTTGTTCACATTGTTGCATCCCTATCACAAGACCAAGCTGACCTCCTCTTTGAGGTCTTAAGAGATAACATTGGCCAATTTGCATGGTCATATCAGGACATGCCAGGACTGGATCCAAAGCTTGTAGTTCATCATCTTGTAGTCAATCCAAAGATCAAGCCCATCAAACAAAAGCTTAGAAAAATGCATCCCAAGGTGGCAATACTCATCAAAGCTGAATTAGAAAGAATGTTAGGTGCTAAGGTTATCCAACATATCGACTATTCAGAGTGGATCTCCAACATGGTCCCCGTCACTAAGCCTTCTAGTGACATCAAAATCTGCACTAATTTCAGAGATCTTAACAAAGCTTGTCCAAAAGATGATTTTCCCTTGCCCAACATAGACATGATTGTAGATCTTACAGCTAGACATGAAATTTTGTCCCTCATGGATGGATTTTCTAGGTATAATCAAATCAAGATTGCAGAAGAGGATTAGCATAAGACAACATTTACTACCCCTTAGGGAACCTTTTGTTACAACATGATGCTTTTGGCTTAAAGAATGCTGGGGCTACCTATCAAAGAGCTATGACAACCATTTTTCATGACCTCATCCATAGCATTTTGGACGATTATGTGGATGATATCTTGGTCAAATCTCATACCTTCATGGATCATCTTACTGACCTGGAGAAAGTCTTTGATAGGTTAGCCAAATATCATCTCATGTTGAATCCCAAGAAATGTGTCTTTGGGATCACATCTAGCAAGCTTCTAGGCTTTATAGTGTCTAAACGAGGTATAGAGATTGACCCCAAGAAGGTTAAGGCTATCTTAGACATGCCTCCTCCCTAGACACTGCGATAGCTTCACTCTCTTTAGGGAAAGCTTCAATCCATTTGGCACTTCATCTCCCAGCTTGTAGATAAGTGTACACCATTTTCACACTTACTGAAGAAGGATGAGAACTTCAAGTGGGATCCTTTATGTCAGCACAGCTTCGATCAGATCAAGTAGTATCTCACCAATCCCCCTATCTTAGTTCCACCAGTTCCTAGTCATCCCTTAATTTTGTACATATCAGCAACGCCTACTGCTCTAGGGGCACTTCTAGCATAGCTTGATGACTGTGATAGAGAAAGAGCCATCTACTACATCAGTAGAACCCTAGTTGGTTATGAACTCAATTACACTCCTATGGAAAAAGCTTGTTTGGCAGTTTTTTTCTCAACTCAAAAGCTTTGCCACTACATGCTAATTCATACCATCCAACTAGTCTCCAAGATCGACCCTCTCAAGTATATGCTCTCTAGAATAGCACTTACAGGCCGTTTGGCCAAATGGGTTATGCTCCTTAGCGAATTTGACATCCAGTATGTGGATAGAAAGGCAATCAAAGGGCAAGCTATAGCAGATCACCTAGCTAATGCACCTCTAATAGATGCATATCCTTTGATCATAGAATTTCCAGATGAGCATATCTGTCTAATTGAAGAATAGCCCCCATGGAAACTTTATTTTGATGGCTCATACACATCTCATGGATTAGGGGTAGGAATATTGTTGGTCACACATCAAGGAGATTACATTCCAAAAGCCTTCAAGCTACAATTCCCTAGCACCAACAATATAGCTGAATATGAGGCCCTCATATCAGGATTAAAGATAGTTGCAAAATGGAACATCACTGAGTTACAAATATTTGGCAATTCTCAGCTCATCATCAAGCAAGCCCTAAATGAATATCAAATCAAAGATGAAAAGTTATTACTCTACAAAGAGTTAGTTGATCAGCTAACCCAACATTTTACAAAGCTTCAATTTACAGAAGTTCCTCGAATATAGAACAAAGTAGCAGATGCTATGGTTACTATCGACTCACTCTTGAAAATTCTCAAAGCAGCTACACAGTATGAGTTTTTAGTCGAGCAGCTCCTCACACCCGCCTATGCGAATGAGGATTCAAACCGTGTTTGTATCTTGGTTGGTCCTCAATCCCCTTGGTACCATGAGATTCATGCTTACCTTAACGATGGTATCATATCCCCTCACCTCACACGTACCCAATGCCAGAACCTCATCCAAAAATCATCCCGCTATGTTATCATAGCCAATACCCTATATCATTGAGGTTATCACGATACTCTCTCTCGATGTTTAGACCAAAATGAGGCCGCGATGGTGTTAAAAGAAGTACACTCTGAACTTTGCAATGCCCACATGAGTGGTATTGTCCTAGCATGACAAATCCTTAGAGAAGGCTACTATTGGCCTACCATTGAAGAAGACTCCTGTGACTTTGTCAAAAGTGTCTCCCATGTCAGCAGCACACAAATCTTGTGAACACTCTAGCACAGGATCTACAGCCTATTGCACCACCTTGGCCTTTCGCTTGTTGGGGCCTTGATCTAGTTGGAACTATCACACCTCTCTCATCTGATGGACATAAATGGATAATAACAACTATAGACTATTTCACTAAGTGGGTGGAAGTAGTCCCCCTAGTCTTAGCTACAGGAGTTCAGGTCTCCAAGTTCATCTTGTACCACATTGTTTGCTGCTTCGGCATCCCATCCACCATCTTCACCGACCACGAAGGTAACTTTGAAAATCTCAACATGGAAGTATTATGCACTTCCCTTCGCATCCATCACCACTTTTCTAGCCCATATTTCCCACAAGGTAGCGGCCAGGCAGAGGCAACTAACAAAACCCTCCTCAAAATCCTGAAGAAAGTTGTCAATGATTTCGGTCGTGATTGGCACCTACAAATAAATCCAACACTATGGGCCTATCGAACTGCCTTCCATACATCCACAGGCACAACTCCATACTCCCTAGTGTATGGTGCCAAAGAAGTACTACTTATAGAGGTTGAACTTCCCTCCTTGTGCATATCTTTGCAAGGGCAAATATCAGATGAAGAATACAGAGTAGCTTGGCTCACCCAGCTAGATCTCTTAGACGAGAAGTGACAACAAGCCTATGATCATCTCACAGTCTATCAAACTCATCTCAAAAGGAATTTCAACAAGAAGGTGCTCCCACGACACTTTCAGCCAGGCGACATGGTCCTCAAAGAAAACATGAAAGTCCAAGAAGATCAAGAAAAGAAAGGCAAGTTTGAACCTACATGGCTTGGTCCTTATGTTGTCACTGCATCCTTTGGCTCCGGAGCCTATCAGCTATCTACACTAGAAGGAGAACTCTTGAATGATCCTACTAACATCATTCATCTCAAGAAGTTCTATGCTTGAAGATCCTTGGTATACCCAGCTTTTGAAAAATACAAAAAAAGAAATAGTAAAGAGAAATAAGAGTCCAATGGTGAAAACTTGGCAATTCAAGCACCTTGGATAGGTACCTTGGTGAAAACTTGGTAATTCATGAGCCTTTTGTACTAAGACTAATCCATTATCTATCACTATCCTATCCCTCATCCATTCACCCACCATCCCATAAAACACCTACTTGTTCCCTTGGTGTTCCAACCAAATATCCAAAATCTAATGGAGCTTGTAAATACCTCCTGTACAGCTTGTAAATCTTGTACCTTAGCTTGTAAATCTTGCATCAGATCTTGTATTATACCTTGTAAATCTTGTATCATAGCTTGTACCATATTCTAGCTTGTAAATAATCTTGTATCCTAGCTTGTATCCTATCACATGCACACAAAGAATCCCATTTTCCTTAAGCTTTTCGCAAATCGTCTACCTATCCACCTATCAACTATTATAGACATCCCACCCTTCACCAACATTTCCATCTCACAAAACCCAAACATGAACAACCTTGTACATTTGTAACATATCTTGGTTCGTCAGCTTGTACATCCTCTTTAGCTTAGTACCATTGTATCTATCCAGCTTTCGTGTCATTTCCTCCTTGATCAACATCTTGCACACATCGCACAACCCTTGGTTAGCTATTCCAATGCATCCTTTAGCTAGATCTCCTATCACCAAAGTGTTATCCTTCTTAGTTCAGTTTGCCAGACACATCACTCATCTAGATCCATTAGCTTAGGTTCTCTCCGATAGATCCTTGCGGGATATAGCTTTCCTCATGTTTGATCTTGGTCCATTAGTACCTCGTCCTACCCATCTCGTTGGCAAACAGTTCTCTTTTGGATTTTCACTTTCTTTTGATTTGGAATCTTCCCTTTTGGGTCTTGAAGTATCTTTTCCAAAAAATCTTTTTGTTCCCTCCTCAAAGTTTCCATGATCTTCCCTATCATGGTATACTGCGAATGGGGCAATCTGGGCGTAAGGTCTTGATCAAGTCTTTTTTTTGTTTTTCTTTTCTGCTTGTGGGTTACCCAATGTTATTTCCACTCTAATTCTTTCAAGATTCATGTGTGATGCTGGGGCAATCCTTGCATGTTTGTTTTGAGTTAGTTTGTCAGTCCTCTGGACAGTTGGTGAAAAGGCCTTGATGTTCTTGGTAACCTTGGCAATTAACCAATAGTCCTATAGACAATCTAGTGCTCAACTACATGGTGGTACTTCTCTTTGAAGTATCCCCCTACTCAAAAGGCTTCAAGAGATTCCCTTCATCTCCATTATCCCCCATCCATCTCTAGCATCTATCACTCCTCCCCCAGCTTATGCATCAGTATCTCTTTGAATCACTCCTCACCTTTAGCTTTAGCGATCCACAATCCTAGTCTTAGGGATCCACCAATCCAAATCAATCCACCAAGCCTCATCTTTCGAGATCCACAATCCTAGTCCTAGGGATCTCTAAAACCCATCTTTCACCAATCTGACTCTTTGAAATCCTATTGCATCAGCTTTATAATCCCCTCATCCATCTTCCTATCCTAGATTCCTTTTTATAGTGCTCTGCTCCTTCATCCTCCCCCCAATCTCAAAATTCTTAAGCTTGCTTCCTCTTGTGCCTCTGATTCTCCCTTTATCATTCTCCCATAGTGAGAGTTTGAGCTAACTAAAACCTCTTCTCTTAAGCCAATCTGAGTATCCTTGCTCATCTCGGATTCTTGTACTTTTCAAGAAGCTATTGAGCCTCGCTTTCTCTTCCTGTCGCCTTCTTGAGGGGGCATCATCTTTGTCTAGTCTCTCCTCTTCTTATTCGAGACTGGGGCAACCTTGTTGCTCAAACATCTTCCTCATGTCATCTTCGTTCAAACATCTTTGAAATAGTGTTGTCTCAACACTATGTCAAAGAGGGGCAAAATGTAGACACCTAAATTTGATTACTTTTCTTTGGTAATCCTATTTAGTTATCTCTAAAAGCATCATTAATTAAATTCCTCTTTAATTAATCCTTTGCCATCCCCTAGCTGATTAATTTAATTAATCATCTATAGTCCTAATTGATAAATTAAATAACTTATTATTTATCAATTAATCCTATTCTTCTATCTAATTCCAAAATCCTCATTTATTAAATAAATCTATTTGATAAATAAAGCCCTCAAATGTAATAAGCCCCTAACTTATCCCTAAACCCTCTTTTTAGCCTAATCCACCCCATCCACCCATACTAACCAAGCTTAGCCACTAACTCACCCACCCTCATGAATGCCATCCACTTTCAAATCTCTAACAAGCTTAGTCTAATCCTAAATCACCTCTAATCCCACCCCTAACCTTGTCACATTCCCTAAGCAAGCTTAAGACTTTCCTAAGCCAAACAAAGTCAACAATCTCAACTCCCTCCAAAATATCCCAACCACTAAGCTTTTAATGCTCTTACAAAAGCCATAAAGACTCTTAGAATCCCATTCATTGCTTGTACAAGCCATTATGAAGGGTATTTATGAAGATATTATCCCTTGAGCCTCCTTTGTTGACTCATCCATCCCCTTGCCTCCATCCACTGACCCTATGACACGTGTCACTCCCTAGTTGGTGCTAAACAAGCACAATCCATGTGCTCCCCTTTGAGTGCATCCTATCCCTCCTTAAGCTTTCATCTCTCCTTGCATCTTAACCCTCCATCCCTCAAGCCCTTAGCCTATAAATTGAATCCCCTCCCAAGCCATTTCATCACAACCTTTAAGCCAAAGTTATATTGCTAGTTTGAGAACCAAAAGCCATCAACTATACCCTTATAATGCCAAATTGAGAGCTCATAGAGCTACCAATTTTCCATTTACTCATCCCCACCATTGAAGCATAGTTTGAGCATCTTGAGCATACATCCCAATCCTTAGACTCATCTACCAAGCAAAGAGCTAAATCCTATTGGGAGAGTCCATTCATTTGGCTCATATTTCCAATTGGGGTTTCCTCTTTAGTCTCTCATTTATGTTATGGTATTTTAGTTTGTAAATGCTTTTGATTTCTTAATTTAGTGTTTCTAACATACTAATATAGCATATACAGAGAGAATACCACAAGTTGCATAGTTGGTAGTATATACTAGACACTGAGAGAAGTCTATATTAAAGTGCACATTGCTTGATATGATCAGTATGAGGTTATGCAAAAAATAATCTCTCTATTACATAGAGACAGTATTTTGAATTTGTGGAAGATACACATTTAATGTGAAGTACAAATTGTAAAATATTTAAAGGATGTAAATTGATCTATGAGCATCATTTGCTTGTGTGAAATCTTAAGTTCAATATTGAAGAGTGGTTTGATAGCTATTTGAAGTGTTGAAGAAGCTTGTAGATATGTGTGATCCCTAAAAGCCCTAAATGTGAAGTTAAGGTATTCTTCCAAAAATTTTGAGCATATTTTTAGTAAAATTAGCTATGGCAACACAAGAAGTGTTTGATATCAGTGATAGACTTAGATATACCTTCAAGAAACACCCATTTATTTCTCTACTTGATGATCCCATTAGAGCATTTTCACAAGTATCAAAATATGTTCTTCATGTCGAAGACATAAGAAGTTATATTCACTGTAAGATAGAAAGAATAGGAGATACTGAGATCCATAAATAATTGGATAAAATGTGCAACACTGATTTATCATTGAAACTAGAATATGCAAACTTAGAACCACTTAACCTAGTTAACTACATGTTTTATATGGACTTTGAAAACCATGAGTAGACAAGAATCATTTTGAGAAAAGTTCATTATGACCTGCTATGGTTAGGAGATTCACTTGTATGCATTGATAATGACCTAATGAACAAAGTCACTAGTTTAAGCAACGAATGATGCAATCCCATCAACATAAAGAATGTATGCAGAATAGTTGAAACAAATCTCAACACAAGATTTGATGGTAGAAACATGAAGGTTAACACCATTCAAGATGGAGTAAGGCTCCTCAATAAAATTTTGGGTTATAAACTTAACCATGGATCTAAGATAGATTCAATCCTAGCTGGATTTCTTCATGCAACTTATGTGATGGGAACAAAGGGTGAAAAAGTTAACCTATGTGATATTATCGAAACTCAATTGTTGGATCATAATAAAGATCAAGAAGTCTAAGAGCATAGTCTTTAGGTTTGAATCCCTATTAAATCATATATTCTTCTACATAGCAAATAATTTTCCTAGTATTTCAAATTGGAATGGAAGCAAGTGTGCAATGCAAATTATCACTCAAGTTTACAAATCTAAATTGGAAATAGTCAAAGACAATGATATTGATAGAATGATGAAATCATTCGAACCTAAAATGAAGCAGAGGTATAGGATACCACTTGTGCTAATAGAGAAATATAAGGATGAACTATGTTTCATGGTAGAAAAAAATTTCACATGCATGGAGGCAGTAGTTCCTTGAGCAAAGTTCATTGAACCTATGGGTTACGAAATGAGCATTGAACTAATTGAAGGCTACACACAGATAATTCTAAATTCTAAAGTAGATTATGGATGCCCTAGATGGGGTACATATACTGAGAAGATGAAGGAGGTTCAAACAAATCTAATGGATAAGGACACCAAGAAGAAGGTAGATAAATTAATCAATTCTATCTTAAAAGAATCAGGGATGTCTAGGAAAGAATTTGAAGAGGTGAAAGGGATAGCCTTAGAGGTGAAAGCTAGTAGTCAAACTGAAATACTAACTCCTACACCTATTGCAATGGCCAAACCTACTGTAGAGGTCATAGTTGCACAGACAAGTGCACAACCACCTACAATGCCATATGCAACAGCTACATAGTAGCAACCCTTGAGGAACCAAAAGGAATCAGGGGAAGCATCAGTACCAAGAAAATCTACAAGACTTGAGAAAAAAAACTTGTGCAAACCCCCTCTCCTAAGAAGAGAGTTAAGAAAACAACAAGTGGACCGAGTAAGAGGAGGAAAACCTTGCAGATCAGTTGCTCAAAATCTGAAGAAGAGATTGGCAACAAACCAGTAGAGCTTGTAGAATAGGAAGTAAAGACTTCAACAGGAAGGAGAACATGGAAACCTAAGGTATAAAATCTTAATATGAAAATTATTAATGACAACAATTTTTTGCAATTGAATAAGTATTATGACTTGTACAATAATATGGATAGTACACAACTAGAGAATGTTGTAGTTAGAAATATGATTCTAAAAGATAAAATATTTGAGAGCATAAAAGGTCAAATCCCTGAAGATTTTTATAATAGATTAAGAAATAGAAAGAGTAGAGTAATTGAGGAAGAAAAAAAAAAAAGCATAAATATGGTGAAAAAGCTATGTATAGTAAACAAGGAAGAAGAGTTAAAGGAAATTTTGAAAGGTATAGCACCCTTGTTGAGGAATAAGAAGAGATCCATTCTTCTTATGGGAGGAAATTATGAAGAAGTGAATATGGAAACTGAAAAGGCAATAGTCACATACATGTCTACTTTGCCGAAGGAAACTAAGAAGAGTGCGCAGTTAGGGGAAACAAGCCCTATTGTGGAAGTTGTTTGTCCTTCTCATAGTTTTGAGCAACCAATTAAAGCTTCAATTCCAAATGATTCACTGCCACACATTACCATTAACAATGAATCCATGCAAGTGGATAACACTAATATAATAGTGGATAGAAATGAAGATCCATTTGAAGATTTTGGCTCAGAATTTGTTGGCAATATTGTTGACTACAATAGCTCTAGTGATGAAGAGGAAGAGTAGGAGAAAAAGAAAGAAGATATATTTTCTAAGAAGAAATTTGAAGCTGTGTCAACCAGCACTAAGGCAGCTACTACAAGTGCATGCATAGCCACAGTGATAGTGAAACCCTCTACACCACCTACACAAGCAGTAGTGGTCACCATAGTAGCACAATTAGATGATGAAGTTGAAGCACAAAACCTTGTATCTTCTTTAAGTAAATTTTTTGAAAAGAAGAAATCAGTAAAGTTAATTGAGAAGACTTTAACTTTAGTTTTGGATAGATTAGAGAAGATATAAAGTTCTATGGATACATCTATAGACATTCAATAGAGAGCAACAATTTTGGGTAAAACTTTTGACAATGAGTTTACAGTGCCTACTAATGTGGCTACACTACAAGCATAGACTAAGCATGATGCTAGTCTTCTTAATACTATGTGTAAAAATATAAGCAATGATATGGAAAAATTAAATATATGTATTAAGGTATTGAAGTAGAGTATGGAGGAAGGGAAGTAGATTTTTACTAAGTGCAACTTGGCATACCTTCACCTTCATAGTTTTGATGAACAAATCAAAGGAAAGATAACTAAGCTACATACGCTTACTGATAACTTTTTGAAACAAGATCAAATGTTAGAAAACTTTGAGAATGCAATGGAATCAATTCATGATAGAATTTGGGATATACAAGCATTAAAAGATAAATCCCTAAAACGATTTTCACTTTTGAGAGAACATTTATACCCATAGATTATATTGTTATAGAATCAGTTGGAGGAATGCTTGGTAGTTAAAACTTCATATGACAAGTTTGTGGTTACATACTTAAATTCAGAAAAGTTAGCTATATATGCCCTATGTGCGCTAATAAGTGTCTTAGATGCACTAAAAGACAATTGGAAGAAACACCTTACATAGTTGAAGACTGACTTCAGTGATTATTTTTCTAGATTTTGATGCAACTTTCAGATTTTGAGAGGATTTTTACTTTTTTTGACACCTTTTTCATTGATGTCAAAGGGGGAGAAATAAGGAAAATTGTAATTGTAAGTTGTATAGTTGTATTTTGAAGTATAGCAGTTTTGAAGTATAGTAGTAAGATTTTCTTCAAGCAAGCTTTGTAATCGGAGTTATAAGGGATGTAATCATTTTGATGAAATCTTTCTATGATATACTATGTTGTGCATGTTTATTTATTTTTGGTATGACAACATTTTTTTAGGGGGATTTAGCCAATTTTCCCAAAATGTTGCCATCAACGCCAAAGGGGGATATTGTTGGCAATATGGCCAATCAATCAAATAAGATGAGATATGTGGTTGTCATTTATGGAAATATATGTTTTATAGTATAGTTATGATTATTTTTATGGAAATTGTCTAAGTATTGGACAATGATATAGCAGCATGATGAATTCTATTGATAGAAGAATATTCCTTAAGAATATTCTCTTGAGCAATTGACTAGAGATGCATGACATTGTCCTAATGAGGTATACCAGTGTTCATTTATGTACGGATAACCAAGTTTAAGTTATGAATGAAATATCAATGCAAATACTTCATAGTATAGAATAGAGCATGTTAGCAAACTGAGTTGGACTTAAAGAATTAGTTTGATTATTAAGTCTTGATGAGCCAACTCTAAGGATGATATGAGAGTTGACTAAGGAAGGATTTATCAATATGTTTGATATAAGTAAAGAACTTCACTTGAAAAGTTAGGTGTGATATGATATGATAAGATATGATATGATAATGTGAGATATGATGCAAGTTGATATATAGGTAGTTACTCCTTTTTTATAACATTGAGAGAACTAGAGGAAAGATTGTCTACAGTCTACTAAAAGCTTGTATAAAGATCTAGTAATCATAAGAATTGTGAAGTACAAAAAGTGATCCAATATGGTATGTATATTTATTCTTTTGAAGAACTTAGTTATAAAGATACATGTTAGGGAAGTGGGCTCTTCTTGCACACATTTGTATATGATCTACCAACTCCTAACAAGGTTGAAGCTACTCCTAATAGTGTTGAGGCTTCTAACAAGGACTAGTCTCTTAACAGGGACTCAAGACACTATACATTCTTCATAGACTCCTAGTAGGGTCAATATCCTTAACTGGATTCTTTATATAGTGAATCATCTTGTGGGTTTCATCCCCACCAGAGTTTGAATATGGTGTTATGAGCTCTCTTTGTGTATGGTTGTTTATATTATTCAGCATTATTGATTTACTTTCTTATGCATGTGGCAAAGTAATTAATAATATCTAATTGTGGGCCAAAAGATTGAAAATAATTATTCACCCCCCCCCCCCCCCCCCCCCTAGTATTATCTATTTCTAACACCTTTCCCTCTAACAAAATTAGTGGATTTGATAGTGAGATTGTAATCTTGAATTTTGGCTGCCCATACTGCCCTTTTATTTACTATGATTTCCTATTGAGTCAATACACTCTTAACTATAATTTTTGGCACATATACAATTGAATGTGAATGTAGAATGTAGTACCTAAACTATTTCACTCCTTTTACCATGGAAAATGTATGTTTTTTAATCCAAGAATAATTGACCTCACTTTTTTCAAAGGCGCACTAACAAAAGAAATTTGGACTTCATCATCTTGATCATTCTTCTGAGTTAGGATGTCATACAGGGTGTGCTCTAAAGTGTAGCAATAAATAATGAAATCTTTATTGAAGTCAAGACTAACTAACATTAGGGCTTGGGAGATGGAAGCTTTGGTATCTTCAAAAGCTTTCTTCCCTTCTTCAACCCATTTCGATTGGCATTTTTCACTCATCATGTTCAACATCTGTCTTAATTTTTATGAGAGCTCAAAGACAAAACTCCTCAAGAAATTGATTTGGCCAAAGAAGGATTTTAGATCACTTCTATTTGTAGGAAGAGAGAGTTGTTTAATTTATTTGACCCTATTGGGATCAATTCTTATTCCTTTCTTTGAAACAATGTGTCACAAAAGCTTACCCTCTTCCACAAAGAAAATTGATTTCTTGGGGTTTAAAGATATGCCATATTGTCTACACCTTTTTAGTACTACTTCAAGGTCTCTTAAATTATGCCTCCTTCTTTTAGAAAAAATAATTAAATTTTATAAATAGATCACAATGATCTTTTCTCATAGATCATTGAACAAATAATTCATTACCCTCTAAAATGGCACTCCTACATTAATTAGTCCAAAAGGCATCCTATTGTAGTAATATGTGCCCCAAGGGGCGATAAAAGTCATCTCATGTTGATTTTATTGGGATACACTTATTTGGTTATACCTTGAATAGTTATCAAGCATGGGCATAACCTCAAAACCTACTACAGACTACAGAACATGTTCCACTATTGGAAGGGTATAATTATCTTTTAGGTTGGCTTGGTTGAGGTTTCTAAAATCTACACAAATTTTGATCTTGAAATTTTTCTTCATCACAAGCGCAATATTAGCTATCTAGGTTGAATGATGAATAGGGTAGATGATTCTTTCCTTCAGCATCTTCTCCACTTCCTTTAATATGGCCTCCAATACCTTCGAATTGTAATTCCTGATTTTTTGATGGTATAGTGTTATACTAGGTTTCAAAGGTATATGATGTCTAAATTCTCCATTTCTAAAAAAATTTAGGTCTTCATATCCCCAGGAAAAAACATCTCTGCAATTCACCAACAACTTTTCTAGATTGTCTTTCTCTCTTGTGGAATAGGTCTTGTCGATTGAGATCCATCTGGGATCACCTTCCTTACCAATATCAATCTTATCATATTCTTTCAAAAAATCATTATAAGATGTGTCCCTCTTAGTGGCTCTATCATCCCTTCTCTAGAAAAGGTGTTCAAGGGAAAGTAATCCCTTTTGAATTCTATTTCCTTTTAATTGTGTCACTTCATCAGACTCAATGAGTTTCTCACCAACATATTTAGCTCCTACTTCAAAACCTTCAAAAAACAAGTCACAAAAGTTTTGGATACAACCAATAAAGCCTTTTAACTATGATTCACTATTAAAAATCTATCAATGACCAACATTATCTAGTACACTCATTCTATATATCATTTCTATTCTATAAGCATCAGTTTTAAAAATCAGGTGAGGGAGGAGCACTGAAGCAGAAACTGCTAAAGATTTAGCTCTAGAATTTTGAGACTAGGGAACAAATTCTATGGAAAAAGCATCAAAAGACTCTAGTTCATCCCAGACCAAATTTCTATAATTTTTTAACTTGTCATTCTTGATAGAAAATTGGTTCCTTGCCTTCTTTAGTATCAATTCAACTTCACCTTTAGCTACCAACTTCCTTATTCCTTTCGATTTGGCTTTTCACAGTCCCAGTAGTAATGCATCATAGTTTGTCGTGTTATTTGTATTTTTGAAGTCAAAATTAAATGAGAAAGGAACAAGCTATCCTGAAGGAGGATTCAGGACTAAACCAGCACCAGATCCTAAGTTGAAATAGCTACCATTGAACTCCATTATCCATAATTTCTTTGCTTTTGGGACATCAGTAATTGCTTCAAGTTCATTGTCATGAAGAATCATAAAATTCCCAAATTGACATTCTTCATATAGTATGTGAGCTTTAGGATTATCAGAAGGAGCCACAATATATTTATTTTTTGGTTATGGTTATAATTTTATCTTCCTCTTGCCCATTGTGATTAGTGCCTCTAACCAATCCATCTTAATTTCTCCTCCCATATCTTTGAAAATATTTCTATTAAGAAGCATTCCATAGCTTGTAGGAATATCGACCACCAATTATTGTCAATTTTAGCCTTTTTTCTGGACATGCAGTGAAAATATCTTGCACATCTTTAACTTGTCCAATAAGTGGCACTTGTTTCCCATCCATAAAATAAAAATTTCCTAAGGTTTTTGTGAGGTAGAGACCAAGATCTTTAGCAACAAGGGAAGGCATAATGTTATCTGAGGGTCTTGGGTTTATAATATAGTTACTAAGTTTCTGACCATTTAATAACAAAGAGATGTAAAAATGGTTAGGTTTATTTTCTTCTACTTGACTTTACATAGCATGGATAGAAGTGTTTATTGATGGAGGAATAAATAGGATAAACTAGATATTGAGAGGGGGGGTGAATCAAAATCTTAAACACTTTAAAATTTTCATAAATGTATCCACATCTATCAGTAACTTGTGCATGTAAAACTAGTAATGTAAATATGTTGTAATATATAAATATGATCAATCACATGCATTAAAGTAAAATAAATAACACAATATTTTTTACCTAGAAACCCTCCAAGGTGAAGGTAAAATTGGGGTGATGATGACAACCACAAATCTTCACTATTGCAATAACAAAGTTAACTAGTTAAGGTTATAATGTTTGACCATAAAGTATGATCTACCCTATGAGGGGTCTACCCTGCTAAAGACTTAAGAGACTGTTAGGTCTCACCTTGTTAGAGGATTTAACACTTTCAACAAAGTACTTTATTAGAAAATTTACAAAGATGTTAAGACCACTCTATTAAGAGATTTACCCTAATTTAAGTATGTTAAAATTGATTCAGTACTTGACTCTTGGTTTGTTGTATAAGATGATTTCAAGACTTCTCCTTACTAATTGATCCTCTTCTCTGATATGATATGCTTGTCTTTCCCTTTCACTTCACTGCAATGACTAGGTCACTTGGTTTGTATGACTTCTTATATGATCTCAATACTTGTCTATCTATAGCTTCATCTTCACACATAAACTCTTTTCATCTCCTTCTTTGTTGGCATATGATCTAGGACAAGATCATCACTATATAAAGAGTTTCATGAAGAGTTTTCTAGATGATTCTATGTTTTTCCTCTTCATCTTGACCATCGAACACACAACACAAGGATCAGTGATCCACAATGTGTAAATATTTTGTAGCAACCTCTAAAAGATTTAAATATTCTATAACAACCTCTTCAAAAGTTAAATATCCCTTCCAAGTCAGCCTAGTAATCATTTTGCCTAAAATTCCATTCCATTCCTAAAGTTAATGTAAACTATGCATAGCTCTACCTTTACTATTTCTTAATGCTCGACATTGTTGTTGCTCGGCTTTAATTCTACTTGGTGTTGATCACATTATGGTTTTGAAAAGGTAGTGATAAACTAGTTAAGTCATTACTTGACACAACTCAATCTGTGACAAATAAGTAGTGAATGTTGAGCAAAAGACACAACTAGTGTTGAGCACCAGTATGTGTCGAGCAGATGGTATGTGACAAATCACTCAAGTTTTGAGCAAGTCATATATGCCAAGTAAAATAGTGGATGTCGAGTCATTTAGGAGCTGAGTTACAGTATAAGGGATATAGTGAATGTCGAGCATCAGAGCTTTCAAATGTTGAGTAAACAATCTTTGGCATAGTTGTTTGTAATGGCACAAACTCCTATGTAAACTAGTTTTGGGATGACTTAAGGATTATTTTACGATTCTAGAAGATATATATGGAGGTATATTGAGAATCCCTATGCAGTGCATGCAACCAATAAAAAAAGGGATGTTTTAAGAAGAAAAATGGATGAATCTCAATTGTTGATTCCTACCTAACCCTGGCTCACCTATGTCTTCTTAAGGATGGAAATCCCTATGGAGTTTGTAATGTGCAGATGACAAGAGAAGGTTGAATGCTAAATGCAGAGAGAACATTCATGGTGACTATGGAGTTTATGATAGAGATATGAATTGCAGAATTAGTTAGAAAGAAAAGAAAAGAGTAGTTAAAGGATAGAACAGATACATCTAATTATGAGGATCAAGTACACATCAGGAAAGAGGAGATTAGATATCTAGCAGACTAGCAGAGAGGTGCTAACTGAAGGATCAAAGCTGAAACATTCTAAAAGGTGATTCAATGAAAATCTCTTAACAAACTAGTCCTAAAAGGATTTTTTAAATCCTTTAATAGTGTGTTTTTTTATTGCAAGTTAAAGTCCTCTAACAGGGCACACTTTTAGCAGCATGTTAAAATTCTTTAATAGTATAAGATTTAATAGTCTTTGTAAGCTTTTAATAGGGAAGACCTTTCATAGGGTAGATTATAGTTTATGGTCAAACAATTGTAAACTTCATTGGATACACTTTACAACTATAGTAGTGAAGATTTGTGGGTGTCATCCCCACTCTAGTTTTACCTTCTCATTGGAGGGTTTTTGGGTAAAAAATGTATTGTGTTATGTGTTATTTGTTTCATGTCATGGATGACCATGTGTAGTTATCTATTCCATTTTACATGTTAAATTGTGAGATGAATGTGTGGTGACTGTTTAATGGTTAAAGTTTTGAAGTGCTAATTCAGCCCCCACACCCCCACCCCCCACCCCCCCTAGAGTTTACTCTCCTATTGTTAATTCCAACACTTGGTACATACTCAATAACTCAGCACATATTCTCAAAAAATTTCTCATTCGTGGATTACTTTCTCAACTAGTATATAAAAATACTCTAAGACCCAAAAACTTACTCGACTCCTATAGAGCTAGGTACATACTTACTTATGTACATAACTCAACTATATAGAGTAACTTAGTGATGACCGACTAACTCTACCTTGTAATTAACTATGTGGTTAACACTAATAGACAACAATAGTTATAGATACCAACAATCTCCCCCTTTGACATTAGTGGAAAAAATACTTTGTCATATTTACAATGTTACAATATAACATAATAACAAGGTCTCCCCCTAAGTATTATGACTTATGAACAATGCAAAAACAATACAAAATGAATAAAAAATCATTTCACCTTTATTCAAATTTGTACATTGTATATTGTACTTCTTCTTTTACCTTTCTTTTGCATATCACTTTCCCTCTACACATATCTCTTTCCCCCTTATTTTTTAACACTATATGTCATTATTGTCATGGTTGAATGGGTAAATGTAATCCATATGTTTCAATGAATTCCTTGTGAACATGGGTAATCATGAATAGTGCATGATCCCATGTAATTCTTGTTGCCTCTAAAACATTATTTTGCAACTATAATCTTGCAGCTAAATCAATAAAACTATAAGCCACTAAAAGATTATGATCTTCTATGATAAGATCATAGGTTATTTTTAGATCTCTCTATATGACCTTCAAATGAGGTATCAACATTGCCTAAATAGAGATCAATTTGAATCTCATGTTGTTGTCAGCTACCTGAAGCTTGGCCAATGTACCCTGAGCATTCAGTAGATTATTATAATGATCAATGCTTGATCCTACTGAATCTGAAATGGTGTTGTTGGGTGCCTTCATCTCAGCCTGAGTCTTATTTATTTGTGCCTAAATATTATGTGTAAACCTTGGCACAACTAACAAAATCATGTATAAATGATGTACCCTTTGTATTAACTCAATCATAATCTATGTTTTCTCATGTAGATGCACTTTCCATTTGGCAATAGTTATGGAAAATTTGTCCACAACCTTGGTTTCAAATCTTCTTGATGACCAATCCATTAACTTCACATTTGATTCCATATCTCTAGCATTCACTTGATCAATTATATTTACAAGTTGGTTTCTGATTGGTGCACCTTCTTCAAAATTTTGAATATCAAAAGTATCAACAAAAATTTCTTTATATCATATAATATATGTTTCTATTTGTGCTCCCTTTTGAGCTCTTCTTGTCTTTTCTTCTTTGCAAAAAATTCTTGTAGGAAAAAGTTTTCTCCAAGGTGATATTTGATAGATCCGATAGTGGCATCACAATAATTTCATTCAAACTAACCTTAATATCCAGTGAAAAATCTTTTATTGATTTCCTCTTTCTGCTAGTTGAGGGAGTATTGTTTCTTAGCACTATCATATGAGTTGGTGAAGGGGTATCACCACTTCATCTTGCTTGTGCATCTATGCTCAAGACAAAAATAGTTGCACTATGTTCAGCTTTATTTGATTATTTGTCTTCCTCACTATGAGGTGCTAAAAAAATCTAATTATTTTCACTTGTGTTTCTATCTTCACCGTCTTCCCCTTCATTTTTGAGCCTTGACTACTTGACTTCTAGAGTGTCAGGAGTGTCACCATTTATAGGGGACATGTTGCCTTATAGACTCAGCACACCTAGGATTTCTTCACTCATTTATTCACACTATTGCATTTAATACCAAATCACCATGATACGTCCATCACAATTTTTTCATTGCAACTTTTGCCAATGTAGTTTTGATGATAAGTCATTAGAATTGGGATAGTGACAAGTTGTAATGCCAAAATTTTGACAAACCTATCATGGTAATTTGGTATCAAATGTAGTAGTGTCATAATCAATGTTTATAGTGTCTACCTCTGGTTTCTTTGTTGTTAACCCAAAAATATTCTTCCACATACAAGTTCCTTCTTATTTATCAATATCAAGAATATTTAATATTTTGGAACAAATTGGTTCCTATGCTGGTCCCAAAATGTGTCATTTTGATGTTGTGATAGATCAGGCATAACTCTAACTAATGTTTCAATTCTTATCTTTTTTCTACTTCCTCTACCTACTACCATCTTTTTTTTATTCTTCGAGAAAGATCTTCAGGTATCTTACTCTCTATTTCACTAGGAGCTAGCTTGAAATTTGACATCATTTCTATCATAGCCTCCTCAATTCTATTCTTGTCATCATTATCTAGTGTATCATATTTCACAAATTTAAAACTAGATAACCCTAGGGAATTCTTTATGTCTGAACATACCTCATTAATAGACTTTTGTTTCCTCTAAGGTAGTCCTCTAACCAATCTCCTTCTTCTAGTTTTGGGGGAAATGGGCCTAGTAGACTCTACTACTCTCTTCTTTGTAGTATGCTCGGTATTAGCAGCTACCCTAGTCCTTGGCTTATTTGGTGGTGGAAATGTCACTTCCTACTTCTTTTCTCTTTGAGCCTTCTTTCTCGATGGGATGGAAACAACTAGGGCTTTACCCTTGTCACCTTCTTTTACTTATCATCCTCATCACCACTATCTTGTTCTTCATCTTCACCAAGACCTTGTGTAAATTTCAATGGTTATTTTCCCTTGCCTAGGGTGCCTATCTTAGTTTCTAGGTCTTCAATTATTTTCTTCCTTTTCTTTTCCTTGGAAGCCATCTTGATGTTCACAATTATTCTTGCTTTGGATTCCTCATATCTTCCAAAAGGTTCAACCTTGACATCTATCTCTTCTTTGAGTAGTGCATCAATGTTTGGACTTACAACATCACTATTAATTTCATATTCAAAGCTTTGTAACCATGCCTTCCTTGGCTTAACTGCTTGTACAAAAGTATTGTCTGTGTCAACAAGAAAACACGTCACTATAATATTTTGTGACCAATTCTTCAAGAATCCTCATTCTCATTTTCATTATTTTCTTAAATTCATCAAAATAAGAATTCATTTCTTATCAAAATTTTCTACCAATTGAGTAACATTCTCATTGATTTGTCTTGTCACTAGTTTTTTTTTATCCCATACAACATTTCCAATACCTGGAAAATACTTCTAGATATAAAAGAAAATACAAATAGTGAGTGATCCAAACTTACACATTGAATTCTTCATTTTTCTTATTGATGAGATATTCTTTGTAATTTGTAAGTTCTATAGCTCGGCAAGATCATTCTCATGATCTTTCATCACAATCTTTCATGCTTGAGCCATAGGCATACAAGGTACACTGTTCAACCTGCTTGGTTTTTAGAATTTGTGAGCAATGATTCTCACTAAAAATTCAATTAGTGGATCATAAATGTTTCTAATGGACAAACCACATCCATTCCACTTGGCTCCAATGTTAGTCTCAACTTTTTCATGGCTCAAATGTAGCATGATCTTCATCTTGTCTAGGGTTGGATAACCTATAACCCTATGTATCATTTTGTTCATGATTTCCACTAGTCTATTTTGTGTCATGAATTCTTCTCAAAACAACTTGTATCCATTCAAATTTGAAATTTTTTGGGAATAGGGCATGAGTTAAACCTTTCCTTTCAACAATTTTAAATCCATCCTTCAAAATCCCTTCATTACACAGCTTCTCATAAGCTTCTCATATTTCATAATATCCTTCTCCAATTTTGTACATATAATAGCTTCTGACATCATGGATCATAATGACCCTAGGTGGTATTGAATATGGAGCACCCATTGAATCTCCTTTCATAAAAATCTCTAGAATAGCATAAAACTTAGGTGGAGGATAGGTGTCACTCTTCACTAGTTGAATTTTACTAACCTTTTGATTTATTCCATTGATCGATGAAGCTACCATTATTGATGGGGTTTGTAGTTCTTCCTTCTCTGGATACTTAGCACAATTCAAATGTTTACTCGTTCAAACTTCTTTGGCTCAATCACTCTTGAAATCTTTGCTAATCACTAAAACCACCAAATCACTTTGTGCTCTTCAAATCTAAAGCAAGTTATGAGATAATGTCTTCAAAAATTTTTATATACTTTCTTCCTACTCAATTAGGGTCCACATTAATTTGGTGTACTTAGATGAGTGGAAGCCAGTTGTCTCAGTCAATATTGATGCCTTCCAACTAGGTTTATAGCTCAATCTCTTCCATGTCACTTGGTCTCTATTATATCATTCTTGAAATGCTCAATCCATGTTGCAGTTCTTAGTCAACATAGACAATTTTCTTACACTCGACAATCTTTCACAATTTTTTTTCTTATTCACCTTTTTTATGTGGATATAAACTTTTGGCACATTATCATGTAAGGAACTAATGTATGATATATCAAATAAGTATATAGTTCCATGCATACCTTTCTTACTTAGTTTGAGATGACATGATCACCTTCTCCATTGAATTGGGTGACCTCAACTCCATTAGCTCCACTATTTACATCTTCTATTTTATTTTTTATTTTTTTATTCATTTCATTCCTCACTTACTCAATGTCCACTTTGTCTTTTCCTTTATTCTTTGTCTAATTTTATGAATCTACTTGAGTACTGCAATTTTTACTTTGATGTCCAAACTTGTGACACTTCGAACATGTATTGTTAGGTGTATAATTCTTCTTTGTTTGATTTGGCCGATAGGGTTTTTTTTGTGATCTACATTGATATGCTCTATGCCCATATTTCTAACAGTTATAGCAGTATCCTTCAAATCTAGGTGTAGTAGGTGTATTCCTTAGTCTTGACCTACACTCTTGTATCTAATATCCTTGTTTCTTACAATAAAAATAGTAACCAGTAAACTTAGTTTTAGAATTTTTCATACCATATTTGCTTCTACAAATATTTGCAGTATGACCAAGTTTTCCATGGTGATATCATGTTTTTTTGTCCTATGGCTTTGAATTTATTGTGGTTCCACAATGCATGCCCCATTTTTCCTAGAAATTGGGACCCCCTACTTTAATTTTTTAGCTTTCTAGATCCCTACTCTGGGATCTAAGTCTTGTTTAGGTTTTTACCTAGTGTTGCTACCTGATTCAAGGTCTTTACCCAGAAACCCAAATCCCAAAAAATGATGTTTTGAAGGAGGAAAGTTATTTTTTGCATATAAAGATATACACTAGTGCACCTAGTGCACCTCACTAGGTGCACTAGTGTGCTAAGTTACCTAAGGAAAGAGCACAACTCCAAGAGGTGTGCTAAGACCCATGCCTATAAAGACTAGGACCCTGCCCCTTTCCTTGTCATTGTTCCCTCCAAGCTATTGCCTCTTGCACCTCTGCACCTCACAAGGTTTGTTACTCCACTCACTCTGCCTTTCAACACACACCACACAAAGTGTTAAATAACCTAAGTTAAAGGTGCACACCTTTTCCATTAAAATTTTAAAAGAACATCAAAAAACTTTAAAATAACACTAAGTCTTTAGCTAGTAAAAGGTGTGTAGCTACACACCTATCCAAGGTGCACAGCTACACACCTTTACCAAGTAGAAGCATCCCTTAGGAAAGTATAGGGTGTGCATTTAACATACCCCATGAGGTGTGCTAAATGTGTACCCTTTCCTTTTACATTATCTTACCCTTTGTGTTGTAAGGGTGTGCACCTTGCACACCCCATGAGGTGGGCAAGAATGTGCACCCTTATTCTTTGAAAGCTTTGCTAAGAGATAGGCACATCCAGTGCACCTTTGAGGTGTGCAAAGTGTGTTTTTAAATTTTTTTAGAGGGTCTTTTATGATTTTTAGGTGTTTTTAATAGTTTTGTGTGAATTAGGGTCTTTGGTTTTTATTTTTGTCGTCATTATGGTTTATGTTTCTTAGTTTTTCCACCTTTGGACTAATAGATGTTGATTTGTGAAGATTCAATGGCTTCCTCATCATCCTTCCTCACTACAAAGATGGCTCTAAACCTAGTAGTTTTCAAGTTTCAAGGTGTTCCAGAAAAATCACACTTCCAAGATGACTACTCAAAGATCTAGGACACTAAACTTGGCCAAATCGATTAGAACACTTTCCTAGTTTTATGAAACAAACCAACTAAGAGGTCCTCAATGATATCTTCTCTTATCAAATCAGGTTTAGTTAATGTAGTGTCTCACTTGGTATTAGTACAGTCTTCAAAATTGATCATGGCATTGGCAGAGAACTACGTCTCAGAAGAAAGGGTTGTGAAAAGCATAATTGGAGAGATCATGCTAGATCTAAGACCTAAAAACATAGAGAAGATATTCCATCTTTTGAGAGCAGATTACTATATCATATTGACATATCATTAGGAGGAGAGGTGGTACAAAGAGCATGGAGAGGAAGCATCCAAAATAATTCAATCTTTGTATCTCATTGAGAAGACTCCTCTTGGACGTAAAGCAGGAAAAGTGGACATGACAAGGGGATTTATGAAAGATGATATTGGATATTCTATAATACTTTTGAGTAGACTCATGGGGTTACTGACATCAAGATACCTAAACATATGGATGGTGCATTAAATTAAGACCATTAGAATCGTGAAGATGCCAATTGATTGGGCTTCAATTCTTAGTGAGAACTTGGATGAGCAATTGGTGGGGTAAAGAACAATCAAAAGTTCTATATGACATCCTCTTTGGTGTACCTATTAGTTGCAAGAGCAATAGACTATCTAGGATTATTCAAAAGGGGAAGCATGCAAGATGCAAATGCATGGCCTTATAGAGTATACCCCTAGTTGGTGAAGAAAAAGCTTTCAAAGCATAGCAAAGAATATAGAATAGTGAATGATGCCTTTATTTTTGTAATTATCTAGTTCATTGAAGGGGATTATACAAAAAGGATTTCAGATGTGGCAGTGGCAAAGATTACAAAAATTAGTGCCTACTACATCCAATTTAAGACATTCACTTATTTGAGGGTAGCAGGTAAGACTGTCAATCCAAAAAAGCTCCCTAGGTATTCATGTGATAGGCTCATATTGTTGGAGATTGCACGACAACTATTATTTCAATATGAGAGAGTAAGAGAGCAACATAAGAAAACATAGGTATGGCCCATTACTATAGGATCATTTAGTGTGGTTTGGAAATAGGATATTCTGAATTTTGAGTCTAAGTGGGATCAGCATCCCTTGGATGAGTATAACTCTCCTCATCCCTTCTTTGATAACATTGGTAGAGTGCAATACTTGGTAGGAAAACAATTCCAGCATGAAGATGTGATCAAGGACCATTGGATGAATGAAGTGGATGACTACAAAATCTAAATAATGGATTATTATAGGATGAAACTCTATATAGTAGGTAGTGTATTGAAGATAAAGGTCCCTTTAAAGGTAATGCAACAAGACACTGAAAATGTCCTAGATCCATTGTATAATATAGATAAGGTTTTTATGAACCTATCATGAATGTAGAGATCGATAAAGAGGAAAATTCATATATTAATCATAGGGCAAGGCACATCATCCAATTGACCAAGGATTGGATCAAAAGACCATTCAAGATGGATCCAATTCCTCAAATTGTATTTTTCCAAGCTACAATCCTCCCATAAAATGGTAGAGAAGCAAAGCTAATAGTGCCTACTTTCACAGTTCAATCCCTAATGAGGTCAAAAGTAGTGCACCAACTTGGTAGAGTTAGATACTATTGGGCTTAGAAGGGTAAAGACAAGAGGAAAAGAACTACACCTCAGCAAGCCAAGCTAAAAGAAGGAACAACTCAAGCACTAGAAAAACATGGGGTAGAGAATGTATAAGGAGTAGAGAGTGTCAAAGTCATGCAAGCTTAGGATAATCCTCAAGCACCATTGCTAAAACCAAGGCAAGGAGTTAAAATAGAAATACAAGAAGTGTCTCTACCTGGACAAGAGGTATAAGCTTCCCCATTGGCTCCTAAGAGAAGAAAGATCAAAAATCCAATTAAAAGGAGACAAAAGGTAATAAGAAAGTTTATTCCCTTTCCATTAATTTTGAAAGTTATTCCAGAGGAGGAAGAAGAGGATGATAAAGATGAAGAAGATAACCTTCCCTTGAGTCAAAGGACTCATCTTTCTAGGGAAACAGAGTTAGAATAGAGAAGAAGGTCCACTATTACACCACCATCCATTCATACACAACCTATTTAGTCCAAAACCTCCAAGGATGAGCTATAGAAATGGATTGATGAATAGGAGGATGAAGGGGATGATGTCTTTCAGATGTCAAATTTTGATTTCATCCTGGTAGGCACTGAGTTGGTGGGCGATAAAATAAGGGATGCTCCAACAAATCAACCTCCACAAGAGAATTGGAGTCAATTTCCACCTTAGTCACTAAGACCTTCAAGTGTTCCATCATCATCAAGTCAAGATTTATCTTGCTTGGATAAAGATTTTCCTACTTCTCTCCCTCTGGGTAATGAAGAACAAGTGTAACCTGAACAACAAGAAGAGCCACAACAAATACTTGCCGATGAAGTGTCGAAGGAAGGAAAAATATGTGAGGAACCTCAAAATATTTCCCATGATAAAGAGGTGAGGACTATGGACTCAAAAAATATAGAGACATCCAATCTGGATCTCTCACAAAAGGAGAAGACTTTGGAGAGGAGTGATAAAGGAAAGGGCATAGTAGAACAAACTCTTTCTTCTTATAAAGGTAAATCTCTAATGGTAAATACTCCAAGATGGCTGAGGAAAGAAGTGATGGTTAGAAATAAAAGGCAGCAGTATTCTACTGAGGAAGAAGGAATGAGAGAATTGATTGAAGCTCTCAAGAAGCCTGAGCCACCTATAGGAGATGCACCAACACCGGCCTTTGTAATGAGTGATTAGAATCAAGGCATGTTTGCCCATGTTACTATCCCTCCTTCACATGTAGAAATTGAGGATTTGACTCCAAAACATTATTAAATCAGGGAGGTTTTTCTTGGGAAACCCACTATGGATAATGCCAAAATGATGGTTACAATGGGAATCAAAGAAGTGTTTAGGCACTTAGAGCAGGATGAGAAAGAATTGATAACTCTTTAGAACCAAAATGAGATCCTAAGGGGATATATGAATGAAATAGTTGGTTTGTTAGATCCTAAAAATACTAAAGAGGCTCAAAATGTAGCACTTGAGAAAAGGGATAAGGAGAATGTGCAACTCAATCCATTTTTAAGAGCTTGTCAGCAATGGCGAGAAAGTTTTGAAGAGAAAGGTGTGCAAAATTATACAAGGAAATCTCAAACTACTACACCATATGTAGAATAATGTAGATAATCTAGTGTCTATTTTGAACTAGGATTTTTGGTTAATGGACCAAGTGCATACCTAGGGTAAAGACCTACAAGAGTTACAGTCAATAAAAGGTCAAAGATATCGGATGTTGATGGATCTATATACAGAAAATGAGATAGATAAAATAGATGATTGGATAGAGAAGATTGTAGATGGAAATAAAGTAATGGAAACATTACATTAGGATATTCATAAGCTCAAGGATCAAACCCAAGAGAAAATTTTGGAGGTAGAGAGACATTACAGTGATGCTTGCCTAGACATTTTTGAAGATGATTCAAGGGATAAACTAATGGTCCTATAGAAGTAGTTGTTGAACATTTTTAGGGGGCTTATTAAGAATCTTCCACTGATGATGATATTAGATAGGCATTTAGGATCGAAGAGGCGTTGCTAGATTTGGATGTGAGATTGGGAGACTTGTAGAGACTCACATTGAGGTGGGAAACTATAGGAAAAAAGTGAAGGAAAAACATGAAGCTTTAGATTTTCTAGATGCAACCTAAGTCACAAATATTATAGATAAATTCAAGAGAAAATATCCAAACATATCTCTAGTATAAAGGGGAACAAAACCTAGAACCTAGGATTTTAGTTTTGACACTTGGTAAAATTTTGCATTTTTTGGACCTGCTTCTAAGGTGTGCTAGTTTTTGAGGTGCATAGGTGCACCAAGTGTGCAAGGTGCACTTCTTCTAAGGTGTGCCAGAATTTTTTGAGAAATTCAAAGGTGTGTCGATAGTTAACTACCAGTTCCAAATTTAGAGCTTTCCATGCATTGGAAACGTATTCTAATGGTAGTTTAACTCCTACAAACACCTAGTGAAGGTGGAGCTTCTATTTTTGGCAGCTCCAGAGACTCTTGCATCATCTAATGGATTTATTTTTCTTATTTTCTCATGCTCTTTTTTTTAAGACATGTAAAGGGTCATGCATCCATTAAATGATATAAAAATGGATTGAGTCATACTTATCACCAGTTAGTAAGTTAGTTTGTACATAAATAGATTTGTTTTATTAGTTTAGAAGCATATGTTTGCATAAAGAGGTCTCTCACTCTCAACACAAATTGAGGAAAATATTTCTTATAAATTTAGGAATGTAATATGTATTCTAAGCCATTATTTTGATGCAATAATATATGCTATCAATGCTCTCATTTGAAGTGTAGTTATTCTTGCCTGAATGTGTAATATTTAGTGAATGTATGTTCGTGGAATGTAATGGAACCAACTATTTTATTGCATTATTTTGATTGTGTGATCTTTTAATTCTAGTGTTTTCTATGGTTTTACAATTTTTTTTGATGTACTTAGTTTGATAAGAAATCATCTTATTGTTCTTGCATAGCTTTTTGTCTTGCATGAGCGCACTTTCTATGGCCTTGTGATTTGATGGAAAGTGAAGCATCTTATGGTTACTAAATTCACATTGATTATTGTATCAATGGAATTAAGGAAGAATTTATCCTATCTTTATTGGTTACCTACTGATCTTTTCAAAGGCTTAATTCATAGACATGTTGTTTTCGTAGCTTATGTCTGTTAGGATTTCACTTTTCAAGTCATTTTCTTAAACTTTTTGTTACCCTATCTTCATCATTTTATTTACTAAACCTTGGTTAAATTAGGAATTCATATAGTTACATTGTTAGATTACATTGATTAAAAAACATAAAAATACAAAAATATATTTCTTTTTGTGTGTTTATTGTTTTGAGATAGCAAGAAAATTCAAAAGATTACCTGAATCAGTTAGAACCAGCAAAGGCCTCCTCATAAACAAACACATTTATCTTCTACTAAGTAGATTCTAGTAGGTTGCAAGATCACCTAGAACCATGGGGTTGATCCCAGATTAGCTTTTTAAGAGAGGAGTTCAAAAGGATTCTTGTCGTTAAGCATTATGCAAAATGATAGCTCAACAAAATTTCTCATTTCTCCATTCCTAGATGATTCTCCTTTCTCAATGCAAGAATGTCCTAACCCATTAAAATAGCTTAATGACCTCATTAATTCTTTAAATTACTTCATTGGTTCATTTGGTTTGTTGAATCTCTCCATGGATGCCTTCTCAATTTTCAATTCATTCTTCTATATGTCATTATGTGATTTCAAATTTACAATTTCCACATCATTGTGATTCAATTTCTGATTTGCATGTATGAGTTGATTCATCAAATCCATTTGAGTGTTTGTGAGCTTTTACACATCTAATATCCTTTCTTTAGGTCTAGTAGCCATTACCCTTTTGTCTTCTTTAGCCATAGTCCTATCTCCTTTAGTTTTCTTCTTTAGTTTTCTTCTTTTGTTCAGTCACTTCACATAGTCTTATTGATTAGATTTCATGCTCTCTTTTCAATGCTCTTATTTCTTCATTCGAGAGTTTTTTCCTATCAAGTAGATCAACAGATGCTTTTTCATTTTGATTGATCAGTTCAACTAGTCCTTGAGTTTCAAATTCTTCATAAGAAAATTTCTTTATTTGGATGGAAATTTCCTTTCTCCTTTTTAGGGACTCCTTCAGATCTTGTCTTGCCTTCTCAAGTTTCTGCAGTGTGAGTTGAATGTCAATCACTTGTTTGTCAATAGTCTTGTCCAGATTGAAAGCCTCCATCTTCAAGATCTAATCTCCAAGCCTTTTAAGCTTCTTTTAGAGAAATAGTTCTCTAATATCAATTTTTGATTGATGGAGGAATAAATAGGATAAACTAGATACTGAGAGGGGGGTGAATTAGAATCTTAAACATTTTAAACTTTTCACAAATTTATCCACATCTATAAGTAACTTGTGCATGTAAATATAGTAATGTAAATATGTTGTAACATATAAATCTAATCAATCACATGCATTAAAGTAAAACACATAACAATATTTGTTACCTAGAAAACCTCTAAGGTGAAAGTAAAATTGGGGTGGGGATGACACCCACAAATCTTCACTGCTACAGTAATAAAGTTAACTAGTTAAGGTTACAATGTTTGACCATATAATATGATCTACTCTGTAAGGGGTCTAGCTTGTTAAAGACTTAAGAGATTATTAGGTCTCACCTTGTTAGAGGATTTAACACTTACAACAAAGTAAGGACTTTGTTAGGAGTTTTACAAAGATCTGTTAAGACCACTCTATTAAGAGATTTACCCTAATTCAAGTCTATTAAAACTAATTCAGTACTTGACTCTCGGTTTTCTTTGTAATTTGATTTTGAGTCTTCTCCTTACTAATTGATCATATCCCCTTATTTGATATTATTTTCTTTCCCTTTCACTTCACTGCAATGACTAGGTCACTTGTTCAGTTAGATGATAATAGAACCCTTCAGTGACTTCTTATCTAATCTCAATCCTTTTCTATTTGCAGTTTCATGTTCACACATAAACTCTTTTCATCTCCTTCTCTGTTGGCATATGATATAGATTAAGATCATTGCTAGGTATAAAAAATTGTGAAGAATTTTCTAGATGATTCTACTTTTTACCTCTTCATCCTAACCATCGAACACACAACATAGGGATCAGTGATCCGCAATGTGTAAATATTCTGTAACAACCTTTGAAAGTATTAAATGTTCTATAACAACCTCTTCAAAAATTAAATATCTGATCCAAGTCATCCTAATAATCATTTTTCCTTAAACTTTGTTCCATTCCTAACTTTAATGAAAACTCTGCGTAGCTTAGCCTTTACTATTTCCTGATGCTCGACATTTTTATTGCTCGACCTTCATTGTGCTCGATATATACTAAGTAACTCAACATGTATTCTCAAAAACTTACTTGTTCACTGATGACTTTCTTGACTCATATAAAAAAATACTTTGTGATCCAAAAACATACTCAGCTCCTATAGAGCTAGGTACATACTTACTTGTGTGCATCACTCAGCCTATATAGAGTAGCTCAGTCCCAGTGATGACCGATTGACTCTACCTTGTAAATGACTAAGTGGTTGACACTAATAAACAGTAATGGTTATAGATACCAACAATAAGATCCATTGTTAGATTCTTGTGATGCGCCTTTTGATACAAAAGTAGGGTTTTTAGAGGCTACTAGAACTTTAGTTGTGTTGGATTCACTAAATTGGGCATTTGAACTAGATTCCCTTTTCACATATTAAACCTATTTGTCAAGTTCATTGGGGTTCATCCTTAGATATTCAGCCAAGGAAATAGAAATGGTGGAGGATTTACAAAATTCAACAATATCAAAGGTGGAAGGGTTGGTGGTTGATTATGCTCTGGACAAAATCCTAAAATCTAAATCTTTGGTATTTGGGGGGGAATCATTGTGTATCTGATATTTCCCTTTAGAATTTGTGCCAACAACATTAGCACCAGTGTTAAATTTATGACCTCTCTAATTTTGCATGAGAATGGCACATGCAGGGTCTTGCAATGTTACCAAAATGTCTCCTCCTCTATCAAAGTCAGACTCATACTCCAAGAAATAAGATCTAGAGCCTTCAGCTTCCATTCCTTTATTTTCCAATGGGTGTTCTCTAGTGATGGCATCTCAACCAATCAGGACATGTCTGACCATCATGATCTATGGTTAAATGGAAAGAACACATAGTTTCTTTAGGAACTTCTTCAATTTGTAGCCTTTGTTTAGGTATTGCAATAAAAGGAATCTTTCCATGAGTTAGGTCATGTTGTCCCCTATTAATTTCTTATAATGGTGACTAATATGGTGTGCTTTCTTTTTTTTGTTGTCTCTTAAGCATGGCCATGTCATTCATTAACCTATGCATGAGAGGATCTAAAGAAGTAGATGTAGAAAAAGGTCCAGACATTTGTACTTCTCTCTTCCATTTACCTATTGTAATCAAAGCATATTCTAATTGAATTTCTTATCTCTGCATAGCAGCCAAATTGGTTGATGCATTTTTAATAAGAGAAAACTTATATCAGGAAAAATAGCATTCAAGAAGAAAATCTTTTTGTTCTCATCACTAGGCATGGAGGCTACAGGAATTCTTTGCAACAAACTGTTGACCTTCGCTACAAACTCCCTCATACATTCATGAATTTCCTTTTTCAACTAACTTAGTTGGAGCAAGATGGAACATTCATTGTTAGAAGTTTTGAATCTAGATTCAAAGGCTACTTTAATATCATTCTAATTTTTTATGGAAGCTTGAGGTAAATGATTGAATCAGTCTGTTGCTACATCGGTGAGCATCTAGAAAAGAGTCTCCTTGTTATATCTTGAGTAAGGTAAACATATATTAATCATTTCCCTCTAAATTCTAAGAGGTACAACTCCCTCTTGATAGATTCTCAATAAACTTATACTTTAAGAAAAACATAAATTCATACTTTTACCCAAAAGTACTTAAGGATATCTCACATACTCTTAGGTATGGAGGAAGAATTCAAAATTTACAAAAGATTTGAGTAGATTGAGAAACACAAAGTTTCCTCAAAATCATACAATACTTTAAAAATAGAAAAATTTCAAAGATATAAAATAATATATTGAAAGAATGATAACTTGAGATGAACAACAATCAATATTACAAAGCAACTAATATAATAACCATTAAAGTAACTATTATATCTATTAGTGAAATAGGATTGACTATTCTGTAACTTGTAATAGCACTTGTGGATATTTTATGTGTTTTCCAAGTTACTGTTCCAATGAATATATATATGATATAAAGAGGCATGCCTCTTGAAGAGACATGTCTCTTTAATATATTAACTTACATTAGTTATAGTTATAACACAATTAATATACTCTCAATATATATATATATATATATATATATATATATATATATATATATATATATATATCACTCTTAATAAATTAATTATTTCATACATAACATTGTCATATATTATATATCTCATATATATACAATATAATTTATCCGATAGAATTATAACATTAACAATATCCAAGTTCAAACATAAAGTTTCAAACCGTTCTATGTATTGAAAGATATATATGTGTAAGTCTTAGAGCCCATAGTCTCAAATTGAACATTCAAATTATCACAACTTTCCTTTTCCACTAATTCCCAAAAAGCAAATACCTTGAAACTACTATTAAACTATCTCTTTCTATCTAAAGTTTAACTCTTTAACTAGTCTTATGCTCCAATATATATAGCTTCAAATCATGAGAGGCCTCCATCAAAACCTAGCCATCTCAATTACAAAGCAGTTATGAAAACTAATTAATTAAAATAGTCTTCAAAATAAAAAGTTTTCAGAAAGACAATTTCCATACAACTAATGAGGTTCATCGAGCTTATCCCTCTCTGACATGGCCTGCTTAAGTAGCTTCCAACTCCTAAAAGCACTCATAAACTCCTAGACTATGTGAGAATGTGGATTCTTTAGACTGAGTAACTTTTCCCTGCAAGCATCCTTTTTCCACTTGTGTTCTTTAATTCTTTTTCTCTACCTAGGTAAATGATCCTAGTTTAGGTACATCATAGACTCCACATTAGCCACTGTGGTAAAACCTTGAGGAGTTGGGATGTCATTGCCTTTGATCTTAAACAGGACATCTTGGAAACCTTTTATCAAAGTCTCTGAGTCAGTAATTCCAACCTCAAAATGCGAAATACCAATGCGATTGATTATTTGCACGTCTTTCAAGACCTCCTTATGCATTCCTTTGATTTCATTTTCAATTTCTTCTATTTCTTTTAAGGCAGCTTTAAACAAGGAATTTTTCCAATTCATATTTCTTTTTAGTATAAAGAGCATGCAAGGATCTATAGTTTTCATGGGAATTTTAATAAGGAAGTTCATCACTCCATACATCTCAACTTCTTGTACCTGAAAAAATATCGCCCGGCATTGAGCTTCATCTACTTCCCACACAAGCATAAGGATCTAGGTTGCTCCAAGCAACACCCCTCTTCTATATACATAGAAGTAAATTCTATAATGAAATTACTTCATTCTTCTATAAAAGACCCAATCCAACTATTCATTTCTTCTAAAAAGGACTTTTCCCTTTGCATTTACTTGAGCATTTATGGTTATCAGAAGAATTAGGATTGAATGATTGAGGAACTGCGCACCAACATTTATCAGGGAGTCAATACATTTAGACATAATGATGACTAGTCACTTTAGTTCCCTCTTCTCTTGGCTATCTTTCTCAAACTAATTTAGTATATGATCAACCGAGAATTTAAAAATATGATTTCAAGTATCCTGACTAAGGACTCCCAAGTCTATGGTTGTGACCTTGAAATCTTTAATTTCCACTTCATGTATGCCTTCTTTCTATTTATAAGTGGTTATTTCTACAGTCACTTTTCCCATAGTAGGATCCTTAGTTAGGCGAGCATTTTTTTTCACCTTCCTATTCTTGGGAGTGCAAGAGGCATATTTATTGACTATGTCCTTGACTAGAAAAGAGACAAGCTTTAGGCTATGTTTTTTGTTCATTGAACTAGATAACCAAGGAGGTAAAGTGCTTGCAACTATCACCCCTTCGTCCTGTTTAGTAGGAGTCATGAAGCCTAGTTGAATCATAGTTGTACCACCCACCACTTCCATGTCCATATCTTGATTTTCTAGTAGTATAAGGTTGTCCTCCTTATCCAGTTCTAAATCCATAAAGTCAAGTTCTTAAACTATTGTCTAAATTGGTGCCACGGATCTAGTCTTAAATCTTGTTCTTGGAGTTGTCAGATGAGTTGGTCATGCCTTGGTTGCCAATCTAGGTGGGGTAGCTATTTTTTTCTTCTTATCTATGTAAATGTTGCATGCATCATCAAATAAAATGGGAATGTCAGAAGGCAAAGATTTAGAGAAAGAAATGCCCTGTGCAGGTTTTCTAATTTGCATCGAACTGGCTAATTTGATCATTTTCTCTCACAACCAATTGTCTATGCATTCTAGAATGAACCTAGACCTGAGGTTTATGTCATCATCTTAATTTCTATCTAAATCAATCTTAGGGAGAAGCTATTTGATTGCTCCCTTCCATCTTGGTTCAATGACTTCTGAACTGTGTTCAACAAGCCCTTATGTTTCGAGTTTCAACTTCAGTAATGTGATTTGAGGAATGGTCAACCTTGAGTGTTCTGCTTTTATGACTTATTTCTCATTGCTATAGTCTTCCCATAGGCCTTCAAGGTGAGGTTCTAACTAAATCTGGTCTCCCAGGCTAAGTACTAGTTTTACAATTTTTTTATTATCAAGATTCCTTCTTTCATGAAAAAACCCCAAATTGAAGTTCACAAATCACTCCCAAATGCTAAAGTGTTAATCATTGTATTGCTAGCCAGAGAACAAGGCTTAATGGGGAACATGGATTCCCATTTTTCCTCAGGGAGATTGTCTTTGACTACAAAAAATATTTTCCTACATACCTCTGCAAGAACAAAACAATCTAGTGCATGTCTTGGTAGCTTGATTGGTTCCTTCTCAAAACCCCTTAGTCTTAAATAGGTGAACCTGGGGAATTGGATGTAGAAACTAAAATCAGGGCTTCTGAACACATTCTCTACATCGAGGTTTTGGTGAGGTTGAGATGTAAATTTCCCAAGAAGACATTGTGCACTTTCCTAAAGTCCTCCAACACTCTATCTTTTCTCAACAGAGGATAGTATTGATACACTGTGATTTCTTTTCTCCATGGTTTGTGAGGAATTGTAGTGAGATTATAGATGCATGCAAGACAATACTAGGTAAAATAGGAGGATATATAGAATTCTTGCATGGTGGCTTCTAAACACTTGAGTTGGCTTCTCAATGAACTAGCTATCAACTCAACCCAATCAAGGAATTGTTTACCAATCAAAATGATATCTATGTAATGAAACATCCATTCTTCGAAAACAAAGACATTAATAAGGAGGAGATAATTTCCACAGCTAGTCAAATTGTGATATGAATATCAGGATTTAACTGTGTGATTTTGAGTCAAACTCGATGACCCATATTTCATGAGTAGTGATTCAACATGAATCCATCTCTCATGAGAATAAATGGAACACTTAGCACTCATTGGATTTAGGTGATGCTCACAGGGGTGAAGCACCGAGACTTCTCGGGAGGTCACCCATCCCAGTACTACTCCAGCCTGAGCGTGCTTAACTACGGAGTTTCCTCCTTAGTTAAACCCAAAGCTTGCAAATGGGGTTGCAAGCTTTGGGTTTAACTAAAGAGGAAACTCCGTAGTTAAGCGCGCTCAGGCTGGAGTAGTACTGGGATGGGTGACATCTCGGGAAGTCCCGGTGCTTCACCCCTGTGAGCATCACCTAAATCCAATGAGTGCTAAATGTTCCATTTATTCTCATGAGAGATGGATTCATGTTGAATCACTACTCATGAAATATGGGTCATCGAGTTTGACTCAAAATCAAACAGTTAAATCCTGATATTCATATCACAAAGACATTAGCTGAGCATTTAGCTCTATGCAACAAAACCATCAAATCATGTATATCAAGCTTCATATGATCTTTAGTTAGTATCTTCAACATCCTTTAACCTCCCCTATAAAAAGACTTGGTCCACTTTCTAGCTATTTGGTTATGATTCTTTGGAGGATCTTCTCAAAATTGGACCAAGGACTAAGTGGGGCTAAAATTGACAAAGGAAGACTCATGTAATTTTAGAATAGATGAAATGGTCTCTCTAGTAATAGTAGTAAGGGTTCATCATCTTTACTTGGTATGCTCTTAGATTTGACATCATAATGGTTAAGATAGTATTGAATTAATTATGGACTTTGTAGTTTAGGGGAGAAGGTGGTAGCTTCAAGGAGCGTGGTTGTCAAAACTTCAAGACATCCTTTAACTTCTACTTTCTCCAAAAAAATTCTTATAACTTCTCAACCTCAATTCCCATTAAATTTTTATCATACTTAATGGGTTGTTGGCATTCAAGACTAGAAGTATTTCCAAAGAAATTCATGATAGACTTTATACTCACAACAAGAACAAGAGCTTTTCAAATTCTTCCTTCTTGAAGAAAAAGGATGTAAAGAAGCAGAAATAAAAGCATACAAGCCTCACTTGTGAATAGCTAAAACCCAAAACACTTCCCTTTCTCCATTTGTCGCTTTACTTCCAACTTTGAAGACTAGAATGGAAAAAAGCTCAAGATGGTTTTTAGAATAATTTGCATACCAAGAAAAGTACTACTAAATATCCAAGTTTTAAAGACAAGATTAGCTCAGAGCAGAGTACATGCCTCAAGAATTTATGATGTCCTTTCATTAAATTTTCACTTGGGGAAAGTGTCTCAATCATCATTAATATTCTTCCGACAATCAGGATTTAGTTTTCATTAGAAGATTTGGTTTGTCCACTTCCGTCGCCAACTCACCATGTAACACCCCACTCAGGAAGCCAAGTGAAATAAACCTAACATGTAACCAAGTTTACTGAACAATTTTTTTTAAGTTTAAAAAGCATCAAGATAACATTAATGTGGAAGCAATATGAACATACACACCAAATACATAAGCAATTATAAATTAGTTCTAATTCCTCAAGGGTTCCTTCACATTGAGTTACATTACGAAGTTATATTAATTACTTTAAGTTTCAAATATAATGTCATGATCACAAGGAATAACATATACATCATCTCATAAGAAAACGTATAATACAACTGAAATAATGAAAGTATGTCCAATAAATAACATCCACTGCACATGTTGTAGGGTATGCAAGAATAGATACAATACATCAAAATACATGATAACATATATGCATTAATTGAATAGAAGTCTCTGAGATAAGAATAAGAATGATAAAGATACATCTCCTACAATGAACATCCAACAACTGGCAATGTGAGGGGGGACCCAAATGGTAAGAAGACACTACCTCCTAACCGTGCGGTTACCTAATCAAGCTTCCACTCCTGCCATGCAGGGAAGATAATGAATGATCCACAAATGGCTCATCAAACATAAAGAATTCCTAGGATGGGAATCCTAAAAGCCAAAACTACCTCAAAGGTAACACATACTACTCAAGAAGATAAGATACTCAAAAAGAAAGAACACTCAATCCAATACCAACACCGCATAAAAAACATCATACATTTACCAAGAATAGGTCACCAAAATCATAAGATAAAGTCAATGAAAGATATCCACCTCAAGTCAAGAATCCACATGACAAAAGTATAATATCCATAAATCACCAGTCACCATCAATGAAAGTAAATAACCTCATTAAGAACATCCAACAATTAGTACACCACCAGAGGTACAAACAAAATCTACAGAGGAGACTCAGGCTACATACTAGGGAGTGTCATCACATGGTCAAACTACTTGAGTTACCCTGGACTAGTTTCTTAATAGACCCCAGACCCTCAAGTGTTGAGTTACCCTAGACTAATTACTTTGAACCCAGACCCTCAACGTAACACATGCGAAACCTGAAAACCCTCTCAAGAAGACAAGGCAAACTAGTCATACTATCATCCAATTCCCATCCTTAGTATGTACAAGCACTCAAAGCATGAGCGGGCCAAATATCTCTAACTTATCTTTTTAGTGTGCTTCCCAAAACATAACTTACAATAGGTTACCTTGGCATTGACCACTTTGGGTCTCAGACCCCTACTATAAGCCACTCCCAAAGACATGCACCTAGACAACCTCTCCTAAGCACATAAAACATAGTAGTGCCCCATACCACAACACCCATAATGATCAAACTTGGTTCCTATTACCCAAAATCCCCTCCCACCAAAAATTCAAATTCAAATGACAAATTGTTCAACAGTCACCTAGGATTTCAAATTTAAAATATTAAAAGGTTTCATAAAATATTTCAACATTGGCTATATCTTTTTTATCCTAAGTCTATGCAGTCTTATATTTTATGCCTTTGAAATATTTTAAGTTGTGACTGTGTGAATCACCATTTGGTTTTCATAGTCATGGTGGATTAAGCATTAACTAGAGTTCAAGTGGCAAAGGTGTTATTACACTATATTTGCATCATCGTAGAGTTAGTTGGCTCAACCAAGGTGAAGATCCCAAAAGGGAAATTGTGTTATGTTTCATTGAGTTGCAAGGTTAATTTTGTAGACCGTGGTTTAAGTTGTGATAGTGTCATAAAGGAAAAACCTTCAGTGCTTCAGAGATGCATTTCACGTCGTTAGATCTTTTAGACCTATGGCTAGTGCACTATCATGATGATTAAAGAGCATACTATAGTTAGAGATACAATTGAGTGATTCCCTTTGTTTTGCTTAGTCGCAAGAATAAGAAATGAACCTTGGGTCAAGATGGTGATGGTTTGAATGCAGTTATGGATATCGGTCTTCGTAGGGTCACACTGGTTAGTGGGAAATGTTGAGGGCGAGCAGCGAAGTAGCAATAATGATTGTTCACTCGGTCATGGGCACTTCGTGTTAAGTTAAGGTTCATGTCATGAAAACACAAATGTCATGTTGGCAATTCAATTGGCATTTCATTACTCGATCACAGGCATCTAATGTTAATCAAAAGGAAAGATGGTGAAGTCACGATCATATGAGATGGTTAAAGTAGGAAGACTTTATGGAGTGGCAGAATGATAAAAGATGATTGGTCCATGTGTCAAAGCCTAAGGTTTGACTCTAGTTGACTGATGACATAGCTGACTTGGCATACTAATGGAATAGGAAGCAGCTCTTTGGTGGCAGATCTGATCTTCTCAATCTCTTGCAACCACTTTCATCATTCCCCATGTCTAATAAATGAAGAAAGACACTCCATCATTGCCTATTGGTCCATCTTATTGGTCAGAATGTAGATGGCCATCATTTCTATCTTCTCAAGGCTCTATTTGGTGAAGAAGTGATTTTCCTACATCTAGATGTGTGTCATGATCAAATCTTTCCCAAATTTGTAGTAATTGTTCTCTATAATCTTGAATGTGGTTGTTGAGTTATACCTTAGGGTAGAAGCTATCTAAGTTATGCTTAAGCTATAAAAGCACATTTTTGTAATCTTTTGAACAGTTAGATTTTCTCTGTTTTCTCTGGTATCACTCTAGCATACTACTATAAATTCCCTTTGCCTCTAACTATATGATATTCTGTCTTATCTCTTTTAGTCATTGATGTACTGTGCAAGTTTTATTTGTCTCTCTTCAATGTATTATGGATATCTATAACCTACATGATTGTATCTCTTTTGACCTTTGAATGATATAAAGTGAATCTCTTCTTCCTTATGTCACTCATTTGGTTGTCTGATCTACATGTGGTTATTGGGTTAAAACAAGTCTTAATCTGTATATCTTTGGATTGTTATGATGGTTGTATTGTGCATGTATGGGTAGAGGTTGGTCTAAACACTCTATTTTGGTGCATCACCTCCTTAGAATAGATTAGGTAGCTTGCTTTTATGCTTTCCTTCTCCCTTTTCCTCTCCAAGTGTAGTCTAGGTGCATCCTGATAGCAAAGGAAGCTATCGTTCTCCGAAGACTCAACCTCATTGGTCAAGTCCCACAACTTGGAGGTTGTTTCCATGTTTCACAAGGTTGTCCTTAGGTAAAAACTTTGGACAAGGGTGCAAACTTTAGTGACAATAGTTCATTAACAAGCAACCTAAAAATAAGTTGGTTCTCCCAACCTAAGTAAACAATAATTACTCATCAAAATAAATCTCATGAACATAAGTCTCATTTCAAGAATAAAATGTATCATGATGTCCAATCATATACGCATAATAACAGAAAACACAAAAGCCTTTGGTGTACATCTTATTAGGCCATCTAACCAACTCAAACCATTTATGAAACAAACTAATGAACAAACACAAAGAATACAAAGTCCATTCACATATTTTTGACAAACCAATCTCAAAGTTTAGCTAAGCCATCAAACATAGTTCTTCATAGAATGATAAAACAATAATATTTTGTATAAGAAACTTCTTGTTCATAAGTCCATACATGCAAATCTAAATAACTCGATTAAAAACAACAATAACAACAACTAACAAATATCGTGAAAAATAAAATATTTAATAATTATTATTAACCATAATTATTAATTTAATAAATATAAATCAGTTTTAAAACTCATGTCTTCTAGTTTTGCTAACTATAAATGAATTATAGCTTAAAAGAATCATAAATTAAAATTGATTACAACTTCAAACAATTTTAAAAGTATTAAATATAATTTTATAACTTAATATTAAACCAAACCTATTATAAATTAGATAATAATATATAAGAAATATCGTTTATATATAAAGAAAAAATCTCATTTATAACTAACTAAATGCATAACTAATTAAACTACCCAAATAATAATAACACCACTAAAAAAACTAACCCCTTTATGGCTCACATGCACATCTAAACATTAACTCTCTTTTTATAAAAGAAAGACTATTAATAAGTAAGGAGGGAGATCCACTCCCCCTCATTTACAAATAAATTAGTAAAAAGGCAAAAGTTCAGTTTAAAGCAAGCCAAATTATAGGGTTGTTCTTAAAGCATGCCAATGTCAACCACTAAAGGTGTGACATGCTAGTGCCAGTCCCACTCTCACCCACTCATGGTTTTTTTTTTTTTTTTTGTTATTTAAAAAAATTGTTATTATTATTTTTATAAAATGTTTTATGAAATATATAATTATTTCAAAACAATCTGTATAGGTATGGATCTAAGCATAATTTATAGAAAATAAAATTTATTTATTTTTATTTTTAAATACTAATGAGTAGATTTTCAAAAGAACAAATTGTAAGATAGATCTAAATTTGATCCCAATCAAACCCTAGTCAAACAAATTTCTTTTCTCAACTATTAAAACTTCTAACTCCATTCATATTGATCTTGGAAAATAATCCAAAATAACAACTAGGATTCAAGAACCCAAAAAACACGAAGCAAATAGATCCTTTCAAATAAAATTTTCAACCTTTGTTTTTCAAACCCTACCTCACGCAAATGCTAATAATCACCTATTGAAAAACCTCACTAAGATGAAACCCTTCAAGCTACCATAAATTTCTTCTCCCAAATCTAAAATTTGCTTCCCAAAAACCTGTGTGTAATAATGACCTAAAAACCCTCTAATATTAAACTATATTTACCTTTTAGAGTTTCTTCTCCACAATCTCTAAAATTGTAATTATTTTATTTAATTCTCCCTTTCATGCACAAATAATATCCTTTTAATTGAAAATATTCTTTTATTATTATGTTATTCATTTCTCCACATTACAATTAAAGTAATTTTATAAATTAAAAAAAATGGTTTATTATTTAATTAATAAATATAACTTAAGTGCATTATTTAAATACAACAAATTTTAAATCTTTATTAATTAAATAATAATGCTACACCATAATTAATATTTAATATTTAATTTTTCAAATCTTTTTCACATAGTTTTCTAAAATTAGGACTTTTAAATTAAATATTTTTAATTATGTCTTCTAGTTTTGCTAACTATAAGTGAATTATAACTTAAAAGAATCATATATTAAAATTTATTACAGTTTCAAACAATTTTAAAAGTATTAAATATAATTTTATAACTTAATATTATAACCAAACCTATTATAAATTAGATAATAATATTTAAGAAATATCATTTATATAAAGAAAAAAACTCTTTTATAACTAACTAAATACATAACTAATTAAACTACTCAAAAAATAATAACACCATTAAAAAAACCAACCCCTTTATGGCTCAGGTGTGCATCTAAATCTTAACTCTCTTTTTATTAAAAAAACACTATTAATAAGTGACGAGGGAGGTTCCATCTCCCACTCCCCCTCATTTACAAATAAATTAGTAAAAAGGTAAAGGTTGTGTTCAAAACAAGCCAAATTATAGGGTTGTTCTTAAAGCATGCCAAATGTCAATCACTAAAGGTGTGATGTGTCGGTGTGAGTCCCACTCTCGCCCACCTATGATTTTTTTTTGTTGTTATTTTTTTTATTATAAACAATTTTTTTTTAAATTGTTTTTATTATTTTTATAAGATGTTTTTGTTAGTCCTTAGAAAGTTTTGACATTCGAGTGTCAACACACTTAATCACTTTTTGTATTGAAGCCGAGTACACCATGTATGCCAAGCCAAAATGTGTTTCGAGTTAGTATTTCAGCAGGTGCTAAGTGACTTCAGGTGTCGAGCAGTATATATGTGCCGAGTGATATATAGGTGTCAAGTCACAGTTGATGCCGAGCAAGCCAAAATGCTTTATATGTCGACTGAACCAGAATTATATGTGTGCCAAGCAAGAAAGAGTGTAGTTGATGTCGAGCAATCCAAGATAGTATGTGTCGAGCATTAGTAGTCTAGTATGTGTCGAGCAACACAGAATCAACATATGAGATTGTGCCTTCACAAACTTAGATGTAAACCATTTTTGGAGCCAACATAGAGAGATTTCGAAAAGGAAAAAGGATAAGGATGAATCATTTATATTCCCTATGAAATTTGCATGCAGCCAATTAGAAAAATGGAGGAGGCATGCAACCAATGATAAAAATGCAAGGTATGAGCGAGAATTTGAGATTCAATTTGGATCGTAGATCCATACCTAACCCTAAGTCTTCAAATTCTTTAAAAGGAAGTCAAAAACCCATTACATATGAGGATGAGAACAATATATGGGGGGATTATAGAAAAATTTCAGTGTGAAGAAGGAAAAGACTTAGAGAAACAAAGAAGCAATTTTATATCTAGTTGATCATAACAACACAAGGACCAAGGAACATGATCAAATTTCAGATCTCAGAGGATCAAAATTAGAGAGAGCGAATCAAGTGCCTGAATCCAACAATTAGAGATTGCATACTATCCGGTCAAATGTTCTAATACTTTCTTACCATTGTATTAGATGCTAAAATCCTATATTGATAGGTTAGCTTAACAGCTAGGTAGGAGGACCTTTGGAGAAGGTGATTGAAAATCCTATGTATTAGGTGGGTTTAATAGCCTATTGTAAATCCTACAGGATGACACTTCATGTAAAGTGTTTTCTAAATCCTCTAACCAGGTCATTATTGACACAGTGTAAAGCCTTTAACAAGGCAGGCCTTTCACAGTGCAAACCATTAGAAGTGGTTGAATATATATTGTTGCAGTGATTTTTGTGGGTATCATCCCCACCCCAGTTTTACCTTCTTATTCCTGGAGGGTTTTTGGGTTACCAAATCTAGTGTTATGTGTTATTGCATGTGTTTACTTTAGGTTTATTAATATGTTTACATACATGCAATTTACTTTTCAGTTATGTGATTTAAATTTTAAAAAAGGGTCAAAAGTGTGGTACTTCTGATTCACCCCCCAACCCCCCCCCCCCCCCCCCCCCTCCTCCTCAGAAGTACTCTTCCCATTTTGAACATTCCAACAATTGGTATCAGAGCACTGGTTCTCACAAGGAGAAGCCTAATAGCTTAGAGAAAAGGTCTGAAGAATGGAAGTCTTCAAACTTGGGACGATTATTGACAATCAGGTGATTGATGTACAACTAGCTCTACACAAAGTGGAAGAAGCCAGAGAAGAATTAAGAAAAATCCTTAAAAAGAAGAAAGGAGATAGCCATAGCTGAAAATGACATACACTACAAGGAGATTGATTCCACATAAGTGTTCTCCATTGTTTTGTCAAAATATCAGCCACTTGATGTTCACCCTTACAATAAAGGAGGGTAACTTTCTTGTCTTCAACTTGTTCTTCAATGAAGTGATGTTGAAGAGAAATATGTTTGGTCCTTGCATGAAAAAATAGATTCTTCACCAAGGCAATGGCACTTTGATTGTCACAATGTAGAGGGGTAGGTGCTTGTTGAGGTAGACCCAAATTTTCAAGAATTCTTCTAAGCAATAAGGCTTCCCTAGCTACATTAGTACAACCTTTGTATTCAACTTTAGTTGAGCAAAGGGAAATGGAGTGTTCTTTTTTACTTTTCCAAGAAATTGCACCTAAACCAACAAAGAAACAATAGCCACAAGTAGATTTCCCATCATTGGGATCTCCACCTAGATCGGAATCAGTATAGCCTTGTAAAATAAATGCAGAATTGGCATCATAAAATAATCCCATATTAATAGTTCCTTTAATGTACCTTAATATTCTTTTAGCAACTTTAAAATGTGTTTGTTAAGGTTTAGACATAAATCTGGAAACTAAACCAACACTATAAGCAATATCAAGTCTAGCAAGAGTTAAATAATTTAAACTATCTACCAGTTGCCTATACAAAGTTTCATCAACAAAAAGAGTATTCATATCATCCATTTATTTAGTTCCTAATTCACATGGAATTGAAACATGGTTAGAATCATTCATCTTAAATTTTTCTAAAAGGTCATGAGCATACTTGCTTTGAGAAAGAAAGATACCCTTAGGAGTTTGCCAAATTTGCATACCTAAGAAGTAATGTAAAATACCTAAATCAGTCATCTGGAATTTTTGTTTAAGTTTAAATTTAATATCAGAAATCAAAGCATCTGAAATTGAAGTGAGAATTAGATCATCCACATAAATAATAACAATGATAATATCATCTTGATTATGTTTAATATATAAGTTAGGATCATTCTTACTTCTAGAAAAGCCTTGAGAAATAAAGAATGAATTAATTTTAGAATACCATCCTCTAGGTGATTGTTTGAGACCATAAATAGATTTTTTTAATTTGCGAACCAGATTTTCACCACCTTTCTTAACAAATCTAGGGGGTTGAGCGATATATATTTCTTCATGTAAATCACCATTTAAGAAGGCACTTTTAACATCCATTTGGTGAATGGGCCAATTCATTTTAGATGCTAAAGCAAGAACTGATTTGATAGTAGGCATTTTAGCAACAGGGGCAAAAGTTTCATTATAATCTAATCCTTTAATTTGTGAAAAACCTCTAGCAACTAATCTAGCCTTAAATTTACTAATTTCATTATTAGCATTCAATTTTTTTTTGTATAACCATTTACATGAAACTATATTCTTGCCATGAGGTAAATTGACTAAGTCCCATGTTTGATTAGCAATTAAAGAGTCATATTACTCTTTCATGGCCTTTTGCCAATGAGGTTGAGAGTTAGCTTGATGAAAAGACTTAGGATCATTAGAATTCATAATAGCAGTCATCAAAGCATAATTGCAATAATTAATTCTTCTAGCTTTAATTCCACCGAATCTAGTAATATAGTCATCACTTTCATTAATTAAGCGTTGAGCCCATTTAGGTTTACATTTAGTAGTAATGGAATCATCACTAGAGGAAAAATCATTATCAATAAAAGCATCATTAGTAACTATTTGAATATCATTACTAGTAGAAGCAGAAATAATAGGTGGAGCTTGAGTTGTAGGGTTAAGAGGAGGAGTAGGGTTAAGAGAAGGAGGTTGGTGCTCCACTAGCACAATTTTAGTGCCATTGAATTCTACATCATGTGTAGTAGAATAGTCATGGACACCATTTTTTGCAATGCAAACATCTTGTGCAACTTGAACTTTGTTAGTAGTAGAATCATAAACATGATAACCCTTAGTGTTTTCATCATAACCAACAAAAATATAAGGAGAAGACATAACATCTAATTTATGCCTTTTCTATTTAGGAGTATGAACATAAGAAACAAATCCAAAAATCCGCAAATGATGTAAATCAGGTTTCCTACTAGACCAAGCCTCTTCTGGAGTAGTATCCTTGAGAGCTTTGGTAGGAGTCCTATTAAGAAGATAAGTTGCACAAAACATGGCTTCAACCCAAAATTTATAATGCAAATTCTTAGCATGTAACATGCATCTAGCCATTTCAACAATGGTTTGATGCTTTCTTTCTGCCACACCATTTTTTTGTGGTGTATAAGGAATAGTAAGCTCGTGTTTACTTCCACATGATTTCAAATAAGAGTGAAAAACATTATTCACATATTCCTTTCCATTATTAGTTCTGAGAATTTTAAGTTTAAAACCAGATTGCCTTTCAACATATAACTAAAATTCAATGAATATATCAAGAAATTGATCCTTGCTATGCAAAAAATAGATCCAAGTTCATTTAGAAAAATCATCAACAAAGGTAAGTGCATACCGAGAACCTTGGATGGAGTTATTCTCCATGGGGCCCAAAAGGTCACTATGGACAAGGTACAACTTATGAGTTACCCGCCATGATTTACCACTTGGAAAGGGCTCCCTATGCATCTTACCACTCATACAACTAGTGCAAGAAATCTTAGAAGGAATAATGTGAGGCAAACCATCAACCATATTGCCTTTTTGCATTAAAGTAATATAATCCGAATTTAAATGGCCAAGTCTTTCATGCCATATATTGAAATCAATGGAAATATGTAAAGAATATCATGAACTAGCAAATTCATGGAATTTAAATAAATTGTCATTATCCATTTTAGCATGAGCAATCACTTGTTTAGTTTGAGGATCAATCACATAACACATATCTTTATAGAATTCAACTTTATAGTCCTAACATAACTTTGCAACATAAAGCAGATTAGTTTTCAGATTAGGTACATATAATACATCATGCAGTTTACTATTAGGAATAGTTACATCACCTAGTACATCATGGAGAAGGTGTGCTCTGATACCATGTAAGAAATGATAAGATAGAGCAAGGAAAGAAAACAATCCAAGTAACTATTATTATGATTCCTAATGATTTGAAATGATTAAAAAAAAAAAACTTAAAAGGGGTCAAAATTTGAAGTCATAAATTAATCTTTATAATATGACCACCATAATAAGTTTTAAAAAAATGATTTATGACAAACAAATATGAAGAAATAAGAATAAAAACTATATAACGAAATTGATAACTTAAAATTATAAAAGGAACCACAGTAAAAAGGTTAGAATGCTGAAGAAAGAAGACAAAGAACATGGGATTAAGTAAAGACAAACCAAACCAAAAGAAACAATATAAAATAGTAATGATAAAAGCTTGATAAATAGAAGGATTAAAACTATATTAATTTAGTTTTAAAGCTTGATTTATAAAAAATGTAAGGAAACCTAAGAGAATGTAAGAAAAACAAACGTAAGGAAACCTAAAGCAGTAAGGAGGCTATTGGAATGGAGAGTAGCCACAGGATGCAGTAGGAAAAATCAATTAAGACAAGCTAGCAAGGGCGAGCAACCAACAAGGACGATGGATTTTGGCCGCAAGTTGAAGAAAGAGCAGCTCGAATTAAACCAAGGAGCACAATAAGGCCAACAAAATAACTCTAGGGTTTGAGAGTAATGTATGGCGATGGAAAGGCAAGATGTTACTAATGGGAGGCTACTGTATCATAAGGTGCAGAAGTCAAAATTGTGCGCAGTTATTGCGTGAACATGATTTTGCAGGGGCTGATTTTCATTGAGCTAGAATTGGCAAACGTTATGATGGATTTGGATCAGCGAGAGATAGATGTAAAGAGGAGGTCAAGCAATGCAACAACAACAAAACAAGTTAAGGGAGAAGCACTTACAGAGAGTGCACAAGAAAAGACAAGAAGGGTGACACAAAATGATCCACTAGAGAGAGCGAATCAACAGGAGGAAGCACTACCAAATATCACTTAAAGGAATATAAATCTCATGCAAGAGGAAGCAAAAAAAAATGAAAACCAAATTAGGCTTGAATCCCAATAACCATGATATCAACCAGACTAGGCAAGCTCATGATTCAAGCAATAAGAGAATGCAGAATCGAGAGAGCCCACGATTTCGAGAAATGTGAGGGCATGAGAGGAAGACAAACCAAGAAAACAGGCAAAAACAAGAATTGCACACAATGAAGAAGAGAAAAAAAAGCAAAAAACTTCCGATTGAATCTGCAAAATCAAGCAAGGTCAGCCCCTAGAAGGAAAGGGCAACCAAGGTTGGCAAAATGAAAGAGACAATTGATTAAGGGCAAGAATAGGAATGGAAACAAGATGATGGGGACACAACCCAACAACAGAATGGACACAATAGAAAAGGGAAATTATATTAACTGAGAAGATAAGCTAGTACAAACAGTGCAGAGAAAATAAACTTCAAAACATGCCCTATGGGCTTACAATAGCATAAATCTGGAGAATATTTCTCCTTTTAGCACCTCCTCTCAAGCTCCAATCCGAACTACCTTTTACAATGCCAGAAATCTCCTTAAATAGACCCCGAAGGGTTAAGGACTAGGAGTACATTCTAGAAAGTGCTAGTAGGCATCCACCGACAAAATAGAAGGTTCCAGAAGCTGCGTTAGAAGTCGGTGCAAATCTAGAAGAATCCAGAAATGGTAGCCGAACTTCCGGGAGGCATAACTTTTGAACCGTAGCTCCGATTGACGAACCGTTTACATTTTTGAAAAGCTCTCGAAGCACTCTATAGCCCTATGACAAGCTTTGCTTGTCCTCCATTTTTTGACCCTTTATGAGGTCATTTAATGCCCCAAACCTGACTTTGAAGCATTCTTAGGAGGTCTCCAAAACTCGAAAAACTGCAATAACTTTCAAACCATGGGGCCTATTGACTTGATTCTTTTTTTGGAATGCTCTAAATCATGATTACATTCATCTTGCCAATTCACACCTTCTAGTTTACCAAAATGATGGTCCAAATACATGCTCCTATTTTTTTAGGATTTTCAAACGCACTGATAGTTGAACTATGAGAGTTGGAACCTTTATTTGAGCCAAATGGGTATCCAAAAATGTAAAGACATGAAACAGAAACTAAGTCTAAGTACATTTTTTTGGGTGACACAGGATTGCCCTTATACCTCTGGATGCTCCTGCATCACAAGAAAAACTAGAGATTGTAGAGGAAGATACTAAAAACTAATTAGTGCAAATTAGGAAATCTCAGAATTGCTAAAGTTGATATATTAAAAAATTTGAATAAATAAAAGATTAAAAAAAAAAAAGATTAAAATAAATTTTAAATTGACTATAAGATTTATGAAACAATTTTATCTAACAAATATGAGATAAGTAAAATATTAAACACAATTAATATTAATGAAGTATTTCCTCCAAGAGAAATATTAGTAAAGTAATAACTTTTGTTTTAAATTAAAAAAATGCACACTTTATAATAAATGAGTGCTATCATAATATGAATGATAAATGCTTCTTGTTTTGGTGGCAAGCCTTCCAAAACAAGAGCAAAAAAAAATTGTAATTTTTGATAGGAATACCCTTTGGCGGCAAGCCTTCCAAAGAGGGTTAGAAAATAATGATAAAAGATGATAAAAATAAAACCTGCACACACAAGATGTTAGGATGAGCTAAAACCACAACACAAACTTCTTCTCTCAATAATGCCTCCAAATAAGGTGTGCTCCAATGAATGGCAACCTTCAACACAAAAATGTAAAATGAGGATTAGTAACCAAGCTCTGATACCATGTAAGAAACGATAAGATAGAGCAAGGAAAGAAAACAATCCAAGTAAGTTAAGTGTGAAATAATATTACCATGAGATAAGCAAAATCCAAGAGCATACACCAAGATAGTTCAACAATGGAGACAAGGATTTGAAAGGGTAAAGCAAAGAAAACCCCTTGTGAGTATTATGAATGAAGGCAAATGCCTAGAGAAGAGAGAGAGAATGTGGTGGAGCAAAATAACTCAATACAATAACATCAAAGTGATGTGTAAAGAAGAAAGAGAAAGGAGCATCTCTTTTAAAGAGATGAGAAAGGAGTTGCATGTGTTCGCATGTCTAACTCCCATTTCTATGAATGCCACATTCATAATAAGTGTGTGCAAAGTGTCAAGATCCTCTTAAGAAGGATAAACTAAATTCCTTAATAAAGGAATTATACAAATGAGTTGTCCTCAGATGTGGACTAAAGGACAAGTAAATGACATGTCCTCCACATGTGTACAATAGGACAAACTACATTTAGGGATCCTTGGAATATCCTAGTTAAATACATCCAAGGAAAGATTAATCTTTCTAACAATATGTAAACTAAGAAGCTTGGCACTATAATTTTGATCTATACATTAATACCTCACCTTTTCTATTGATGTCAAAGGGGGAGTGAGTAGATAGTGAAACATATAACAAAGCAAATAATTAAACATGTACAAAGGAGGAGTAAGGAAATAAAGAGGATAGTCATATATGTATAAGAAGATATCGTAGAGGAAGATTATAAAAGAAAGATTGGATAATTTGGCTAAGGTATTGAATTGCCTTGAAAATTCAAGGACTTAGAAATGTAGGGATGATATTCTAGATGTTTACACTTAGCAGTTTGTGATAACAAGTTTTAGAAATATGTTACTAATTTTGTTATTTAGACCGATCAAACAAAGTCAAAAGAAAATGATATAAAGGGATATATTTTTGATACGCGAGAACATACATGATTATGTTATGGTATGATTATGCTATGAAATTTTTATTTATGATGTTATGTGTATGGTTTGATGATCAGAGTAGGGTAGAGGTTATAGGGGCATGATCAGATGTACGAATCACACAAGGACTGATCAGATATTGAAGATGTCAGTACAGTCAGTCTTGGTAAAGTATTTATACAACTTTTATCATGTGTATATTATTGTAAGGGTAGTAACCTCATTTTTTATTTTAACTCCTAGTAGGGTTGAGGCCTATAAAAAGGTCAAGTACTCTAACAAGGAGTGATGTACTAAATGTGATGTAATTGACTCCTAACAAAGTCAAAACCTCTTACAAGCTATTTTTAATTAGTGCATCTTTTTGTTAGTACCACCCCCATTGGGGTTTTCCCTTGGCCAGGGTTTTCCTAGATAACAAAATATGGTGTTATGAATTTATTTTTGGTATGTTCTTTATTTCTATTTAGTTTACTTGTGTATGCATGCTTATGGTTAATTGCTGATGATCAAAGTTGGAAAAAGAAATGGAATATTGATTCCCTCTCCCCCTCCTGCCTAGTATTCCCTATTGATAATATTATTGACTAGGGAAACCCTTGATCAGAGGGAAAACCCTATTGGGGATGGAACCCATAAGATAGTATACTAATATATGTTCTTGTGAAAGGATGTGACTATGTTATGAGCCAATTTACAATGCATTCAATACAACAATCCTTATTAAAGGAAAAATCCTTGTTAGGAGATCTTGAACCCTTTTTAGAAGGTTCTAACCTTAATAAGGAAAGAACAAGACCCATTTTCTAAATTGCTTCATTAAGTGTGAAGTTCAATACTTCAGGATAATATATCCAAAATATTGAACTAAGCAATTTGCAATTTAATTTCCAACATAGTTCCTTTGAATCTCAACACCTTGTATAATGAGCTACCTAAAGATCCTTGGAAACAAGGATAAATAAAAGCAAACATATTTTCTTAAAGATAAATCATAGAAACATGCAACAACAAACATAAAAGGGATTGCAACAGAAGACTTAACTCATTGGTCAACCAAAGATCCCCAAGTGTTCATCACTAACTACCACCTTCATTTCCATGTACATGAGTTAAACATACAAGGCTCATTCCATTTATATAATAACCAGGTGGTGATGTTCAGTTTATATCCCAAATAAAGATTCCTAAATGATTAAACCATACAAGCTCATTTACCAAATGCATAGAGCATGAATGAATTCGTGAATAGCCATCTTGAAATTAGTCTAAGTCTGAATTCATGTAAACTTTAAAATCCTAGAATTTTTATCTCAACTCCTATGGAGCTGAAACCTATCTCAAATGAATCATCATACATATAAAATATATCTTAAGTATATAAGAAAGAAGAGGAAGAAAAGTAAAGGAAGAAGAGTATGACACATATACTTGCGATACTTCACACAACTATCATGTGATACTTCTCATTTCTATGGTGTGATACTTCACTACTTTGATATGATATTTCATATAACTATGGTGCAATACTTACCAGTATCATACAAGATGTTGTCCTAGTGTCACTTAGGAACAACAAGAAAAATAAAAAGCTAAACTAGGATGCAAATAATGTTAGATACTCCACACTGAGGAGTACTAGAACCACCAAAATTGAGGAATGAACACTCAAGAGCATCAAATGCATAAAGAATATCTAGATAACTCACATAAACAACATGCTACTCTATGTAGACACCTAAAAACCTTTAGAAAATAAAGTATTTTTATTTTCTGAAAAATTTCTAATGACATCATCATTTATTAATTAATTAATTATTTAATTAATTTATTTATTTTTATGCCATTAAATCCCTTTATCTTAATTAAAAATATTTAATTAAGGAATCCCTCCCAAAAATGTTTAAATCTTATTTAAACATTATTTCCTTATTTATTAATTATTTAATTAATAAATTGACCACAAAACCCAAAATAAATAAAAAATTTATTTTTTGCCCAAAACTTGTCCAATTTTCTTAAGACCACTAACCTCTTCCAAAATCTTCTAATCCTTCTTTAATTTTGATTAAAAGCTAATCCCATCATTTGCTACCCCTAATCCCAACTCAAAATATTTAATTAAGATTAAATATTAATCCTCATGTTTATTAAAAAAGTTTTAATAAATATCTCCTCAACCCAAACCCTTGAAATAAATAAAACTTTATTTATTTCCTAAAAATCTAATTTATCCTCATCCTAGGAAATTCTAGACTCTTCTAGAAAGTCTTCATCCTCATCCAAAGCCTAGACTCTTCTAGAAGATGTCTTTAAACCTAATCCTAATCCCCTCCTAACCTTGTCACATTCTCTAAACATGGGTTAAGACTTACTAACCCAAGCCAAAGTTAACAAATATCTCTTCCTTCACCCACCCTCATTAAATGCCATCCACTTGCCTATCCCTAAGCTAATCCTAAACCATCCTAATCCATCCTCTAATCATTTGCACAAGCCTAAACAAGCTTAAAACCTTCCTAATCAAGTCCAAGTCGAAATTGCTCTCATCACCCTCAAAATATCTCAACCATAAAACTTTATGAAGTCCACTAGGTCATAAATGACTCTTACAAGCCCTTTTATTGCTCTTACAAGTCATTATGAGGGTCTTTATGAAGATTTTATCCCTTGAGCCTCCTCTGTTGACTTATCCTTCCCCTTTCCTCCATCCTCTCACCATGTGACATGTGTCACTCCTTACATGTGTCACTCCTTGATTGGCTATAAGGAAGCACAATCCATGTGCTCTCTTCTCATACAATCTGAGCCCTCCATGAGCTTTTTCCCATCCTTGCATCTTAGCCCTCAATCCCTCAAGCCTCTTGCCTATAAATTGGATCCTTCCCCTTTGCAAAATAACACAATCCATGAAGTAAAGTCATAATGCCATTTTGAGAAGCCATTTTACATCAAAACCATACACTCACACCCAAATTCCAACTCCATTTGAAGCCCTTTTTGAAGCATAAGCTTGAGCATACATCCTATCTATTTAGACAAAGCTACTCAACAAGAGAGCTTCTTATTGAGAGAGTCCACTAATGGCTCATATTCTCAATTGAGAGCTCATCTTAGTCTATCTTGAAGTTTATGAATTTTGTTTAGTTTGTAGAGGCTTTATTTAAATTTGGTTTCTATTAGCATACTAACATTGCTCATATACACTCTAAACCATGATAAATAACATTGTAATGAAGTAAAGCAAGATCCACACAAATACATGGTCACAAGAAACATCTCAAGAAGGAAACTACAAGCATTTGATGAAACCAAATCTAATCAACTATGCGTGTTTCCTCCTTGCCATAATGGCATCATAAGACCTCAAGGGCCCTAATCATACCCGCGAGTGAATATCAAATTGTCAACAAGATAGTTGGAGTTGTCTCATGAGATCGTTCTTACCAATAAACCATCCATTAACATCACATAATAATAAGAAACATCTAGCATGCTAATCTTCTATAACATCTCTAATCCAAGGAAATGGTAAGAAGTCTCAACTAAGAATTATGATGCAATATCACAATAAAGGAATGCATCAATTAATACAATAAACATCAACTAACATGATATTAATGCATCCAAAGAAAATCATAAATCACAAGAGAACATACTTTGGATACATTGAAGTACCAAGTGAATATCTAGCACCGACCTCAAACTAGAAGTAGACCATATCTTTACACCAATCCCTACTAGTGGTATAGGTAGCTATGCCTCCTAACTACATGGTACCCATAGGTTCACACCTGTAATGCTCATGGAGATAATGACTCGACCAGAATCACAAAAGATAATTACCTATGGCTAACACTCACGCCAATCAATTACGATACCAACATCTATATGATCATGAATACAATGCAGTACATCAGGTCATTAGTCAAAGCCACTAAGGATAACTATGTAGGGACTCGAGTGGAGTGTAATTTTCTTGGCATTGAAAAGTCTAAGCTAAATGTTGTGTGGAATAGATCCCTCAAGAAATCATCACACAGTTCCTCCCAACAACTTTCGTGGAAGATTGTAGAACACATGGACACCACATACCCTCACACTGACACATCAGAGAACATTCATACATTCCCTTATCTTATTAAGTTTTATTACCCTTTAGTTAATTTAGCTATCACTTAATTAAAACCTCTTCACAACACCTTTTTGACCCTAGTTTGACATAAGGAGAGAAGCCACTCCACCACCTACCCTACATACCCATGCTCATCATACGATGAGTTCCCAAAGGCAATGGAAGTTCCCAAACCAACCCCAAAATGAACAATCCCTCAACTAACCTATATCTGGGAGTTCGGGTCTCACAAGATCCTGACATACGCTTGTGCACGTGCTTGTGTGTGAGCACAAAAAACTTCATGAATGTAATCAAACAATACCAAGTAAGGGTTGGATATGAGAAATGCAACAATTGTAATAAGTATAAAAATCTCACTCAATTGGCCTATATCAAGGTATGGATTCTACACGAATCATTACAATGCAATAAATTGCCAAGTATCATGAACTTACTCAACTGCCTCAAATCCAGGAGTATGGATTCAACAAGAATCCCAATGTCCACAAAGTAAACACATAGCATAAAAGGAAACATGGAATATGATCCATTTCCACAATCCAAGGAGACAATGCCAAAATCCCAACAAAATATGGGTGGCATGCAAAATGATGCAAGAATAAAAAGGCCTAAAATTTAAACTCTTAGAAAGAGATGAAACTAAAATCCCAACTCAAGGATAGGCTTACAAGACCAAGAGTACAATAAAATTCACTAAATAGACTCAAATTCAAAATCTAACGAATACAAGAAAAGACACAAGTTCACAAAATCCATTATGGAAACACGAGTTTAGATTGACAATTAAAATACCCTAAAATGTTCTATAACCATTTCAATTCCATGATCCTAATCGTTAAGCTAAGGGCTATAAGATCTCAACTTTAAATAAACCAAATAAAGAAATGGGTGTAAACCAGTTGGCACACAAAATGAGACAATGCCAAAAACACCCAAAATTAAAATATCTTGGAATTTGACAGAAACAAAAACCCATTGAGAACATAGGCCCAAACTAAGGAGTATTAAATAAAATTTGACTTGAAAGCGACCACATAAAAACTGACAACATAACAATGCCTAGACTTGGATTTCTAATTTCATACGACATAGAAATGTTCAACCCCATCCAACTGGGTGATAGAAATGAATAAAAGTGGTGGGGAACACTAGTTCTCCACTCCCTAACATTGAGCAAAAAAAATTTGAAAGCTAAAACAAAATAAAACCATTAAAACCAAAAAACCTTACCTCATAGCAAAAAGGGAAAAATAAGAATTACCACCATAAAATAATGGGGGTGTTAACTCAAATGATTTCAACAACATAGTAGAGCAATCCCGATATGAATCCAATGAGACTAATCTCACAATGATCTACTAAGCCAAACTTTCACAATGAGCAAAACTCTAAATTCTCACAAGAGGTTTTTGAGGAATTTGCTACAAGTTGGGAGTCAAGGTCAGCCTCTAAGGCTAATTGATGTGCATAGTTTGTACAGTGTCGCCACACACACATCCTTGCTCTCTCTCTCTCTCTCTCTCTCTCTCTCTCTCTCTCTCTCTCTCTCTCTCTCTCTCTCTTCTTCTTCTTCTTCTTCTTCTTCTTCTATTTCTTGATTTTGTTATTGTTCTTTTGTGAATACCGTTTGGTGTTCTTTTATCGACATCGTTTGGTGTTTCGTCTAGTGCTATCTTATTGGTTGTAAGCTTCTAGTACCATAGACCTACGTTGTGGTCTCTCATCGAACATTAATATATTTATCTTATCTTATCTAAAACCTATGAAAATAGAGAAGAGCGAAATCAATATAAACTCTCTTTTTAGCCAATATATGTACTTTTGTAAAGTGACATAAATTAGATTATTTAATTAAATAATATGATTAGCTTCCTTAACCCAAATTAAAATAGATGATTCCAATTAAATTGGAATTCAACTATGATAAATTAGCCAACAATAAAATAAAGACTAAATCAAATAATTAATATCTTGGCTCTTACCCATTAAGCATCATTTAATTTAATTTTTTTTGTGACCACTACAGAATCCTAAATGCATAGACACATTCACAGGTCTAATCACATAATGCATTATGAATTTGGATTTACCAATTATCAGAGGGTTAAAATAATAATAAAAGATAGATTTCCCATAAAGGGACAATATTGGCTCAACATGAAAGGCTTGATCACTAACTCCACGTGTCATTGCCGGTGATATAAGTCTTGCACACTAACACAATCAAGTGTAGATGCACTATATATCATAGTTGAAGAAACAAGTATGCAAAATCACATAATTAAAGCATCTAATTAATTTTATTAAATAATCATTTATATATCCAATTTTGTATAAATTATTGAAATGAACAAGGTAAATATTTGTAGCGCACAATTCCATAAATCTAATATGGATAGATCATTTTCAATTAGTCTAAGCATTTAATAATGGAAATAATCACTAGTAACTCAACAAAAATTAAGGTACAATAAACACATAAGTCAACATGGTCAAACACATGAGTAAACACTACTGCAGGAACCTAGTCTAGTGTAGCAGGGCAAATAATACACAGTGCAACCACTATTCACATCGCAGGATAATCACAACACAACATCGTGATGCCACAACAATCTAGGTAAATACTGGCACAAACCTTAGTAAAACCACCAAATACATCATAATCTCATGAATCAAGTATAAGCACAAATTAATCCAGTTGATACAATAACATAAATAAAGCACCCCAAGGGTGTAGACCACTCATAGGTCCCAATCACGATCACTCACAAAGCAAGATGATCAAGGTAGCATCCATTAGGATAACTTATAGAAATCAAATGGGAGAGGCACTACAACATCCCCCTAAGGACTAAGCTTACCCCTAGAAGCCTACAATCCAAGAATAGAGACTAATCACAACAAGAGCATAATCAAATCTAAACAACATAAGAAAACTACATCAACTTATCCACAAGTCGAACCAAAAACACTCTAACACTCCCAAGGAATCTTGTCAACCCCCAATAGGTCAACCATAAGAGAAAATAGTGCCTCAATGACACAAAGTCCTTCAACAAGAAAGTTCTTATGAGCTACGAAAACATATCTAGCCACAAAATCAACACCATTAGGCAAGGAACCTACTACTCTACCTCATCATAGGTGTCTAACTGCAACATGAACCTACTAAGAGAACACGAACCAAGCTTTGAATACTAAGCACTACCAAACAAAATTGGAGCAATGGGGAAGAAACATCCCAAAACACCCAAGAACACTACCATGCAACATATGAGCATTCTTGAATCCACCCAAAGTCTCACTAACTCACCCTTAAAACACTGGAATGAGGATTATCTACCACAACAACAGTCTACTAAGGGATACTCTAAATAACTAACTACCAAGCACATGAGCAACTAAGTCTCTTTAGTAGATAAATCTCAACTATCACTCAAAACTAGAGCTGCTTAACCGAACTAGACAAGGAATCATCTTTGAACAAGGTTGAAAAGAATTTCATTAGTGGAAAAAATCATATCTAGCTTCCTACCAACTCACAAGATGGTAATAAGTGTCCAAGGATACCATGTCTCTCTCAATTTTTGCACCCAACCTTCTACTAAACTCAATCACAAACCTCAAGTCAACCAAGGAAGGGCAACTTGACTAAGATAATATCTCGAAGATAGAAGCTTAGGGAGAAAGAACTAGAGAGCATTAAGACTTGAAAAGGAGTCTCTCATAACCTTCTTACTAAATCAACCCAAGATGTGTTGGGGAACTCACAATTCCACCAACCATCTAAACACCTCATCCCACACTAGTTGTGCTAGTGGCATAGCCATGCCAACTTGCTCACTTCAGAGAGGCGAGCACAAGAAAAATACAATAGCACGGAGGCTCACAACTAGGGTTAATCTCAAAGGTGAACTAGGCCATACCAAATTATCAAAGGATAACCCTCACTTAGCTTGTGCATGCATTTCCATTTTATGATGTAGAGCTGAAAGGAAAACCCTCACTTAGGTTGTGCATTCATGGGTTTTGTAACTTTCTATTACATACCTTTGTTCTTTCATAAGTATAGAAGAATTTGGGTTTTTATCTACTTTGTCTAGATTCAAGTTATGTTTTGCATCGGTGTCATAAGTGAATTTGAGGTCCACCCACCTAGGTTTTACAAAGCCTGAAGAGGAGTATAGTCTTATAGTTGGCTCAAGTTCTATTCATGTGTATTTGTCATAGGAATTAGCAATCCTTAGATGCATTTCATTTCAGCTTCTTGGTAGTTAAAATCATTGTCAAATAAGGAGCCAACATGAGGTAAAACTCCCAAGAACATGTTCCTATGCCACTATTTAGCTTATTTTGATTAGTAGTGGTTGCCTGACTTTTAAAAAAAAATTGTGCTAGCATATTCCCATAAATATATATTTCACTCGTTATATTGTACTTGTTGTAGGTGATAGTACTATTGTATTCACTTTCTTTGAGTATTCAATTATTTTTCACCAATCACTAGTAACTATTTATTCGCAATTGAAATATCTCTAAAATTCTTTAATTTACTTATCAATTTCATATATTCTAATAATTATTTTTCACCAATTTGATTGGTTGATTTGTTTTTGTGTTATAGGACCCCTTTTCTCGGAGGCTAGCTCCATAATTCGTTTTCTTCAACATGATTTTAGGAGATGGATTAATAAGCTATATTATGTAGGTAGCAAATATATTCGAAAAACTAATATTATTATTAAATCTATTACATATTTTTAAAAATCATCACAAAACAATCAAAAGCCTACAACGCATCGGTAAACTCAAAATCATTTTTGTATAATAAATTAATTGAAATAAATGATTTAATTTAATTTAAGTTTTTAATACATTACTATCTATTATATTTTATCATTATGTCATTATTTATTTACTACCAATGTATTAATTTACAATTTTTGTAAAAAAAAAAAATTTAAACATTTTTTTCTCTAAATTATTTACTATGACAATAAATGAAAAGTTACGACATTGCATTTCTTCGGGCTTTCTAGTTCACTGGCTAGCCTAGAAGGGGATTGGGTTTCAAACCCTTCTGATTACCCCTGGACCTATTCAAATTCAAGGTACTTTTTTTGCCAAGAGTATTTGCAAAGCCTGGAAAGCAGTTAAGCCCTGGCTTTGCTAGGTTGGCAATGGATTTAAAGATGGGCTTTCCTTGAACCAACATAATCTCTGGTGGTCACCTTTATTTGCTATTCAAGGTGTTCCCTTGGCTAAGGTGCATGGGGCTAGTGCTCTGCATTTTTTTAAACGCGACATAAGGACCCCTAAAGATCTTTTCTCCAGATTTACTATGAGCTTGTGGTCATGGGAAGACATGAGAGTGCAATTCCGGCTCACTCGTCCAGATCGATAGACTTTTGATCTTCTAGTTTCTGTGGTGCTTTCACATTTGTTACACAAAGTGGGCATTCAGTCTTCTCACCCTTGTTGGAAAGATTGGAAGTGGTATCCAGACACTCCGGTAACCAGCTATAAACCTAGGTTGGGTTACCGATGGTTGGTTCCTCACCTGCCCATGGTTGATGTACTCAACCAACGTTGGCATTTGTAATCCTCGCATCACACTTGGAGTCATAGGTTCTCCATTGTGTGGCACGCCATTACTGAACCCAGAATTGTGCATTTCACCTAGTTAATTCTTTTCCAGGGCTTGCCTTTGGGTTCCTGGCTGTGGCATCTGGGAGTTCCTGACCCCCATTGCCCTTTCTGTGGTCAACCAGAGTCCTTTTTGCACATTTTTTGGTTTTGTAGATGGGCTCAATGTTACTGGCAATTGATCCATGATCTCTTTCACCCCTTCCGCCCATAACCTTTTTCTTGGCATATGGTTCTTCTGGGTGATAATACCTTGATTCCCTTCAAATACGCCCAAATATGGCATGCTTTCAGATTGGAGATCTTATATACATTTGGAAAGATCGCAATGCAGTCATTTATGCTCACAACACACTTGATATTAATGTGGCTATGTACTCTAAAGCATGTATTTATAACAATGTCATGTTGTAGATTCAAGTATAGACGGATAAAGTGGCTTTGGAGGTGGTGCAGAGGAGCTTTTGGCTCATTGGGGAAATGCCCCCTATATAGTTGTTCCACTAGATTTGGCCTTCGGCGACCGTACCCCTCCTTGTGGTCACCGTTGAGGACGTAGTAGTTTTGCTCACCACTCACACACGCCTTGCTCTCAGCAACACCGCTCTCCCAGTGGTGGTGCTTTTGGTCAGTACCACGTTTCTGGAGGTTCTAGTGTTCGGACCCCAAGTGGGTGTTTCCTCGGCTGGACTTAGCCATTTCTCCTTCTAGGCTTGAGGGAGAGAAAGATGAAGTAATGTTGCTGTTGTTGATGACGGTTGGGCTCCCCCTGAGCCATCTACTCACCCCACTTTTGGGTGGGGCTTTGATGATAAGGATCCTCCTTCCTCAGCTTGCACCAACGTGAGGATTTCTTTGTTTTCTAATTTTTTTTGATGAATAGCTAATTCCTGGCCAATGGCCGTATGAACTCGCGAGGTGATCCTTTATCCCTCGGCCCCTTTTTTTGTGAATATGTAACTTTATTGTATTTTTTTTAATATAAGAAAAGGACTATTCATCAAAAAGTACATGTCACTATATGACACTTTGGTAAAGTAGGAAACTTGAAATCTGAATTAATTAATTAAGAAAATAATATTTTTTTCTCAATTATCTCTTTTAAACGATATAAAATTTTCATTTTTCATAAGAACACTTCTTAAATTTAAGTGCAAAATATATTTTAGCGACGCAAGCATATCCCAGCTGGCGACTTGTAGTGTGAATCCACTCCCACGGGTGTTTAACGATCGACTTTTCGAGGTCTCGAGTTCGAGTCGTCTCCACCAAATTCTCTGCGAAGCCCAGTTTACCGGATATGATGCGAGGCAGCATCTGTAGGAGGTCTCCTTCCGAAGGGGAAGATAATAACTTGGTAATGGTCTCTGTGAAGCCCAGTTTATCAGACAGTGACGGGCCGCTTCCTTCAGAGGAGAAGAAAAACAATGATGTCCATGTTCCTGTACCTGCACAGGAAGATTTCAATGCAAAGGGACCAAGGGAAGAGTCATTCCCTGTTTCGTCAGATTTGTCAAAGAAGAGGAGAAATAGGAAAAGGCGGCGGGAAAGAGTGGGCTCTTCCGCTAAGAAATGGTCCCGCGATGAGGAGATTTCTCTATCCATGGCGCTCTTGGAATGTCGTCGTTTACCTGATGGCAGAATTAACAGGGAGACGTTTTACCAGCGGGCTAAAGAGTCTCTGCACGATGAGGTAAGTGATTTTCAACTGCATGATAAACTTAAAAATATGAAGGTAAAGTTTAAAGCCATTCAGGCCAAGCTTAAGGAGCACAGGACTCATCACGAATCCGCTTTATTGAAGAATTTGAAGCGAGTCTGGGGAAATAACGGTTATAATCAAGGAAATTATTCTGAAAACCCCAAGGAAAATGGCGTGCTGTACCTTACAGAGTTTGAAAACCCTAGGGAAAATGTAGTTGAATCCCTCAAGGAAATTAAAACTGAAAACCCTAGGGGAAATGGAGGGCAAATTAGAAACGGAAATTCCATGGAAATCGAAGCTGTAAATCCGGTAGAATATGAATCTGAAGCGCCCAGGGAAAGGGGAACTGAAAGCCCTGTGGTAAATGATAACCCTAGGGGAGTTGAAGGGGAAAACTCTGGGGACATTGGATCTGAAACCCCCGCAAAAATTGAAGTTACCAAGCCAAGGGGAAGTGGAGTTGAAAAAGAAAAGGAAGGGGAGGAACAAAACCTACAGAATTCTGTGTGTCATGAAACCCTAAACATAGAAGACAATAGAGTGTGCAAATTGCAGAAATGCAAAAGTGGGCATTTTGGGGATAACATTAAAATCTTGCTTGAAAGAACAGAATCGAGGCTCCAAGCATCAATTGAGAGCTCAATCAATCGTGTTGCTGTTGCTTCTGCCGCTGGTGCAATTTTTCGACCCTTTGGAGGTTTCGGGCCCGAGACGGAGATGGAAGTCTTTTTGTCAAGAAAAATGAAGGAATTGATGGATGGTTTTACTTCTGTGAAGGAGTTTCCTGGTTTGGATTCTGTCCAGTCTCGGGAATTGCAGCAGAGATGGCGTGCATTGAAGATTCAGGAGGTGAGGATGTTCAGTGAGAGCTTGGATTTGCTGCAAAAGCAATGCAGTTTGTTTTTGAAAAATGCAGAAAGCTCGGTTTCTACTAACAATCATGGACCTGAAGAATTTCAAAGGTAGCATTTTCTTAATCCGCGGACAATCTCATCCGCTGCAATTGACTTTGTGTAAGTTAAAGATTTTCTAGATATACTGTGGGATATGTAAGCCACTCTTAGGTTTAGAATTGGTTGAAGTCTGTTGAATTTGCTTGTTAATAAACGAAATTGCAGTCAATGAGCAATTCAAGGATCTCTACTGAGATCTTTTCTGTTTAGTTCAAATAGTTCAAAATTATGTAACAAATTGGTGGTCTATGGGCGTCTTTTTTAAAAATCTTCGGTCTCATAATTCATGATTCTTGAGATCTAATGGTTTGCCTTCGAATATTCAAATAGATATATGAAATGGGTTTAAACATAAACTGCTTATAAGAAGAGAAGTTGCTGTGTTTTCAAGATTTTCACACAGAGTACACGAAATAGGGGTATCTTTTGGATTAGGTTCTCATTAGAAAATGGGCTTCATCTAACTGTGTCTAGATTCAAGTGTACATTTTTTATTAATGTTTTGGATCACACACAACTATTTATCATAAGATAAACACAATCAAATTCAGAGATTATATATTACAGTACAGTTTTAAAAAGTGCAATACTCATTTGGACTCGTGACTCAAATGGTGAGTTGAATCGATTCACTATAGACTCGCATAAGTTTAGTTCAGGCAAGTTATTACATCTTAACTCGTGAGTCTGAGGTATGAACTCATAAGTCAGACAGCAGGACTGAGCAAGTCCATTGCATGGACTCATGTCACCTATTTAACATACACCTAATTTTTTTTTTTTTTTTTTCATTTTTTGCTTTTTGATCATAACAGTTTTAGGGTGTGGAGGAGTTGGAACAATCAAACATCAAATCGGCAATATACATCCAGGCTTTTGTTTTTATCTAGAAATACAATTTTTTCCTTTTACTGAGTTCTTTCCTGAATCTTTTCTGAGGCTGAGTTCTAAGTTTGAGTCCAATTTTTTGATTTGCTGAGTTCAACTATTGATTATATAAATCTTATAAAGTAAAATAAATATACAGAATAGTATGTAAAACTAAGTGCATATCAATACTCTATTATGCACTCTACATGCTATGAGAGATTCGATAGTGTACAGTAATAATTGCATATAAATACTCTACTATATCTATCTTCTCGTATTTTGACTTTTTGACCTTTTTATCATTCTAATAATAGATTATATAATATGATTGAAATATCAATAATAATCTCTTATTTAAGATGAAGACAATTTTTCTCATTTACAAATCTGTTGCCAACTGTTGCCAATTGTTAAATTTTGTTTAGACTAAAAAGCTGAATCCAGTTAGTTATTGCCCTTGCTCTGGATATATTCAGATGTCATGGAACATGATTGATTCATAAAATACTTGTTACATTTGTATCACTTGAAAGCATAGAAAGAAAATGTGCAGATCAAATTTTATAAAAAAAAATTGCAGAACTGTTAAATGAAGACTATTAAGAAAGAGGACCCCTTTCTTGAGGCCTTCCAATAGTTGTGATAGGAATTGTTGGCTTGGTACCTACACTATTTGACTTAATGCCCAATTTTTTTGACAACATTGTACCAATACTTCTGACTTTAAAGTTGTTAGTGCATTGTTGATTGCCTAAAATTGAATAAAATGTACCTTTAGTGAAAAAATTAACCAATGATGTGATGCCACATTAGGTGTTCAACTATGGGTACCCTTTATGCACAACCATTGTTCTCACTTTTTTTTGGGCTGTTTAGGACAGCTTGGCAAAAAACATGCTGATGTGGCATTATAATGGGTGATGTGGATTTGAAAGCTTAGTTATAAGTAGGTTACTCGCCAAATAATTTTTTGTCAAAAAATGGGAGTGATTTGAAATTTTCATGTAGGAAGTTAGGGTGTTCAAGTATTGTGTTCTCTCCCCTAATATTAAAATTTGAAGGTATATATATTTTTATTAAGAAGCTTTTATTATTTTAAAAAGGTTAAATTTAAATGTTCTATTTCTTAATAGATTCTTGTTTTTTAAATAAAAAGATTGCGAGTTTGAAGTATTCCTTGGGAACATTGTGAGACAATTTATTTATTTGTGGATAGATCATTAAATTGATGCATTTTGCAATAAATTTAAGGATCTTATATCTTTGTAAAGAGGGAAATGTATTGTAAAGATTGTTATCAAGATGGAAGAGATGTTTAAGGCAATTAATAAATGTTGGAATGGTACAAAAATAAAAAGAAGGGCTTCTAACTTTAGATCTAATGAAAGCATGAAGAGTGAAAGGCTATTTATTTTGAATAAGTTTAAAGCAATGAAGATGATATAGAAGAAAGAGTGACAAGGTTATATGAAGTATTCATGTAAGAAAACTAGAGTATTATAGATTTCAAAGGGGTAGAGGAAGATATGGTGGAAGTTTTTTTTAGAGGAATTTTTTAAAGAAAAAAGAAAACACAGAGCATTTCAATTTGTTGAAAATTATAGAAGCATAAAAAAAAAGATTGGAGGTAATTAGGCACACTTGATAATGAGGAGCTTTAATGATGATATCACTTACAATATAAAGTAAAGGAAGGTGAGCCAATTATTAGTAGATGAGCCTTGGTCAAATATGATGATGACAAAGAAACAATACATAGAAATAACTTGTTTAAACAATACAAAAATATAAAGGCCATTTTTATAAGGTTGTCATTAATAGTGGTGGTAGTAATAATCTAGCTTAGAAAATGACATAAACTAAATTTTAATATATTGAAATATCCTATTCTCTATTTGATTGTTTTTTTTGTAAATGGATCAAAGATGCTAGTGGATGATTTGATTGACAATAACTTATTATGGTAGACAATAGGTCATGAGGTCCAACCTTCACCCAACCCATGTGGTATTGAAGGGAGTGTCACATCATTGTCACTAGTGACGTTAAAAAGTTTTCTTGGTTTATTGCAGTATATATGGGGTTTGGTTTATACTTAGTGTTCATATGAATATACTAGTTAAAAAATAATATTTTGCAAATTAAAAAATTGTTTTATGCATTAATGCTAATCACATATGTCGTTTGAAAGGTCATATAATGGACATTGATGCCTAAAAGGGACTATGGAATATTTTTGGGACACATATACATCCATTTATCCATTTTCTTTTCGTGCACATATTTGATTTTTGTGCTAGTATCTGATTTTCATACCATAGTCCCCCAGACATCTTAGACTTGTGTTGTCATCTCATTTTTGTCCATCTATCCTAACTAATGAGCTTCCTAGCTTCACTATGGGACTTCCAAGACACTCTCAACCCTTTTATGATGACTAAATAAAAATCTAACACCCAAGTTAGAAATAAATTAAAGCATGTAGGGACAAGTAATGCAATGTGGCCCTAGAGTGACCAGGTGACTCCTACACCAAGGAAAAAATAAGGCGGACCCTAAACTTATCCAATACATCCTAAAATTCCTTAAAATAATTATACAAATGAAAGGGAGCCCAAACTATCTACAAATCACAATTGGGCCTATTGAAACACCCATTGGGTAATCCTTAACAAGCCGAGGTTGACTTTGATAAACTCAAAATTAGTCAAGAAGAATGACCAAACACAAAGACAACTAAGTCACCAAACTTTGACATCTTAATAAAACTTTACAAATTCACTAAAAACACTCATAGAAATCATAAGACCCCTCCTCACATGTACTTATTCAAATATGAATTTCTCTTTTAAATCCTATATAGGAGATTTGAATGGATATAGGAGCATGACAAGGTGATGGTATGGGAAATTGTTATGGTTCTTGCTAGAAACCATGTTGAGGGCATTATGATAATTTCTTGCTATCTTATGTAGAATAATTTGATGGTTGTTACAATAATATAATTTAATACTCACCCCCTTAAGAATCATTAGAAATTTGAAGATATAGATTATCAACCCACTATAAGTTTCCTTAGGGTAGCTTAATATTAAATATTAAAAGTACATTATGGTGTGTTAAGGTTATTGGGCTATTATGTACTAGAGGTTATACTTCTATATTATGATGAGTTATTTGGTTGTTCAAAAATATGGTTTAAATCATAAGCATTGCATGTGTTCTTAAGGATGCATTTGCATACCTAGGTATTAGAAAATCAATGGACTTAGATTATTATGATGATGGAAATGAATTAAGGTTTATGGCTTAGGTGTTTCAATGGAAATCGATATCAGTTGATATATTCATGTTTTGATACCCCTATGATTTGAGAATTGATACATTATTTGACTATTTAAATATTGATTTATACTAGTGATGCTATGTGATGTTCTACCTTATGATGATGTTATTTATGATACCTTGATGATTATGTTTATACACATTCAGACAATTCAGTTTGATAATATTAAATTTATCCAAATTAGATTCAGAATGATTTAATGAAGTGTGTTTAAGAAATTTTAAGATTGGAATCGGTGGATTATATCACGGTGTTTCAATTACACAAGTGTTTTATATGAATACTACTTAGAAAAGATAAGTTCATTGAAGTGAGATTATGGATGTTAAATGGTTAATTTAATTAGGCAATTTTAATTCGACACACACACACACACACACACACACACAATGTGATTTTTCATTGGACTACTGATATTCGACTTGAGTGTGCAGGTAAATTAACCATGGTACTAATAGGAGAACCAAGAGCCAAAACTATGTGCAAACCGTGAAGCCAAGGTTGAGTCTAATGAAGAGATCCAAACCTCGTTATTTTTTAATTTAATTTTTAACAGTAATGTGAATGTATGTATTAGGCTAGTTCATTATGTAGGTAGTGATATGTCATGATTATGTAATGTTATTTGATGGTCTATTCTCGTCTCACCTATCCAAGTTTATCTTTCATGAATTTTTGATTAAGGAAAACATGTTTTTAAGGGTGCCTGAAACCCTTTACAGATCTTCTTATTTTCAATGAAGCCCAAACTTAGAAACAACAACCCTTAGATGAAATAGGCCGCTTGACAAAACAAGGTGACTAGGGTGGCCTCACAGATAACACAATGCACTACTACCACCTAAATAGGTTCTGAACAGGATCTTGAAACCCCATGATTACAAATGAAAATAGTAAATCCTGAACCATGTCAATCTACAAAACAACATGGCAAAGAGACCAGGATAACCAAAACAAAAAGGGACAACCTCAAAAAAGATAGGTGAGCAGCTGGAAAAGAAATCTGAGCCTCAAGATTTATGTTTAGATTCTGCCTTTTGAAAATGTAAAGACATCAAATGATGGAAAGGAGGGCTTGACCTTTTTTCCTTTAACTTTTGTCCATCCATGCTCCACCATCCCAACAACCTTCTACCAAGAAAAGTCATCCAGACCACAAGAATCCCTCAAATCCCTTCTAGCTAGGGCAAAAGTACTACCATCACATGAAAGAGGGGCAACAGCTCCCCCTGGAGCCAACACCACATGAGGAGCATCAACCAAATCAGAAATAACAACATTTGAAGGAGGGACAATAATATTGGCCACCACTGTAGGAGAAACATTTAAATCATGCGGAGTAGCAAAATAATCTACCTCCAAAGAATCTTGAGAAGAATCAACCAATCCACCCCCAACAAAGGAATCTTTCTAAACAGTGTGGTGATCATCCAAAACCCCCTTCCACCAAGAAGGTGACTTTTTCAATCTAACCCTTCCAAAGGAGCATTGCACTGTGAGTGGCTAGTTTTTTAGCATTTTCGGCATCTGAATGGAATGCCCTCATAATCAAGAAGCTGAATCCAAGAGCCATTGGGAGAGGCCAATTTAATCTTTTCTAGAAGCCCCTTAGAGATGTTTATTCCCACAAGAATGTGTGTATACGTCATTCAAAACACATTGGAAGACATAAAGTCAACTAACAAAAAATCCCCTAGGGTCTCCCCCACAGCCTCCAGGACTAAATCTAGCCATAAGTGAAGGGGAAGATTAGGCAGCCTTAGCCACAGAGGAATCTTGTTAAAGGATTCAATAGATAGGTCAAAATCTGCATACTAAGGTTTGGCAATCAAAGGGAACCTTTCCTCCCAAGAGAAACAATGCCTTAGGATGGCATTTTGATCCTCCTTAGAAGCAAATTTCACAATGAAAAATCCTCGTGCCATAGGGAAAATCTAGACAATATTTGAAACTATAGGCTCCTAAAATTTGGAAATCTAGGCATGTAGATTTGATAGAGAGGGCTAGGAACCCCTAAAACAAAAAATGGTAGTAGTAGAGAAGAAATCCTCTTCTTGAGTAGAAATCTCATTAACCAGACTAGAATCAAGATTAATCAAAGGGTTAGCTACTACAATAGGCAAAACAACATAGGGCCTTGGACGCACAACATGATCACCAAGACCAGCCTCATAGGCAACCACATTAGCATAGGAAATGGTCGAACCACCCACAACTCCTAGGGAACAAATATCTCCACAAGGATTAGGAGAAACCCTAGCCCAAAAAGTAGAAGCTAGAACAACCGCCATAAAGCCAGATGCAGGAGCCAAAGTTGGATGCAGAAGCCAAACGTAGGATCCAAAGCCGGACATAGATGCCGAAGCCGGATGTAGGAGCTAAAGCTAGATGTAGAAGCTAAACGTAGGATCTGAAGCCGAATGCAGGAGCCGAAGCCAGATGCAGGATCTAAAGTTGGATGCAGGAGCTGAAGCTAGATGCACGAGCCAGAGCTGAACACAGGAGCCAAAGCCAGATTACACCAAAACTTTGTTACATCGATTCCTCCAAAGGTTTTGGGTTGTCCTAGTTCTATAAGTTTGAATCTATTATGAAATGCTTATGATCAAGTCTTTTGAACCACTTTGTACCAAGGTTCAAAGGAGTTTAAATTGGTTCCATCGAAGGTTTTGAACTAACCTTTGTTTTGTAGGTGAGACCTATCAAATATATCATAGAATGCGTTCGAACCACTTCAAACACTTTGTCCCAAGGTTCGAAGAGGTTCAAACAAGTTCCAATATTGAAAATCTATGCCAAGAGGTGAAATCAATGATTGATATGCCAACTGTATCTAAAGCGTGAAAGGTGACATCCTAATGATGATGTAAAGGCCCCCTTAGAATCAGTACCACTAAGTACAGATGGTGTGTAATGCCCACCCATAGTTGCTTTTCTAATATGATTGTCAAAACACTTTTATGCCTATTTCATGTTTGTGTTATTTTTAGGGATATTTGATTTACATTTATATTGTAGTATTTCATGACTAGGATTACATATGTATCAAAGACGATTACGTCATTTATTATATTTCATTTGTTACTTGATGAATATGACTACTTGTATATTAATGATGCTTTAATGATTCATAGTTAATAAATGAGATTTCTTTCATAGCAATGTCAGATGATGTTTTTAATTATGACTATTTCATATTCGTAATGATACATTGTTATACTTGAGCATTTGATGTTTGACTTGTAGTTATTATGATACTTACCCCATACTTGCATGTGTATGGTGTGTGTGTGTTTTTGTTTTATCTTTTGTTAGATGTGTTTGATGTGGTTAAGGGAGGGAGTCGTAGTCACCAGCTAGTTGAGATCTACACAATGTACCACTCCCTACCATTTCCTATTTAGTTGAGATATATTTATATATACGTACATGCTTGTCTTTTATGCAAGATGCAGGTACCAGATATCGACTTCCCTGAATTGCCAGTTTGAGTGTACCCTACTACAAATACTCAAATGGTGAGAATGGAAAGATAATGATCAGGTCCAATCCTAACCATATCTTAAATACTTGTCCTGCAAGGATGACTCGTAACAAACTATTTACCCTTTTGAAAACCCGTGAGTCTTTTGTGCATATGTGGTTTAATTCTTGTTTGGGTTGATTTTCCATATGCATTTCTTGAGGTTTGACTTGGTGAATTGTTTGTTAGACTAGTTATTTATGATTCTTGGATCGATTGTTGATATTGATTTATCAAATGTTATTTAATTTAAAAGTGAAAAAAATGTTAAAATAGGATGATCTTATATTTTTGGAATTAAATGGATCTTTAGTTAAATTAAAAGATTTAATTTAAAAGTCCTAATTTTAGAAAACTATGTTAAAAAGATTTGAAAATTAAATATTAAATTTTAATTATGGTGTAGCATTATTATTTAATTAATAAAGAGTTTAAATTTGTGGCTTTTAAATAATGCACATAAGTTATCTTTATTAGTTAAATAATAAATAATTTTTTAAAAATAAAATTACTTTAATTGTAATGTGGAGAAATGAATAAAATAACAATAAAAGAATTTTTTTTTTTTTTAAAAGTATAAGGAGTTCAAATATACAATAAAAATCAGCAAGCTTATCAAAGCATCAAAGGACAAGCCTCACAACAAAAAAGAGGAATTATATATATTTTGAAAGGAAGAGAGAGATAAGGAGTAAAAAAAAGGAGCTAGTGTAGCACATCTTCAAAAGTATCCATATTTTTAATATTTTCAATTAAAAGCATATTATTTGTGTATGAAAGGAAGAATTAAATAAAACAATTATAATTTTAGAGCTTGTGGAGACAAAAACCCTAAAAGGTAATTATAGTGTTATATTAGAGGGTTTTCGGATCATTATTACATAGATTTTTGGGGAGCAAATTTTAGATTTGGGAGAAAAAAATTATAGTGACTAGAAGGGTTTCATCTCAACAAGGTTTTTCAACAGGTGATTATTAGCATCCGTGTGAGGTAGGGTTTGAAAAACCAAGGTTGAAAATTTTATTTGAAAGGATCTATTTGCTTCGTGTTTTTTGGGTGCTTGAATCCTAATTGTTGTTTTGGATTATTTTCCAAGATCAATATGAATGGAGTTAGAAATTTTAATAGTTTCTATAGAAGAAAATTTAGAGAAACGGAATTTGTTTGACTAGGGTTTGATTGGGATAAAATTTAGATCTATCTTACAATTCGTTCTTTTGAAAATCTACTCGTTAGTATTTAAAAAAAAAATAAATAAATTTGACTTGTTGGAAATTATGCTTAGATTTGTACCTATACAGATTGTTTTAAAAAAATTATATGTTTCATAAAACTGTTGGAATGTTCAAAATGGGAAGACTACTTCTGAGAGAGGGGGCGGGGGGGGGGGGTTGGTGGTGAATCAGAAGTACCAACTTTTGACCCTTTTTTAAAATTTAAATCACATAACTGAAAAGTAAACTGCATGCATGTAAACATATTAATAAACTTGAAGTAAACACATGCAATAAAACATAACACCAAATTTGGTAACCCAGAAACCCTCCAGGAACAAGAAGGTACAACTGGGATGGGGATGATACCCACAAAAATCATTGCAGCAATATATATTCAACCACTTTTGATGTTTGCCTTGTGAAAGACTTGCCCTGTTAAAGGCTTTACACTATGTCAACAGTGACCTAGTTAGAGGATTTAGAAAACACTTTACATGAAGTGTCACCCTGTTAAAGGATTTACAATAGGCTGTTAAACCCACCTAATACATAGGATTTTCAATCACCTTCTCCAAAGGTCCTCCTACCTAGCTATTAAGCTAACCTATCAATATAGGATTTCAACATCTAATACAATGGTAAGAAAGCATTAGAACATTTGACCTAATAGTATGCAATCTCTAACTACTGGATTCAGGCATTGGATCAGCTCTCTTTGATCTTGATCCTCTGAGATTTGATATCTGATTATGTTCCTTCTTCGTTGTGCTATTCTGATCAACTAGATATAAAATTGCTGCTCTATTTCTTTAAGTCTTTTCCTTCTTCACACTGAAATTTTGCTATAATCTCCCCATATAATGTTCTCATCCTCATATGTAATGGGTTTTCGACCTCCTTTTAAAGAATGCGAAGACTTAGGGTTAGGTATTGATCTACGATCCAAATTGAATCTCAAATTTCCACTCATACCTTGCATTTTTCTCATTGGTTGCATGCCTCCTCCATTTTTCTAATTAGCTACATGCAAATTTCATAGAGAATGTAAATGATTCATCCTTATCCTTTTTCCTTTTCAAAATCTCTCTATGTCAGCTCCAAAAATAGTTTACATCTGAGTTTGTGAAGGCACAAACTCATATGTTGATTTTGTGTTGCTTGGCACATACTAGACTACTGATGCTTGGCACATACTATCTTGGATTGCTCGACATCAACTACACTCTATCTTGCTCGGCACATATATAATTCTGGTTCAGTCGGCATATAAAACATTCTGGCTTGCTTAGCATCAATTGTGACTCGGCACCTATATGTCACTCGGCACATATATACTGGTCGACACCTAAAGTCACTTGAAACCTATTGAAATACTAACTTGGCACACATTGTGGCTCGACATACATGTTGTACTCAGCTTCAATACAAAAGGTGATTAAGTGTGTTGACACTTAAATGTCAAAACTTTCTAAGGACTAACAATCTCCCCCTTTGACATGAGTGTTTAAAACACTTAACTAGACATTTATTCATCTGTCCTTATGAATGCCTTATCTACAAAATTTTCAAAATTTGTTCAAAATACCTTAACTCTTCCTGAGTTGATTTATGCCTTGCCATTTTTGCAATCAAAATTCTATCCTGATTGTGCCTGATGCTCTTTGTCTTCTGTCCTGTACCTGTGTCTCTGTATCTGTTTTATTGGAGCTTATGGAATTTATGTCTTTGCATCAGAGCTAAGAACTATTTTCCATATGAGTGTCAAAATGTCAAAATTTTGTATCTCCCTCTCTTGGCTCTCCCTCTCTTAGCTGTCAAAATTTATAAATATCCTCCCCCTATCTTATATCTTCATCAAAACATATGTCTCCCCCTTTATTAATTCTCCCCTTTTTTGACACTAATGTCAAAGGGTTCTAAGGAGTAATACCATAGTTAGCCAAAAAATTACTATTTACCTCCATTATTGTTTTTAGAGCTACATCCCAATTCTCCAAAGCTATGTCAAGTCACTTTTGCTGGATGACAATCTCTATAGCAAGGTGTACAAGTCCATCAAGGCTAGAAAGATTTGGATCTTTCTTTAATACTGTCTCAACATAGACTTGTTCCTTGTGGAGGAATTCTAAATGAGGGGTTATGGAGGACTAGATCTGCATCAATTTAGCCTTAATATTTTCCTCCTCTGCTATTAGTATAGCTAACTCCCTTTGTGAAGTGATTGTGCAAAATGCTTCTCACTCTGAGCTGGATCTCTAGGTAATTGCATGCTAGAGATTTTCAAATTCCTTTCCAAGCTCATTATTCTTTGATTTGTTACTTGTGTGAAGTTTGAAAAGTCACACAACTTCCTATACAATGAAAAAATGTTGTCAAGAACAATTTTGGCCTTATCTATTGTCTTGGCCAACTCTACCTATTCAAGGGAAATGCTTCTTGATATCCTTTCATTAACCTTCCCTTGAAACTTTCTTTCTGACCATTCTATGAGTTTAACATTGGTCTCTTGGTCTTCATTTGTCACCTGGTCAACTATGTCTAATAGTTGCTCAATTATTGGCTTTCCTTCATCTGGTGACTGCAAGATAAAGGCATCCATGAAGATGTCCTTGATGTCATGAAGTGCTTGCTTGTGTTTAAACTCTTTACTCAATATTTCCTGCCTCATCCTTCTATCCAATGCATTTTTCATTTCAGTCATTTGTGCTATTGTGATAGTTTTGGAATCATAGGAGGGTATCACAATCTCTTCATCTAATTTAGGGTCTCCATAGTGAAGTACCCTAGCCACTCTTGTTGAACTTGAGCCTAGAGTTGAAAATTGCAAGGGGATAGCATTAGTGTTTGGCTTCTAAATGGTCTTAGTAGGAGTGCTAGTCTTTGATAATTCTACCAATGTCTGAATGGCGGCCTGCTCCTTTTCTTTTGTTGCATCTTCTTTTTCACCTGATTTCCTCCCCTCTACTCTTAGCATCTGATCATTATTACTTGTTGCACTTGGTGGAGGTGGTGGTGGCAACATCAAAACTTTAGTTCTAGTAGCAGTGTATGTGAAAGGTTGTTCCTTTGGCTTCACCTTTTCCTTTTGTGGTGCTGCTACTGTCTTTAGTAATTCATCTACACTCACCAATATAGGGCTTGTACACAACTGTGCCTATAGAGTAGATTGGTGAAGGATCTTTGAGAGATCCTCTGTAGCAAGTGGATTGATGTTTTCAACTATCTTGATAGTAACATCCTTTAGTATTATTGTTTCTACAGGTGTAGTGGGTACATGAGGTGGACTGGGAGGTGGCAATTGTGTGTCTTGCACACTTTATTCATCTTCTTGCTGCTGGTCAGCTATTGCCATAGTTTCCTCTCCCTTAGCTGGTTTCTCCTCTTCTTTCTCCTTATTCTCCTCTTCTCTTTTCTCTTCCTCACCTTTCTTTTCCTCTTCCTTCTTTTTTTCTTCCTTTTCTTTTTCCTCTCCTTTTTGTTCTTCTACTTTCTTTTCTTCCTTTTCTTTGGTACTAGATTCTGCTTTGTTCCATCCACTTTATCATTAGTGATCTTGTATATTGTTTTCAATATTTGTGTGGATTTGGTTACAACATCTTCAATTTTGTTTTGAAGAATGCAAAAGGCTTTGTATTTGGGTGCAAATTTCCCACTATGTTTCTTGTTTGCCTTGGTTATTTGAGCCTTTGTCATATTAGGCTTTACTTGAGCTAGGGTATTTTCTCTAATCTCCCTTTCCATCTTCAAACAATAATACCACTTATTTTCCACTATCTCATATAGTTCCTTTGGCATAGTGTTATCAAGCTCTAGAGGCATGTTTTTGAATTCTACCATCATGGCATACACAGATTCCTCTATTTTATTTTGCTCTTCCCTATTGAGCTTATTAAAATTGAGAAACTTCAAATCATTTAAATCTGCATTTTTAATCTTATTACAAAGCTTATCAATTCTAGATTTTGGAGGATGGCTTACCACTTTAAATTGGCTTATGTCCTCATATTCTGTCCTTTCATCATCTGTATCTGGTTGAGCCACATATCTTCTCCTTTTCTTGGGCTCTTCAGCTAGCTGTGCCATAGCTCTCTTCTTTTCTTTTACCGCCTCTTCGGCCTTTTGAATTTTTGCTCTTGTTGTGGCCCTTGTTGCTGCTGGCTTAGCTGGAGCTGACTTGGTTTGAGCTGGTTTTGTTACCTTCTTGGGCTTTCACTGAGCTGTAGGCTGAGTTTTTGTCTTCCTCTTCTTTTTCTCGACAGGTGTAGGTGTTTCCTCAGCTTCTTCTCCCTCAACACCTTCCTCTTTGTCTTCTCCTTCGCCTTGTGTCAGCTCTTCTGGCTCTTGCCCTTGCTCACCTTCTTCTTCACTATCATCTTCCACTTCTTCTACTTCTTCTTTTCCTGCTTCACCTTCAATGTTGGCTCCAAATGTCTTCTTTATTTTTCTCACCATTTTGTCTTTCTTCTTGATAACTGAAGTAGTTTTCAATTCAATCTCTACTTTGGACTTGACAACGTCATATGTCCCAAAGTGAGGAGCCTTCTTATCAATTTCTTCTACTAGCAATGCTGTGATTGTTGCTGAGGCTTTGTCTATATCAAGCTCATAACCTAATGGCCTTAGCCATCTTACCCTTGGTATTACTGCTTAAATGTAGGTGAAATCAATATCAACCAAGAAAAATATATCATTGGCATATTTTTCAACTAATGAGATTGGTATCCTCATTCTTTGCTTCATAGACTTCTTAAAGTCTTCAAAATAGCTGGTCATTTATGTCTCAAAATATCTCCCATTTGATCAATGAATTTGTTAATTTGGGTTACTACTGACTTTTTAGAATTCTAGTTCACCTTCCCAATTGAAGGGAATTCTTCCATCACATAAATGAATATGCACATGAGAACTGAGCCAAATTTGCATTGTGCACCCTTTGATATCCTTATAGCTCCTAAGTTCTCATTGATTTGCTGCAACATGAGTTCTGCTAGATCATAGGTATGATCTTTCTTCACCAACTTGTATGCCACATCAATAGCTATGTAGGGTACACTATTCAGTCTACTAGATTGATAGAATTTATATGAAATTATCCTCATAGCAAAGTCAAGTAGGGGTTCAATCACAATGTCAATAGTCATTCCCCTATTGTTCTATTTTGCACTTGTGTTCTTCTCAATTACTTCCTTTTTGTCACTTCTCAAAGTCTTTGGCCAATCTAGGGTTAGAAGACCAGTAACCCTATGCACAATCCTCTTTGTAATTTTGATGGGTCTTGTCTCTAGCCATAGACATCCATCATGAATTTGGCTTATAACAATGTGAATCCATTCTGTTTTGAACACCGTAGGAAAAACTAGGGTTTTGGTTGGACCCTTCTTCTCAATAATTTGAAACTCGTCCTTCAGTATTCCATTGTCACACAACTTATCATAGGCATGAAAGATTTCTAAATCACCTATGGCACCAATTTTGCAGTTGTAGCACTTCCTTACATCTTGGACCATGACAACCTTGGGTGGAATGATAGATAACGCACTAGCTGGGTCATTTTTATAGGCAACTTCGGGTATTGGTCTGAATTCAGGCTATTTAACTTCGATGCTAACTAGTTGAATCTCATGATCTTCCTTAGCCTTAGGGTTTCTAGAGCTTGAGGCCATTTTACCAAACTAGGGCTTTAAAATGTATTAAAAATTGTAACTCTGCATAGCTCAGCACTTGATAAATACCTTTGAAATGATGCGTTCATGCTAAATCTCTATTGAAATCAATGCAGATGACTGTAAGGTAGCTGCTTTATCGCCTCTTTGCTCTTCTCATCTTTTCTTTGCATTAGAATGACATGAAAATGAACAAAATTTGACCTTATACTTGTCAGAGACCTAGCATTAAATGCTTCATGCTTACAACTGTAAAACTCAACACTTGAAGGTTTTAGTATAACTCGACTTCCACTAGACTTCTACTTCAATCGACTTTAACTATCAGCTCGACAACTATTGGAAACTCGACATGCATTGGACCTTCACTCGGCATCTAAGGGTAACTCGACAACTTCTTCAAAAAAAATTCTTGGCATCTTCTCTCATGCAGATTTCTTCTTTGTAGTACTTTGTTTGTTCTTTGGAACTGATGTATGATATAGCTTTGTATATCAATTCCATATTCCTGTCCTATGCTTAATTAGATGAAGTGTGATCACTTGACCTCTTGGGTGAAGTGATCCCTCCATTAGATGTGCTGCACTCACCTTTTTTCTTCCAAGTCTTGTTCATTTGTCCTCTTATTTGTTCAACATCAACCTTCTCTTTTCCTTTTTTGACTTCTGTCTTGGGTGCTCTTGACTTTGTTGGGCAATTCATGCTAATATGACTAGTTTTCAAGCAACTGAAACATGTGATTTGGCTCAACCATTTGCTGTAACTTCCTCTAAAATGTGTTCTTATGCAATTCTTAGGGATGGGTCCATACCCTTGACAATAATGATAGGTATAACTCATGTTGTAATCCCAGTTGTAGTGATGTGCATGATTGGTTCCTCTTGCAGGCTGATTAGGTGTTCACATAGGCTTTGATCTGCACTCAAATGCTCTATGTCCATATTTTTGACAATTATAGCAGTGACCTTCAAATCTTGGTGTCCTCATAATCTTTGTTTAGCATTCATGTGCTTGATGTCCTAGCTTTTTGCACTTATGACAAAAGCTTGCATTTGTAGCCTTATTATGCTGATGACTATTCTTGCTCCTACACACATTAGAGGTATATCCCTTTTTACCACATAAATTACAAGTAGGTTTAGTATTCTTACCTTTGTTATTCCTTTCTTCTGCAGTCTTGGATGATTCTCCTTGTTCAGTGCTGGTGTAGCCAAGTCCTGAAGTGTCATTACTGGCCCTTGGTGATTTCAGTAATTGCTCAAAATACTTGATAGCCTCATTGGGTTTGTTATAGCTTTCTGCTATTTCTTTCTCTCTTTTCAATTCATTCTGCAATTGTTCATTTTGCAACTTCAAAGTGGAAATCTCAATGTCCTTCATGTTTAGCTCATGATGAGAATTCATCATTTGGCTTAAGGTGTCTAGTTGCATGTTTGAGATCTTTTCAGATTCAATTGTCTTCTCCTCCAGTCTAGTGGTGAGATTTCTCTTGTCATCTTCTATCATGGCCTTATCTTCAATGGCTCTTTTCTTTTGTTCAGCCACTTCACAAAGCATTATGGCTTGTGATTCTTGTTCCATTTTAAAAGATCTTATCTCTTCTGCTTGAGCTCTATTTTTCTCCATCAATTCTGCTATTGCCACATCAAATTCCTTGGAATCTCCATTGGAAAACACTTATGTGGAATCAATCTCCTTGTAGTGTATGTCTCTTTCTTCTTTACACATCACTTTGATGTTATTGTATTGAGCTATTATCCTCCACCACTTTCTCTCTCTCTTCTCTAGGCATTTGCCTTCATTAATAATACTCACAAGGGGTTTTCTTTGCTTTCCCCTTTCAAATACTTGTCTCCATTGTTGAACTATCTTGGTGTATGCTCTTGGATTTTGCTTATCTCATAGTAATATTATTTCATACTTAACTTACTTGGATTGTTTTCTTTCCTTGCTCTATCTTATCGTTTCTTACACATACCTTAAGATATTTACAAAGTTTCTCCTCATTGTCTCCCCTATATTCTTCATTGATTCTACTACTTGATTTATCAGACAAATAGTGTAAGCTACTACATCTAATCCATTTAGATCTAGTGATGTGAATGATAAATAGCTCTTCCTTGAAGATTCTATTTTTTCAAGTTCCTTTTGCAACATATCAATCTTGGGAGTTAAAGAACTTCTCAATAAAGTAAATCTCACCAATATTCTATCTATATCCCTCTAAAGTACACTTATAATATCACAAGTCTTTGTAAATTTCTTGTCCTTCTCAATAACACTAAGATTTTTCTACTCAAAATAATTAGCTAGTTGTTCTATCTTTTCTTCATTCTCCTTGGTGCATTTTGTAACATCTTCTATCTATGTGTTTGATCTTGTACATGTAATGTAGATCTTCTTACCTCCTCAATGCATCCTCACATATCCTGCATGCATCCATCTATAATTTGAATGACATTTCCTATGTATACATAAGGGTAAAAGCATAGATCTGTGTCACCATTTGTGATACAAAAACTTGTTTTGGTCAAATCTCATTTCTCTATCAAAACTCAATTTAAAAAAAAAAACTAAAAATATCCGTTTATAGATTTCAGATTCAATATCATCATTATATAAATTTTTGACTGTTTTGATTGGTTATAATATGTTATAATCTCAAAATATTATACGTCGATATTTCAACATTTCAAAAGATGCTCTCTCAAAAAATGAAAAAAAAAAGTAAATCATATCAAAAAAATAAAATAAAAATATTTATCACTAGAGGAGAGAATCCTCTTCACGAATATGTAATTTATTTTCAAGAAGGTGTAGATTTGATAGGGAAGTTTTGACAGGAGGAAAAAACTGTTGGATTCTGACAAGGTCGAACTTGAGTACTTGTAACAAAGAAAATATGCATCAAAAATAATTATTTCTTTTTTTGTGCACTAGCTATACATGTCATCTATAAAATATTTTCAAATTAGAACAAAAAAAGGTGATTTGCACATACTTGTTTGACGGGAACTACATCCTATATTTTTTACAGTTAAAAAAGGGACTTCAAAATAAAATAAAATGAATAAATTCTTAGTCAAAAAAATTATAAAAATTATAGGCATAAAATTCATACAATTCTACACATTTCATCAATTTACATCATCTTCATATTTTAAACACAAATACCATTTTTTTTGTCATTAATGTTGAACTGTCACATTCTAATATCACATTTCTTTATAAAAGGTGACACAGGTTTGTGCTTTTACCCATAAACTTTATGGAACTATGCAAACTCAAATTCCCTTTATGCTCTAACATTTCCTACTTTTGGTAATGTATCATAATGAGTTGTTTGCAATATTTTCTACCAAATAATGTAGTAGGAGTAGGTAGAGTTTATTGTAACCTATCTGATACCTTCTCAAGAATTCTCACATGTTTATGTGATTTCTTTTTTGATTTCTCATTTTCTTTAGCATATGCAAACAATGATATTTTCATGAATGCATTTTCATCCATATCCTATTTACTAACTTAGTGATGTCTTTACTTAAATTGCTACTTGCCAACAATGTTAAAAATGAAGTGTAAGGTATAGCATTTACCTTCTCTTTATCAACTATGACTTCTTTTCGCTCATTTGATCTATGTTCAGACATAGTGGACTAAATTTCCACTTTATTAGGATCATCTACTATAGGAAATGATGATTTATCTTCATTTTCCATCAATGTCAATTCTAATAGATCTATATTCATATCCTTATGTTCTTTATCCTCTCCTTCATTCTAAACTTCCTTTTAATTCTCATCCATATCACTATTACTGATTTGACCTACCATATCAACTATCTTTGTCATGATATTACCAATGCTAGTTGTATTGTCTAGGTTTTCCACAAATTTCTCTCTTCTCTTTCTCTTTAGGGATCGCTCCTAAAGTGATTGGTACTCCAATCACAAATAAATTTGGTTATTGAACTATTTTGAAAAATTGATTAGCATCATCTTCATCAATAGTATTACTTATAGGCTCATTAATAATAATGCCTATTGATCTTCTCTTACGTTTAGACTTCTAAAATTTGGGATCATTTAATACTTCTATTAATGCCTTTTTAGCCTCATTTTCCACTTCATCATATATACCATCCATAAGCTTAACTAATCTCATCTTTTTCATCATTTTAAGCTTCACATTATCTAATACTTCATACATTTCATCATATGTGATAAGTGTGCAGAGATCAAGCAACTTATCTTCCCTCATTTTCTTATCTTCCTCCAAAGCTCTAATTATCTTTCAAATAACTTTTTAAACAAACAATAAGGATACTACCCTTGATCTCTACTAAATTCCTCTTGAAATTCAATAAATAGTTAATGATATAAATTTCAATCATACCTTGTTTCTCTTCATCATATCTCTAATAATACTTTGCCATCATGCTCAATTCTAGTTGTAATAGTCTCAAGATCTAGTTTCCATATCCTCTCAAGTTCATTGGGTCCCTCTATTCTAGTTGTAATTCTACTTCAATATAAATCTCAAGTTCATTGGGTCTCTCTATTGTAATAGGTTCTCCTTGTGCCTCTTTAACTTTTAATATTTCTTCCCCCTTTGTGCATTCTTCCTTTTTGTGATATTAGGATTCTTGGAGAAAGGATCTTGAGCCTTTCCCTTTTTCCTAGGGGTCATCTTAGGTATCACTTTTCACCTATTGTTATTTCTTTGTTGGCGGTGGGGTCCTTATGGGTCTCCTTGGTGCACTATGAGGTTTAGCAATAAAATCTATTGTTATGATCTCCACATCTACAACATCTAACTTTCTATTTGCCTATAAAATAGGTTCTTTAGTGGGCTCACTTCTATTCCCTTCAAGCTTAGCCTTAGATATAACTTTTCTTGACCTTTTGATCTCTTGCCACTCTTATTTTTCGATTCCTTCTTGCTAGCAATCCTCTCAACCATTTTATCTACTTTCCTCTTTCTTGTTCCTATGTAGAGTTGTTCTCTAACTTGGTTGAATTTCTCTTTGTATGTGCCCCATCTCTCATAATCCTTGTCTCTTGGTGATGCAAGCATTACTCTTGTATAGCCCTCAAGAGTTTCATTTTCAATTTCATATCCAATAGGATGGATGAATATTTCTCTTGGCTCCACTTCTTCCATGCAAGTAACATCTCTTTCAAAAATAAAGTACATTGTCTCTGCATACTTTTCCACAAGAGATCTAGAGGGATTCTAAATCTCAATTTCATTTTTTTGGTAATCCTTTAAACATTCCAAATAAATATGTTATTATATTGCTATTGACATTTTTTTTGTCACCATTTAATTACATTTTAGATAACCAATCTAAGATATCTTTCATGGAATAAGTTCTGCATTTTTTTGGCCATAGTTTTGGGCATCCTCAGGTGCATGAAAACATAGTGCAGTTTCAAGTGCACGAAACTGAACAATGTAGTTTTGTGCTTTGTATGAGCTATATCAAATGAGTCTTCTATCAGATGAACACATGTTTTTTCATTCAAAATTCGCAAGTCAAGAATTGTGGTTTTCGTTCCCATACATGCTCTCTAGGAAGTTTTGTAGAATGAGCAAGAAAATTTCCCTATATCTATAAGCTAAAACAATCTTGGTTATCACTATGTACAGAAGGAAAAAAATGATTATAGAAATGGGTGATGCCAGGGCTTATTGCTCTATGACATAGTGATCATTGGTGGATGACAATCATAGAAAATGGATACAATGATAAGCGATGAACTTATCACTATTGCTAAAGCAAGAATCCGAGCAGTAGACACATGTCTTGGTGGGCCCGATTCATATTAGATCCTTCATTGCATCGTCATAAGGTATGAGGTAGTTTAATGCTAATCATTCTCGAAGGGGTATCTTGTTGAATGAAAGAAAAAAATTAAATTGTTAGAATTCCATCAATAAGCTCCAATGTTCAGGTTGCGATGGTGTGATATCCCTTCTATCGCCTTATCGTGGCTTACTCTTGGCTACAAGAATTTTAAGTCACAATGGTGCAACAATGAACAGTTTCATTCAGATTTAGTCATCGCTCCATCACACATGGTTAACAGCTACCCTTGGTTTAGGCTGTGAAGTGGCAAGTTCCCTTGTCGTATATTCACAAGGTTAAGATATGAGTTAAAAGTTTAATTTGCGAAAGTGCAAAATGTATCAAAATAGTTGAATTAAGGATTATCACAGCTTTGCAAGTTTTCATCCATGGTTAATTTCTTGAGTTGTGAAGGCAAAAAATTAGTTAGTAGTTAGCCAAGGTAGTGTTTACAACGTCGCATGGTTAAAGAAAGTTTTGTGTTTGCTTATTGTGAAGAGGCGACATAGTTAAAGATAAGGGCTTCATAGAACTGCATAGTTAAAGAAATGTTAAGTCTCGATAGTTGCAAAGGTGTGAAGAAGGTAGTTGATGGTCATTGCAAGGTTGTCGTAGTTAGTGAACTGAAATAATTTCAAGCTGTGAAGCAGCAATAAGGCATAGGTGAAGGTCTTGCAATTTCGCATGGCTAAATAGTCAATGAAGATAAAGAGTTGCAAAGCAACAAACAAAAGGAAAGCACAACATCGCAGGTCAACATGATGGAGAGGAAGAACAAGTGAGGTGAAATTTTGTTTCAAGGATATGAGGCCACATGGCAGGATTGACTATTGAATGATGACATGGATGACCTAGCATGGTTGTGAACAGGGAACCAAACAACTCATTGATGGTGAATAGGTCCTTTGATTGCCTGCAACCACTCTTTTGGTGTTCTCCATGCCTTGTAAATGTCATTTTCATCCTTTCCCTGCCTTGGGTTACCCATCTACCTAGGCAGAGTAGTTATGGTCACCATTTCTATCTCTTCAGGGCTCGATTTGCATGCAAGATGATATTTTCTGCATAGGGACATGCATCTAATCATATCTCCCTTCTGATTCTTAGTTATTGCTCTTTTGCAACTTGAACTCAGTGATTGAATTTAGAGTTTCAATGTAAACATTAGATTTATGCCTAAACTCTATAAAACACAATTGCAAATATGTTTTAGTGGTTCTTCTATGTTCTACTATGTCTACTTGTAGTAGCCTTGTGCTTTACAACTATATTCCTTGCCTTCCATTAATGAAATAGCTAGCTTTTTATCTCTTCTTGCCATTCATTATTTGTGCATATATATTACCTTATTTTGAATGTTTCTTTCCTAGTTTCTAAAGGTTGTATGTTGTGTTTAAAATGTTGATGAATGTTGTACTATGAACATGTCTTTCCTTTCAGCATTTGATCAGTTCCAAACTTGCATGTGACTCTTTGGGAGTAGAATAGAGTCAGAATAGAGTCAGGATCTATGTGTTTGGCCATTTCATTGATGTGTTGTGCATATAAGGGCAGAGTTGTAACTGTTTTAATTGGGTGCATCATCCCCTTTCCCTTTTAGCAATTTACTTTCCTACATCTCCTTCTCCCTTTTCCCCTTGTATAAGTAGTTGTTAGGTGCATCCTAATTGTAAGGAAGCTGACCTTCTCTAGAGACTCAATCTTATAGTTCAAGTCTCATAGCTTGGAGATTGTTTCCATGTATCACAAGGTTTCCTTTAGGTCAAACTTTAGGAGAGGGTGCAAACTTTTGTGAAAAAAATTACCTTTGCACTCTTTATTACAGTGCTTAATGATAAAATTCATTGAACACCTATCATTTGTCCATACATGTGGGTGCATATTAGGAAACTTATTAATTATGTGTAAAAGAAGTGATCCAAATCTAAGGGGTTGATGTTTCTCATGCTTGATCCTTCTAAGATTTTGAAACAATTGTTGTCTAAGTATCTCATAAATGTCAAAGTGCTCCATCTTAATAACTATCTTATAAGTTGTTAGGATAACACCTACTAAAACTAAATTATGCCCAGTGTTATAATGCATCTTGTATCCAAGGATTTTGGCAGCAATCCTCACATCTATTTATCTAATGTTTGATATGGTCATGACACTCATATCCCAATTAGTTCATATTGGCTTGTATTTTCACCATGCTAAAAATATGAAGAACTTATTGTGAAAATCCAGTTTTCATTTAAGTAATTAGGGTTAAACACATTTCCTATTGTAGAAGTACTTGTGAAAAAATCCTAGGTCTTTATCTTCATGCATGTTTTCATATTTGAAACCCTCCTTGTTTTAAATAATATTTCACACTTTAATTTTTTTTTGAAACTTTAAGGTGCAACCATGCGACAAAAGGTTATTGCTGCCTAGTTAAGCCTTTGACAAGATTTTATGTTGTGATGGTGTGACTTAGTCCAATGCTTAGTGTTCCCTTGGTCTCCATAGTTTATTTCAAATGGTTCTTTCAGATAGTGAAGAAGTGACACAATTAAGAGATGAGTTTTTGTAGCTTTGCATGGTTAATTATGAAGTTAAAGTTTCAGGCAGTGACTATACAAAAAGACACTTACGCTTAGTCACTACCCTGGTGACAATTTGAAGATAGGACACATAGAGGAATCTAAAGGTGGTGTTTATGTATAACATAAATATTTATGGTGCGATGATGCAACTAAGGTTAAGTCATTCATAATTTTGCAACTTAAAACTTAAATAGTTGGCATGATGGAGTGACCTAGTGATCTCTTCAATTGTGTGGTCACATGGCTAAAAGATGCAGTTAGATGGATACCTACAAACTGAAAAAGTATATAGTATAGTGTATGAAATGATTGATCACGAGGTCACACAATTAAGTGGTTAAGAACAAAGTGAAGTCATAGAGCAATGATCACTCAGATTAAAGGTTTAATAAGTAGTCGCACAGTTAATGTTGCAATTTAATAAGAATGTTGTGATAAGTTGAAATAGTCAATGCTTGATCACTTAGTTGTGAGGTCTAAAGGATAATGAAAAATACAAGCCATTACCTAGAAATTAGCTTTGATCAAATAGTCACATGGATAAACAAAGAATTCAAGGTGTATGAGTATGATGCTCGATTGCTAAGTCACACCAATAAAATAACAATGAAGAACATAAGCTACAAAATGGTGAAAAGGTTAAGAGCTAATGAAGTAAGCTTTGATCACACAGTTGCATGGTTAGAGTGACAAGGAGAAATAAAGGTAGTGACCAAGTGATTTCTCATACTTAATATGTTTCTCATGGTTGCGAGATTAAAATGCTAATGCCAAAGTCAAGAAGCGATGGCATGACTAAAGGTGTTCACAATTTCACAAGTCATAAGATATAGTTACATCAAGTCAATGTGATCATGCGATGCATTCAAGAGACATAAAATTTTATGTGATCACTTAGTTTCACTATTAAGAACACAAAGTAAGATGCAAGCTATGAAGCAATGATCAAAACATGATGGCAGTGTTCGCTCAATCATGTAGCTAAAAGCATAAGCAAAAGGGAAGCTGTGAAGTAGCAACAAGGTATTTTAGTAATATTCTCTCTTTCACAAGGCCAAAAGATTAAGCATAAAAATAAAAGACAAAGTAGCCATCAAGGGTTTTGCACAGTCACAAAGAGAAACAAGGGTTAAAAGATAAGACTTGCAAAGCCACGAACAACTCACAGTGCCTAGTGTTTGCATGTTCGTAGCATGATACTTAAATAGTAAAATGACTGAACTATACCTCATAATTACCAAAAAAAGAGGTACTATCTGAGAAAGTGTAAAAAGGGATTTAAAATGTTGGTAGTATGAGCATCATAAAGCCAAATTATGATGCTTTTCTAAGTTTTCAAAAAAAATTGTGCATGTTGACTTAAACATGCCATCAATGCTATTTCTATGCTCAATTTCCATCAAAGGGTGATTTAACAAAATTCCAATTACAACATTCACAAAGTTTCAAATCTAGAAAGAGAATTGAGCACAAAGTTGTTTCAAGAGAATTGAGTTGCAGTGAAGTATTTAAAGAAATTAAAATTAGAAAAAATGGCATAGGAAGAAGGCAAGCTAATATCACAAGTAAACATAGAAGAAGATGCTTAAGGTGCTAAGAAAGCTAAGAACAAGATATCCAGTCTGTATGCAAAGGAGTGGGTTTACTTTCTACCAAGACCATCTAATGCTCAGACATTAAATTCACACATTTTCAAAGATGCATACAATTTTTGCAAAGATGCGACAATACCAGAAACTAACAGAAATGAGCTATTTTGGTATTTCTACAATAATAGATTTTGTGAGCCACCAATCTCCAATCCTTAGAATAGAAACTTGAAAAAGTTGATTATGCCAAAGGTGACCATCAATGTAGATTTGGTAAAGGCCATGATAAAATCCTACAATCCTGCAACTCATGGGTTTCATAGGAAGGATATGGGTCTATTGTGCAAACTGGATAGGGAGACATTCATAGAAGTCTTCAACCTGGGAGGACCTATGACAAAGATCATTACACAAGACAAGATGGATGAAACTTTCAAGACTCATAAAATTTTCTTCACTAGAAGGGTTATGCAAAGACATGTCCCTAACTCCAAAAAGGATAGGGTGAACTTCCTAAGACGGTAGGAGACTTGATGCCTCTAGATTCTTCAACAGATATTTTTAGTATACTGTCTTCAAAGTGGACAAAGTGACAGGAATTGATGGCACTATGAAAGCTCCTAGCAATGTATACATAAAGGCCCTAGACATACAAGATTTGCATCATAATGTAAGGCATGATTTTGTGACCCATATTATAAATGTTATGCACTATGAGATTACTATTGCTAAGAGGGGAGAGATGGGGAACTTCAAATTCCACCACTAATCATAACTAATGCATATCATTCTTTACAAGAATATAGGGCACATTAGTCACAATTTTACTGAAGGGACAGAGGATAATGGAGAAAGCTTGACAGTACAATTGTGGACCAGATTACGGCAAAGGTTATATCCTTATTTTAATTTTGTAGCTTTCTACAATGATTTGTTTTTCCAATTTTTAATATGTTAGCTAATATTACTGAAAGGGTTCCTAGGGGTGTTAGTATGTTGATTAGACTATCTGCATGCCCTAATGTCAATAGGAGGTTAGGCCATGATTGGGCAAGTCTTTTCCTTTTTGAATTTTTTTTTATAATAAGGGCTTATGGATGTCCCCAGCCCCCTCATGTTTTTCCTAGGCACATTCTAGAGAGAATGAGGATTGTAGAATTCTTTTGGCAATTAATAATGACGAATCGGGAGTACCTAGGACCTACAACTAAAAAGACATCTTTTGTTTGTAGAGATGTTGAAGTAGAGAATTTTGTCATAGGAAAAGATGTTGCAAAAGAGATAGATGAATTTATGAGTAAATTCTTATTACCTCCAACCCCTGATCCCTAAAGTAGATGAAAAAATTCAATCTACCAAGTAGCAAGGCTTACTGGAAAGAGGATGTGATTATGAATTTCCTAGAGACAAAGGTATGCAGAGATAGGACATTGAAATGGAAAGAAATCATGAGGATTGAAGAGGAGATTAAAAGAATTGATCCCTCTTTCAAAGGCTTCTATCATGAGGAGACATACCTAGATAGATTCAATAAGTGCCTCAAAAAATTTGAAAGCATAATGTCTCAAGTACCTCCTAAAATAAGAGACAGAGCAACACCTGAATCTCCAGAGCACGATGATATCATTGAGATCGATGATGAAAAGGATCAACTAGAGAGTTCAGCCTAGGTCCAAGGTAGAAAGAAGAAATAGAAGATGATTGAGATCCTAGATAGAGCAAGGGAGAAATCACTACAAATAATGCCTAGTGGAACCAAATATTTTGATGATATCAGAAATAACTTCCTGATAAGGCAATCTAGTCAACATGAATAAATCCCTAATAAACCAGAGCTTGAGGCAATGATGATTGATGAAAGAATAATCCAAGCTCAAGAGTTTATGAATAATGATGACTTCATAAATTCTAAGGAGTTCAAGTCCTTTTTGTTCAAATTTAAACAAAATGAACTTACTTTGCAATTGCAGCTAGGAGACTCCAAGAGAAAGTGGCTAAACTGGTGCAAAAGATACAAGAATATAATCCAAACAATGAGACTCTCACTATTGATGAGGCTAGAGAGCTGGTAAAGAGAAGTGAAATGTTTCCCTTCCTTGGATGGGAGCTCAACTCATCTTTTATGCTATATCAAATAAGAAGACAAAGAAAATTTGTCTCATTTGAGGAGACTAACATTGTAGGAGAAGTACAGGGATCTGGATTTAATGTTGATACCAAAACAATGGTAGTATGGAGCATGGCCCTTGAATCTGACAAGCCAACATTGATGGAATTTAGAGACTCACCCCAAGGTAATGTAATTTTCTAGAATTTCACTACAACATCAAGTGACCAGATTCACAACATGATGATCATAGTTTCACTAATGGGGAAGAGTAAAATGGATATGATTGAAGAGAAATTGTTTCAAACATACAACATATCCATTGAAAGAAGGGAAAAGTATGAGGAAGAATTGAAAAAGACATATGTGTTGGAGAAAAAGATGGCTTCCCTTGAGAATGAGGTGAGAACTTTGAAGAATTCAACCAAACCTATAATAAAGGTAAAAGATGAAGAGAGGCAGATAGATGCTAACACAACAAATGTGGGTGTGGATCAACCAATGGAGGTGGAAGAGTTGGAAGAAGGAAAAGAAGTAGAGGATAGGAAAATGGAGAGCATTCTATCTAACAAAATAAATTTCTTCAAACAAGCTTCCTAGAGTCTCCACAATAGCTACATTGTATTGCGAGGAGCAAAGTATCAGTGCTTTGAGGCACTATCCATTCTTTCTCCTTGATTCACTAAGTGAGGCCGCTATATTCCATTTTTTGACATTTGGTCCCAATTTTGGCTCAAAAGAAATAATTTCCCGAAGATACCATCATTTCCACAAGGAAAATGATAAACAGGGTCAAAGAATTGAATGCATTCTTTTCTAGTAAGCTACAATTCATAAATAATAAAATGAAAGCCATTGCCAATGGTACACCTGACTTCATATAGAAAATTGCTGATGATGACAATAAGCTTAGGGAATGGTAGGAATGGTTAGATTCTTTTGGCAACATTTTGAAGCATGAAAGATTTTTTGCCTACACTAATGGAGAAACTGACATAGTAGCTATTTTTGACATTGTTGATATTTCGTACAAGCTGGAGGTGGATATGAATAAAATAGTTGCAGAGGTTAGAACCTTAACTGATGCTAAATGGAATAAGTACCTAAATAAGATGAATATAGTTAGAGGAGCTACTTGGCTAGGTTAGGATTCAAATATTACAATCTGGGAGGTTATAGCTAACATAAAAAAATTCCATTTGGAGATAATGATTGAACAAGATAGGAAAAGAAAAAGTAACATGAAGAGGGAGGACAACTATTTGGAAAAGATACCTTATCTTTGTAGTTCACTTGTTGTTGATATACTCTCATTATAGACTATGAAGTTGATCCTAAACATCCATATTAATAGATGTTCTAATTTTGGCTATCTCTAACATTCTTTTTGTAATTGTTTTGTCTTTTATGAAAAAGTTGTATCTTGTTTTTGAACATGTGTCCTCCCATCTGAAGCTTGTTGCAATCCTTATTCTATAAAAGAATTTTCAAGATGGGGAGTGAGTGTCTGAGATTTATTTTTTTAAGCTAAGTCTTGTTCATTCTTGAGTTGGTCCAAATATACTAAATATGCTTTTTCCAAAGATAGAATGAAAAAGAAAGTTAACAGTTGCTAATCTAGTTGAGCTATCTCTGATATGAGTTGATATCTAATTGTATATTTTCAAAGAAATTAATACAAAGATGCAAAAAATTGGTTTTTCATTTTTAGATCTTGTCTCTTCCTTTGTCACCATTTAATTCTCTAAAGTTTAATAGCAAAGTTGTAAGAATTTTCCTTAGGGCAAAATCACCCAATATCAAGGAACTCAAGCATAAGCACAAAATGGACCAACAGAGTATGCTCAAAATAATAATATGAATTTGAATTCATGTAATGTCATTTCATGTACATACACACTAGGAGTGCTTGTATATAAAGGCCTGCATCTAGAATGTCTCTAGAAAGAGCTAGGAGATAAGCATGACAACTAAGCACACGTCCACCAGAAGTAGATTATCCTCCATTGTGCATGAATGTACATGAATCAATGAGAGGATAAGTATGACAAGGTGTATCTTTTGTAGAGATGTTGTAGACATCATGTGCTTAATTAGAGTGCTAACTCCTTGTTGGAAATATTCAAGACTATGCTAAGTTATTGAGAGGGGAGGGGTGAATCAATAACTTCTAAAACTTTAACAATTTCAATTCTTAATCCAACCATCTAGTTAGCATTTAATTCATCAAATCTGATCTAATTGCATGCATGAGAAACTAAAAGCATGAAAGCATTCATAACACTTTGACACAGAGATTTGGTGACCCAAAAACCTTCCAAATAGAACGTAAAACTAGGGTGGGGATGATACCCACAAACTTCAATACTATAGCATAAAGTTGGCCTATTAAGGTTTACACTAATCACTTCTGATGATCTACCATCTTAGGAGCAATAAGGACTACTAGGTCCACCTTGTGAGAGGGTTTTACAAACATACAATGAAGTATGCACTCAGTAAAGAGATTTATGAAAGACTGTTAGGTCAACCTTGTTAAAGGATTTGACTGGTCCACCTGTTAGGATGAAGTAGTAGTAGATCTTTGATCTACAACTTGGTTTTCTAAATGAGATTCATTTGTGTATTGATCACCTTTCTGTGATAGATATGTATCTGCTACTCCTTATACTAATATGGCCTTTATAATTTGTTCTTCTTTCTACTGTATACAATTTGCATTCAATTACATTGCATAACTTACACATACACATACATTGATATGCTATAATACATTACATATATATACCAATCCAATTTACATAGTTACAAAGTTAACCATCATACAAGTTAACACAAATATTACAAATTCGGCCCACATGAAGACACTCGGGTTCTAAAGACTGACTTGGTGAGGTTTTGATACTCGACATCCACTGTCTATGCACGATATCACCATGCACTTGGTAGACATAGAAGCTCAGTCCATACTAATCACTTCCAAGTAGTCTTGACCTTGGTCTGCACTAGTGACTTGATAGATATTGTGCAATTTGGCTTAAACTGAATTGTTTGATTACTCAATAAACACTATCACCTTGAGCTCAGTATAAACTAAATCATTTGATTAACATAGACTGGCTTGGTTAACATTGGATTCGCATCACATGAACTACGAGCTCGGTAAGCACTGCATTTCTTGGTAACCACTGATAAACTTGGCAACAACTAAAATGCACAGTTTATATTATTGGACTTCATATTAATTGAATCTACTTGGTAACTCTAGAACCAGAATCAGTATGCAAAGAACATTAACAAATGAAGTAAACATTCACAAACCAAAAACTAAATTCACATATATGCTTAGACAAAGGAAGAAAACAAGAAGTGCAAACCTCACAAGAAAAAGCACTCCATGCTTTCTTGATTCTGTAGATGTGTCCTTTTGCTGTGGATGTATGCTCAAGATGCTCAAAAACTGCTTCAATGGAGATGGGTAATGGCAAATTGGTAGCTTTGTGAGCTCTCAATTTGGCATTATAAGGGTATGGTTGATGGCTTTGGTTCTCAAAATAGCATGGTAACTTTAGCTCAAAGATTGCTGATGAAATGGCTTGGGATGGGATTCAATTTATAGGCTAAGGGGTAGAGGGATGGAGGGCTTAGATGCAAGGATGGATGAAGGCTTAAGGAGGGCTAAGATGCACTCAAAGGGGAGCACATGGATTTTGCTTGTTTAGAACCAATGGGAAGGTGACACTTGTCACAAGGAGGATGAGTGTGAGAGGGTAGGGTTAAGGGTTGGTTAAGGGCATGATGAGTGGGGTTGAGTATGTAAGAGGGATGTAAGAGGAATGAGTGTGGAAGAGGGAAGAGTGTGGAAGATGGGTGTAAGAGTCATGAGTGGGCTTATAAGAGTCTTTATGTTTTGTAAGAGCACTCATGACTTAGTGGTTGGGTTTTTTTGAGGGAAGACTTTGGTTTGGATTAGGAAAGTCTTAAACTTGTTTAAGGAATGTGACAACATTAGGAGGTGGATTAGGCTGGGGTTTAGGATTAGCTTAGGGATGTTAGAGATGTGCAAGTGGATGGCATTAATGAGGGTGGGTGAGTTAGTGGCTAAGCTTGGTTAGTATGGGTGGATGGGGTGGATTAGGCTAAATGGAGGATTAGAGATAGGTTAGGGGTTTTTGAATTTGAGGATTTCATTTATCAAATAGATTTATTTAATAAATGGGGATTTTTGGAATTAGATAGGAGAAAAGGATTTAATTGATAAATAATAGATTATTTGATTTATCAATTAGGACTATAGATGATTAATTAAATTAATCAACTAGGGGATGACAAAGGATTAATTAAATAGAAATTTAATTAATAATGCCTTTTTAGATAACTAAATAGGATTACTAAAATAGTGTAATCAAATTTAGGTGTCTACATTTTGCCCCTCTTTGACATAGTGTTAAGACAACACTATTTCAAAGAAGTTTGAATGAAGACGACACGAGGAAGATGTTTTAGCAACAAGGTTGCCCCAGTCTCGGATAAGAAGAGGAGAGACTAGACTTAGATGATGCCCCCTCAAGAAGGCGATGGGGAGAGAAATGAGGCTCGACGACTTCTGTAAAAGTACAAGAAATTGAGACGAGCTGAGACGCAGGTTGGCGAAGAGAAGGGGCTGAATTAGCTCAAACTCTCACTACGAGAGAATGATAAAGGGAAATCAGAGGCACAATAGTAAAGCAAGCTTAAGACTTTCCAGGATTGGGGGGGGGGGGGAGGAGGAGCGGAGCGCTATTAAAGGAATCCATGGTAGGGAGATGGATGATAGAATGATAAAGTTGATGCAACAAGATTTCAAAGAGTCAGATTGGCGGAAGATGGGTTTCGGGAATCCCTAGGACTAGGATTGTGGATCTCGAAAGATGAGGCTTGGTGGATTGATTTGATTGGTGGATCCCTAAGACTAGGATTGTGGATCCCTAAAGCTAAGCGTGAGGAGTGATTCAAAGAGATACTGATGCATAAGCTGGGGTAGGAGAGACGGATGCTGGATATGGATGGGGGATAATGGAGATGAAGGAAAACCATTGAAGCTTTTTGAGCGGGGGAATACTTCAAAGAGAAGTACCACCATGTAGTTGAGCACTAGATTTGCTATAGGACTGTTGGTTAATTTCCAAGGTTACCAAGAACATCAAGGCCTTTTCACCAACTATCCAGAGGACTGACGAACTGACTCGAAACAAACACGCAAGGATTGCCCCAGTATCACACATGAATCCCAAAGGAAGCAGCGTGGAAACGACACTAGGTAACAAACAAGTAGAAAAAGAAAACAAGCAAAAGACCTGAACAAGACCTTACGCTCTAATTGCCCCATTCGCAGCATACCATGATATGGAAGATCATGGCAACCTTGAGGAGGGAACAAGGAGATTGCTTGGAAAAGATATTTCAAGACCCAAAAGGGAAAATCCCAAACCAAAAGAAAGCGAAAATCCAAAAGAGAACTGTTTGCCAATGAGATGGGTAGGACGAGGTAATAACGGACCAAGATTAGACATGAGGAAAGCTATATCCTGCAAGGACCTATTGGAGAGCACCTAAGCTGATGGATCGGGATGAGTAATGCATCTAGCAAGCTGAACTAAGAAGGATAACACTTCGGTGACATGAGATCTAGCTAAAGGATGCATTGGAATAGCTAACCAAGGTGTGTGATGTGTGCAAGATGTTGATCAAGGACAAACTGACACGAACGCTGGATAGATACAATGATACTAAGCTAAAGAGGATATACAAGCTGATAGACCAAGATATGTTACAAATGTACAAGTTTGTTCATGTGTTGTTTTTTTTGTGAGATGGAAATGTTTGTGAAGGATGGGATGTCTATAATAGTTGATAGGTGGATAGGTAGATGGTTTGTGAAAAGCTTAAGGAAAATGGGATTCTGTGTGTGCATGTGATAGGATACAGGCTAGGGTACAAGATTATTTACAAGCTAGAATATGGTATAAGCTTTGGACAAGATTTGGATATATACAAGGTATGCTACAAGATTTACAAGGTATAATACAAGCTTTGGTACAAGATTTACAAGCTGTACAGGAGGTATTGACAAGCTCCATCAGATTTTGGATATTTGATTGGAACACCAAGGGAACAAGCAGGTGTTTTATGGGATGGTGGGTGGATGGATGAGGGATAGGATAGTGATAGATAATGGATTAGTCTTTAGCACACAAGGCGCCTGAATTACCAGGTTTTCACCAAGGTACCTATCCAAGGTGCTTGAATTGCCAAGTTTTCACCATTGGACGCTTATTTCTCTTTACTATTTTTTTCTTGTATTTTTCAAAAGCTGGGTATACCAAGGATCTTCAAGCATAGAACTTCTTGAGATGAATGATGTTAGTGGGATCATTCAAGAGTTCTCCTTCTGGTGTAGATAATTGATAGGCTCCGGAGCCAAAGGAGGCAGTAACCACATAGGGACCAAGCCATGTAGGTTCAAACTTGCCTTTCTTTTCTCGATCTGCTTGGACTTTCATATTTTCTTTGAGGACCATGTCACCTGGCTGAAAGTTTCATGGGAGCACCTTCTTGTTGAAATTCCTTTTGAGACGAGTTTGATAGATTGTGAGATGGTCATAGGCTTGTTGTCTCTTCTCGTCTAAGAGATCTAGCTGGGTGAGTCGAGCTACTCTGTATTCTTCATCTAAGATTTGCCCTCGCAAAGATATGCGTAGTGAGGGAAGTTCAACTTCTATAGGTAATACCACTTCAGCACCATAGACTAGGGATTATGGAGTTGTGCCTGTGGATGTACGGAAGGAAGTTCGATAGGCTCATAGAGCCGGATTTATTTGAAGGTGCCAATCACGGCCGGAATCATTGACAACTTTCTTTAGGATTTTGAGGAGGGTTTTATTAGTTGCCTCTGCCTGGCCGTTACCTTGTGGGAAATATGGGCTAGAAAAGTGGTGATGGATGCGGAGGGAAGTGCATAATTCTTCCATGTTGAGATTTTCAAAGTTACCTCCATGGTCAGTGAAGATGGTGGATGGGATGCCGAAGCGGCAAACAATGTGGTACAAGATGAACTTGGAGACTTGAACTCCTGTAGCTGAGACTAGGGGGATTGCTTCCACCCACTTAGTGAAATAGTCTGTAGCTATTATTATCCATTTATGTCCATCAGATGAGAGAGGGGTGATAGTTCCAACTAGATCAAGGCCCCAACAAGCGAAAGGCCAAGGTGGTGCAATAGGCTGTAGATCTTGTGCTGGAGCGTGCACAAGATTTGCATGCTGCTGACATGGGAGACACTTTCTGACAAAGTCACAAGAGTCTTCTTCAATGGTAGGCCAATAGTAGCCTGCTCTAAGGATTTTTCATGCTAGGACAATACCACTCGTGTGGGCACCGCAAAGTCCAAAATGTACTTCTTTTAATGCCATCGCGGCCTCATTTTCATCTAAACATCGAGAGAGAGTATTGTGATAACCCTGACAATATAGGGTATTGGCTATGATAACATAGCGGCATGATTTTTGGATGAGGTTCTGGCGTTGGGTACGTGTGAGGTGAGGGGATATGATACCATCGTTAAGGTAAGCGTGAATTTCATGGTACCAAGGGGATTGGGGACCAACCAAGATACAAACACGGTTTGAATCCTCATTTGCATAGGCAGGTGTGAGGAGCTGCTCAACTAAAAACTCATACTGCGTAGCTTCTTGGGGAATTTCCAAGAGCGAGCCGATAGTGGCCATGGCATCTGCTGCCTTGTTCTGCATTCGACGCACTTGTGTAAACTGAAGCTTTGTAAAATGCTAGGTCAGCTGATCAACTAGCTCTTTGTAGGGTAATAGCTTTTCATCTTTGGTTTGATATTCATTTAAGACTTGTTTGATGATGAGTTGGGAATCACCAAAGACTTGTAACTCAGTGATATTCCATTCTGCAGCTATCTTTAATCCTGCTACAAGAGCTTCATATTCTGCTATATTGTTGGTGCTAGGGAATTGTAGCTTGAAGGCTTTTGGAATGTAATCTCCTTGAGGTGTAACTAATAATATTCCTGCCCCTGATCCATGAGAGGTGTATGAGTCATCAAAATAAAGCTTCCATGGGGGCAGTTCTTCAATTAGGCAGATATGCTCATCTGAAAATTTTGTGAGCAAAGGATATGCATCTACTAGAGGTGCATCAGCTAGGTGATCTGCTATAGCTTGCCCTTTGATTGCCTTTCTGTCCACATACTGGATGTCAAACTCACTTAGTAGCATAACCCATTTGGCCAAACGGCCTGTAACTGCTGTTCTGGAGAGCATATACTTGAGAGGGTCAATCTTGGAGACTAGTTGGATGGTATGACTTAGCATGTAGTGGTGAAGCTTTTGATTTGAGAAAACAACTGCCAAACAAGCTTTTTCCATAGGAGTGTAATTGAGTTCATAACCAACTAGGGTTCTACTGATATAGTAGATGGCTCTCTCTCTGCTATAATCATCATGTTGTGCTAGAAGTGCCCCTAGAGCAGTAGGTGTTGCTGATATATACAAGATCAAGGGACGACCAGGAACTGGTGGAACCAAGATAGGGGGATTGGTGAGATACTGCTTGAGCTGATCGAAGCTGCGCTGACATAAAAGATCCCACTCGAAGTTCTCATTCTTCTTTAGCAAGTGTGAAAATGGTGTGCACTTATCTGCAAGTTGGGAGATGAAGCGCCGGACAGATTGAAGTTTTCCCTGAAGAGAGCGAAGCTGTCGCAGTGTCTGGGGAGGAGGCATGTCTAAGATAGCCTTGACCTTTTTGGGGTCAATCTCTATACCCCGTTTAGAAACTATGAAGCCTAGAAGCTTGCCAGATGTGACCCCAAAGACACACTTCTTGGGATTTAGCATGAGACAATATTGGGCCAACCTATCAAAGACTTTTTCCAGGTCAGCAAGATGATCCATGAAGGTGTGAGATTTGACCAGGATATCGTCCACATAATCTTCCAAAATGCTATGGATAAGATCATGGAAAATGGTTGTCATAGCTCTTTGATAGGTAGCCCCAGCATTCTTTAGGCCAAAAGGCATCATGGTGTAGCAAAAGGTTCCCCAGGGGGTAGTGAATGCTGTCTTATGCTGATCCTCTTCTGCAATCTTGATCTGATTATACCCAGAAAATCCATCCATAAGGGACAGGATTTCATGTCCAGCTATAAGATCTACAATCATATCTATGTTGGGCAAGGGAAAATCATCCTTTGGACAAGCTTTGTTAAGATCTCTAAAATCAGTACAGATTCTGATGTCACCGGAAGGCTTAGTGACAGGGACCATGTTGGAGATCCATTCTGAGTAGTCGATAGGTCGGATAACCTTAGCAGCTAACATTCTTTCTAGTTCAGCTTTGACTAGTAATGCCACCTTGGGGTGCATTTTCCTAAGCTTTTGTCTGACGGGCTTGATCTTTGGATCGAATGCAAGATGATGAACTACAAGCTTTGGATCGAGTCCTGGCATGTCCTGATATGACCATGCAAATCGACCAATGTTCTCTTGTAAAACCTCAAAGAGGAGGTCAGCTTGGTCTTGTAATAGGGATGCAGCAATGTGAACAATTCTAGGGATCTCTAAAGAACCAATGTTGACTTCTCTAGTATCCTCTATTAGAATAGAAGACACCTCTGGTCGATTATCTTGAGGAGGCAATACTAAATCCTCATGTTCTGCTTGTGGCTCTGGATTTTCTTGCTGAGGGGTTCTCTTCGCTGCCTTAGCTAGTCCCAGATTTACCTTAGTTCCAGTTTTGGGTGTATCGAAACTAGGTTGGGCATTTTCTCCAAAATACCCCTTGGGATCTAGCTTGTAGATGTAGGCAGAATCTGGCTTTGTCTTCTTATGAGGAGTTTCAGCTCCCATGAATCTTAGAAGCGCTTCCTCTGATGCGAACTCATCAATATGTATGACACTTGGTTGGTCCCAATCTATGAGTTGTGGATGAGCAAGTGGTAGGTCAATGAGATGGATGGATAGTTCTCGGAGAACAGAGTCTCCTAGGAAGATTTGGTCTGGGATATCATCGTAGGCTCTCTTTTCAACTTTCTCAGGAATGTCTTCGATTTTGACAAGGTCGCGGTGGATGTTCGAAAAAGCGTGACCATTCTCGTTGGTGCCCCCAGTTGTGGGTATGCCAAAGCCAAGACCTAACTTTATTTCCCAATCATGTGCTTCGATGGGACATTGCATGCCCCTTTCTTCTGGTCCTAGTCCACCTCCTTGATAGTTCCATTTTTCATTGATGAGCTTATGTTGTTGGGGATACTTCTGGCTGAAGTGATCAAAGCATGCTTGATTTCTTGGAGGTGCATCCTTATGTAGCCAATTGTTGATATCTGGAGTGAGCTCCTCATGAAGAGGGGTTTTTGAGGACACAAAGGTGGTTGGGCAAAACTGTTTGTATCGAGGAGGTGGAACCTCCTTAGCTTTGTGATATGTTGGCCGTCCATAGGTATGTGGATCAAGTGGGATTGCTCCGACAGCAAATGCATATGATAGACTATATTCTCCACATCCTTTGTTGTTGATCTTTACAATAGATAGGGTGGAGGCAAGGATGGTTTCTGCGTCATTACAAGTGTGGGATGAGCTGGCGATGGCTGTGCCGATGTCTATTCCAGGGCAATGGTTTGTATATGAAGCTTCAACCGCATTGCAGTAAGCAAAGGGTTCTGGATCGGCATGGATGGTTACCTCAGTGCGTTGATGCGGAAATTTGATGCACTAATGGTAGGTGGATGGAACGGCCTTCATAGCATGAATCCATGGGCGACCGAGGAGGATGTTAAATGGTAGGTTTAGATCAACAACATGGCAAACTATCTCTTGAATGACTGGCCCAACCTTGATTGGTAGCAAAATAGTCCCTTCTGTGGTCCTTTCCAAGTTGTCATAAGCTTTGATGGTGATAACCTCACTGATCATATCTGCCTCAGTATACCCAGCTTGTTATATGAATTTTAGGGTGCAAATGTTCAAGGCTGATCCATTATCTATCATTACTCTTTTCACGGAAAAATTGGATACCATGATGGCTATGCGAAGCGGAAGGGTGTGATCTGGCTCAACCGCGGGTATGTCGGTGGGTTTGAAAGATAGGGCACATGAGGATGAAAGGTGTCCAACAAGATTACGAAAATCACTAGCATTGATATTAGAAGGGACACGGGATTCTATGAGAGCACTGTCAAGGATGTCTTTGTACACAGGACTAGTGCGGAGAAGGTCTAAAATGGATATTTGGGTTGGCATGTTCCCAAGGTGTTCCAAGATATTGTACCGGCTTTTTGATGGAGCTGATGGTGTTGATGAAACTGGTGGGCCTGCGATGTTAAATTGCGCTCTTCGAGTGGTGACCGCACACTCATTTTCTGGTCCTCGAATATTGATAACATTGACAGAAGGTTCTTTCTCAGATATACAACCTATAAGGCTACCATAGTCTATATAGGATGAAGTGTGGTCATTGTTCTTCCCATGCTGTTGGTTTGGCTGGCGGTTGTTGGTGTTGTTTTGGATAGGTGCTTTTCCAGGATTTTGGTTGTTGTGTGGAGGAAAAGCATTTTGATAAATCTATAAGCCTGCATTGGGAGAGGTTTGGGCACCAACAGTGATTTCCTTCCGATCAATGAGGTCTTGCACATAGTCTTTCAGTTTCATGCATCTGAGGGTGGTGTGACCGTTTACCCTATGGAACTTGCAATACTCATTGTCCTTGTACCATGCAACTTTGGATTGGCTTGGATCAATTTGCCGGGTAGGAGGAAATTTGATGAGGTTTTCCTTAGCCAATTTCTCAAAAATAACATCCAATGGCTCACCAAGGGGTGTATAGTTTCTAGGTGCAGGTTGGAATCTGGGCTTTTGCCCTGCAGCTACATTGATGGCATTAGCTTGATTGTTAGACCCTTGAAAGTTGGGTCTTGTATTATGGTTTTGATAGCTTTGGTTATTTCATTGTTGGTAATTGGTAGCTTGTTGGTTGTTTGTTTGATATGGTGGGTTAGACTGGTTTTGAGAAGGACCAACGATATTCACATGTCTAGTGTCAGTAACCCCATCTGTTGCAACATGCTTGTTTTTGTTCCAATACCTCGACTTGTCATTGGAATGTGATTGATTTTGGTTGGCCTCTTTGTAAATCTTTACCACACCATCTTTGATGAGTCCTTGCTCAAGGATCATTCCTTTCTCTTTGATATCCTTATAGGTCTGCAAACAGTTCATGGTCATGTGGTCAGCCAAGCTGGGATGTGCAATATCAATAAACATTTTCACCACATGGCGTTCTGGCAAGGTGCAGGATATGCAGGTTGTAAGGGTTTGCCATCTTTGCAGGTATTCGGCAAGGCTTTCTCCACCTTTTTGCTTGGTGTGGACAAGATCAACTATTGATAGCTCTGTTTCAACAAGATGGGCATATTGGGCTACAAATGCCTCAGATAATTCAGCAAAGTTTTTAATTGTGCCATAGGGGATTCTATAAAACCATTCAAGAGCTGGTCCAGCCAAGCTTTTGGGGAAAAGGCGCAAGAGGAAGACATCATTGTATGCCACGTCCTGGCAATGCATGTAAAATTCTTTGATATGTGTGACAGGGTCTCCTTTTCCTCTAAATTTGTCAAATTTAGGTACCTCAAAGTGTTTGGGAAATGGTGTCGTGGTAATGGCTCTGTCAAATGGGTAAGGACACACATTCTCAAACTTGAATGTCTTTGGATCATTCCCTTCTTGGATGGCTTTCAGAGCTATCTTCATTTGCTCCCACTTTGAATTGATAGGTGATGGTTGGGGTGCCCCCAATGTAGGAGTGCCTTGAGGTAGGTATGTGCTGGATGGGGCCAATGAATATGGATGGTTATGAGGGATTTGCTGATAGGGATTGTACATTTTTTGGGCAGCTGCATGGTGGATGATGGGTTGTTGAGGGGGAGGTGGTGCATATTGCTGCATGTGCTGCGAGGCTTGCTGTTGATATGGGATTTGAGGTTGGGATTGAAGAACAGAAGCTGGCTGTGGGGTAAATGGATTGCTTTGTGGAGGTAAGGTATAAGATGGTTGTGAGGCTTGGGGAAAGGATCGGAGGGCTTGTGGGGTTTGACCAATATATGTGGGTTGTGCCCCCATTTGGGATGGCATCTGCAAATAATTGGTAGTTGGCTGGGGTGGTGGATTACCTCCTAGAAGTGGCATTGAAAAGTAGTTGGTAATTGGAGGTAATGGATTAGTTGGTGGTGGAGGTGGTGGGAATTGAAAGCTTGGGAATGGAACTAATGGGGTTTGATAGCTTTGTGGCTGGATTTGGAAGCTTGGTAGAGTGGTGGTGGGAGCTAGGGTCACTTGGGAGCTTGGTAGAAGATTGACAGTAGCTTGTGGGTTTTGATAGCTTTGTGGAGTGAAGGTAGTAGCTTGTGGATTTGTGGCTGGTGGTATTGAGCTCCCGAGACCTAATGGAAATGATGGGATTGTGATTTGGGCTGTGGTGAACAAGCTGGGGGCGATGAAAGGTTGATTACTTGGCCCCATGGGTGGCATCCCTGTTGTATATTGCTGAGGTTGGCCAAAGATGCTAGAACTAATTTGGGAGATGGGTGGATTTGGAAGGCTAGGTGTGGGAGCAGCAGCAATAGTGAAGGGGGTGAACGGTGACATGTTTTGGGTAAAGGGGGTTTGGAGTGGAGAGGTATGAACCAAGGATGGAGTGGTGGTGGCTGGGTTGGCTTGCGGCATGGAGATTTCAACTTGGGTGGATGATGGTATGTTTGGGTCTGTTGGGTCATATGGATTGGCTGGAGGCTCTTCTTTTGGAATATATTGAGGATAAATTGGATCATAAGAGCCTATGGGTGGTGGTAGTTGCCCAAACAATGGGTGAGATGGATCTGATAATGGAGGGGGTCTTCCAAAGTCAAAGGTTCCTACATTGTCCCTTCGAAAATTAGCCATGATTGTCTCTTTGTTTTTGTCTATAATGGCGTTTACCAATACTGCATTTCCTGGTTGGTTCATGAAAGCTTCAATGTCAGTAGGTGATGGCATAGCTTGCTTTGGGCTAAAGGATGGCTGAGTGCTCAAGGGGGGTGAGGCTGTTCGATCCAAATGATAGGGCTCCATTGTTTCTTTCTTCTTGGCTAAGCGAGTGACGGGTGGCATGAAAAATGCTCCTAGGGATGAGATGCAATAATGCTGATGGATGCAAAAGGGGGAAGGCTTTTCTATGCAAATGATTTCCTAGGTTGAGGCAAAGCTATATGACAAAACCTAAGGAGGATTGGGTTGGGGATTCTAACTTCAAAGATATGTTGTCAAAGTACAAAAGGTCTGCTTTCCTATGTGCAAGCTTGGTGGTGATTGTGTCAACTTAAGGATAGACTGATGATCCTTTAGGAAGAACACGAGATTGACCACTTGCGAATCCCAACCTTTAGCTCAAGGTGATGAGGGATAACAAGTGACAAAGCTAGATTACCCTAGACAAAGCTCTGTCAAAGGGATAACCTTGGTGAGATTGGTGGATTTGGAAGATTTTAGGAATGGCAAACTTTTAGCAAGGTGACAACAATTTTGAAAGCTTAGATGTGCAGATTTTCGATTACTAGCTAGATGGTATGATTCTAAATGAGATGGATGAGCTAATAATGCTTAAGGGGATAAGCTAAGATGGCTGGCTTTTCTACAAAGATGACTCTAGAGTGAAGCTTATCCAAGAAGATGTGGAGAAACAAGGGTGTCTAATCATAGAAATCATGCCTAGTTGGTAAGGCATAAGCAGGATTAACTCCTGGATGTTGGCTAAATTTGATGGTGCGCTCTAACCAGGCCTCTTGAAGTGCTTCGTCGGTAGCTTTGTCCTCTGATTTGTGGAGTTTGGAAATTCGTGGGCTTGGTTTTATTTCTTTTCTCTTGGCTGAAAGTTCTTGGTATGCTAGAGATGGCTTGAGTTTGACCTTGTGAAACTTCTGTTTGGGTTTGGGTTGTTCCGACATAAATTCCTGAATTTGCTTGGCTTTGGGAAAAATCTCAGTTGTTTTGCTTCAACTTGTTCAACTTCCAAAATAGGCAGTGACTACGCTAAGTGTGCCCTAAGCTAGGATTGACCAAGTTTGGCAAACATTCATTCAACAAGTAAAATAAAAACAAGCAATAGATAGGAACACCCAGATAGAAGTTTGTGGTTCTCAGAATGTGATACTCGCGCCAAGGAGTGTGTATGTTCTACAAATGTTTCGATCAGTCACTCCAAACACATTAACATCCTAGATGGTTTTCTGCAAGGCTGACAATTTGTTTAGCTAGGGAGTCCTCGATATACGCAAGGTACGTGAGGCCCAAATCCGTAGATGAGACCAAAAGGATGTCACACAGCCGAGAGGAGCGGTAACCCACTTCTCCTCTTTCACTTCTCAAGGGTATAAAGTTCCTTGAGGCTTAGCCCGAATGACAAAATCTTGATCCCAAGAGAGGTGTCTTTCGATTCACCTCCCGATTCTTATACTCCGCCGGAGCGCTGGAGTTGAGGTCTTCCAAGGGGTGATGAAATCCCCAAGCAGGCCTCCTAAAAAGAAACAAGGTTTTGGATCCTAATCTTATGCACCCAAGATGGCCTCGAAAGACGACAAAGGGAGAGAAGACTCGGATGACCTTGGGCTAAAAAACACGCTTGTTCTTTTACCAACTGACTCTTATGTGTGCTAATCTAGACTTTGCAAGCACTCATGTTTAAGAGACAATGTTCAATTCCAACTTGAAGCGCTAACAAAAGTAAATCGATCGAAGAATGCAAACAATAAGAAGAGTTAGGGTCAACAAAAGCAAACTCGCGCGCCCGGAGGCCCTCCACGTCAAGTATCGATTAATTTTCTTTAAGGCATTCAAGATTGAGTGTGAGTTTGTTTTAAGCCCAAAACAAAAGTGTGTGAGATTCGATTTCAAGCACGCGCCCGGAGGTTCTCCACGTCAGTTGTTGTTCAATTTTAGTGCACAAACTTGAAGTGTGATCGATTTAATCTAGAGTTTTGGCCATTTAAGAATTTTGATAAAGTTAAAGCAAATGTTCAAAGACCAAGTGAGTGAGTTAGATTGTGGAACATTTAACACCTTTTTCAAGTAGACCCATCCCCATAAATGGCGCTGAGATTGCAACCAATGGTTAATATTTGATGGGTGATTAGAAAAGAGGTGAGTCCAAGGAACTACTCAAATTGATTTTTGTAAATTTGTATTTTAACTTAACAAAGTTTCTTAAATGTCCAAAAATCAAACTTTACCTAGATTGCATGTGAAAAAGAGATTTGTTTTGTTCAATTTTAGAAGCTCCAAATGAAGTGTTTGATATTGTAAGGGTTAATTGATCCTTGGCATTCAAGATTCGATTTTTTTTTTTAAGCATGCATTCCAAGGAAAGTTGATTTTAATCCATGACATTCAAGAGTGTGTTTTGAGCAACATTCATTCAATGGAAAATGTGTTTAACCATTCAAGTTCATTTTTTTTTTTTTTAGCAACATGCATTCAAAGACAAATGGTTAAACATTCAAGTTCATTTTTTAGCAACATGAAAACCTGCAAGAAGCATGGTTAGTGGTTCCATATGTGCTCCAACCTGCAATGAGACAAAAAAAAAAGCAATTTAGTTAGTTAGCCAAAATCTTCAAAAATGAGAGCTTAACTATGGGAAATTTTTTTTTAACTTTGGTTTGGATTAGGAAAGTCTTAAACTTGTTTAAGGAATGTGACAACATTAGGAGGTGGATTAGGCTTGGGTTTAGGATTAGCTTAGGGATGTTAGAGATGTGCAAGTGGATGGCATTAATGAGGGTGGGTGAGTTAGTGGCTAAGCTTGGTTAGTATGGGTGGATGGGGTGGATTAGGCTAAATGGAGGATTAGAGATAGGTTAGGGGTTTTTGAATTTGAGGATTTCATTTATCAAATAGATTTATTTAATAAATGGGGATTTTTGGAATTAGATAGGAGAAAAGGATTTAATTGATAAATAATAGATTATTTGATTTATCAATTAGGACTATAGATGATTAATTAAATTAATCAACTAGGGGATGACAAAGGATTAATTAAATAAAAATTTAATTAATAATGCCTTTTTAGATAACTAAATAGGATTACTAAAATAGTGTAATCAAATTTAGGTGTCTACAGTAACCACTAGGATTTGTCCAAGGGACTCGATAGAAATTGAAATGCTTGGCAAACACTATAAACTGTACAATGAGCTTGGTAACCATATACAATCTGAATAAGTGTGTGTCACTAATGAAAAACTTGACTAATATGTCAACAATCTCCCCCTTTGGCATTAGTGACAAAAACACTTATCAGCCAAAATTGAATACCTTATATCCATCACCACATGATACTGGCTCGGTAGAGTATACTATTTTCAGATTTTTCAAAATTGATTTTGTAAGGTATATACAGTATACTATACATTTTGTTGCTATATACAACATGTCTTTCTATTCATTTCTTGCAAGTTCTCCCCCATAGCATATTTCTCCGCCATACTTTCTTCTATAATTCTCCTCATACTATGTGTCTCTCCCCCTTTTTGATAGTAATGCCAAAGATTTATTCTATTTTATTTACATAGAAACACCAAAAATGAGATAAAAATTCAAAATGTACCTTGAGAATGATTGCCAAGGTTTTATCCCAATTTTTCTTGCAGGACCTTACATGTATGAAGTGCAATTTGTACCTCTGCTGAAAATTCTATCATATGGTCCACAATATAGAAGTTATTGTCATGGATTAGAGTTTTTGAATATGTAATATGTTTTTGCAGTGCATCCATGTTAGGAAGGATTATATTTTCTATATCTATCAATGTGGATTTGATCCTTGCTTCTTCTCTTAGCAATTCTGCTCACATGTCTGAAAAAAATCTGATTTTCTTGAAATGTGTAGAGCTTGAACTAGGGTCAAGTTGTAGCTGTTGAGTGCTAGCCTTTAGATCTTCATCTATTTTGGACAATTTGTCCTTTATTTCTTTTGTAAACTCAAAAACGTCACATAATTTCCCAAAAAGTAATGACACATTTGGACAAGATGTTTCTAAATTGCCCAAAATTGTAGAAAGCTCTAGTTGATGAATAACTATCTGCTAAGAAATGTATAGCTATCTGCTAAGAAATGTGCTCCAACACTTTATTATCAAATTTATTTTCAGCCTTTTGCACTAGCTTATCTTGTCCATATGTATCTTCATTAAATTTCTAGACTACTTCTGCTAGCTGATACTGTAGAACAAGAATCTTAGTGTGCAAAGAACATTAACATTAAAGCAAACATTCACAAACTAAAACTATATTCACATATGAGATTAGACAAAAGAAACAATTAAGGAATGCAAACCCAAAAAAGGAAACACTCCATGCTTCCTTGATTTTGTAGATGTGTCCTTTGATGTGGATGTATGCTCAAATGCTCAAAGTTGCTTCAATGGTGGAGATGGATAATAGCAAATTGATAGCTTTGTGAGCTCTCAATTTGGCATTATAAGGGTATGGATATGGCTTTTGGCTCTCAAAAGGGCATGATAACTTTAGCTCAAAGATTGTTGATGAAATGGCTTGGGATGGGATTCAATTTATAGGCCAAGGGGTAGAGGGATGGAGGGCTTAGATGCAAGGATGGATGAAGGCTTAAGGAGGGCTAGGATGCACTCAAAGGAGAGCACATGGATTGTGCTTGTTTAGCACCAATGGGAAGGTGACACTTGTCACAAGGAGGATGAGTGTGAGAGGGTAGGTTAAAGGGTTGGTTAAGGGCATGATGAGTGGGGTTGAGTATGTAAGAGAGGTGTAAGAGGAATGAGTGTGGAAGAGGGAAGAGTGTGGAAGATGGATGTAAGAGTCATGAGTGGGCTTGTAAAAGTCTTTTATGGTTTGTAAGAGCACTCATGACTTGGTGGTTGGGATTTTTGAGGGGAGACTTTGATTTGGTTTAGGAAAGTCTTAAACTTGTTTAGGGAATGTGACAACATTAGGGGGTGGATTAGGCTTGGGTTTAGGATTAGATTAGGGATGTTAGAGATGTACAAGTGGATGGCATTAATGAGGGTGGGTGAGTTAGTGGCTAAGCTTGGTTAGTATGGGTGGATGGGGTGGATTAGGCTAAATGGAGGATTAGAGATAGGTTAGAGGTTTTTGAATTTGAGGATTTCATTTATCAAATAGATTTATTTAATAAATGGAGATTTTTGGAATTAGATATGAGAAAAGGATTTAATTGATAAATAATAGATTATTTGATTTATCAATTAGGACTATAGATGATTAATTAAATTAATCAACTAGGGGATGACAAAGGATTAATTAAATAGAAATTTAATTAATAATGCCTTTTTAGATAACTAAATAGGATTACTAAAATAGTGTAATCAAATTTAGGTGTCTACATTTTGCCCCTCTTTAACATAGTGTTGAGACAACACTATTTCAAAGAAGTTTGAATGAAGACGACACGAGGAAGATGTTTTAGCAACAAGGTTGCCCCAGTCTCAAATAAGAAGAGGAGAGACTAGACTTAGATGATGCCCCCTCAAGAAGGTGACGGGGAGAGAAATGAGGCTCGACGACTTCTTGAAAAGTACAAGAAATTGAGATGAGCTAAGACACAAGTTGGCAAAGAGAAGGGGCTGAATTAGCTCAAACTCTCACTATGAGAGAATGATAAAGGGAAATCAGAGGCACAAAAGTAAAGCAAGCTTAAGACTTTCTAGGATTGGGGGGGGAGATGGAGGAGCGGAGCGCTATAAAAGGAATCTATGGAGGAGGGGAGGGATGATGGGATGATAAAAGCTGATGCAACAAGATTTCAAAGAGTCAGATTGGCAGAAGATGGGTTTCAGAGATCCCTAGGACTAGGATTGTGGATCTCGAAAGATGAGGCTTGGTGGATTGATTTGATTGGTGGATCCCTAAGACTAGGATTGTGGATCCCTAAAGCTAAGCGTGAGGAGTGATTCAAAGAGATACTGATGCATAAGCTGGGGTAGGAGCGAGAGATGCAAGATATAGATGGGGGATAATGGAGATGAAGGGAATCCATTGAAGCTTTTTGAGCAGGGGGATACTTCAAAGAGAAGTACCACCATGTAGTTGAGCACTAGATTTTCTATAGGACTGTTGGTTAATTTCCAGGGTTACCAAGAACATCAAGGCCTTTTTACCAACCGTCCAGAGGACTGACGAACTGACTCAAAAAAAATACACAAGGATTGCCCCAGTATCACACATGAATCTCAGAGGAAGCAGCGTGAAAACGACACTAGGTAACCCACAAGCAGAAAAAGAAAATAAGCAAAAGACCTAATCAAGACCTTATGCTCTAATTGCCCCATTCGCAGCATACCATGATATGGAAGATCGTGGCGACCTTGAGGAGGGAACAAGGAGATTGCTTGGAAAAGATATTTCAAGACCCAAAAGGGAAGATCCCAAATCAAAAGAAAGAGAAAATCCAAAAGAGAACTGTTTGCCAATGAGATGGGTAGGACAAGGTACTAATGGACCAAGATCAGACATGAGAAAAGCTATATCTTGCAAGGATCTATCAGAGAGCACCTAAGCTGATGGATCTAGATGAGTGATGCGTCTAGCAAGCTAAACTAAGAAGGATAACACTTTGGTGACAGGAGATCTAGCTAAAAGATGCATTGGAATAGCTAACCAAGGTGTGCGATGTGTGCAAGATGTTGATCAAGGACAAACTAACACGAACACTGGATAGATACAATGGTACTAAGCTAAAGAGGATGTACAAGCTGACAGACCAAGATATGTTACAAATGTACAAGTTTTTTCATGTTTTGGTTTTTTGTGAGATGGAAATGTTTGTGAAGGATGGGATGTCTATAATTGTTGATAGGTGTATAGGTAGATGGTTTGTGAAAAGCTTAAGGAAAATGGGATTCTGTGTGTGCATGTGATAAGATACAAGCTAGGATACAAGTTTATTTACAAGCTGGAATATAGTACAAGCTTTGGACAAGATTTGGATATATACAAGGTATGGTACAAGATTTACAAGGTATAATACAAGCTTTGGTACAAGATTTACAAGCTATACAGGAGGTATTGACAAGCTCCATCAGATTTTGGATGTTTGATTGGAACACCAAGGGAACAAGCAGATTTTCTATGGGATGGTGGGTGAATGGATGAGGGATAGGGTAGTGATAGATAATGGATTAGTCTTTAGCACACAAGGCGCCTGAATTACCAGGTTTTCACCAAGGTACCTATCCAAGGCGCTTGAATTGCCAAGTTTTCACCATTGGATGCTTATTTCTCTTTACTATTTTTTTTGTATTTTTTCAAAAGCTGGGTATACCAAGGATCTTCAAGCATAGAACTTCTTGAGATGAATGATGTTAGTGGGATCATTCAAGAGTTCTCTTCTGGTGTAGATAATTGATAGGCTTCGGAGCCAAAGGAGGTAGCAACCACATAAGGACCAAGCCATGTAGGTTCAAACTTGCCTTTCTTTTCTCGATCTGCTTGGACTTTCATATTTTCTTTGAGGACCATGTCACCTGGCTGAAAGTGTCGTGGGAGCACCTTCTTGTTGAAATTCCTTTTGAGACAAGTTTGATAGACTGTGAGATGGTCATAGGCTTATTGTCTCTTCTCGTCTAAGAGATCTAGCTGGGTGAGTCGAGCTACTCTGTATTCTTCATCTGAGATTTGCCCTCGCAAAGATATGCGTAGCGAGGGAAGTTCAACTTCTATAGGTAATACCGCTTTGGCACCATAGACTAGGGAGTATGGAGTTGTGCCTGTGGATGTACGGAAGGAAGTTCCATAGGCCAATAGAGCCGGATTTATTTGTAGGTGCCAATCGCAGCCGGAATCATTGACAACTTTCTTTAAGATTTTGAGGAGGGTTTTGTTAGTTGCCTCTGCCTGGCCATTACCTTGTGGGAAATATGGGCTAGAAAAGTGGTGATGGATGCGGAGGGAAGTGCATAATTCTTCCATGTTGAGATTTTCAAAGTTACCTCTGTGGTCAGTGAAGATGGTGGATGGGATGTCGAAGCGGCAAACAATGTGGTACAAGATGAACTTGGAGACTTGAACTCCTGTAGCTGAGACTAGGGGGATTGCTTCCACCCACTTAGTGAAATAGTCTATAGCTGTTATTATCCATTTATGTCCATCAGACGAGAGAGGGGTGATATTTCCAGCTAGATCAAGGCCCCAACAAGCGAAAGGCCAAGGTGGTGCAATAGGCTGTAGATCCTGTGCTGGAGTGTGCACAAGATTTGCATGCTACTGACATGGGAGACACTTTCTGACAAAGTCACAAGAGTCTTCTTCAATGGTAGGCCAATAGTAGCCTGCTCTAAGGATTTGTCGTGTTAGGACAATACCACTCGTGTGGGCACCGCAAAGTTCAGAATGTACTTCTTTTAATGCCATCACGGACTCATTTTCATCTAAACATCGAGAGAGAGTATCGTGATAACCCCGACGATATAGGGTATTGGCTATGATAACACAGCAGGATGATTTTTGGATGAGGTTCTGGCGTTGGGTACGTGTGAGGTGAGGGGATATGATACCATCATTAAGGTAAGAGTGAATTTCATGGTACCAAGGGGATTGGGGACCAACCAAGATACAAACACGGTTTGAATCCTCATTCGCATAAGCGGGTGTGAGGAGCTACTCAACTAAAAATTCATACTGCGTAGCTTCTTGGGGAATTTCCTAGAGCGAGCTGATATTGGCCATGGTGTCTGCTGCTTTATTTTACATTCGTGGCACTTGTGTAAACTGAAGCTTTGTAAAATGCTGGGTCATCTGATCAATTAGCTCTTTGTAGGGTAATAGCTTTTCATCTTTGGTTTGATATTCATTTAAGACTTGTTTGATGATGAGCTAAGAATCACCAAAGACTTGTAACTCAGTGATATTCCATTCTGTAGCTATCTTTAATCCTACTACAAGAGCTTCATATTATGCTATATTGTTGGTGCTAGGGAATTGTAGCTTGAAGGCTTTTGGAATGTAATCTCCTTGAGGTGTAACTAATAATATTCCTGCCCCTGATCCATGAGAGGTGTATGAGCCATCAAAATAAAGCTTCCATGGGGGCTGTTCTTCAATTAGGTAGACATGCTCATCTGGAAATTCTGTGAGCAAAGGATATGCATCTACTAGAGGTGCATCAGCTAGGTGATCTGCTATAGCTTGCCCTTTGATTGCCTTTCTGTCCACATACTGGATGTCAAACTCACTTAGTAGCATAACCCATTTGGCCAAACGGCCTGTAAGTGCTGTTGTGGAGAGAATATACTTGAGAGGGTCAATCTTGGAGACTAGTTGGATGGTATGACTTAGCATGTAGTGGCGAAGCTTTTGAGTTGAGAAAACAACTGCCAAACAAGCTTTTTCCATAGGAGTGTAATTGAGTTCATAACCAACTAGGATTCTAATGATATAGTAGATGGCTCTCTCTTTGCTATAATCATCATGTTGTGCTAGAAGTGCCCCTAGAGCAGTAGGTGTTGCTGATATATACAAGATCAAGGGACGACTAGGAACTGGTGGAACCAAGATAGGGGGATTGGTGAGATACTGCTTGAGCTAATCGAATCTGAGCTGACATAAAAGATCCCACTTGAAGTTCTCATTCTTCTTTAGCAAGTGTGAAAATGGTGTACACTTATCTGCAAGTTGGGAGACGAAGCGCCGGATAGATTGAAGTTTTCCCTGAAGAGAGCGAAGCTGTCGCAGTGTCTGGGGAGGAGACATGTCTAAGATAGCCTTGACCTTTTTGGGGTCGATCTCTATACCTTGTTTATAAACTATGAAGCCTAGAAGCTTGCCAGATGTGACCCCAAAGACACACTTCTTGGAATTTAGCATGAGATGATATTGGGCCAACCTATCAAAGACTTTCTCTAGGTCAGCAAGATGATCCATGAAGGTGTGAGATTTGACTAGGATATCGTCCACATAATCTTCCAAAATGCTATGGATAAGATCATGGAAAATGGCTGTCATAGCTCTTTGATAGGTAGCCCCAGCATTCTTTAGGCCAAAAGGCATCATGGTGTAGCAAAAGGTTCCCCACGGGGTAGTGAATGCTATCTTATGCTGATCCTCTTCTGCAATCTTGATCTGATTATACCCGAAAAATCCATCCATAAGGGATAGAATTTCATGTCCAGCTATAAGATCTACAATCATATCTATGTTGGGCAAGGGAAAATCATCCTTTGGACAAGCTTTGTTAAGATCTCTAAAATCAGTGCAGATTCTGATGTCACCGGAAGGCTTAGTGACAGGGACCATGTTGGAGATCCACTCTGAGTAGTCGATAGGTCGAATAACCTTAGCAACTAACATTCTTTCTAGTTCAGCTTTGACTAGTAATGCCACCTTGGGGTGCATTTTTCTAAGCTTTTGTCTAACGAGCTTGATCTTTGGATCGACTGCAAGATGGTGAACTACAAGCTTTAGATCCAACCCTGGCATGTCCTGATATGACCATGCAAATCGGCCAATGTTCTCTCTTAAGACCTCAAAGAGGAGAGGAGCTTGGTCTTGTGATAGGGATGCAACAATGTGAACAAGTCTAGGGATCTCTAAAGAACCAATGTTGACTTCTCTAGTATCCTCTATTAGAATAGAAGACACCTCTGGTCGATTATCTTTAGGAGGGAATACTAAATCCTCATGTTCTACATGTGGCTCTGGATTTTCTTGCTGAGGGGTTCTCTTCCCTGCCTTAGCTAGTCCTAGATTTACCTTAGTTCCAGTTTTGGGTGTATCGAAACTAGGTTGGGGATTTTCTCCAAAATACCCCTTGGGATCTAGCTTGTAGATGTAGGCAGAATCTGGCTTTGTCTTCTTATGAGGAGTTTCGGCTCCCATGAATCTTAGAAGCGCTTCCTCTGATGCGAACTCATCAATATGTATGACACTTGCTTGGTCCCAATCTATGAGTTGTGGATGAGCGAGTGGTAGGTCAATGAGATGGATGGATAGTTCTCGGAGAACAGAGTCTCCTAGGAAGATTTGGTCTGGGATATCGTCGTAGGCTCTCTTTTCAACTTCCTCAAGAATGTCTTCGATTTTGACAAGGTCGCGGTGGATGTTCGAAAAAGTGTGATCGTTCTCGTTGGTGCCCCCAGTTGTGGGTATGCCAAAGCCAAGACCTGACTTCATTTTCCAATTATGTGCTTCGATGGGACATTGCATGCCCCTTTCTTCTGGTCCTAGTCCACCTCCTTGATAGTTCCATTTTTCAGTGATGAGCTTATGTTGTTGGGGATACTTCTGGCTCAAGTGATCAAGGCGTGCTTGATTTCTTGGAGGTGCATCCTTATGTAACCAATTGTTGATATCTGGAGTGAGCTCTTCATGAAGAGGGGTTTTTGAGGACACAAAGGTGGTTGGGCCAAACTGTTTGTATCAAGGAGGTGGAATCTCCTTATCTTTGTGATATGTTGTCCATCCATGGGTATGTGGATCAAGTGGGATTGCTCTGACAGCAAATGCATCTGACAGACTATATTCTCCATAGCCTTTGTTGTTGATCTTTACAGTAGATAGGGTGGAGGCGAGGATGGTTTCTGCGTCATTACAAGTGTGGGATGAGCTGGCGATGGCTGTACCGATGTCTATTCCAAGGCAATGATTTGTATATGAGGCTTCAACCGCATTGCAGTAAGCAAAGGGTTCTGGATCGGCATGGATGGTTACCTCAGTGCCCTGATGCAGAAATTTGATGCACTAATGGTAGGTGGATGGAACGGCCTTCATAGCATGAATCCATGGGCGAACGAGGAGGATGTTAAATGGTAGGTTTAGATCAACAACATGGAAAACTGTCTCTTGGATGATTGACCCAACCTTGATTGGTAGTAAAATAGTCCCTCCTGTGGTTCTTTCCAAGTTGTCATAAGCTTTGATGGTGATAACTTCACTGATCATATCTGCCTCAGTATACCCAGCTTGTTTTATGAATTTTAGGGTGCAAATGTTCAAGGCTGATCCATTATCTATCATTACTCTTTTCACGGAAAAATTGGATACCATGATGGCTATGCGAAGCGGAAGGGTGTGATCTGGCTCAACTGCGGGTATGTCGGTGGGTTTGAAAGATAGGGCACATGAGGATGAAAGGTGTCCAACAATATTATGAAAATTAGTAGTATTGATATCAGAAGGGACACGGGATTCTATGAGAGCACTGTCAAGGATGTCTTTGTACACAGGACTAGTGCGGAGAAGGTCTAAAATGGAGATTTCGGCTGGCATATTCCCAAGGTGTTCCAAGATATTGTACCAGCTTTTTGATGGAGTTGATGGTGCTGATGAAACTGGTGGGCCTGCGATGTTAAATTGCGCTCTTCGAGTGGTGACCGCACACTCATTGTCTGGTCCTCGTATATTGATAACATTTACAGAAGGCTCTTTCTCAGATATACAACCTATAAGGCTACCATAGTCTATATAGGATGAAGTGTGGTCATTGTTCTTCCCATGCTGTTGGTTTGGCTGGCAGTTGTTGGTGTTGTTTTGGATAGGTGCTTTTCCATGATTTTGGTTGTTGTGTGGAGGAAAAGCATTTTGATAAATTTGTAAGCCTGCATTGGGAGAGGTTTGGGCACCAACAGTGATTTCCTTCCGATCAATGAGGTCTTGCACATAGTCTTTCAGTTTCATGCATCTGAGGGTGGTGTGACCGTTTACCCTATGGAACTTGCAATACTCATTGTCCTTGTACCATGCAGCTTTGGATTGGCTTGGATCAATTTTCTGGGTAGGAGGAAATTTTATGAGGTTTTCCTTAGTCAATTTCTCAAAAATGACATCCAATGGCTCACCAAGGGGTGTATAGTTTCTAGGTGCGGATTGGAATCTGGGTTTTTGCCCTGCAGCTACATTGATGGAATTTGCTTGATTGTTAAACCCTTGAAAGTTGGGTCTTGTATTGTGGTTTTGATAGCTTTGGTTATTTCGTTGTTGGTAATTGATAGCTTGTTGGTTGTTTGTTTGATATGGTGGGTTAGACTGGTTTTGAGAAGGACCAACAATATTCACATGTCTGGTGTCAGTAACCCCATCTGTTGCAACATACTTTTTTTTGTTCCAATACCTAGACCTGTCATTGGAATGTGATTGATATGAGTCCTTGCTCAAGGATCATTCCTTTCTCTTTGATATCCTTATAGGTCTGCAAACAGTTCATGGTCATGTGGTCAGCCAAGCTGGGATGTGCATTATCAATAAACATTTTCACCACATGGCGTTCTGGCAAGGTTCAGGATATGCGGGTGGTAAGGGTTTGCCATCTTTGCAGGTATTCGACAAGGCTTTCTCCACCTTTTTTCTTGGTGTGGACAAGATCAACTATTGATAGCTCTGTTTCAACAAGATGGGCATATTGGGCTACAAATGCCACAGATAATTCAACAAAGTTTTTAATTGTGCCATAGGGGATTCTATAAAACCATTCGAGAGCTGGTCCAGCCAAGCTTTTGGGAAAAAGGCACAAGAGGAAGACATCATTGTATGCCACGTCCTGGCAATGCATGTAAAATTCTTTGATATGTGTGACAGGGTCTCCTTTTTCTCTGAATTTGTCAAATTTAGCTACCTCAAAGTGTTTGGGAAATGGTGTCATGGTAATGGCTCTGTCAAATGGGTAAGGACACACATTCTCAAACTTGAATCTCTTTGGATCATTCCCTTCTTGGATGGCTTTCAGAGCTGTCTTCATTTTCTCCCATTCTGAATTGATAGGTGATGGCTGGGGTGCCCCCAATGTAGGAGTGCCTTGAGGTAGGTATGTGCTGGATGGGGCCACTGAATATGGATGGCTGTGAGGGATTTGTTGATAGGAATTGTACATTGTTTGGGCAGCTGCATGGTGCATGATGGGTTGTTGAGGGGGAGGTGGCGCATATTGCTGCATGTGCTGCGAGGCTTGCTGTTGATATGGGATTTGAGGTTGGGGTTGAGGAACATAAGCTGGCTGTGGGATAAATGGATTGCTTTGTGGAGGTAAGGTATAAGATAGTTGTGAGGCTTGGGGAAAGGATCGGGGGGCTTGTGGGGTTTGACCAATATATGTGGGTTGTGCCCCCATTTGGGATGGTATCTGCAAATAATTGGTGGTTGGCTGGGGTGGTGGATTACCTCCTAGAAGTGGCATTGAAAAGTAGTTGGTAATAGGTGGTAATGGATTAGTTGGTGGTGGAGATGGTGGGAATTGAAAGCTTGGGAATGGAATTGATGGGGTTTGATAGCTTGGTGGCTGGATTTGGAAGCTTGGTAGAGTGGTGGCAGGAGCTGGGGTCACTTGGGAGCTTGGTAGAAGATTGGCAGTAGCTTGTGAGATTTGATAGCTTTGTGGAGTGAAGGTAGTAGCTTGTGGATTTGTGGCTGGTGGTATTGAGCTCCCAAGACCTAATGGAAATGATGGGATTGTGCTTTGGGCTGTGGTGAACAAGCTGGGGGCGATGAAAGGTTGATTACTTGGCCCCATGGGTGGCATCCCTGTTGTATATTGCTGAGGTTGGCCAAAGATGCTAGCACTGATTTGGGAGATGGGTGGATTTGGAAGGCTGGGTTGGGGAGCAGCAGCAATAGTGAAGGGGGTGAACGGTGAGGTGTTTTGGGTAAAGGGGGTTTGGAGCGGAGAGGTATGAATGAAGGATGGAGTGGTGGTGGCTGGGTTGGCTTGCGGCATGGAGATTTCAACTTGGGTGGATGATGGTATGTTTGGGTCTGTTGGGTCATATGGATTGGCTGGAGGCTCTTCTTTTGGAATATATTAAGGATAATTTGGATCATAAGAGCCTATGGGTGGTGGCAGCTGCCCAAACAACGGGTGAGATGGATCTGATAATGGAGGGGGTCTTCCAAAGTCAAAGGTTCCTACATTGTCCCTTCGAAAATTAGCCATGATTGTCTCTTTGTTTTTGTCTATAATGGCGTTTACCAATACTGCATCTCCTGGTTGGTTCATGAAAGCTTCAATGTCAGTAGGTGATGGCATAGCTTGCTCTGGGCTGAAGGATGGCTGACTGCTCAAGGGGGGTGAGGTTGTTCAATCCAAATGATAGGGCTCCATTGTTTCTTTCTTTTTGGCTATGTGAGTGACCCGTGGCATGAAAAATGCTCCTAGGGATGAGATGCAATAATGCTGATGGATGCAAAAGGGGGAAGGCTTTTCTATGCAAATGATTTCCTAGGTTGAGGCAAAGCTATATGATAAAACCTAAGGAGGATTGGGTTGGGGATTCTAACTTCAAAGATATGTTGTCAAAGCACAAAAGGTCTGCTTTCCTATGTGCAAGCTTGGTGGTGATTGTGTCAACTTAAGGATAGATTGATGATCCTTTAGGAAGAACACGAGATTGACCACTTGTGGATCCCAACCTTTAGCTCAAGGTGATGAGGGATAACAAGTGACAAAGCTAGATTACCCTAGACAAAGCTCTGTTAAAGGGATAACCTTGGTGAGATTGGTGGATTTGGAATATTTTAAGAATGGCAAACTTTTAGCAAGGTGACAATAATTTTGAAAGCTTAGATGTGCAGGTTTTGGATTGCTGGCTAGATGGTTTGATTCTAAATGAGATGGATGGGCTAATAATGCTTAAGGGGATAACCTAAGATGGCTGGCTTTTCTACAAAGATGACTCTAAAGTGAAGCTTATCCAAGAAGATGGGGAGAAACAAGGGTGTCTAATCATAGAAATCATGCCTAGTTGGTAAGGCATAAGCAGGATTAACTCCTGGACGTTGGCTAAATTTGATGGTGTGCTCTAACCAAGCCTCTTGAAGTGCTTCGTCGGTAGCTTTTACCTCTGCTTTGTGGAGTTTGGCAATTCATGGGCTTGGTGTTATTTCTTTTCTCTTGGCTGAAAGTTCTTGGTATGCTAGAGATGGCTTGAGTTTGACCTTGTGAAACTTCTGTTTGGGTTTGGGTTGTTCCGACATAAATTCCTAAATTTGCTTGGCTTTGGGAAAAATCTCAGTTGTTTTGCTTCAACTTATTCAACTTCTAAAATAGGCAGTGACTACGCTAAGTGTGCCCTAAGCTAGGATTGACCAAGTTTGGCAAACATTCATTCAATAAATAAAAACAAGCAATAGATAGGAATAGCCAGATAGAAGTTTGTGGTTCTCTGAATGTGATACCTGCGTCGAGGAGTGTGTATGTTCTACAAATGTTTCGATCAGTCACTCCAAACACATTAACATCCTAGATGGTTTTCTGCAAGGCTGACAGTTGGTTTAGCTAGGGAGTCCTCGATATACGCAAGGTACGTGAGGCCCAAATCTGTAGATGAGACCAAAAGGATGTCACACAGCCGAGAGGAGCAGTAACCCACTTCTCCTCTTTCACTTCTCAAGGGTATAAAGTTCCTTGAGGCTTAGCCTAAATGACAAAATCTTGATCCCAAGAGAGGTTTCTTTCGATTCACCTCTTAATTCTTATACTCCGCCAAAACGCTGGAGTTGAGGTCGTCCAAGGGGTGATGAAATCCCCAAGCAGGCCTCCTAAAAAGAAACAAGGTTTTGGATCCTAATCTTATGCACCCAAGATGGCCTCGAAAGACGACAAGGGGAGAGAAGACTTGGATGACCTTGGGCTAAAAAACATGCTTGTTCTTTTACCAACTGACTCTTGTATGTGCTAATCTAGACTTTGCAAGCACTCATGTTTAAGAGACAATGTTCAATTCCAACTTGAAGCACCAACAAAAGTAAATCGATCGAAGAATGCAAACAATAAGAAGATTTAGGGTCAACAAAAGCAAACTCGTGCGCCCGGAGGCCCTCCACGTCAAGTATCGATTGATTTTCTTTAAGGCATTCAAGATTGAGTGTGAGTTTGTTTTAAGCCCAAAACAAAAGTGTGTGAGATTCGATTTCAAGCGCGCGCCCGGAGGCTCTCCACGTCAGTTTTTGTTCAATTTTAGTGACCAAACTTGAAGTGTGATCGATTTAATTTAGAGTTTTGGCCATTTAAGAATTTTGATAAAGTTAAAGCAAACGTTCAAAGACCAAGTGAGTGAGTTAGATTGTGGAACATTTAACACTTTTTTCAAGTAGACCCATCCCCATAAATGGCGCTGAGATTGCAACCAATGGTTAATATTTGATGGGTGATTAGAAAAGAGGTGAGTCCAAGGAACTACTCAAATTGATTTTTGTAAATTTGTATTTTAACTTAACAAAGTTTCTTAAATGTCCAAAAATCAAACTTTACCTAGATTGCATCTGGAAAAGAGATTTGTTTTGTTCAATTTTAGAAGCTCCAAATGAAGTGTTTGATATTGCAATGGTTAATTGATCCTTGCCAAAGATTGGATTTGTTGTTTTAAGCATGCATTCCAAGGAAAGTTGATTTTAATCCATGGCATTCAAGAATGTGTTTTAACAACATTCATTCAATGGAAAATGTGTTTAACCATTTAAGTTCATTTTTTAGCAACATGCATTCAAAGACAAATGGTTAAACATTCAAATTCATTTTTTAGCAACATGAAAACCTGCAAGAAACATGGTTAGTGGTTCCATATGTGCTCCAACCTGCAATGAGACAAAAAAAAGCAATTTAGTTAGTTAGCCAAAATCTTCAAAAATGAGAGCTTAACAATGGGAAAAATTTTTTTTAACTTTTTTTGTTGTTTTTCCTACGCGTAAAAATGCTTAAAATGGTCTAAATCCTACGGACGCAGGCAGAGACGACAGTCTATCAAGCGGAGACGTCAAAATACGTAGATGCTAAAATGCGGAGACGCTAGTATTCAGAGACGACAAGTCAGATTTTTCGGTGCAGAAAATATGTGACAAACAAAGATGTCGATTTGCCCAAACGCTGATTTTCACAGATGACAATTTTGGTTAGCAGCGGCAGAGACGACAGAACAGGTTGCGGAGACGACAGTGTAGCTGGCGGAGACGTGGATTTGCGGAGACGATAGTTGAGGATGTGCAGACGACAGTCTAATGGAAGCGCCAACAATAGAAAACTAGGCGGAGACGCCAAAATGCAGAGATGTCGATTTGGTTGCGCAGACGACAAAGTAGCCGGTGAAGACGATAGTTTGCAGGCGCAAACGCCAAAACTGCAGAGACGACATTGCGCGAAAAAAAGTTGAAAAACGCGAATTTTTTTTAGAATTTTTAAATTTTTTTGCTATTTTTGGATTTTTAGATGGTATTTCTTCTTCCTAAGTGCGTTCTTTAACCTGCAAAAATAAGCAAAACACCCTACAACACACTCAAACAACAACAAACATTAGATGGTTAGAAAAAATGACATATAGATGAAAATGGATGATTAAATGACCCATACTGGGGTCCCACCGGGCGTGCCAAAATGTAGAACAAGAATCTTAGTGTGCAAAGAACATTAACATTAAAGCAAACATTCACAAACTAAAACTATATTCACATATGAGATTAGACAAAAGAAACAATTAAGGAATGCAAACCCAAAAAAGGAAACACTCCATGCTTCCTTGATTTTGTAGATGTGTCCTTTGATGTGGATCTATGCTCAAATGCTCAAAGTTGCTTCAATGGTGGAGATGGATAATAGAAAATTGGTAGCTTTGTGAGCTCTCAATTTGGCATTATAAGAGTATGGGTATGGCTTTGGTTCTCAAAATAGCATGGTAACTTTAGCTCAAAGATTGTTGATGAAATGGCTTGGGATGGGATTCAATTTATAGGCCAAGGGGTAGAGGGATGGAGGGCTTAGATGCAAGGATGGATGAAGGCTTAAGGAGGGCTAGGATGCACTCAAAGGAGAGCACATGGATTGTGCTTGTTTAGCACCAATGGGAAGGTGACACTTGTCACAAGGAGGATGAGTGTGAGAGGGTAGGGTAAAGGGTTGGTTAAGGGCATGATGAGTGGGGTTGAGTATGTAAGAGAGGTGTAAGAGGAATGAGTGTGGAAGAGGGAAGAGTGTGGAAGATGGATGTAAGAGTCATGAGTGGGCTTGTAAGAGTCTTTTATGGTTTGTAAGAGCACTCATGACTTGGTGGTTGGGATTTTTGAGGGGAGACTTTAATTTGGTTTAGGAAAGTCTTAAACTTGTTTAAGGAATGTGACAACATTAGGGGGTGGATTAGGCTTGGGTTTAGGATTAGATTAGGGATGTTAGAGATGTACAAGTGGATGGCATTAATGAGGGTGGGTGAGTTAGTGGCTAAGCTTGGTTAGTATGGGTGGATGGGGTGGATTAGGCTAAATGGAGGATTAGAGATAGGTTAGGAGTTTTTGAATTTGAGGATTTCATTTATCAAATAGATTTATTTAATAAATGGGGATTTTTGGAATTAGATAGGAGAAAAGGATTTAATTGATAAATAATAGATTATTTGATTTATCAATTAGGACTATAGATCATTAATTAAATTAATCAACTAGGGGATGACAAAGGATTAATTAAATAGAAATTTAATTAATAATGCCTTTTTAGATAACTAAATAGGATTACTAAAATAGTGTAATCAAATTTAGGTGTCTACAGATACAAGATAGGTTGAGAAGAATCAACCTCAATACTTATGGCCTCTACCAAAATTTTCTTAGCATCTTCAACTATCTTAAACTCCTTATCTCTCTCCTCTCTTAGTTTTTATTGTTTAGCTTTTTTCTAGAGGAGTTCACCAAATGTCTACAGTTGGTTTGGAGTAAGTTTGTAAATGTCCCAATTGGGGATTACCATTTCCTCATCTAAATCAATGTCTTCCTCTATCTCCTTTCCTTTCCCAAAAATTTTGTGCTCAGTTGAACCTTGGGCTCAACTGTCCTTACACTTATTGCTTTTGTATCTAGAATAGAAATAATGGTACGACTTGCAGTAAAAATTGATATTGTACTAACTAGAGGAATACTTACAAAAATACTTGATGAAGCCAAAATTATAGAACCTAAAATTGGTGTGCTTACAACTAAAGTATCCAAAAATGATGTTGCCAGCTTAGTTGATGAAGAAGGAGTATGTAGCTCGGTAGATGAAGTTGAGGTTACTTCTATCAATGATGTGCTAAGCTGAATAGGGGCAAAGAATGATTGGATATTTGAGATGTCACTAGTCATCACAATCAAATTTGTTGATGCTATCTCCACACTTGATGTTGACATTAGCTTGCTTGGAGAGTAAGGAAGTGAGGCAATGACTGTTGCAGCTATCTTGACTGGGTCAATCTCATCATCATCTTACTTTTCTTCCTTGGTAGCCTCTTGCTCCTTTTATTCTTCATAATCAACTGTAATGAAATGAGTTGATCCTTCATCATCCTCTTCATCCTTGTCTTCGTCATCATCATCATCATCTTTTACATCAACTAGAAAATCACTTGGTTTGTGAAGATGATAAACATTTTTCCAAGTGTTTGTTGCATTCTTCACAACATACTCAATATCCTTTATCAAAATTAGACAAGTATTGAATTTGAGAGTCAATTCCTTCATTCTTCTTTAATGACTCTTTCACCTTTGCATTTGATATGTTCGGTAATAACTGCCTTAAGGTTTGCCCATATATGTCTTTGACTATTTACATGGCATGTTCCCATCTTGGCTTGATTTTGTCCATTAAGACATTGGGAATCTAAGAAGAAAGCTAGTCAAGGGAGTACTTCCATTGTCCCATCTTATCCATTACCAGATCTTCTATTTTCTTCTTCTCTTCATCTATTCTAGTTTCATATTTTAAAGCCTTGAAATTCGTTATACTAGCTCCATCTTTCAATTCCTTTAGCCTATCCTGGAAGGTGGGTGAAGGTCTGCTAAATATGATGTCTCCTCCTTCTTTGTCAGCTTTCTTTCTCGACCTCCTGGTGAATACAATAGTGGATGGTTTTGCTGGCTTGGTGATGATCACCTTTCCTTTCTTCTTTAATGGTTCTTCTTTTTTAGATTCTTCCTCATCCTCTGCTTCTTCACCTTGCTCATCCTCACATTTTCCCTCATTTAAAAAGAGAGGTGTATTTGATTTCAACTTTGCAATCCTTCTCTTTCCTTTGTTGACCACTTGAGGGAGCTTTATTTCAAGTTCAATCCTAGCCTTTTCTTCATCATACATTCCAAAATATGCAACCTTAGGATCAACCAGCTCATTGACAAGAGCTTCAATGATGTCGTTTGTTTCATCAATATTGACCTCATAACCAAGAGGTTTTACCCACACAATTCTAGGCCTAATTGCCTGAATGTACACCTTGTCACTGTCCACCCTGAATCATACATCATTCTTATAGCCTTTAACTAGCTTCTTGGGAATTTTGAACCTATTGCTCATTTTCTCATTAAATGCATTGAAGTAGTTGTCCATAATACTATTGTAATTCTCACCCATCTTGGCAATATACTCATTTATTTGGTAAAGCATAGGCATATCTTTTCTCCAAACTACAGTGCCTTTAGAGGGGAAAAATTTATGTAAATAAAAGAATAGGTAAGTTAGCAAAGAACCAAACTTGCATGGGTTGTTCTTTGATGTCCTTATACTTTCCATGTTCTTGTTGAGCTATTTCAACAATAGGTCAGCAAGGTCGTATGATAAGTTATTTTTAACCACCTTGTATGCCAAGTCCATGACTTCACATGCACACTATTCAGTCTACTTGAACTGTATATCTTGTGCACAATAATGTGAATTCCAAACTTTAAGTCTGCATTAGTGACACTGATGATTTTCATTCCCTGTCATCCCATTTAGCTAGGGTTTTCTTTTCCAATTCTTCTCGACCTAGGTTTTTTGTCATTTTGGCTTTGGATATCATTGGAAGGCCAGTGATTTGATGAATCATCTTCTTAATTATCAGAAATTTTTGTTCTAACCATAGCTACCAATTATGCACCCGACTAAGGATAAACCTAATCAATTTGATTTGAAATTCATGGGGCATATGAGGGATGTGTGTCAACCCTTTGGTTTCCAAATGTTGATGCTCAAGTTTTAAGACTCCATTCATGCATAGCTAACCTAAGGCATCATCCATTTCTAGTGTACCGATTTCTTGAATAACACATTTGAAATGAGTATGAATGTCATTGATCAGAAGTACCTTGGGAGGAATTTGGGATTACAAACTGCTTGGATCTAGGGTTTTGGAAACCACAAGAGTGAGCTTGAAATCTGACACCTTCCACTCAACTCCAAGAACTGACATGTTAGATCCTTGCTTAACCTTGCTATTGTTAGATGCCATTTTCACTTAGTAGATCATGAGAATTTGAAAAAATTTTGCTAGAAATTCACTCAAATTGCTTTGATCACACTGAAAATTGCTCTTCGCAATAGCACTCAAAATTTCACATTAAGAAATAAATTTGAATTCATGCCTTTTGTTGAAATTTCACCATTAATGCTTGGTACAAAAGTAGATATGTTGACAGACTATCATCCACTACTTTGCATTGATCACTCAGCAAAGTCTTCATGACTTGGTAACCATATGTATCTTCATTACTCCCAACCTTTCTTGATAGAGTCTATGACCTGACCTTACTCGGTAGAGAAGGTAACTCGGTAATAACTGGTACCGATCTTACTTAGCAATCCCTTTGTATCTTGAATACAAATTTCGATCTTTGTTACCTTTTAACTAGAACTAATTTGGATGTCATCTTTGATAACCTAGTTCTAGTTCTCTCTTGAGAACTTAATTAGAAACAATAGAGTCACCCAATTCTTGAGTGACTTGACCATCATTTCTTGAACTTGTGTCCTTGGTAGACTCAGGAATCCATTACTATTTCATCTACTTTTGGATGTTATTAGCTTTTTCCTTCTTTTCATCTTTAATTCCACCAGTATTTATGCAGCTCTTGGCAAGATGACCAAGTTCTGTACAAATGAAACATCTTTTTGTAGTATCTTTTTTTCTCATATGATGTTTAACACAATTCATACCAATGTGTCCAAATTCTCCACAATAATGACATCTACACCAAGTATTGTAGTTCCAACCAAATATTGCTTTCACAATTTTCTCTATTGGATTTAATGTCTTGATTTTGTATTATGATGCCTTCTGTCCATATTTCTTACATTTGTGACAATTGCCTTCAAATCTTGGTTTCTCTTTACATTCATTAGCCCTATAACCATGCTGATTGCAATTGTAGCACTTTCCATTGAATTTTTCTTTTCTATTGCTCCAACATTTGTTTGATGTATGACCTATCTTACCATACTGATTGCAAGTAGGTCTTTTATTCTTTTGAGCACCTTGTTTAGAAGATTCACCTTCTTCTTTGTATCTAATTCCTACTTTGCCTTTTTGTCTATAGAGATTTTGTTCATTCAACCGATTCATGTCCATTTGGGATTTCATCATTCTTTCATTGATTTGCCTTTTAGAGTTTAGATCATTCTGTAGTTTTTTAGTTTCAGATATTAGATTCATGATTATTTCATTTGCATTGGTGATTTGATTGATTAAGTCAATCTGCTAAAGGGATAGATGTTGAATCTCATTGTCTTTTCCTTCCAACTCTTCTTTTGTTTTGTTTTTCTATTCCATGATTTCACATAGCCTTACTAACTAGATTTCTTGCTCTCTTCTTAGTTTTCTTACTTCTTCTTTGATTGCATTATTTGCTTCAACTTGGCTACTTGAAGGATGAAAGTCTTCAATTCTTCCTTCAATGTAGAGATGATCATTCATTTGATTTGCAAGTTCCTTTCTTCTTTTCAGGGATTGGGAGAGTTTCTCTTTTTCTTTCTTAAGTTGGGAAATGGCCATTTCCAAATCCAACTTTTCATTGTCAATGGGTTTGTCAAATCTGAATATCTCCATGGTCTTGATCTTTGCTCAAGCTATTAAACTTTCTCCTGAGAACCACACAGCTCTGATACCAATTGTTGGAAATATTCAAGACTATGCTAAGTTACTGAGAGGGGAGGGATGAATCAGTAACTTCTAAAACTTTAACAATTTCAATTCTTAATCCAACCATCCAGTTAGAATTTAATTCATCACATCCGATCTAATTACATACATAAGAAACTAAAAACATGAAAGAATTCATAATGCTTTGACACAAAGATTTGGTGACCCAGAAACCTTCCAATTAGAAAGTAAAATTGGGGTGGGGATGATACCCATAAACTTCAATACTATAGTATAAAGTTGGTCTATTAACGCTTACACTGATCACTTCTAACGATTTTCCCTATTAGGAGCAATAAGGACTACTAGGGCCACCTTCTAAGAGGGTTTTACAAACATACAATGAAGTATGCACTCGGTAAAGAGATTTATAAAAGATTGTTAGGTCTACCTTGTTAAAGGATTTGTTGGTCCACTTGTTAGGATGAAGTAGTAGTAGATCTTTGATTTGCAACTTGGTTTGTTGAATGAGATTCGTTTGTGTACTAATCACCTTTCTGTGATAGATATGTATCTGCTGCTCCTTATACTAATATGACCTTTGCAATTCACTCTTCTTTCTGCTCTATTCAAATTTTATTCGATGGCATTCCATAACTTACACATATGCATACATTGATATCATACAATACATTATATAAACCAATCCAATTTACATAATTACAAAGTCATCCATCATACAAGTTAACACAAATATTAGAAAGTTGGCCCACATGAAGACACTCGAGTTCTGAAGACTCACTCGGTAGACATAGAAGCTCGGTCCATACTAATCACTTTCAAGTAGTCTTGAACTTGGTTTGCACTAGTGACTCGGTAGATATTGTGCAACTTGGCTTAAACTGAATCACTTGATTACTCGGTAAACACTATCACCTTGAGCTCAGTATAAACTAAGTCATTTGGTTAACATAGACTGGCTCAGTTAACACTAGATTTGCATAACATGAACTGCGAGCTCAGCAAGCACCACACTACTTGGTAACCATTGATAAACTTGGGAACAACTAAAATGCATGATTTATACTGTTGGACTTCACATTAACTGAATTTTCTCAGTAACCACTGAGATTTTTCCAAGGGACTCGGTAGTAGCTGAAATGCTTGGCAAACACTATAAACTATACAATAAGCTCGATAACCATATACAATATGAATAAGTGTTGTCACTAATGACAAAATTGACTAACATGTCAACACTCCTATGTTGGAGATACCATGTGCATAAAAGAGTTGCTAACTCTTTTGGTGTCAACAAGACAACCATATGAGTATGCATACTCCTAGGTGTCTATTTAATAAATAATAAAATAATACATTAACCTAAGTAAACTTAAGTAAAGTGTAAATAATAAATACTGATTTACACCAACACCCCCCCTTAAGTGCAACTTAGGGGAATGCACTTAAGCTCACAAAAGCTAGGATGAAAATGCATGATGGGTCTCGACTACTAGGCCATTTTAGGTAACCATGTACAAAATGCAATGCAATCTCTCATAAAGCAAAGAAAGAGGGAAAACCTCAAGGAAAAAACCCTCCTCCAAAAAGAGAGATGAAAATTAAGATGCATGGATGGATGGAGTAATCAAGACCCCCCATTATGACATACATCATGTATATACAATAAAGAAGTATGAGAAGAAAAAAACCTCATAAGATGAAAAAGTCCCCCCTTAAGAGAGAAGAAGAAGAAAGGAGACAAGGTAGTTCCCACCCCCCCCAAAATGTAGAATGTGAATCAGTGATAGCTGCTCCAATGTAGAAGCTAATCCATGACTATTGAATAATGTTCCTCCCTTTTGGAAGAAACAATATAATAGGTAAATATAAGATGCTTCCCCAATGTGTAGAAAGAATCTCGAAGATGAATGGTGTCTCTGAAACCTGCTCAACTATCCCTGTGTTGATACTGATGGTCACCCCTTCTAACACTATTGAAAAGAACAAGTGCAGATCTAGCAAGGATAGATGTAGAACATATCCCAAAGAACCAACTATCTCCTCAAATGACAAAGAGACCTTCTACAACTGTTGTACATAAGGATCCACAATCATACCAACCTGGTAAGACTGATCATGTAGAGAATGGACAAGAGGGTCAGAGTGAGCCCTCTTAACAACTAAAGAAGGATATTCTTCATCAAAGAGAAGATGTATATCATCAATGATGTCTCCCAAATTTGTTATGTGTGACTCCACAAACAAACCTAAAATATTTGTTATGTATTCATCCCCTGATGCTGGAGTTGGAAGACAAGGTGTACCCAACTTTACTGAATTACATGGACCTATCACTGTAGCAATGTATGCATGTGGAATGTGCTGATGCTGTGACCACTTCCTGCATCTTTCAATAGGATCCCACATTACTAAATCTATTGAATCACTATCATTAGTGTCACTATCAATTTCCACAATGCATGAAGTATAGAGAGGATTAGAGGATAAGCTAGGTGAATTTTCCTCAAAGTGAACATTCCTCTCTATAAAGATTTCATGAGTCTCAGGATCCATAAGTCGATATGCCTTAACACTATCTTCATATCTAATGAAATTACAAGGCCTTGGTTGTGGTGCCTTGCATTCCTGTGAAGATATGTTTTCCCATGTTGGACAACCAAAAACTCTAAAGTGTTTCACAATTGGTTTTCTATTGCACCATGCCTCAAAAGGAGTCTTTCCATCTAGGGCATAATGAGGAGACCTATTAAGTATGTGATTGGCATTGCTTATAGCTTCGACTTCAAGTGATGGATCAAGAGACTTGGCTTGAATCATGCAACTTGCCATAGACTCAAGAGTTCTAATCCTCATTGCTGCAAAATTTGTCTTTTTTAGACTAAATGCTATTGGATTCTAAAGATCAACACCCTCAAGTTTACAAAAGTCTCTAAGTCTTGAGCTCACATATCTACTTTTATTTTCCATAAGAAGAACCTTGATGGATTTCCTTGATTTCTTTTCAACATGACTCTTGAAGGATAAAAACTTATCAAACACTTCATTCTTGTGATCAAGAAAGTAGACCCATGTGTAGCTGGAAAAGTCATCACTAAAAGAGAGGATGTAGCAACCCTTGCTAATTGATGTCACTGCAAAAGTAACTACTAGAACTATGTGAACCAACTCAAGAAAAATTGATGCTTTTGAAGACTTCTCTTCTAGATGCATATCCATTGAACAAGTTGAACATTCACCCTTAGAAAAGTTGATTGTAGGTAGACCTTTGACCATATTGTTTGAGCAAAGTTGATGAAGATAGAAGAAGTCAAGATGTCCTTACCACGCATGCAATAATTTACTTTGTGAATGAGGTTGTGTCAACAAGGCATGTGAAGGAGAATTAGGAACAAAGTGGGAGAAGGAATAATGCCTCGAGTCATGATTTACTTTACCCACTACAACCAATGAATCATTTTTACGATTACACACCATTACAGAATCAGGAAGAAACTCAACTTTATTGCCACCTCCATAGTGAGTGATTTGATAAATTGAAGGGAGATTAGAGATAAGGTTAGGAACATAGAGAATGTCTTTGAATCTCCATTTTCCATCTTTGCATGTCCTTTCCCTTCAACTTCCATTTTTGTATCATCACCTACAAAGATGTGAGGTACCCTAAACTGCTTCAATGAAGAAAAGTCTCCTTTTGAAGAACCCATATGATATGAGGCACCTGAGTCAAGAATCCATTCCCCTGAAGAACTTGAATTTGCCACAAGCGCTTTCCCTTTTCCCATTTTTTTCTTCCTAAGTAAGTTTTCCAACTCATCTATTCTCTTAGTCTTGCAATGATGCTCATCATGATTCAGTTTCTTGCAATATGCACAAAATAGTTTATCCTTCTTATCATTGTTTCCCTTCTTGTTGGAAGAAGAATTGTCTTGCTATGAGGAGGAATACTGTTGTGTCTTAGATTGTGATTTTTTCTTCCACTACTTTTTCTTGCTATTGGTAGAACTTTTTCCACCTTGATTTGATTGGTTCTCATCACTAGCCACCAATGCTTTGGTCTTTGATGATGTGAGAATTCCCATATCTATCAACTTGGATTGTTCAAACATCAACATTTTTGCAAATGCATCAAATGTAGGCTTAGTGAAGGCACTTCCCATGGTCAACCTGTGAGTGTTGTAACTCAAAAAAAAAGATGCATACTTTGAAAGTAGCCTCTTCAAGATGTGATGAATCAATCTATCATCTTTTATGGGATTACCACAATCCTTAAGTAGTGCTCTCAACTCATTGGCTTTGTTGATATAGTCTTGAATTGTGTCAAAATTCTTAGGATCCAATAGAAGTAGCTCACCCTCAATTTGGAATCCCTTTTCCTCATCCACCTTACCATACAAACCTACAAGTTTGTACCAAGCACCCTTGGCTTCCTAAAAGGTGGAAATGTGGATGAAGAGATCTCTATGATCACAACTCCTAATAATTCCTAAAGCCTAATTGTCTTTGATTTTCCAGTCAACTATTTCTGTAGCATTAGTTGGTTTTGTAATGGTACCATCAACATATAGATTTAAACCTTTTTCCATTGATCTACTCCATACAATATCTTTCCATGTAGTGTAATTGTGTGAAGTGAGAAGTGGAGTTTTATGTGAACCCATGATGCAAAAAATTAAAAGAGTACAAAAGAGAGACACAAGAACATAAGAAACACCATCCCCCCCCCTCCATATTCACTCAATTAAAGAACCCCCCCAAAAATAATGCTTTTGGCACTTTATATGTAGTGTGTTTACAATAGGCCACTTGTCAACATGTACAAAGTGGACTTCTAATTTTGTTGTTTACAACTGCCTTTTGAGGTTCAAATCTGGTACTAAGCTCTGTAGCTCAAATGTACAAAATTTTTGAAGACTAATCAAAGCAATACAATTCAAAAAAGGACCTAATTCTGAAAGTGGTATTTTTGGCCACATAACCCTATAACCTGATTGCAGATCTAGAACATAGAAAAAAAAATTAAGCACTTTCAAAAAAAATGGAACCTGAAAATGTGTCCAAATGAGCCTGTACTGAGCGTTTGAAGTTGCAAAATGTAGGATTAGATAGGTATAGTTGCAAAAAGGTACTATTTTAGACAAATCTATGCACCAAAACCAAGAAAGAACAACACCACTAAAAAGTTTAGGAAATTCTACCCAAAATATATATAAAATAGCACCAGATTTAGCATCCAGATGACTGAGTTATGGCCTCCCAAAGTGAGACTATCAAATAAAAACTAAATCTGGAGAGGGGTCTGATCAGCAAACTGTGAGGCTAAATTTGATGGTCAAACAAACATCATGACAATGTATTCTAGGTTGCAAATGACAGTCAAATGACCATCAAATTTAAACCAGAAAAAAGTGATGTCAGCAAAAGATTTCCTCCTAGTTGATATGGCATTATGGAGGTTGATGTTAGTAGTACAACTAATGACATTAGCAGTATAGAATCCTACATGGCATGGATGATGTGGCACCTATGTGTCTACTAATGAGGTAGGGTATGTGGCAACTGTGATGTGTCGAAGTCTGACGTGGCTAATTGTCATTGGGCCACGTGGTGGCTAAGCAGTAATTGAGGTGTCGACGACTGTCTGCCACGTGGTGTGACTGGGTAGGTTTGTTCAACATGGTAGACTGCTAATAGTCATTACTGATGAAGCTCATGTTCATGTGAGCTGGCATATCTAGCATAGGTCAGAGTCCAAGTCAGCGTTGGGCTGGCTGATTTTAACGAGCAACAGGCAAGGTAAATCTGGAAATGTTTTAACAGATACGTTGACTTTGTCAGAGGGCCAGTGACAGGTTTAAAATGGTGACAGTGCCAGTGGTTGGGTTGACATCATCGATGAAGATTGACATTGTTGGCGATTGGAGGCTTCGAATGACATCCAAGGAACTGTTTGTGATGGTCAGACCAGAGAGTTTGCAACAATGACCAAAGAGGAGGTGTGCTCACTAAAATATATTCATAGTGGTCAGCTTTTAAAATGTCAGTGGTGGGAAAAGTTAATCCCACATTTGCAAAACAATAACCTTCTGCAATGTTTAAAAATTGAAGGTTGCGAATGATGAAACAAAGATAGTGCACTAGTGATGGGTTGTGGTCATCGATCAGTGATGTGTGAAGACACCTAAAAAATAAGGAATATTCTGCTATTTTCCAGACTCGAAAGAATATTCCTCTATAGGGGCCGAGACTTGACCACCTGGTTCCTGCAAAAAAAAATTCTCTGTAGGCGTGATAGCCAATTGTTTTTTGAAAATATTCTGAAAATTGTAGAATAATGTAGAGAAATTATATATTTGAAAATCAAATGAACAAATCGAAAATAATCGTACCAAATTTACAAATCAGGCCTTCGTGTGTCGATTTGCAAATTTTTTTTCCTCAAATTTGACTATGGCCTAGGGTAGGAAAATTTATAGTCAAATTTCACTGAATCAACGTTCCAGACGTAATGGCGAGGTTCACTTTGGCTCTAGACACTCCCAATGACTACAATACTCCAGATCTAAGTCGAGGTCCTCCGAGAGGTGAAGCAAGAAAATGGTCTCCAATAGCTATGTGAACAGAAATTCCCTCAGCTCTGATACTATGTAAGAATTTTCCTTAGGGAAAAATCACTCAAGATCAAGGAACTCAAGCACAAGCACAAAATGGACCAATAGAGTATGATCAAAATAACAATATGAAATTGAATTCGTGTAATTTCATGTCATGTACATACACACTAGGAGTGCCTATATATAAACATTTCTAAGATGCATCTAGAATGTCTCTAGAAAGAGCTAGGAGATAAGCATGACAACTAAGAACACATCCACCAGAAGTGGATTATCCTCCATTGTGCATGAATTTATGTGCATCAATGAGAGGATAAGTATGACAAGGTGTATCTCATGTAGAGATGTTGTAGACACCATGTGCTTAATTAGAGTGCTAACTCCTGTGTTGGAGACACCATGTGCATAAAAGAGTTGCTAACTCTTGTGTTGTCAATAAGACAACTCATATGAGTACGCATACTCCTAGGTGTCTAACTAATAAATAATAAAATAATGCATTACCCTAAGTAAACTTAAGTAAAGTGTAAATAGTAAATACTAATTTACACCAACAAAAGTTTATTAAATTTCAATTGTAATTCGTTTTGAAATATATCTTAGTTTACAATATGCTTATGATCTAATGGGTTATGTAAATGTTTGATGTAAATTTGTAGCATTCTTTGTTTTTCATTGAAGATTTTGATAAGAATGAGATCAGGAAATGAATATTTATATTCTTCTTACAAAGTGTTAAGATAGATCTGATAAATAGATGTCAAATTCATGTGAAGATAATAGCCCAATGGATAAAACACTAGTCATCCATAAAAGTTGATCTAGTTTGGAATGTCTCTATAGTATAAATCATTTATAAATCAATCCTTTTATGTTTTATTGTTGTAGATCTGAAAAGTAAGCCTGTAAGCATGTACTTGATTCATGGAGTTCTAGGGTTTGACAAATAGTCATTTATCATCTCTATTACAATCCTAGAATTAGAAGAAAATAAGGCAATCATCTATTATTTTGGAATTCATGTTGAGATTTTGGATTTTAAAGATATAAAGAGTGAATTCCTAGGTACACGCACTTGAATTTTGCAGAGTTCAAAGTGGAGAAGACATCACAAAGTCTTGTTAGTTGGTCCTTTTAATTTGCATCCCAGAATACCCAATATGGTTTCTAGCTAATTCCTATGTGTTCTCATCTTTTAAGAGGTTGTTTAAATTCTATCAAATCAAAAGCCAACAATTCCAATGTTCATATCAACCTCTTTCTTGGCCAATTTTGTAGCCACAAGAATAGTACCACCATTGTCAAGTCTAGTCACTAGGTGAATTAGTTCTTTTGTGATCATAGTAGGTTTATGTCTTAGCCAAAACATCTAGTCATGAATCTTGCTTAATATAATCCTAATCCATTTAGGCTCTTCAAACTCCTCATAATCAACATACTACAAAAATTTCAAGTTCTATAGGTTTGCATACTCTAGTTCCAGGGTCTTATAGACAAGAGAGATATTTAACTGTGACTGTCATAGTCCTTGTTGGCTACAAGATAGTAGGAGTGCCTATAATATGCCCTTCAAACTCGACACCCGATTTATAGTTGTCAAGATATCAGTTATTGGATGCAAATTGAATAAACCACATGTTTACAATAGACCAAGTTGTAGACAGTAGATTGTAGATTGGTGTTCATAGAGAGCCATTAGGTATGCAATAATCATATTCCACTCGACAATCAATTCAAAGGTCAAAGGTGATGAGCTTTTTTCTGTGGGGGATTCTAGGAAGCATGTGTAATGACTACATCACTTTTCTCTATTGGATTTTTTTGATCTGGTGAAGTTTGCAAGACTATGTGCCATTTGTTTTATTTTTTGGAACTCCCATAGGGAGACCCGAGCAACAACGACAGTAGATCAACACTATGATTTGGTACTTATTTCCACTATATGGGGTCATTTTCCTTGGTATATGCTCACAAGTTTTTTTTTATATCAAAAGATCTTGTATTACATTTTTTTTTCAAGGTTTTCTTTCAAGAACTTTTTCTAGCATACATGTCTATCATCCAATGGACTCTACTTTGTGCTAGCTAACATGGTCCTACTGTTACTGCAACTCAACATTTGAAGAAGGTTGGAAATGATAGTACCTAGTTTCTATTTGGTTCACTATGGTAGTTGTGGTTGTGTTTGAAGGGGATTTTTGGCTATTTGATAGTCAATTTGGAGTTTTTTGTTGTTGTAGAATTGATGTATAATCATGAGTCTTTTTGGCTTGTAGTGCTCTCAAGATATTGGTTGGTCTCTGGATTTTTTTATGGATGAAATTCAATTGACATCATTCATAATATAATAGTTGTGTTGGAAATATAAGAGGAGTAACTAAGAGGGGAGGGGTGAATCAGTTACTACTAAAATATATCCCAAATCTCTTAGATGTCAGTACAAATTAAACTCTAAAAAACTGAATTGTTAACTGTTTTCACTCTTTTGAAGTGATCCCTGTTAGGAGCCAACCCTATTAAAGGTTACAAAAACACATTGTTAAGTGTGATCCTATTAGAGGATTTAATCACCCTATTAAGAGTGGCCTTGTTAGAGGTCTTTAGACAATTCAACAAAACTACCACCTTGTTAGAGGATTTTTAGATAGTTGTTAAGCCAACTCTGTTAAGAGATTTAGATCACTGCTACAATGGTTAAAGAGTAACAATGCAATGACCTGATTTTGATGCAACTAAATTATTGATTATAGATCTCTGTTCTGGCTTGTGAATGATCCTTCCTGATCGAATATATCCTTTCAGCTCCTTAAACACATCCTTCTTATCTCCATATTTGCTTCCTTAGAGCAATTCTCATATCTTTAATATTATACTTCTTCTTCCCACATTATCCCACAACTTGACCTTATACTTAAATATTTTCTATTGTCAAGTCAGCTAGAATACAACTTAGAATAATTAACATTCATCATCTCAATCAGCTAGAATCAATAGATAAATCAATTAAGCTTAATATACCAAAATAAGAAAATCCTTTGTTAGCTGACCCAGCTCGGTAGACATTAACTCAGAAATGATTTCCTTGTGTTAACACTATAAATTTGCAAAGATCCTTTCATAACCAATTGATCTTGGTTAACACTGGTTCCATCCAATATTTCTTTCATTAACCGAGTGAGCTCAATTAATACTCATCTTCTACAAACTTTCCTTCAATGCTCGAGTGAACTTGGTAGACACTGTCTTCTGAACGAGGCAAACACAAGAATGCTCGATAGAAATAGAAAATTGTCTTCACTACCCAAGTAAGCTTGGCATACACTGACTGATAATGATATGACATTTTTTGTAACATTAAAGACAATACACAATTAATCAATTGTATCCAACAATCTCCCTCTTTGGCATTGATGACAACACAACATGTTCTAACACAATAAAATTTTGGAAAAAGATTAAAGTAAGGAACATATCCTTAGTTTTATTTTGAGAACTCCCTCTGTCAGTGTAAACTCTTCAGTTTCTCCCTTTGTCAGAAAACTTTTGTCTGCAACAACTTCTGTCAAGCTCATTCTCCGTCTTTGTAATAACAAAAATTTCTATGAGATATGACAGTAAACTTCTCCCTCTTTGAAAACACATGCCAAAGACAACTCTAATAATATCAATACACCTTACGTATTGATTCATTTGCAATATGCCCTTGTCAATACTGCATCAACTGATTGATCTTCAACTTGCTCTAGTTGATGCATCACTAAACTTCATTTAGTGAGCTTCAAATAGGGGAATGACCCCTAGCTTACCTCCTAGATACATAAATGCATCCTTAGGTAATGGCTTGATGAATATGTCTACAGTCTATTCTTTTGTATTTACATATTCCAATCTGACTTCTTTGTCCTGCACCAATTCTCTTAAGAAGTGATATTTTATAGCAATGCGCTTTGTTTTGGTATGCACCATTGGGTTCTTTGATATATTGATTACACTAGTGTTATCACAGTATATGACTACTAGATCCTTGATCTCTATCTTCATTCCTTCCAATAGTTGTTTGAACCAAGCAATGTTAGAACAATTAACTATTGCTGCCACATATTCTGCCTTTGTTGTGGATTGATAGATACAATTTTGTTTCTTGCTTGTCTAAGACACTAGTCTTTTACCAAGAAAGAATGCTCCACCATTAGTACTTTTTTTTCATCAAGACTTCCTACCCAATCAACATTAGTAAACACCTTCAAGTCCAAATTGTTTCCAAGTTTGTACCATAAACCATAGTCTTTAGTACCTTTCAAATATCTCATGATTCTCTTGATTGCCATCATGTGATTTTTTTTGGGATTTTTGTTGAAAATCTTGCCACCATACCAACTACTAATGCAATGTCATGCCTTGTATGTAGTACATACCACAATTTTTCAATCATTGATATGTATGTGGTCTGATCTACTCCTTTGGAATTTTCATTTGTTGAAAATATAAGAGGAGAAACTAAGAGGGTAGGGGTGAATCAGTTACTACTAAAATATATCCCAGATCTCTTAGATGTTAGATTAAATAATACTCTAAAAAACTGAATTGCTAATGCTTAGCATACACACATTTAATGTTGTAACTTGATAAATACTAAATATACTCTATAATGAATTAGCTTTGTAGATCTTAAGATGTTATTAGTGATTATCTTTACTTTAACTTAATTGCAAGCATAAAAAGGAAATAGCATGAACACATTTGACTCCAAGATTTTAACGTGGAAACCCAATTTGGGAAAACCACCAATTGCAACTAGTTACTATTTACACTCTTTTGAAGTGAGCCCCGTTAGGAGCCAACCCTATTAAAGGTTACAAAAAAATACTATTAGGTGTGACCTTGTTAGAGGATTTAATCACCTTGTTAGGAGTGGCCTTGTTAGAGGTCTTTAGACAACTCAACAGATCTACCACCTTGTTAGATGATTTACAAATAGCTGTTAAGCCAACTATGTTAAGAGATTTAGATCACTGCTACAATGGTTAGAGAGCAATAATGAAATGACCTAATTTTGATGCAACTAAATTGTTGATTACAGATCTCTATTCTAGCTCGTATATGATCCTTCCTAATCGAATATATCCTTTCAGCTCCTTAAGCACATCCTTCTTATCTCCAGATTCACTTCCTTAGAGTAATTCTCAAATCTTCAATATTGTACTTTTTCCCACATTATCCCACAACTTGACCTTATATCTTTTCTATTGTCAAGTCAACTAGAATACAACTTAGAGTAATTAACATTCATCATCTCCGTTGGCTAGAATCAATAGATAAATCAATTAAGTTTAATATGCCAAAATAGGAAAATCCTTCATTAGCCGACCCAGCTTAGTAGACACTAACTCAAAAATGATTTCCCTGTGTTAACCAATAGAAGTTTGGTTAACACTGCCAACTCACAAAAATCCTTTGGTAACTAAGTGATCTCAGTTAACACTGGTTCCATCCAATATTTCCTTCATTAACTGAGTGAGCTCAGTTAACACTCATCTTCTACAAACTTTCCTTCGATGCCCGAGTGAACTTGGTAGACATTGTCTTATGAACTAGGAAAACACGGGAACACTTAGTAGACACAAAAAACTGTCTTCACTATCTGAGTGAGCTCAGCATACACTAACTGATAATGATATGACATTTGTGTAACATCAAAGATAATACACAATTAATCAATTGTATCCAATAAGTTGGGGCTAGGTATTGCTTCATAGGTTAGCACATATTAAGCATCATGGATTTTAATCCTCCTTTGGTTTTGTTGATTCCAATTGTAAATAACTATTATTTCTATTAAGAAAATGAGTTTTGAAGGGGCCCTAAAATCCTATGCAAAAGAGCTAAAGATATGGCAATAAGAACCTTCAAACATCAGCACACAAAAGATAGAGCCAATACAGGAAAATCAACTACCAAAAGATAGCACAAAAACCAATCTGAAACAAAAAGACACAAATTGACTAGGGGTAAAGATAGCAAACATGCATCATCCCATTTTCTTTATCATTTCAGTGGCCTACTCCTCCAGCTCTTCCATCTTCTTAGCAACATCTTTGATCTGTTTAATTTTTGAGGAGACCCCAAAATACATTTTCTTTGTGTTGGCCATGGTTCTTCTTCTCATTCCTTCCTTGTTCTTAGCCACAAGTCCATGATCCTCAGCAACCATGACAATAGCTTTATCCCCTAGGTTGCCTTCCAGTTTAGTAAAGAGAATCTTTGCATGCTCATTAGAGGCTTTGAGGATATTATAGCTATGTTTTGCTTTGTAAATAACTATTGTTGTATAAGATGTGATTTAGGGTTTTCTTCTTGAATTATCTCCCTAATGAGCATTTGAATTATATATATATATATTGTGTGTGTGTGTGTCTTTTCCACTTTTGTCGAGAAAAAAATTATTGCATATGCAAATGGTAGTGTTGCATCACCTTGTGTTATAATCAGATGCAAGCAGGACCCATGTTTATGTTTATTGATTATTAATTATTTGTGGGATTATCATAGGAACACTTCTATTAGTTCTTTGTAATGACATTATAAACTTTTATTAGGATGTCAAAAGTTGTTGGCTTAGTTATCTCTGTGTTTGCTCATTCTTCTTGACTTATTTTGAGTTTAACAAAGTCAATTTAGGCTTGTTCTTCAGGATTACCCAGTGGGTGTTTCAATAGGCTTAATTGTGATTTTAGATGGGTTGGGCTCCCTTTCAATTGAATGATTATTTTAGGGAATTTTAGGATGTATTGGATAAGTTTAGGATCCACCTTATTTTCCCCTTGGATGTAGGAGTCACCTAGTGACTCTAGGGTCACATTCTATACATTGTCTCTACATGCTTTTATTCATTTCTAACTGGTGTGTTGGATTTTTATTTAGTAACCATAAAAGGGTTGAGGGTGTCTTGGAAGTCCTATATTGAAGCTAGGAAGCTCATTGGTCAGGATAGATGGACAAAAATGAGATGAAAACACAAGTCTAAGATGTCTGGGGGACTAGGGTATGAAAATCATATACTAATACAAAAATCAAATATGTGAATGAAAAGAAAATGGATGCATGGACATATATGTGTCCCAAAATGATTTCATAGTCTCTTTTAGGCATCACTGTCTACTTGAAAATATGAAAATTAATACAAATAAGTCAATCAATAAAATTTTATATATAGAAATATATCTATTTGAAAATAAATAAAAATAAGAAAAATATAAGAAAAAATGAAACTTAATTAGCCGATAGGCTTTCACCTGGGCGATAGCCCACCGGGAATTCCTCACGCTGCAGCTTCCAAACCGGAAATTTGTCATCGAAATGTTTGTTACCGATCAATGTTGGCAGATTCTCTAACTCACAACGTCCAAACAGGGTTGCAGAGGAAACATTGGTCTTTGTGAGACACGGAGATGCTTTCAGAATTCATGGTGGAGTGAACAGATAATGATCGCCATTGCATTCTCCATCAAGAATAAAGGAAAAATCACCACATCCAACGTATTATCCTTGAAAATTTCCAGGTACATCGCCGTGTTTACTGGTGGCTCCTCTGACTCCCAATGTCCAAACACTCGGTGAAAGGCATGTGTTCCACGTCTGCCATCAGCTGTCTCCACCACCGCTTTACGCTTGTAATCTCCCACAAATCATCTCTCCTGTAGATGAGGCCATCAAATATCTTCGCATTAAGGGAAGTGGAGCCTCACGTGCCGGTGGACTACACAATGCATGTCTTCGATCTGGAGGACTACTTAAAGGGGTTCTACATTATGCACCCACTCCTGAAGATTTAGTTGCTGACATGACAAAAGATGGTATGCAATTCACTACAAAATATGCCTGAGCAATCTGAATTTGTGATTCATATGAGAAGAATTATATATTTTTTGCATCGGGTGTTCCATGCAAATATACAACCCCTCTTCAGGGGCTCTTGAAATACACTTCATTCCTCTTCGCCCCAGGTTTCCGGGGCCATGGAAAAGCTGGATCTTGACAGCCGACCCGGCGAACATAGAGTACCTGCTGAAAACCAGGTTCCCCAATTTCGGCAAAGGGGAGATTTACAAAGACACGTTTTGCGACATGTTCGGCGAATCGGTTCTGCTGCAAGACAGGGAGGATTTCAAGCGGCTGAATGTGCCAATCACCAAGGCCTTCTCCTCCGCCGCCTTCCGCCACAGTGTGGTCGGCGCCCTGCCGGCTGTGGTGGAGAAAAATCTTCTCCCCGTCTTCACCCACACCTGCGAGAAAGCCCAGGTTATTGAGCTGCAAGGTGTGCAACAACGCATGGCTCTTCGGCGCGGGTGTGGAGCTTGATTGCCTCAAACCGGGTGAGCCCAGAGTTCCCTTCTTGGAGGCCTTCCTTGAGGCCACCCAGTGCATCATGTCTCACCTTCTCATGCCCCCTTTCTGCTGGAAAACATTGAGGTTCCTTAACGTTTTGTCTGGTTGTCGGTTTCTAAGAGCGAGAGACTCGGAGGCAGAGTAGGTGGGTGCATAGTGTGGCGAATGTTAAAGGGGTTCTGCCACCTCCCAAGGTGGGTGTCACCATGGTCGCCCTTGGCCTTGTCATTTACATCTTCAGAGGCCACGATAATTTGGGATTCTGGTATTTGATTGATGGGTTTGTTGTTTAAATGGTCTTTAATTGTATAATGAATGATGGGTTTGGGGTCTTTAGTTGAATGATGTTTTACTCTTTCTCTGATTATTGGTTTTTGGTCTTTGATTGAATAATTATGTTTGTGGGTTTATGGTCTTTGATTGAATGATGCTTTGAACATGAGCTACCATGCAATGGTGGTGAATGAGAATCAGGTGTATGTTTTTAGCGGTTGTGGCCAAAATGGGCAGTTGAATTATATGTGGGTCAATCTCTGTGTATTTCATTGCAAGATTCACAGGCTAGATATTCACTTCACACACATATTTGTCCATTCATAATATATGATTGTCTCAAAATACCCGTGACATTCACATTTAGTTCTTCTTTTTCAAAATATCTACCCCACTGATTTAGTTCTTTCCTTCTTTGCAATTCATGTTGATTTAGATTCTAGATATGGACACCTATCGGCTGTACTCTTGGACCGTCAAGGGGTACAAGCGCTAGTATATGTTCAATTATAAAAATAGGAAAACCTAAGAGAATTATATGTTCAACTATCTTAGTACAATCGAATAGCATAAAAATATGAACTTGACAGCTATAGAATGGACTGTTTCCATCCCCATGACTGTTTCCATCCCCAAATCAATGCAGTAAACAACAAACATAAAACGGTGTGAGCAAAGAAACAAACAGATCAGACACCGTGCATTTCAGTCCGCCATGAAACAAACAAGTAAAACCAAACAAAATTCTTCAAAGAAAAAACCCCAATTCCAACTTCAACCCAGCTAGCAAAGGCCGGCATTGCCAAACTATAACACCCTCCCTTGCACAGTCAATCCCCTCCAAATCACTTCCCCTTCACAATGTCCAACCCGAATCTGATCCTCTCAATCGTGATAACCCTAACCCTAATCTCCCAAACCCCCGCACTGACCTTCAATCTCACATCCTTCACCCCAAACTCCCCAGAAATAAACTACACAGGCGACGCATTCACCTCCCAGAACGTAATTCAACTCACCAATAACCGGGTCGACGGGACCCTGAAAAGCAGCGCGGGTCGTGCAACTTACCGGCACTTGGTCCGTCTTTGGGACTCCAAAACCAACTCCACGGCAAACTTCACGACTCACTTCGAGTTCATCATCAAGACCCTCAACAACAAACTATATGGCGAAGGAATGGCCTTCTTTCTCTCTCGCCCGGTCCCCGAACTCCCTTACAACTCCACCCACGGCTACCTGGGCCTCCTCGACCCAGCCACCGATGGGAACTCCTCCAATGAGGTCGTGGCCATCGAGTTCGACACGTTTACGAACTATTGGGACATCGACATGGACCACGTCGGAATTGATGTCAATTCCGTGAGGTCCGTAACCACGAGCCCGTGGCGACTCGCTGGGGGGCTCAAGTCCGGTCGGAAAGGGGAGGCCTGGGTAGACTACCGGGCCGGGCGGATCTCAGTTTTTGTTTCGTTCAACGGACAGAAGAACGAAACACCCACGATTTATTATGATGTGGATTTGAAGACCCTTTTGCCAGAGTGGGTGACCATTGGCTTCTCAGCCTCAACTGGTGAGTCTCAAGAGATTCACAATGTGATATCCTGGGAGTTTAATATTTCTGACCTCGGGGGTTCTGCTAAGAGGAATGGGAATTCTGTTAAAATTGGGTTGTTGATGGTGGTGGGGTTTGTTGCGGTTTTGGGCGGTCTTGGGCTCTTTTGTTGGGCTTTGTATAGGAAGTGGCAAAGGGAAGATTTGTGCGGGGAGGAAATTGATGTGGAGATTCAAGGGCAGCTTGCGCCTGGGCCACGACAATTTAGTTATAAGGAGCTTTGTGGGGCTACTAAGGGATTTAATGAGAAGTTGGGTCAGGGCGGGTTTGGAGGAGTTTACTACGGTTTGTTGCCCGGGACCAAGCATCCAGTTGCAGTTAAGCGCGTAGCCCGTGGATCTCAACAGGTAAATTTTTTTAATTTATTTTTTGGTTGGAAAGTGGTATCTAAAATGTTGTGTCTAGGTTTGATTGTGTGAGTATTTTTTTCATCAACGTTTTGCATCATGCTCTGATCCATGGCCACCCTTAAACATCACAGAGGAAAAGATTAAGCTTGGAAAAAAGTAAGTCAACTGTGATTTAACACTTTTAGCTTATGAATGATCATAAACAACATTGATGAAAAAGTAATCCCACAATTAAATCCAAAAGTAGCATTTCAGATAATACTCATGGATTGGAAAAATCTACTCATTATTATGGAAAGTGGTGTTAATTCAAATGATATTATTATATTTTTACAATTATGTCGAAATCATTTAGTTAGTTTTTAGGTTTATTGATTAACTTTTTAGATTTATTGATTAACTTTTTAACATCAATGTGTGGGATTTCTAGAGATTGCAAGGATGTGTATGATTGGTTGAGTGTCAAGGATAGTTATGATTGATTAAATTTTGATTATACAACTATTTAGCCTCATTGTTTCCTCATCATATAGATTTGAAGTTCTAATTACAAATGGGCACAATAATGATTTGCTTCATGATTAGTTTTAAATTTATTTATATTTTACGTGTTGAAAAAAAATATAGTGGTACATTAATACTAACATACAAAATGGAATTTTCACAGGGGAAAAAGGAATATATATCAGAGATCACCATCATCAACCGATTGAGGCACCGAAACCTAGTTCCACTTCTTGGTTGGTGTCATGAACAAAAGGAACTTCTGCTAGTATATGAGCACATGTCTAATGGAAGCCTTGATCGCCACTTGTTTGATGATAATTATATAACCATGGAGTGGAGCCTGAGATACAAAATTTCTTGTGAAATAGCATCTGCTTTATTATACTTGCATGAGGAATGGGAGCAACGGGTGGTACATCGAGATGTGAAGAGCAGCAATATCATGTTGGATGCCAACTTCAATGCAAAGCTTGGGGACTTTGGTCTTGCTCGCCTAATGGAACACGGACAAGTTGATTCTGCCACCACTGTGATTGCTGGCACAATGGGTTACCTTGCACCAGAGTGTATCATGTCAGGGAAAGCTAATGCACAATCAGATGTGTATAGCTTTGGGGCAGTGGCTCTAGAGATTGCTTGTGGGAGACGACCAGTTTTTGATGAGGGCAAGAAAAGAGTTCGTCTAGTAGACTGGGTTTGGGATTTATATGCAAGAGGGAGACTCTTAGAGGCTATGGATGATAGATTGGATGGAATTTTTAAGGAAGATGAAGCAAGGGCACTATTATGTATAGGATTGTGGTGCTCTCATCCAGACCCAGATATTCGACCAAGCATGAGGCAAGTCATTCGATGTCTTAGATTTGAGGCCCCCTTGCCAAAATTGCCTTCTACGTTACCTAGACCCATATATGCACCCCTCATGGACATAGTAAGGAATGAGAATTGTGTTTCAACCAAAATCAATCATGCTAGTGCAACCTCTACAGGATCAACTTCACCATGGACAAAGACCACCTCTTCTTCTTTTAGTTCAACTACCTCTCATTCTAATAAGACTTTCTTGCATAACCGGTCTTTTAGTTCAACTACCTCTCATTCTAACAAGACTTTCTTGCATAACTACAAATCAAATTTATTTTGATATACAAGTTTATTCAACAAAGGTTGCATTTGATATTTGTACTTCTTTAATTAAGATTCGAAATTATTTTGATATATATTTATTCAATAAAGGTTGCATTTGATGCTGTTAATGGTACACAATGAAATTTGTTTTTTGTATATTCGACTTCACCTTACTTATATTTGAACACAACTTCGTACATTAGATATAAATATTGGATCCACATGTCTAGATATTCATTCCCCACATTATTAATAATGTTTTCTTATCCCAAGTTAATCTCCTAAGATGGGACAAAGCTTGTACTCCATGGAATTGACCTCTAAATTAAAATTGTAATGACTCCCACCCATTTCATTCCTACCGCAAGTTGAATCAATAGATATTTCACATAATAATCTACATGTTTTTTTTTTTCATTTTTAGGAATTTGATATTTGTTTGATAATACTCTAGATTTTATCAATAAGTGTTATTCTAGGAATTCAATGTAGTCATGGTTGAAATATTTAATGACAATAGCCTAATGAATAATCAAACATATAAAACTCAAATCAATTTAAATTACAATGTGTCATGCTCGGCTTTGAAAATGTTAGGCTATAATTATTTGATCTCATATGGATCCAACATGTGTATTTAATGTTTTTTTTAAATCGTTATATAAAGCTAAAATATGTCATGTGTTACTTAAATGTAATTCTTTTAAATGGTCTAGAATGGTGTTTATATAACAAGTTGTATCCTTTCGAATATTCTAAGTCAATTGTAAAGAGTTGCAAAGCTTGATACTAAGTGTAACATGTTGTCAACCATATGTGTAAGAGGGTAAAGGCTACACAACTCGTTCCCACTTTTCATCACAAACGGATCAGATGAAAAGTGGGGAAAAGTTTGTTTTGTGGCTTCAAAGCCAAGGCTTCCATCAAAGCCTCCACATGGCTTCATTCAAAGTCATGTGGAACGGGCTTCGATGGAAGCCGCAGGCTTTTCTCAAAGCCCTTGCCGCCCACGAGGCTGCTTGGGCTCCTCCACATGGCTTCGTTCGAAGCTATGTGGAATAAGCTTCGATGGGAGCCAAGTCATGGGCTTCCTACAAAGTTGCAAGGGCTTCCCACGATGCTACAAAGGCTTCATTTGAAGCCCTTTAAAACCCTAACGAAAACTAAAAATGGCAGTTTCTAAGTCATTTTACCATTTTCAAATGTCATTGTCATGGTGATGGTTTTGCAGTAGTGGTTGGAACAAAGTTCGTGACATTTGCAGTTACACCATCATTCCAGATTAGCATTTTCAACCTCCTTCGAGCATTCAGCGCATCAAGTATGTTCATTTTTGTATTTTAATGAATATTTAGTTATTTTGATGAATTATTAGTAGTTTATTTTTAATATTTAGTTAGTTTTATGAATTTATTTAGCTCTTTTACGGGTATTTTGTTATTCCTAGTATACAATAATTAATTTTATGTTTATATGTTGTATTTTAGTTTAAATGTTAGAAAATGTTGTTAAAATTTTAGTTAATGGAAGAAATATTATATGTTTGGTTTATTTAAAATGCTAGGTAGATAAACAATAAAAACCAAAAAAATGATTAGATTTAGAAAACCAAAAATAGGATTCACATGTAGAAAACCAAAAATAGGATTCTATGTAGAAAACTAAAAATATGATCTAAGATGTAGAAAACCAACAATAGGATTAAATGTAAAAAACAAAAAATGATTTAGAATTCTAGATGAATAAAAAATAATAAAAAATTACCTTCAATATCTAGAAAAACTCTCTCATCACTTTCTCTCTCTTCTCACTTTCTCTTTTCTCATACTCTCTCTTCTCACTTTCTCTCTCCTCACACCTCTCTCTTCTCACTTTCTCTCTACTTAGACTTTCTTTCTCTCATCACTTTCTATCTCTCCTCATACTCTCTCTCTCTCTCTCTCTCTCTCTCTCTCTCTCTCTCTCTCTCTCCTCACACTCTCCCTCTTTTTACTTTCTCTCTCATCACTTTCGTAATATTAACATTAAGTTCCCCTTATTGTAATATTAAGTTAACATTTAGTTTGCATGTCGTACCCATAGATGGCATCACATGAGCAGTTTCAGGATTAGGGACATGGAGAGGGTTAGGGACATGATCAAGGACATGGAGAAGGATCAGGCACATGGAAAGGGATAGGGACAGGCTTAGGCTCAAGCTCAGGATCAGGGACCACCTGTTGATGTATCATCTATCCACCCTCGTGTTCCTGATATGTCAACTATAGTCTAGTTTTCGACTACAAAGACTGCTAGATTGAGATCAACTATTGAGAGATCTCAGGATCATCTATATAGAGGTACATGTCAGCAAATTTTGATTAGTCTTGAGGAGTTGACAGACAGACTTAGATCATAGTCTACATTTACACCACAGTTTGTAGATAGGATTTTTGTTGAGCTTAGAGGAGAGATCTCGATTGGTATATCCTTAGACCAGATTCAAAGCCTAGTTTCTAAGGAGATTATCAAACAAGAGGCCTTCCCATTTTATGAGGGGAAGACCGAGGTCAGAGCATATCAGGTTACTAGATGTGTTGTGCCACATATTGCTTGTATGATATACCCTCGATTCCTAGCAGCACATGGTCATTATCCTAATAACGACCAAATTCCATTATATTTTGCCCAACAATTGTATGTGGAGTTCCATTTGGGGCACCACGTCAACTATTTAGATATTCCAAGATATCATGGTCAAGAACACGATAGAGTTTGTGATCGTGAGGCATACCATGAGATAGCTCGTGTCATTCCTCATCATCGTACATTGGTGGGATCTAGGACCCCAACAATGACTCCGGTGATGGCTGCTACTGTGGATAGAGTTGTCATTGCTTCTGAAAGGGAAGGAGTTGATCAGATATGACACATTGCATCTGTTGCTAGGAGCATTACATCTGACATTGTGGGCAGATATCTTTTGAGTAGACCTAGTTAGCACAAATTATCTTCTGAGGAATCATTGAGTACTACACTTCCCACTGATGAGATCTATAGTTGCACGTATTCCTATCCTAGGAGATATATGTGGCCTCACTAGAGAGCACAAGCATATGGAGATGGCCTTGTATCTTCTAGATGATCTTTTACATGCATATTCATACATCACAAATACATAAGGGATGCCTTTATATAGTGTCGCAGAGACGATTTCATAGAGGCCTATATTTTGAGCATCCCATGACATGCCATCAGGTCATGCACACTAGAGTACACATCACTCTGCATAGGAATTTGGCATTGAGCACTCTACACAACTCTAATACTCAGTAGTGTAGAACTCAACACTCAGCTCAGCACTCAGCACAACAGTCTGTTGTAGGCTCCACCCGAGGGGACCTTAGGAGTTAGTCAAGGTATTTCTATTTCTACTGATGGAGTTGATGTGCTTGATTGGAAGTTACGAGATTTGAGTCAAATTCATGTTCCTAGTGCCATAAGATCATACATGGACATGTTGCTATTTCAGTCTACTGACTCTACACCACTTCCATCCCAGCTTCTTAGTCCTTTGCACTCCTCACTATTTCAGAGGATTGAGACTATTAGAGATGGAGTTTCTGTTGATGACACCTTAGTACGTGTCACTGATGACCTTCTTGCTCCTCAAACCCAAGTACACCTCTTTTAAGTTTCATTTTTACAATAACAAGTTTCCATGAACAAACTTATAATTATGTACTCATATTTCCAAATGAATTATATTTTTGTAGGCACAAGTAGCAAAGCATGCTTCTTCCAGTGTGGGCTCTGATCATAGTGGGGGGAGAGATGTTGTTGATGCAACACCTACTACTCGTGGGGGTACAAATATGATGTATGTGACACCCACTAGTGCTCAGGGAAGTTTTAAATAGAAATTTAAATTAAGTTGAAATTTACTAGATATATGTGCTAACATATTGCTATATTTTAGTTTGCAGGGCTCAATTAATACTCCACAGACACATGATCCTCATGATTCTCGATCAGACGGTCGCTCTGTTCGTATGCATCTAGATGCCTCTCTAGTTTAGGACACATGCACATATTTACTTTATCATTGATTTGATCCACACACACACACACATTGATCTTTGCACACATATATGTGTTTATGATTCTTTTTTTTTTAACACGTGATTGGTTTGAAATTTATTCAATCATCAAATATATTTCTAGTTTATGGTCTGGATGTGATCTATACGTATTTCATTTATGGTTAGACATGCGTACATGATTGCTTCAATTTATGATTAGAAATATGATATATGTACATGTTTCTAGTTTATGGTCCATGTGATATACATGTATTTAGTTTAAATGGTTAGATATTTGTACATGATTGGTTCAATTTATGATTATCTAAATACATGATATTCATGTTTCTAGTTTATGGCCCATGTGAACATGAACATGTAAGTACTCAAATAACATATTTAAAATGAACATGTAAGTGCATAAATAAACTCCTAAACTTCATATTTAAAATGAGCATGTAAGTACACAATTAAACTCCTAAACTTCATATAAAATGAACATGTAAGTATTCAATATAAGTCCTAGCAAGTTACACATAAAATGAACACATACATGTATACACTCGATATAAGTCCTAGTACGTATCTATTTGTATAAACACATGTACACATGTCTAGACACATATAATGAACGTATATGTATGTATGAAATGGATTAAATTAAACATATGAAATATGAAATATTCTAAGCAAGTGATCTACAAATATGAAGAATTAAATGTAGCAAGTCCTAGAAATATGAAATATCTAAGAAAGTTCTACAAATATGAAATACATAGTCAACTGGTTCCTAGTGGTTCCACGCACTCTAGACACATATAATGAACATACACATGTATGTATGAAATGTATTAAATTAAATATGAAATATGAAATATCTAAGCAAGTGATCTAGAAATATGAACTATTAAACGTAGCAAGTCTTGGAAATATGAATTATCTATGCAAGTTCTACAAATATGAAATACATAGTCAAGTGGTTCCAAATGGTTATACACGCTCTAGACACATATAATGAACATGTACACATGTATGTACGAAATAGATTAAATTAAATATGAAATATGAAATATCTAAGCAAGTGATCTAGAAATATGAAGTATTAAATGAAGCAAGTCCTGGAAATATGAAATATCTAAGCAAGTTCTACAAATATGAAATACATGTCAAGTGGTTCCACATGCTCATTGAGAATATTTAATATTTTCTCTTGGTCCTAAGTATCTAATCTCCACCTGAAACATTCACCTTTATGTTTAATTGGATGTAGAGCAATGGATGTAGCAATAACATGGTGAGTGTATTGAAGCACTTTATTGTCAGGTTGGTAATCAACAAAGTGAATTCCATGTTTCACTAATTTGTGTTGCCTAAGATATGTTCCCTCCAAAACAACTGAACCTACAAACCATGCATTTGAAATATAATTTAATGTACACATATGTATGTAATAAATAAATTCATCATTTAAATATAAACACACATAATTTAAGTTAATGTAATGCACATACTTGTAGGGAATAACATTCCATTACTTTCTTCAGGTTTAGTTAACTTCATCCTTTCAACAGTGCAACACAATAAATAGAATTTCACTCCTACGTTTCCAGACTTGGCAATAATTGCAAAGACTTCGCCTGTACACACAATTTAAATATCATACATATATAAATTATGAGCTCTAGATTTTTTTTGTAACACACACACACACACACACACACCAATTCGAACTAGTCTTGATATATGGTTATAATCAGTAGAAATCAAAGGAATGTCATTAAAGTTTTCATCTTCATCTCAATTATTTGTATCAGTAACAACAAGTGGCACCGAAGTCCATAGACCTACATATCCATGATCCTAATTGATGCACTCATTGTAATTCTCAGCAATGCAATAACAATAACAACAAAATAGTCTCTCGTGTACAATGTCCAATTGTGATGATTGGTACTCATAACAGAATGTAGGGGTCATGTTTTTTCTATCCTCTTGCAATCATGCATAGTTTTTCTATCCACACCTGAAGACACATATTTAATATATACACAAAAACAAATTAGAGACAAAATATATATTCACATGTCATGTGTGTATAACTTAAATTAGATCTAAGAGAAAATACATATACATGTATGTGTACATTTACCTGATATCTCCCAAAAGACTATGCATGGTACTATTTGACTCACTCTTGACGATACGCCAACCTCATTTGATGCAAAATGTGTCTTGCACCATTCAACAACATCATGCACATTATTTATACAGACTCCCCTATAATTCATTTGATACTTTCATAACACACGTTTGATACAAGGTCCAACACCATCATGTTCATCTTTTCCATGTCCAATTTCAAAGAAATTCCATACATGTGGTAAATTTTCATCACAATAATATCGACAACATGCATAAAATGATCAAGATTATTTGAATTGTGCAGCACAACCATCTGACCAAACATAATGTGTATTGATACTTATGCCTCTTTCTTTGATATATGCAAACAAATTCTTGAAACAATGTTCTACATAATGAATATCATGTTCTTTATCATCACTTATGTAGAAGTGATATTATTTTTTGATAACTTGTGCTTCAACTATGCTTTGAATATCATCCAAATCTAATTGTGCATGACAATAGCACACTTGTATCATAATAGTAACTTGATCTGAAAAATAGTAGTATGATTGAATAGCCTTTTGATGAACAAATGAATAGTTTTCTGCAAAGTCAACAACTGATAAAATGGTTCCAAGGGGGAAGTTATATCTAAGTGTTTGAAATTGTTGTTCTTTCCACTTTGCAAATTATGCATGACGAATATATGGTTGTATCAAACTTTTAAATTTGTTTGGATAAATGCTCCAACACTCATCTCCTCTTCAACATATTCTAATCTTTTCGATTCTTTCCCAGATTTAGTTTGATTCGTTACATACTTGTAACACTTAAAAGTTATCATTTTTGTGACATCAATATCTTCATTATTCAAAGGAAAAAGAGCCAAATTAGACCATGTGTTACATATTCCTCTTATGCAATTGATTTGACCATCAAGATCATCTATTTTTTCACATAAAATAGATGAGATGAACTCACTTCGTCCACTAGGAGGGGCATTTTTATAACCAAAAGTTTCTTCTATAAATTTCTAATAAACTTGATAGTGGAGATCAAATTCAATATGATAACGACAACAACATGTTTCAAACACTTTGTTTCTCCTAACATAATATGGCTTCAATCTTTCAAATAATGTTTGCCCAATCTTTATATTAGGATTTGAACTACAAAATGAGACATATATTTCATGTTGTGTTATGTCCAACCAATGTTTTATATAATGTTCATAAAAGGTAAGGTATAACCCTATGTCTGAGAACATCTCTAGTATTTGATGAAGGACAACTATTATTATTTCAAAACGGTTCATAAAAGGTAAGGTCTAACTCTATGTCTGAGAACATCTCTAGTATTTGATGAAGGACGACTATTATTATTTCAAAATGATATTATCAAAATTTTGATTCTATCATCAATCATATTACTAAGAGGAGCTCTACACATAATTGACCAATTTCCTTCCAAAGTGCTATCATCCAAAACCATTCTCCTCTTAATATATTTTGATATGGTTTTTCTACTAAAACCAATATGTGATGAAATTAAAGATATTTGTCTATTTTGGGGTATACTACTACCAAGAATAGATTGCAACATAACTCTTCTTGTAGTGCTCTTATCTTTACTTCAAGTTTTCTTCCCTATAGAGCTCAAACCTTTCTTAACATTTTCAACAATATCACTTTGCATATTAGAAAAATTTCTCTTTTTTGATGTTGTGTCTACACCTAGCAATTTTAATGACTCTTCCAAGTTTTTCTATAAAAGAACACAAGAAAGTACTTGAGTTTTTTCAAGTGTTTCCAAAACATCAAATTTACTTGCCATATCTTTTACTATCTTATTCATACCTCATTTTTTGGAAAGACTTAATGATTTAATAACAAAAAATGATTTCAATTTATCCACATCCATTGTAAGTAAATGATCTAAATTTCTATGACTAATAATTTTCTTTACACTTGTGGCTAGTATTATGTGTTCATCCATACCAATTTGAGAAACTAATCCTAACCCTTCTCTATGTTCCATTGGTTCAAGTCGTGAATTATCTTTTCCCAAATGTTATGTCCTAGATTGTCATGATTCAGATCTTCTTCAACATGTATATTCTCATCTTGTGATTGTTTTTTAAGACCTACATGCATATAAATGAATACATTTAGAAAATTAATTATAAAATTGCAAATATACACATCCATATGAATTTACACATGTATATACCTTCTCTTCTTTCTAAATAATTTTATAAAGTTTTCTCACAATTTCTTTGTTTTGCATTAGTTGATCTATTTCTTACAGATTTACTTTGTCTTCCTTCTCGTCCCATCTTTGATTTTCAAAATATTTTGAATTGTCAAGTCAGTCTTGAAAAAACTAACAAAATATTTCAAATTGTCTTGAGTCTTCTTCCTTTTTCTTCAAAACAATGAATTCCTTGTAATATTTTTGTGTATTGATTAAAAAAATGAGTCTACAATTGTTTTTTATACCAAACAAATTAGTTTTACAATTTTAGTTTGGGTTGACAAGCAGCTTCAAATGAAGCCCCTAGCACCCAAAATGACTACCAAGGGGCTTCGTTTGAAGCCCCTAGGCACCCCAAATGCTTGCTAAGGAGCTTTGCTCAAAGCCCCATGGTAACCAAATAGGTGCCAAGGGGCTTCGACTGAAGCCCCTTGGCACCCAAAGCGGCTAAGGCACTTTGATCGAAGCCCCTTTGTCTTAAAAGGGTTGGCCAAGGGGCTTCGATCGAAGCTCTTGGCTACATAGGGCGCTTTGAACGAAGCCCCTTGGCCCTTCCCACACAGCTATTCTTGGCAGTCAAGAAACAACCCAGGGGGCTTCGAACAAAGCCCTCCCTAAAAAGTAGTAAACCACCCAAGTGGCTTCATGCGAAGAATCTTCACTCAAAGACCTAAAAATGGGCTTAGAACGAAGTCGTCTTCGCAAAAAGCCTCTAAAAATAGAAATTTCTCAGATTATGCCTAATTTCTATCAATTTTTGTTCTTTTGATGACTCAAACAAAGGCCAAATAAGTTTAAACTCTGAAACTAAGTTTAGAACTATGTTCTCCTTTCAATAAGCTTTCCAATTAATATATTTTTAGCATATATTGTGTTTAGTTTTATTTTTAATTTTATTAAACATAGGTTTTTTTATCATTTTAGAAACCTCCATTTGAAGCCTTGGGAAAAATATAGAAGTAAAGAATTTTATTTTTTTAAATATGATCATCAAATCTATGTGTATTATCTTTTGAGTAAGTCAAGAAAAACTAAATTTCAATACATACAAATCAAGTTATATCGATCAAAAGCAACCTATGTCTAAATTATCGTTAGTGTCACTTTGTCACTAAATAAAACCTATAATTTTTCACAAAATTGAACAAAACCAAAAAAACTTGCTAGTTATTGATGTTACTATTCTAGCCCAAAAAGAATTTTGTAATTATCCTATTTTAAAAAAAGTTATGTTGATCAAAACACCCATCACTTTTTGAAAATATCAATTTTTGTATAAAGCACTTCTTAGAGGAGATTAAAAATTTGGACTTCAAATGAAATTATTACAAAAAAATTAAAAATATTGTTAGAAATTAGATAGAAAATGCTAAAAATCACTAGTTTACTTCATCATCAAATTCTTTATGGTTTTGTCGTAATATGCATTTGAAGATCAAGTTGTTGTTAAAAATATCTACTTTAGTGTCAAACTTGGCCAAAAAGTGGGAACCATTACCATGGCCTTACCCTAGAATAATTTGGAATGAATGCAAAAGATGATATTTTAATTAATATTCATGTGGTCGATACTATGATATTTTCTTGATGTGTTCAATTTGTTGGATTACGATCAACATTCCCCTTTAGAATTTGTGGCATGGCTTAACAGCCTCCTATGTTCTATAAGTCTAGTGGTTGTATCAAGCATTGATAGGTCAATCTTTTTGGTTCAACAACAACCCTAGCTTGTAACAAGTGGTATCAGGGCTTGGTCACAACTTTGAATCTCCTTGGATAAAGTTGAGGTTAGGATTGTTGGATCAACCATCAGTGTTCCCCTTCGAGACTTGTGACATGGCTTAAGTGCCTATTGTTCTCTACAAGTCTAATGGTTGTACCAGACACTGATAGATCAACATTTTGGTGCAATGAAAACCCTAGCTTGTAATGAAGTCTATATTATTTATAATCACATGATTTAGAAAGGTGTCACAAGCTCTGAATAATGTAAATCAATTATTATTTTTTAATGTCTAATAATGAATCTAGGACTGAATAATATAATTGTGCTAATCCAAATCATCCAACATTCCAATGATATATTGGCATTTGTTACTATATCGTTAGTGTAGGTCATCAATATTTAATTTTACCTTCTTTAGATTCATGCTCAAACCCTTGATTGAGAAATGAAAAAAATCCAAACTATACCAATTTTATCTTCATGAAAGTATACTTCTCACTAATAAACATTTTTCCTTGCTTCAAAATTTGTAATACTAGTCTAAATTGTTCTAATTATGTTCCTCATTAGTCTAGTCTTACTAATGTGTGTGTGTATATAATCCAAGTAAAAAATCACAAATTTACCTGATAATTTCTTTAGTACTTTAGGCATCAATCTCGTTATTGTACTTCACATGTTTGTTAACCCAAAAGTCATAACAAAGAACTCATACAATCCTCCTTTTATTTTTAATAGTGCCTTCATACAATCCTCCATTTATTTTTAATAGTGTCTTCTATTCATCTCCTTTAGTTCAATGATTTCATGATAACCCTTTTCAAACTAATTTATGAAAAGTGTCTTTCCCTACTCAAATTGTAATGCCCACTAAAATGTGGCCTTGGGTTGGATGGATCTCTAAAGAATGTTACCTATATATGGTGTTACTCTTCTAATTCTAATATCCAAGTGTGTGATGGCTTGGACGCTTTGAATGATGGATGCCCGATTATATATGAAGGTGGTTATCAGATTATGATGGAAGCATGAGTTGGAAAGCAGTTCATACAAATGCATGCACACTATGTTGAGGCGTGGTGCAATGCACACTTCTGGATCTATGTCGAGAAGGCTTAGTTAAGGTGGGGCAATTTGAAAATCTGAGCTTGGATAGGTTGTTAGGTCAATATAAGTTGTAACTCTTGCTATGTTGTGTTGTGATGATAGGAAGCATTCTTTGAAGGCTTGAGTATGGCATTGGTTCTTGGTGTGGATTTCATGGAAGTCATGCATTTGGGATTCTTGGATATTTGCATTGAGCTAAGAGTTCATGTAGTATATGAGAAATACTTGCATTAATGGAAATAATGACTTCTAGTGCTAAGGATTGTGCCAAGTATTCTTAAAAGCTAAGCTCAAGAGTGTTGTCTTGGATTACCTTCTTGAATGATAAGCTATGCATGGGTTCTTGCATAGGTTCTTGCATGGGCAGTTTGAGGTATTTGCAAATGAGAACTAGTAAGTGTCCTTTGGAGTAGAGTACAAGGAGCTATGTTGTCATGTCAGAGTATTGAGGAACTACTAATCGATTATTGTGGAATGGTGATCGAGCTCTTGGGAATGTTGGGCAAGTTGATTGCTCATAGTTGTGGTGTAGGCAAGGTCATGTGTTGAGTCGAGGTGTAGCGTGGGGTTGTGTTATGTGATTGTTTCCATTAACATAGTTGTGGTGTAGGATATCATTTGAGGCGTACTCAAAGTTTAATTTGGAATTGAGGCATTGGCAGGGTTGTGTTGTAGGGTCTTGTCAGGGACATGATTCAAGGTGTAATCTTGAGCTTTAGTCTAGCTTTGAGTTGGACTCAGAGTGGCATAGGTGAGGCATGGAGCCAATCCGAGGAGTAATCATAGTGGTTTAAGTTTGGAAGTCTAAGACTTACCATGAGAGATTGCCACTGGGCTCATTGGTGGACAAGAAGTTGATTTCATAACTACGTTGGACTTTGAGATGCATTGGATTACGTAGGAGTTTTCCATGAGATTGGCTCATGTAGACCACAAGTCCACCCTTGACCCAAATCTACCTTGGCAAGGACCACTCATTGGGGGAAGTGTCCTTGGAAACTTGTGAGAGGTGACTCACAGATGAGAAATCTTGAAGCTAAGTACTTAATTTTTTTGCTAGGTCATAATGGTGTGAACAAGATAGCTTGTATTCTGCACACCTCTATTCATGCTCACTTAGTGTGGCAGAAGCTAAGGATTCAACTTGTATAGACTTTTTAAGTCAATGGGTACGAGCTAATCATCAGTGTTGCACAAGTTGTTACTTTGGGCTCATGACACAAATAGTTCAGTACATCATACATTCTTGGTAAATGGATTATAGATCTTATAGTGATTTTGTAACTTATTTCTCAAGAGCATGTACACAACCTCCACTCTCCTCATTTCCTTAGTCTTGTTGCCACAAGTATTATAGATGGGCTCAAATTTTCCCTTATCAATCTCTTCATTGAAAGTTCTTACAAATGATGATTCATTTCTTTACTATTTTGTAGGTTTCATTCTACGTGCTCATATTTAGCAAAATCTAGTTTCACATAATGACCAATACTCCTTACTGCTAGTAATACATTTGACACATTTTCTTATATAATTTTCTTATACTCTACTAGAAATTTCTTTTTGTAGTGCTTCATCCTCATATATGATGCCACAAATTCTAAGAACCAATATAAAATACATCTTATTCAAGAACTTTCCTCCATCCGCTAGATGAATTATTGCCTTGCTAGAAACTAGCATCTTCTACCATTCTTTATCATATTGTGGGCATTTTCACTCTCACCATGCACAACACCTTCATCAAATTTATATAGCCTTACAAACAAAATATGTGCTTAGCATCAATGCATAAAACATTTTTTTTATTTGCAAAATATTATTTTTTAATTGGTATCTTCATATAAACACTATAAGTATAAACCAAACCCCATATAAACTACAATAAAACGAGATAACTTTTAACATCACTTGTGACAATGGTGCAATACTCCCTTCAATACCATATGGGTTGGGTGAAGGTTGGACCTCATGACCTATTGCCTACCACAATAACTTATTGTCAATCAAGTCAACCCATAACCCCTTTCAACAACATCTTTGATCCATTTACAAAAAAATAAATCAAATAGATAATAGGATATTTGAATATATTAAAGATTTGTTTATAAATAATTTTCTAAGCTAGATTACTACTAACACCATTATTAATGACAACCTTATAAAAAATACCTTTATATTTTTGTATTGTTAAACAAGTTATTGCTATGCATTGGTTCTTTGTCATCGTCATATTTGAGCAAAGCTCATCTACTAATAACTGGCTCACCTTTCTTTAATTTATATTGTAAGTGATATCATCATTAAAAGTACTCATTATTAAGTGCACCTAATTACCCCAAATCCTTTTTTTATGCTTCTATAATTTTCAACAAATTCAAATGCTTTGTGTTTTCTTTTTCTTGAAACAAGTGTCTCTAAAAAAAACTTCCACTGTATCTTCCTCTACCCATTTTATATCTATAATACTCTAGTTTTCTTACATGAATACTTCATACTCTTCTATATCATCTTCATTTCTTTTAACTTATTCAAACTGAATAGCCTTTCACTCTTCATCTCTTTCATTAATTCTAAAGTTAGAAGACCTCTTTTAATTTTTGTATCCATTCCAACATTTATTAATCACATTAAACATCTCTTTCTTCTTGATAACAACCTTTACAATACATTTCCCTCTTTACAAAGATGTATTATCCTTAAACTTATTGCAAAATACCTCAATTTAATGGTCTATCTACACAAAATAAAAATTAAAAAATTGTCTCACAATGTTCCCAAAGCATACTTCAAACTCGAACAATCTTTTTATTGAAAAAACAAGTATCTATTAACAAATAGAATATTTATATTTATTTAATTAAAATTTAACTATTTTTAGAATAATAAAAGCTTCTTAGTAAAAATATATCTACCTTTAAATTTTAATATTAATAGTTTTTTAACAATTCTAGAATAATTTTAAGATATATCTACTTCAAATTATGTCGTAAGTGTGAGTACAGCTACAAACGGCTCCAAAAGATGTGTGCTCTAACCACAAGTCTAGTCATGTTCGATTACGACATGTTGGTAACTTTTTGTGTATAAAATTTCAAATGCACATTTTCTATGCTTTCAAGTGATACAAAGGATGCCCATTTCAAATTTGTTAACATGTTTTTACAAATCAACCATGTTCCATGACATTGGAATAAATTCAGAGCAAGGGCTATAAACTGGAGTTGGCTTTTTAGTCTAAACAAAATTTAACAATTGGCAACAGTTGGCAAAAGTTTTATAAATAAGAAAAAATATCTTCATCTTAAATTAAGAGATCATTAGTTGTTATTTGTGGTTTAGATTTTGTATGTTTTTACATGGTTTAAAATTATATTATATAATCTATTATCAGAATGATAAAAGGTTCAAAAAGTCAAAACACAAGAAGATAGATATAATATTTAGTTGAATGTAAAGATGACATCGCATAGGCATGTAGATTTCATAATAGAGTATTGATATGCACTTAGTGTTATATACTATTGTGTATATGTGTTTTACTTTAAAAGATTTTGTCTAAAGCACTTGATTTATGGCACAAGCGCAAGCTCGTGTGGGACCCATGGGCCAACATGGATAATAATTTTATTAGTCTGAAGCATTGATGCTTTAAGACAAATGAAGCTAGAGTGTGTGAGGCTCGGTATCAACTAGCCACGCAATAAAAAGAATTTGTCAATGGGCCCTTGGTCTACTGGTGAAGTTGAATGCCTCACAATGAGCCCACCAGGGATCAAGTCTTGTTGAGTGCAAGGCTTTGACATCATAAGGGATAAGGTTGGGATTGTGCCCCAAGTGATTTTGATGGTGTGGATGCCCCTCAATCTTTGGCTCTAAGCTAAAGAGGTTTCAGGCATGAGTGGGCCCGTATCGAGTCCCTAAAAAGTCTATGTCATGGCCTTCGCTGGTCGGTAGCTCGCAGGCTTTGTGCCTCACTAGGTTGCCTTGTAGGTTTGATACCTCCTATAAAAAAAAGATTTCTATAATCAATAGTTGAAAAACTCGGTCCCAAACTCAATAAATCAAGAAATTGGACTCAGACTAGAACTCAGCCTCATAAAAGATTTAGAAAAGAACTTGGTAAAAGAAAAAAAATGTATTTCTAAATAAAAACAAAAGCCTGGATTTATATTGCTTATTTGATGTCCACACCCTAAAACCCTGTTATGATCAAACAAGAAAAAATGAATAAAAAAGTTTAAGGGTGTCTTAAATAGGCAACATGAGTTCATGCAATGGTCTTGCTCAGTCTTGATGTCCTACTCATACAAGTTAATACCTCAGATTCAGAAGTCTAGATGTAATGACTTGACTTGAGCGAGTCTATGGCAAGTCGATTCAACTCACCATTTTAGTGACGAGTCCAAATGAGTCTTGCACTTTTTAAAATTGTGCTATAATATATAATCTCTGAATTTGATTGTGTATTTTTTAAGATACATAATTGTGCATGATCCAAAACGTTAATAAAAAATGTGCACTTAAAGATGATAAGTTCATTTTCTAATGAGAACCTAATTCAAAAGATACCCCTATATAAGGCCCCTATCATTCGTGTACTTTGTATGGAAATCTTGAAAACACTCTTCTTATAAAGAGTTTATGTTTAAACCCATTTCATGCATTTGTTTGAATATTTGAAGGCGAACCATTAGATCTCAAAAATGATCGTGGATTATGAGACTGAAGATGAAAAAAGATACGCCAATACACCACCAGTTTGTTACATAATTCAGAACTAACTGATAGACATAAAAGATCTCAATAGAAAACCATGAATTGGTCATTGACGACAAGTTCGTTTATTAACAAGCAAATTCAATAGACTTCAACCAATTCTAAACATAAGAGTGGCTTGCATATCCAACAGTATAACTAGAAAATATTTAACTTACACAAAGCCAATAGCAGCTGATGAGATTGTCCGCGGATTAAGAAAATGCTACCTTTGAAATTCTAAAGATCCATGATTGTCACTAGAAACTGAGCTTTGTGCATTTTGCAAAAACAAACTGCATTGCTTTTGCAGCAAATCCAAGCTCTCACTGAACATCCTCACCTCTTGAATCTTCAATGCACGCCATCTCTGCTGCAAATCTCGAGACTGGAAAGAATCCAAACTAGGAAATTCCTTCACAGAAGTAAAACCATCCATCAATTCCTTCATTTGTCGAAATGCTTCCTTGATCTTCTTAAAGGATGGCCCACAAATTTGGTTAAAGGTATTTACAGTAAATTATGGAACATATGTCCTTCAATAATTTCTTGGGAAATCTAGAAGGAGAGGAATAGATGCAAATTTTGAGATTCTGAATTAAAACTTGAGGAGTTAATTTTAAAAATTGAGGCAAGCATAGTGGAAATAACTAACACCCATCTAAGACATTCTAGGAAAAAGGAAGGATCTTTCTCTATTTGGGATGGCCTCATGAAGAAGAATTGGGACAACTTGATTAATCCCCCTCTAGTATATCTCAAGAAAAGCAAAGAAGCCGGGAAAAGTTGTAAATGGTCTCCCCCTCTAAAGGGATGGTTTAAACTCAATTTTGACAAGGCAGCTAGAGGCAATCTAGGTACGACAAGAATTGGTTATATCATTAACAATGATACAGGTAAATGGATAGCTAAAAAAGTCGTCTCTATTCGGCCCACCTCCAACAATCTTACTAAATTAGAAGCTTTGGAAGAAGGGTTGTGTCTATGTCATGAGTTAGGGGTGACAAAAGTTATCATAGAAGGTGACTCTCAGATCATCTTAAACTCAATTAGGAAATGTGCTACCCCTAATTGGGTCCTCAACTCTAAGTTAGGCAAAGTTCTCGATCTTCTAGACCAATTCATTGATAGTCGAATATGTCACATTTACCATGAAGGTAACTAGAAGGCAGATCATCTAGCAAATAAAGGAGCTGATGGCATTAATTTCTAGCTCATTAATGAAGTATCACCTGTCTAAGCTTTATCTCCTAAGTTTGCGGCATAATTTTTTCCCCTTTCAATTTTATTTAGTTTTTGAATTTTGGGTTTTACTTTTTTCCTTTTTGTTCTTTACTTTATGGCTACCCTTCATTAGGAAGCTATCTTTATGTATGATTACGGCTGCCAACTGTGTAGGTTGTTTTGATTGGTCCTTGTTTTGGGACTTCTAATTTCCATCTTTTTTCGCTTATCATAGCGATAAGTGGCATCCTTTGATAATTTTGTCTTAATTTGGCATTGTCATTATGGATCTTTAGTCTATTAGCTTCTTCATTATTCTCTTTTTTGTTTTCCTCATGTTTTGGTCTAATGATGTCATTACTATTAGAGGGCATGCTAGATTGGCATTCCAGACCCTTCATTTGATTTTTTTTATTCACTGTTGTCGTTTTCCTTGTTCATTGTTTGATTTTCTTCTATCTGCAAACGAAGTCCAACATTTATATTTTCCATTCTAAGGAATCTTGCATTATGGCCTTTTGTGCCAACGTGAAACTAGAGCATTGGAGTAGACTACTAAAACTGGTGGACGATATGACAAGGATTGTTGTGAGTACGGTTATTGGGGAAGGAGTCTTTGACTAAAAATTCACTTGGAGGAAAAATAGTGATATAATAGGATCCCTCATTGATTGCCTGGAAAGAGCTAGGGTGGAGCACAGGGACATAATCTAACTTTGTTGTAACATTTTTTATCCAACCTGGAGAAAGGGTCTTGAATAGGCGGTTAGAAGCATTGATGACAAGCTACGAATTCCTCTACCAGAGAAGTATATGGATCTTCCACAGGGTCTCCAAATCTAGAGGTTGCATTTCGTCGTCCATCTCTGATCATTCGTGAGAACCTAGCCTTTTACAAGGAATGGCCCAAGATGGAGGCAAGTATCCAGTTTCTTCTACATTGGAGCGGCATTGTGGAGGAGGAGAATAGGGTTTGGCTTACCAATTACCTCAATGTTTTTAATGCATATATTCATCCTGGGTAGTATTTGACAATCTGGATGCCCTAATTTTTTGCACTCCAAACTTGGAGAAGACTAGTAGGTTAAAATTTGATTTTGAATCCCCCCCCCCCCAACTTTCATATGGAAAACCCTAATGACATCTTTGAAGTCATTACGGTTTTCCTAAAGTAGGGTTTTATCATATGTCAGTAGGTTTCTAGGTTTTACAATTCGGTTTGATATCCAAGTATTCTTGTTAAGGGTTTTTTTTGTAATGGACTCTAATGATATGATATTGTTGTATTTAGCTGTATTAAAGCATTTTGGTTTAGTTTTCTGGATTACAAAAGTATGAAGTTGTTGAAAACTCTTTTATCATGGACATGTAAATAGATGTATTATGATATCAATAATAGCTGGTATTAGTTCCATTGGGTGGCTTTAGTTTTGACAATATTAATGGAATGTGTCTCACTGTTTCTTTAATCAATTTTAATTGGTTCGATTTACTTTAGTTAAGACAATCTGAGCATGGATGAAAGTGTGGTAGTTTATTTGCTAGTTTATTCAAGTAATTTCAATGAGACAATGTATGGTAGTTATGTTTATGTCTATAGCTAGCTTATTTCTGCTTATGGTTGTATGTTATATAGTGGATAACTATTTCTCGAGTTAGACTGTATTCAATTTGCTATCTTAGATTTTACATTTCTTCATTGAAATTTCTTGGGTAAAATGGAGGTTGTTGCTTTGCTTTAGATTAAGGGGAGATACTCTATTTTATCTCCAGTTGATCTGAGTTTTGGATGATAATCAGGGTTGATTGTCACAAACTTCTACTTCTCCATTTTTTTGCCATTTCCCTCATATGGCAGATGGTTTTAGTTTCTAGGAATTTGTAGTGTATTGCACTTTACATGGCACTTTGCAATCGGTCTATATGCTCTTATTATGGTCTTCAGTTGGAGTTCCCTTATCTTTGTTAACAATCCTACCTTTTCTCTTTTCTTACTATGTAGTCTTTTATTATATTTAGTAAGGCATCTCTCTGTATTGGTAAATTAATGTTTGATCTACAGTTTTGTGGTGCAGGTCCGATTATGGAAAGAAGGAATTAGGTGATGGATATTTTTAGTTATTGTTGCTAGAATTTAGTAGTCGAATCTCAGATCTATTTAGTTTTAGTAGTTATTATGATTTCTATTTTAAGCTATATCAATAGGTTAATATCCTTCTTTATTGTTCTATTTTGAATAGGCTTTATCATTATTATTCTCTTGATATGTATAGGAGATAATAAATGCATCTATTGATGTCTTTATCTTCGGAACTAATGTTTTCACTAGACCCCTTTTCATTATCTGGCATGGCAAATAAATGTCACACTTTTAAGATTTCAAAGGTATTATTTTTAAAATCATTTTTTGAGATATGAATTGTTTTTTTGATTGGCTAGAAACATTTTTGGTGGGGGTTAATTTTATTTTTAAATACAAAAATTTTGAAGAAAAATGTGCAATGATAAAAATGAATTTATTAAACTATCAACAACTTGACAGTTGCATTTATTACTCCCAAGCACATGGCCCTGCGATTCATCAAGTCAGGTAATGCTTGCTAATGAAAAAAAAGGTTAACGGGTCGAGGTGGACAAAAGAACCCTAAACGATAGTCATATAACAATTGAAAAAGGCTAGTCCATGAAAAGTTTATAGTTTGGCCAGTATAATCAATGGAAATGCATATTTTGATTGAAACAAATCCACTAGCCAGATACTATTGTTGCCGCTTGACTATAATGTTAATGGTAGAGTCTATGACATAGCAGCAAATAAAAGTTACAAACTATGGTTCTCAACAACGATGGAATACATTTAATTTACATAAATTGATAAAAACATTAAATGGCTACTTACTTTCATGCATGTTTTAACATTAAATGGTGATGTAAAAACATTTTTAGCTTGGTTGTATTTTTATTAATTACTTTTCAATTTTATTTTCTTGGTCAAACATTACTCATTTCAATTTCTATATTTTGTGTAAGATGTATAAAATGTTAGCTAATTTAAAATATAGTTATTAGAATGATTAATCTGTGAATAAAAATATGATAAAAAGATTATTAAATTATAGATTATTGAACTACTTTTAATTTTTAGCTTTTAATAAAAATTGAAAAGTTAAAATTTAAAAAGGTTATAGTTAAATTTAATGAACAAAAGACACTAGTAAATGAGAACAATCATTTTAATGATGTTTCAATATAAATGCATTTAATTTCAATATAGATAAAAATATATATTAGAACTTATAAGGTTAACTCTTGAATACTCTATACAATAAGTAGACATAAAATTTGATTAAAAATAGATCTTGTATTAAATATAGCTTAACCATGCTTAATTTAATAATATTTTATTCTAGTAACTCTGTCTTAGATAAGAAACAAAAATGGTTAGTTGTTTCAATTTTTTTAAAATTAAACTTTATTATTTAAAAATAAATAGTAATTTTTTTTACAAATCTCATGCTTCAAAAATTCTATTTGAATATAAATGAAATTAGAAAGCTTATATGTAGTAACGTTAAGATAGTGGTTAGATAATGTTAATATTTATTCAGTTATTGATCCAAACAAAGAAAGATTTTGATACAACATTTCAATATTTATTAGTATATATTTTTTAATTTTATTATCCATAAATATTATTTTATATTTTAAAAATTTATATAGATATTTATAGTTCTACCATTTTATATCTTTATTCTACTTTAATTGAAATAATCTTACAAATTTCTATTTTTAATAGTTATTTACAAAATTTTGCATCTATTAAATTTATTTATTTATTGATAATTTACTTGATCTAACATTCATAAGGCAGGGACTCTAGCTCACAAAGAGCTCTTGTTTATTTAGGATTTTAACAATTTTGATTTAGTATTAGATAGAATATTATCTTAGATTCTATAATATTTATTATTAACCAATTTGATTGCAAGATAGCTAGACAGGGATGATCGCATTTGGTCTCCACGCATAATTGAAAAGAAAGTATTGCAATTCTTGCCAAGAGGCTGTGGTGGCTTCAAAGAGTGTTGTACTTTATTTTTGATGTAAATAGATATTTACATTGTAATGTTTAATTTGGATATTATGATTGGAGTATGCCCCTTTTATGTTGTAATAATGTAAGATTGAGGTCCCAGGCTAGACTGGAGGTTTTCTTTCCCCGTTCATTCCTACCAGTGCCCGTTTGAATAGTGGAACGCTATTGTAATTATTTTATTAATAATAATATATTATCATGGCCTTGGGTGTTTACCAATCTAAAAAAAATCATGAAATTAGTAAAATTTGCTTATTGTGATTGATTATTAAAATCACTGAATTTAATGAATTGATTTGTACGTCGATTTGATTTTAAAATTCATTTAATGTATTTTATTTGTTTCACTATATTATTATATTTGGTTAATTATTTCAATTTATTGTAAAGAAAATAAATTTTTTCATTCTATTTTATTAAATGAAATTAATAAGAAATTAATTTATTTCAACATTTTTTAATATATTTTATTTGTTTCACTACATCATTATATTTGGTTAATTATTTCAATTTATTGTAAAGAAAATAGTTTTTTCATTCTATTTTATTAAATGAAATTAATTTATTTCAACATTTTTTAAATGAATAGATATAAACATAAAAATGTTATACACAATAATGTACTCTTGAAATTAGTAAACTTTGCTCATCATTTAATAAAAAATCATATAAAAGGTTTAGTCTCCATGATTATTTACAGCAAAATGGTCATTTCATTACTAAAATTAGAATCACCATCACCAATAGTGTGTTTTAAAAAAATAGAACAAAATTAAGTCTACATTGAAACCCAATTTTGACTTTCGCCATGGAACCAATCTCCCTAGCAGTTGTCTTTCGCACAATGCACAACTTGCAACCCTTCCTATCTTCTTCAGTAGATTTTTATGTGGTTGATGTAGATGATCCATCTTTGACCCACTTAAAGAAATGCAGTCATTGTTCCCCTGCATTCCAAAACTACACTAGGGCTTGCCACAATAATAAAATAAAAAATAAACATATAAAAGATTACTAACAACCTTTTTTTATCTAGACAACACAGAAACCTACACCCAAGATTAAATTTGTACGTGACATCTTCATTACTACAGGTCCAACACCACATCGACACATTGGAAAAGTTGTCAAATCCATCAACCCTATGTAAATAATGAACAAATATAATGAGAAATTACTACAAAAGTGTAAAATATATTCTGATATCTATATTCAATGGACTATGTTGTCACTCCTTAGTTCAATCCTGCTAGTGATGCAAATACCTCGTGACTTACAAATTTTGACACATGATTATTAGTTTATCTCAACGAAATGAATCTACATATACAACAAGGATAAAATTATCCAAATACTTTGCCAATACAGGCTCCTATTAGGATTTTCAAGGTACAAATAAAGAGTTCATATTATCATATTGAGAAAAAGTCATCCTAGAAAATACTACACATCACTATGTTCGCCAAAGTCATGAAGAATGAATGTGCAACGTATTCAATCTATTGGGGAGGCTCGTGCAATAAATATAATTATTCAGTTTCAATTGTATTGTGTTATATGAATGAATTACTATTCAAGAAGTTTGTTGAACATTAAAGCATATTCAGAGCCCGAATTGATTATCATTGGAGAATATTCAGTGACAGGGGGGTGCATACTTGAAATGGACACAATACTTTTAGCAAATGAACCAATGCATGTAGAAGGAGTGGGTAAAAGCATAGATCTGTGTCACCGTTTGTGATACAAAAACCTGTTTTGGTGAAATCTCATTTCTCTATCAAAACTCAATTTTTAAAAAAAACTAAAAATACCCTTTTATAGATTTCAGATTCAATATCATCATTATATAAATTTTTGAGTGTTTTGATTAGTTATAATATGCTATAATCTAAAAATATTATAAGTCAATATTTCAACATTTCAGAAGATGCTCTCTCAAAAAATGAAAAAAAATAGTAAATCATATCAAAAAAATAAAAAAAATATATTTATCACTAGAGGAGAGAATCCTCTTCATGAATATGTAATTTTTTTTCAAGAAGGTATAGATTTGATAGGGAAGTTTTGACGGGAGGAAAAAACTGTTGGATTCTGACAAGGTCGAACTTGAGTACTTATAACAAAGAAAATATACATTAAAAATAATTATTTCTTTTTTTGTGCACTAGCTATACATGTCATCTATAAAATATTTTCAAATCATAACAAAAAAAGATGATTTGCACATACTTGTTTGACGGGAACTACATCCTATATTTTTTACAGTTAAAAAAGGGACTTCAAAATAAAATAAAATGAATAAATTCTTAGTCAAAATAAAAATAAAAATTATAGGCATAAAATTCATACAATTCTACACATTTCATCAGTTTACATCATCTTCATATTTTAAACGCAAATACCATTTTTTTTGTCATTAATGTTAAACTATCACATTCTGATATCACTTTTCTTTATAAAAAGGTGACACAGGTTTGTGCTTTACCCAAGTCTATAGTATACAACATATTGGAAGCATTCAGTTCTAGAGGTCTTCTTCTTTGATACACTTGAAGATAGTCCTTATCTATACGCATTAGCAAAGGTTGCATCCATAGGGATCTAATACTCAATACAAAGGGTTGAAGCATGGATGCAAACATTATTTAAAATGAAGCCAAGTCACATGTGCTTAACCAAAAAGCTAATGATATCAAGAAGATAGTATTTTGAATAAACTATCAAGTCTTCACCAAAGCTATATCGATAAACTATACACACATGGATATTTTCATTGAACAAAACATATCAGAAGACCCATGTGTTTCCCTTCTGCAAGCTGTGATAGTGAGATGAGTGTTGTGATAGTTGTGATAGTTGTGATCACATATGGGTGTTTATAAAAATGCAAGAAAACTACGTTGATAGTGAGATAAATGGGATAGCTATATATAATAGGGTATGTGCAAGATCATGGTGTACCAAACTATGGCCTTAAGTGGCAGTGAAAAATTAGCAAATCAGGTTTATGTCAACTTGACACATAATTTTGAAGTGGTTATGGACTTTATATCAAAAAGTTGTAAGAAAATAATCTGTAAGAAATTGAATGTAGTTTCTAAACAACTAGGCCTTATTAGGAGAAAAAAATAATTAATTGGTCAAAAGTTTGAATTTTAATGCAGTACTAAGAAAATTTCAGGGCTAAAATAAAAAGTAGGTGTATGTCTGACCACCTTAATCAAAATCAAATCATACTACTTTTTTAATATAATTATAGATATGAAAAGTAGACTCATGCCCAGATGTGACGCATATTTTTTGATATTTTTATTCTAAATAAATAATTAAATATGAATTTTCTACCAAAACTTTTTCGAAAAAAAAAAGTACTGTGTCTGACCACCCTAACTAATAGAAAATTTTACCAAATTTAAATTTTATTATTTTTTCTTATACTAGCCGAAGTATAGAATGTGACGCAGCTTTTAGATTTAAAAAATGTTATACCATTTGAAAGTTATAGCTATTTTTCAATCAGTATGTCAATCAGCACTTTACAATAATTTTCATTGATAATTAACTAATAAATACTTATCGAACTCAGAATTTGATAGAAATTATATTGATGGAATCTAGAGAGCAATATTAAAAAACCCTTTTCATTTTATTCAATTTCGATCAAAATAACATTGTCAGACGGCTACCCGAAGTCTGAGTATCACTAAAACCCTCTTCAAACACATTTTTTGGGTTGACCGGGTAGGCTTGGTAAATACCAAGCCTAATCGGATATCTGATTTCAAATTCGATATTCGATATGTTGCGGGTGGAAAATTTCAAATCCCAACCCATTTTGGAGGGAAATTTGGGTTTAAACGTCATAGCTTATGATTTATAAATTATTTCACTTATATTACTATGTAAAGATGTATTTATATATATATATATATATATATATATATATATATAATAACGTAATGTAATGATATAAGATATAATCTAGTAATATATAATAATATATTATGTTAATCTTATTACAATCTATAAATATAATTTATATTATTATTATTTTTACTAAATATAATAACGTAATTTATATATATATATATAATACATATTATATATTATTATATTAATATGTATGTTATTAATATATATATAATAACTTAATATTCTCATTAAATATAATATGTATTATATATTATTATATGAATATGTATAATAATATATATATATAATAACGTCATATATTAAATATAAATATACAATATTTATTATATATATTATTATATTAATATGTATGTTATTAATATATATATATATATAATAACATAATATTTTCATTAAATATAATAACGTAATACACACACACACACACATATAATTATATATTATTATATTAATATGTATGTTATTAATAGATATGTATATTATTAATATATATGAGTCAACGGGGGTCATAGGTCAACCATTGACCTCCTTTGATGCATTAAATGATGACATATGACATCAAGGGTCCTAGGACCCCCAAGGACATATTACAATAGTTAATATGGGTCAAAGGGGGTCATAGGGTGACCTATGACCCCTTTTGACCAATTAAATGATGATATATGTCCCTACAGGTCTTAGGACCCCAAGGGACATATTTGAATTGTTCATATGGCTCAAAGGGGGTCATAGGTCACCCTATGACCCCCTTTAACCCATTAAACAACGACATATGTCTCTAGGGGTCCTAGGACCCCTAAGGACATATTTGAATGGGTAATATGGATCAAAGGGGGTCATAGGTCCCTTTGACCCATTAAATGATGACATATGTCCCTAGGGGTAGGACCCCTAGGGACATATTCGAATGGGTAATATGGGTCAAAGGGAGTCATAGAGTGACCTATGACTCTCTTTGACCCATTAAACAATGACATATGTCTCTAGGGGTCCTAGAACCCCTAAGGACATATTCAAATGGATAATATGGGTCAAAGGGGGTCATAGGTCACTCATTAAACGACAACATATGTCGCTAGGGGTCCTCGGACCCGTAGGAACATATTTAAAGGGTCATATGGGTCAAAGGGGGTCATAGGACAACCTATGACCCCCTTTCACCCATATGAACAATTTGAATATGTCTCTAGGGGTCCTAGGACCTCTAGGGACATATTTGATTCATTCATATGGGTTAAGGGGATCATAGGTGACCTATGACCTCCTTTGACCCATTAAATGATGACATATGTCTCTAAGAGTCCTAGAACCCCTAGGGACATATTCTAATTGTTCATTTGAGTAAAAGGGGGTCATAGGTCACCCTATGACCCCGTTTGATCCATTAAATGATGAAATATGTGTCTGAGGGTCCTATAACCCCTAGGGACATATTCGAATCGTTCATATGAGTCAAAAGGGGTCATAGGGTGACCTATGATACCTTTTGACACATTAAACGATGACATATGTCCCTAGGAGTCCTAAGAACCCTAGGGACATATTTGAATCGTTCATATAGGTCAAAATGGGTCATAGGGTGCCCTATGACCCCCTTTGACCCATTAAACGATGACATGTCCCTAGGGGTCCTAGGGACATATTCGAATGGGCCATATGGGTCAAAGTAGGGTGACCTATGACCCCTTTTGACCCACTAAACGACGACATATGTCCCTAGGGGTCCTAGGACCCCTAAGGACATATTCGAATAGTTCATATAGGTCAAAGGGGGTCATAGGGTGCCTTATGACACCCTTTGACCCATTAAACGACGACATATGTCCTTAGAGGTCCTAGGACCCAAAAGGACATATTCGAATCGTTCATATGCGTCGAAAGGGGTCATAGGGTGACCTATGACCCCCTTTCACCCTAAACGACGACATATGTCCCTAGGGGTCCTAGGGGTCCTAGGACCCCTAGGGACATATTCGAATGGGCCATATGGGTCAAAGGGGGTTATAGGGTGACTTATGACCCCCTTTGACCCATTAAATGTTAACATATGTCCCTAGGGGTTCTAGGACCCCTAAGGACACATTGAATTGTTCATATGGGTCAAAGGGGGTCATAGGGTATGACCCCCTTTGACCCATTAAATGACAATATATATCCCTAGGGGTCCTAGGACCCCTACGGACATATTCAAATCGTTCATATGGGACAAAGGGGGTCATAGGGTGACCTATGACCTCCTTTGACCCATTAAACGACGACATATGTCCTTACGGGTCCTAGGACCCCTAAGAACATATTCAAATAGTTCCTATGGGTCAAAGGGGGTCATAGGGTGACCTATGACTCCCTTTGACCCATTCAATGACGACATATGTCCCTAGGGGTCATGGGACCCCTAAGGACATATTTGAATCATTCATATGCGTCAAAGGGGGTCACAGAGCGAGTTATGACCCCCTTTGACCCATTAAACGATGACATATGTCCCTAGGGGTTCTAGGACCCCTAAGGACATATTTGAATCGTGCATATGGGTCAAAGGGGGTCATAGGGTGACCTATGACCCCCTTTGACCCATTAACTGACGACATATGTCCCTAGGGGTCCTAAGACCCCTAGCGATATATTCAAATCGTTCATATGGGTCAAAGGGGGTCATAGGGTGACCTATGACCCCCTTTGACCCATTAAATGATGACATAGGTCCCTAGGGGACCCCTAGGGACATATTCCAACGGGTCATATGGGTCAAAGGGGGTCATAGGGTGACTTATGACCCCCTTTGACCCATTAAATGACGACATATGTTCCTAAGGGTTCTATGAACTCTAAGGACATATTCGAATCATTCATATGGATCAAAGGGGATCATAGGGTGACCTATGACCCCCTTTGACACATTAAATGACGACATATGTCCCTAGGAGTCATAGAACTCCTACGGACATATTCAAATCGTTCATATGAGTCAAAGGGGGTCATAGGTCCCCTTTGACCCATTAAATGACGACATATGTCCCTAGGGGTCCTAAGACCCCTAGGGACATATTTGAATTGTTCCTATGGGTCAAAGGGGGTCATAAGGTGATCTATGACTCCCTTTGACCCATTAAATGACGACATATGTCTCTAGGGGTCATAGGACCCCTAAGGACATATTTGAATTGTGCATATGGGTCAAAGGGCCCTATGACCCCCTTTGACCCATTAAACGATGACATATGTCCCTAGGGGTCCATGTACCCCTAGGGACATATTCGAATGGGCCATCTGGGTCAAAGGGGGTCATACGATGACCTATGACTCATTAAATGACGACATATGTCCCTACAGTTCCTAAGACCCAAGGGGACATATTTCGAACATTCATATGGGTCAAAGGGGGTCATAGCGTGACCTATGACCCCCTTTAACCCATTAAATGACGACATATGTCTCTGGAGGTCCTATAACTCCTAGGGACATATTCAAATCGTTCATATGGGTCAAAGTGGGTCATAGGGTGACCTATGACACCTTTTGACCCATTAAACGATGACATATGTCCCTAGCGGTCCTAGGACCCCTAGGGACATATTTGATTCGTTCATATGGGTCAAAGGGGGTCATAGGGTGACCTATGACCCCCTTTCACCCATTAAAAAATGGTATATGTCCTTAGGGGTCATGGGACCCCTAAGGACATATTCGAATTGTTCATATAGGTCAAAGAGGGTCATAAGGTGACCTATGACCCCCTTTGACCCATTAAACAACGACATATGTCCTTAGGGGTCATGGGACCCCTAAGGACATATTCGAATCGTTCATATGGGTCAAAGGGGGTCATAAGGTGACCTATGACCCTCTTTGACCCATATGAACGATTCAAATGTCTCTAAAGGTCCTAGGACCCCTAGGGACATATTCGAATCGCTCATATGGGTCAAGGGGGTCATAAGTGACCTATGACCCCCTTTGACCCATTAAACGACGACATATGTCTCTAGGGGTCCTAGAACCCCTAGGGACATATTTGAATTGTTCATATGAGTCAAAAGGGGTCATAGGGTGACCTATGACCTCTTTTCACCCTATGACCCCCTTGGACCCATTAAACGAAGACATATGTGTCTGGGGGTCCTATAACCCCTAGAGACATATTCAAATCGTTCATATGGGTCAAAGGGGGTCATAGGGTGAACTATGACACCCTTTGACCCATTAAACGATGACATATGTCCCTAGGGGTCCTAGGACACCTAGAGACATATTCGAATCGTTCATATAGGTCAAAGGGGGTCATAGGGTGCCCTATGACCCCCTTTGACCCATTAAACAATGGCATATGTCCCTAGGGGTCCTAGGGACATATTCGAATGGACCATATGGGTCAAAGGGGGTCATAGGGTGACCTATGACCCCCTTTCACCTATTAAAAGATGACATATGTCCCTAGGGGTCTTAGGACCCCTAGGGATATATTGAAATCGTTCATATGGGTCAAAGGGGGTCATAAGGTGCCTTATGATATGCTTTGACCCATTAAACGACGACATATTTCTTAGGGGTCCTAGGACCCCTAGGGACATATGTCATCGTTTAATGGGTCAAATGGGGTAATAGGTCACTTGACCCATATGAACGATTCGAATATGTCCCTAAGGGTCCTAGGACCAATAGGGATATATTTGAATCATTCATATGGGTCAAAGGGGGTCATAGGGTGACCTATTACGCTTTTTGACTCATTAAATGACGATAGATGTCCTTAGGGGTCCTAAGACCCCTAAGGACATATTTGAATGGGCCATATGGGTCAAAGGGGGTCATAGGGTGACTTATGACCCCCTCTGAACCATTAAACGATGACATATGTCCCTAGGGGTTCTAGGGACCCTAGGGACGTATTCGAATTGTTCATATGGATCAAAGGGGGTCATAGGGTTACCTATGACCCCCTTTGACCCATTAAACGATGACATATGTCCCTAGGGGTCCTAGGACCCTTGACGACATATTCGAATCGTTCATATGGATCAAAAGGGGTCATAGGGTGACCTATGACCCCCTTTGACCCATTAAACGACAACATATGTCCCTAGGGGTCCTAAGACCCATAGGGACATATTCGAATCGTTCATATGGGTCCAAGGGGGTCATAGGGTGACCTATGACCCCCTTTGACCTATTAAACGATGACATATTTCCCTAGGGGTCTCTAGACCACTAGGGATATATTCAAATTGTTCATATGGGTCAAAGGCTTTGACCCATTAAACAACGACATATGTCCCTAGGGGTCCTAGGACCCCTAGGGACATATTCGAATGGACCATATGGATCAAAGGGGGTCATAGGGTGACTTATGACCCCCTTTGACCCATTAAATGATGACATATGTCCCTAGGGGTTCTAGGACCCCTAAGGACATATTTGAATCATTCATATGGGTCAAAGGGGGTCATAGGTCCCTCTGACCCATTAAACGATGACATATGTCCTTAGGGGTCCTAGGACCCCTATGGACATATTTGAATCATTCATATGGGTCAAAGGGGGTCATAAAGTGACCTATGACTCTCTTTGACCCATTAAACGATGACATATGTCCTTAGGGGTCATAGGACCCCTAAAGACATATTCGAATCGTTCATATGGGTCAAAAGGGTTCATAAGATGACTTATGACCCCCTTTGACCCATTAAATGACGACATATGTCCTTAGAGGTTATAGGACCCCTAAGGACATTCGAATCATTCATATGGGTCAAAGTCATAGGGTGACCTATGACCCCCTTTGACCCATTAAACGACGACATATGTCCCTAGGGGTCCTAGGACCCCTAAGGAGATACTCAAATCGTTCATATGGGTCGAAGGGGCTCATAGGGTGACCGGTGACCCCATTTGACCCATTAAACGACAACATATGTCCCTAGTGGTCCTGCGACCCTTAGGGACATATTCGAATCGTTCCTATGGGTCAAAGGGGGTCATAGGGTGACCTATGACACCCTTTGACCCATTAAATGACGACATATATCCCTAGGGGTCATAAGACCCCTAAGGGCATATTTGAATCATTCATATAGGTTGTAAGAGGTCATAGGATGACTTATGACCCCCTTTGACCCATTAAACGACGACATATGGCTTTAGGGGTTCTAGGACACCTAAGGACATATTTGAATCATTCATATGGGTCAAAGGAGGTCATAGGGTGACATATAACCCCCTTTGACCAATTAAATGATGACATATGTCCCTAGCGGTCCTAGGACCCCTAGGGACATATTCGAATGGGCCATATGGGTCAAAGGGGGTCATACGGTGACCTATGAACCCTTTTGACCTATTAAATGATGACATATGTCCTTACGAGTCCTAGAACCCCAAGGGACATATTTGAAACGTTCATATGGGTCAAAGGGGGTTATAGGGTGACCTATGACCCCCTTTGACCCATTAAACGATGACATGTCTCTAGGGGTCCTATAATCCATAGGTACATATTGGAATTGTTCATATGGGTCAAAGGGGGTCATAGGGTGACCTATGACACCCTTTAACCCATTAAACGACAACATATGTCCCTAGGGGTCCTAGACATATTTGAATCGTTCATATGGGTCAAAGGTCACTTTTCACTCATTAAACGATGACATATGTCCCTAGGGGTCATCGGACCCTTAAGGACATATTCAAATCGTTCATATGGGTCAAAGGGGGTCATAGGGTGACCTATGACCCCCTTTGATCCATATGAACGATTCGAATATGTGACTAGGGGTCCTAGGACCCCTCGGGACATATTCAAATCATTCATATCTCTTTGACCCATTAAACAATGACATATGTCTCTAGGGGTCCTAGAACACCTAGGGACATATTCGAATTTTTCATATGGGTCAAAGGGGGTCATAGGGTGACCTATGACCCCTTTTGGCCCATTAAACGACGACATATGTGTCTAGGGGTCCTATAACCGCTAGGGACATATTAGAATTGTTCATATGGGTCAAAGAGGGTCATAGTGTGACCTATGACACCCTTTGACCCATTAAGCGATGACATATGTCTGTAGGGGTCTTAAGACCCCTAGGGACATATTCAAATCGTTCATATGGGTCAAAGGGTGACCTATGACCTCATTTAACCTATTAAACGATGACATATGTCCCTAGGGGTCCTAAGACCGCTAAAGACATATTTGAATCATTCTTATGAGTCAAAGGGGGTCATAGGGTGCCTTATGACCCCCTTTGACCCATTAAACGACGACATATGTCCCTAGGGTCCTAGGGACATATTCAAATGGGCAATATACGTCAAAGGGGTTCATAGGGTGACCTATGACCCCCTTTGACCCATTAAACGATGACATATGTCATTAGGGCTCCTAAGAAGATAATACATTGTGTAGGTTCTGAAGGGGTGGGGTTGTTTTACCGAAAGATTTTTTCCCACCGACAAATCCTTGTGTTATGTCTTCCTTTCTCTGTCTATTTTTTGTATGCATGGTTGGCTGTAATATTGTTGTTTACATGATATTAAATCTTTAGGTGTAGAATATTTTAATAGGATTTGTACCATACTTTTCTTAAGAGATTAGTGTAGGAAGTTGTTTCCACACCTGAGTTTCCTTACAACCCCCTTTGACACATTAAATGATGACATATGTCCCTAGGGGTCCTAGGACCCCTAGGGACATATTCGAATGGGCCATATGGGTCAAAGGGGGTCATACAGTGACTTATGACTCACTTTGACCCATTAAATGACGACATATGTCCTTACAGGTTCTAGGACCCCTAAGGACATATTCGAATCATTCGTATAGGTCAAAGGGGGTCATAGGGTGACCTATGACCCACTTTGACTTATTAAACGATGACATGTGTCCTTAGGGGTCCTAGGACCCCTAAGGATATATTTGAATCGTTCATATGGATCAAAGGGGGTCATAGGTTTGACCCATTAAATGACGACATATGTCCCTAGGGGTCCTAGGACCCTTAGGGACATATTCAAATCGTTCCTATGGGTCAAAGGGGGTCATAGGGTGACCTATGACTCCCTTTGACCCATTAAACAATGACATATGTCCCTAGGGGTCATAGGACCCCTAAGGACATATTTGAATCATGCATATGGGTCAAATGGGATCATAGGGTGACCTATAATCCCCTTTGACGATTAAACGATGACATATGTCCCTGGGGTCCTAGGACCCCTAGGGACATATTCGAATCATTCATATGGGTCAAAGGGGGTCATAGGGTGACTTATGACCCCTTTTGACCCATTAAACGACGGCATATGTCCCTAGGGGACCTAGGACCCCTAGGGACATATTCGAATGGGCCATATGGGTCAAAAGGGGTCATAAGGTGACTTATGACCCCTTTTGACCCATTAAATGATGACATATGTCCCTAGGGGTTCTAGGACCCATAGGGACATATTTGAATCATTCATATGGGTCAAAGGGGATCATAGGGTGCCTTATGACACCCTTTGACCCATTAAACGATGACATATGTCCCTAGGGGTCCTAGGACCCATAGGGACATATTCGAATCGTTCATATGGGTCAAAGGTGGTCATAAGGTGAGCTATGACCCCCTTTGACCCATTAAACAATGACATATGTCTCTAGGGGTCCTAGGACCCCTAGGGACATATTTGAATCATTCATATGGGTCAAAGGGGCCCTTTGACCCATTAAACGATGACATATGTACCTAGGGGTCCTAGGACCCCTAGGGACATATTCGAATGGGCCATATGGGTCAAAGGGGGTCATAGGGTGACCTATGACCCCTTTTGACCCATTAAATGACAACATATGTCCCTACGGGTCCTAGGACCCTAAGGGACATATTTCAAACGTTCATATGGGTCAAAGGGGTCATAGGTCCCCTTTGACCCATATGAACGTTTGAAATATGTCCCTTAGGGTCCTAGGACCCCTAGGGACATATTCAAATCGTTCATATGGGTCAAGGGGGTTATAGGTGACCTATTACCCCCTTTGACCCATTAAACGATGATATATGTCTCTAAAGGTCTTAGAACACCTAGGGACATATTCGAATCATTCATATGGGTCAAAGGGGGTCATAGGTCACCCTATGACCCCATTTGACCGATTAAATGATGACATATGTCCCTAGGGGTCCTAGGACCCCTAGGGACATATTTGAATGGGCCATATGGGTCAAAGGGGGTCATAGGGTGACCTATGACCCCTTTTGACCCATTAAATGACAACATATGTCCCTACGGGTCCTAGGACCCCAAGGAACATATTTCAAACATTCATATGGGTCAAAGGGGGTCATAGGGTGACCTATGACCGCCTTTGACCCATTAAACGACGACATATGTCTCTAGGGGTCCTATAACCCATAGGGACATATTCGAATCGTTCATATGGGTCAAAGGGGGCCATAGGGTGACCTATGACCCCCTTTGACCTATTAAACGACAACATATGTCCTTAGGGATCCTAAGACTCCTAAGATCATATTCAAATCATTCATATGGGTCAAGGGGGTCATAGGTGACCTATGACCCCCTTTGACCCATTAAACGACAACATATGTCCCTAGGGGTCCTAGGACCCCTACGGACATATTTGAATCGTTCGTATGTATATGGGTTAAAAAATGAAAGGATATATATATATATACTATTTATACTATTTTATGTTAATAATAATATAAATAAACACTAAATATTATTATTATTATATCTATAGTAATAATAATAATACTATTATAGCTATAATAATAATATATATATTAATACTATATTGTAGCATAATAATAATAATAATATAAATAAACACTAAATATTTACACTATTATGTCTATAGTAATAATATTAATACTATTATAGGTATAATAATAATATTGATACTATAGTTATATTAATATTATATATTAATATTACTATATATTAATACTATTATATATTAATACTATTGATACTTTATATTAATACTATTATACTATTAATACTATTATATATTAATACTACTATACTATTAGATTAGTAATAAACCAAAGTCAATTTCTGTCCAATGATTTTCATAATATTAATATAATTATGGCAAAGGAGGAAAATTATAGCAAGTTTTCCCTCCAAAAATTCACTTTGCAATATCGGATATCTAATTTAACTGGCACCAATTTCCAATATTTTCCTATCCCTGCAGTCCCAACAACATCACTTTTTCACTTCTTTTTTCATGGGTTCTGCAAAAAAACACGTTTTGGGGCCCAACCAATCAAAAAAAATTCAAAAATATAACCGTAGGTGTTCGAATTTCTCATCTTAATGGGGAGTAGCAGTCGTCCAAAGGATAAATGCAAAAGGAAGATATCCAATGAAGACATTGCGGTATATAGGGAAAGGGACAAAATGGAACGCCGAAGAAAAAGACAAGGTATGCTAAATATCAGTCATGTTGACGATGAATTAATCGAAGGTGAAATCATAGAGTCAGATAATGAATATGTACAATTGGAGAATTAAAATGTACCTATTGAAAACGATAATGTAGAAAATTGAAAATTTGGAGAATGAAAATTTTGAAGAAGAAATGCCACCAAGTCATAATCCAAATTGCATAATTGACCATGTCGAAGATGACAATGCACAAGAACCTTACATATCTCCTAATTATAATCGACATGAAGGTTCTAAAACACCAAAATGGATAGTTGAAATTGATGAAACGATTATTACTAGTTTGGAAGGAAAAAAATCAGAAAGAACCATTCGGTTATGGGCTTCAAGACTATATCAAATGTTTTTCGACAACAAGATAGTGGTAGAGCAATGTCAGCTTTTCATGCACTTATTAGAGATGAAAAAGATGAGACCTATGCTTTCCAAAATGAAGATTCGTGTCAATAAAAAGTTGGAAACAAATGCCATTATCATGAAAAAAAATTTCAGTGCTCTCAATAGCATTGGAAAAAATAGCAGAGAGAAGGATAATAGAGCTGCTCGAAGGGTTATTACAACCTCTTTGGTAAGTCATCATTTGAGAAAGGGTAGATATATGAGACATACTTGTATTGATTTGAATCTAAATCATACTACTTTCAGAAGAGCACTTAGTCGACGAGACAAAATTGATGATCCTTTTCAAAATGAAACATGGGCATTTGGTGGGAGACTTCCACGTTTTGATAAGAAGCTATCTGACGATGTGAAGGAAGAAATTACACAATTTTGGCACTCTAACTCACGAGTATCACCCAATGCTAAAGACGTCTTAAAGTTGAGAATTGGCATCAGAGACTGCTCGCCACATAATAAACACCATTTAGAGGTAAGTGAAACTATGTTGTTCAAACAATTTAGAGAGAGTATCCAAGTCTTCATATATCACAAAAGGCTTTTGAATCTTTGAAGCCATTTTATTGTGTGCCACTCAAAATTTGAAATGCATGTTTTTGCAAATATCATGTTGAGTTTTCTATGCACCATGAACTATTACGCTCCATCCGTTCTACTTTGCATAGTAAAGAAATGTTGGAGGATTGTGGGGCTAGTGGGCTTCCAAAATCATTGAGAGACTTGCTAGATCAACTCTTATGTCGTAGAGTTGATGGTTGTTCCTTTTATAGAAATGCTTGCTTAAATGAGAAGTGTTCAAAATGTGGTGACTTATCCAGTTTGATACATGTTTCCATGAGGGGTGCAAACAAGATCTTGGAAAGACAATACTGAAAAAAAGGGTATATGAAATGGTGAAATACACATTGAAGAGTGGGAGTGAGAGCTCTAGATGTGAATTGGTTGGAAAAGATATCAGTGCGGCTAATTTTATTTCAGATTTCAAGACAAATCTTTTTTACAAGTATGCAAGACATAGTCACAGGTCTTAGTCGTTGGATCAACAATTTAGAACATGTAAGGAGACTTTTTCCATTGGCACTATTATATTAGTTGTTGATTTTTCTAAGAACTACACATTGCAACCTCAAAATGAGACACAATCTTAGTATTACAACTCCATTCAGATTGTAATTTTTGTTCACCTAACATATAGACATGCCCCTGATAGTGCAGAAGATAATCGAAAGATTATTAGAGAGTATCATTTTTTTATGAGTGATGATAGATCTCACTCTCACGAGTTTGTGCAACATTGTTTTGAGATTTTTTTTGATTTTTTACATAGCATGCAATTGCTATGGATAGACATATCATTTGGTAAAATAACTGTACAGGTCAATTCAAGAATGCTCACATGTTTTATTGGTTGTGCAGGATGCACATAGAGAGAGGGGTGCCTCATATTTGGAGTTTTTTTGAGTCCGGCCATAGAAAAGGGGAACATGATGGAGCAGGGGCATGTGTGAAGAGAGCTCTAGTTAAGGAGTAACTGAAGATTTCAACAACAGAGCTTCTTGATGCTCATAGCATTGTTGATTGGTGTAGTTTAGCATTATCACAGGGGGGGACTCTTGATTCAATGGTATGCAGGTTCTTTTGGTTGGTTGAGAAAGGGTCCATAGGTGATAGATCAGATTGTGCTACAGTGAGAGACTCATAAAAAATGCATTCATTTCAGAGCTCTGATTCTAGTACATGGACCATTTGGACATGACAACTAGCTTATTTTTGTCATACTTATTTTCAGTGTGATTGGGGTCACTGTGAGTCAAGTGAGTGGGTGGACACATGGGCTCCACATTATCTTACTCCATTGTCTATCATACCCTCTATCAAAAATGATGACATCGAAAGTTCACTTGAGCATAACCATCTATCATATCTACTTCAGCCAAGACATGTCTTTGCATTGGTTGCACCATAGGGGAATGATGAGAAATTTGATTATTGGTTAGCATGTTGTGTAAGAGGTAAACAAAAACTTGCACAACCGATCACAGATGATGATGGATTCACATATCCTCCTGGTTCAGTGGTTGTTGCTGGAACATGGCTGCAGACATACATGCTTAGAAGGAACGGAATTCCTGCATTCGAAGACTATCAGAAGAACAAAGTAATTCTCATATATTCGCATCTTATTATAGCAACAAATGTAAAGTTATTGAAGCATCAAGGAAGACCAAAAGTAAAAGAACTTTTTACTATTGCTAATGTTGATCATGAAGCCCTGTTGGAGACCCTAAAACAGAGAGAGGACCCTATTGGAATACTCGACTAGGTATATATACTTCTTATGTTATTTTCTTCATAATGATTTAATGAATTGATGATTATCTTGTTTAATAGAATAAGTTGCTAATTTTTTAATGATATTGGAATGTAGGTACATCATGAAGAGTTGGAGAGGGGTGGTATTGGGGAGAATTTCTAAAATTTATGATGTATTATGATGTAAAATTTGTAACTTTTTTGTATATGGTTTTTATATTTTGGTAGGTTCTTTGTAAGGAATTATAAGAGGAAGATATTGAACAAGTTTTTGCAAATCATATTTGCATGTGATACAAGGCTATAAGGACAATTTTAAGAGCATTTATAACTATATGAAAGATAATTGCTTGCGGATATCTTATTACAAATTTGGTTTTCTCCTTATTTGACATAAAGCTGACATTATGATTATTAAAACTATTTTTATCAAACTAATCAAATAAATAAAAATCTAGAAAGTACGGATGAACAATTAGAATACTTGATTTCTTCCATTTTGCAACCAATCGTAGCATTTGAAAGCATAAAGAGTCATAATATTGTATATTGTTTTGAAAGGCTTTTATATTGAAAAGTTGTATGAAGCACATTTGGAATAAGCCATGAAATCCATGAAAGAAGATAGCATGTAGGATAAGCAATTAAAGCCAATAAGCAAGATAGCATATACATAATGACATGATCTGAAGTTGGATATGAAGGCTATGAGTGAATGAGAAAGTAAAATAGGGAATCTCATGGATAAGATAATGGTTTTCACCAAGGCATATTTTTTATCTTCTTTTCTATTTTTTTATTTTTTTTTAGAAATAGGTCAACTATTTTCAAGTTAGACAGTGTTCCTAAAGGAAAGATAAGTTATGATAAGCCAAGACCGTAGATAAGTATGCTCAATGATGTTGATAGGGTGAAGGAAGTGAGATGGTAGTAGGATAAGAGTTCATTCCTTGGAAGGATTGTATGAGTATGGATAGTAGGTAAGTGTAGCTTTAAAAACATTGCATAAGGGTAGGTGACAAAGTGGGGAAGATCAACATTTACACACACCTTGGAGGGTTTCCGAATGATGGAGGAATCATGGAGGAAATGGATCAAGGTTTAGATGTATGAGCTGGTAGGACAATGTTAGAAGAAGATTGAGTGGAATATTTGTAAGCTTTTGAGAAAGATGTTTGGAAGAAAATGGAGTGGAAGCCTTTGGAATATTGAATGTCAACTTAGATTTATGTTCAATATTAAAGTCTTTCAAGAGAGACTTTGGAATCCATATAGCTTTAGATTTTCCTTTGGATACTTTATAACACATTTCTTCAATAATGGGTTTAGGAACCCATATTTTCTTTGATTTCACTTTTTGAATAGTGAACCTTTGTGGTATCTTCAATATATTTTCGTTATGTCCATTCACATGTTGATTAGATGAGACATAATGATCTCTATTTTTTAATGTATTATTGTATTTCTTGTGTTGAACATCCAAATTGCTTCCAAAAGATTTGGAACTTATGGATGAATAAGGCTGATATGACTGGTTTAGATGGTTGAGTGGACGGTTATTTTCTAGGATGAATGTCTTGTTGATCTTGAGGTACATTAGGAGAGCTAAAAGTAGAAAGTGTAGGAGAAGGTTTGAAGACTTTAGATTAGATGGATAAGGACCAATGAGAGAATTACAAAATGCAAAGGGATAGTGACTAGGGATTTCAACATCTTTAGAGTGAGTAGCATGACCAAAGTCATCAATAGACTCATGAGTACCTTTTATAGGAGAAAGACCTTTGATAGCAGTGTTTGAATCTTGAGCACAGTTTTGAAGTGGATATGGAGAAGTAGAACATGAGGGGACACTTTGATCTTGACATCTTTCTTTATATAGCATAGAAAGATCACTTTTCCCATAAGTTTTAGTAAGCTCAATGGAGGTAGTGGAAATGGTATCCTCATCATATGTAGGAGGTGGATAACACACAGGATATAGAAAGGTGAAATTTTGGATGAGATGAAAAGGTGTTTGATCTTGATCTTTATTTATATATTTTTCTTTTTGAGAGTCATCTTGATATGGAGCACCTTCTAAGGACAAGGGAAAATGTGAGGTGTGCATGATAGAATCTTAAAGCAATAATGCAGGATTAGCTAAAGTGGGCATAGTAATCATAGTATTGCATGAATGTTGAGGATCTTTAGTCTTAGTAGCATGGAAAAGGTTTGCAGACAAGTGAAGGTTAGCTTGATTTTCTTTTAGTTGTAGCCCTTGAGGGTACGCATGGTCTATATGGAAAGAATTAGGTTCTTTGTTTGGTGGAGGCATTTTGGAAAGCTTTGACACTTTAGGAGGTTCATTAGTGTTATAAGAAGTGAAGGTGTCAAGGAAATCATCACTTGACATAGGTTCATCAACATGATCTTGTGACACATGAGTCATTAGAGGTATCAACAATCCCATCATAAATGAGATCTTGGATTTTATGTTTCAACACTATGGAATCTTTAGTTTTATGAAATTTTCTTCCATGGAAGTGGCAATAATGATAATTTCTCCACCATGGAGGTTTGATTTTGGGTTCATAAGGTCTAGAGTTGTCTAGTAATGTGATGGATTCATTATCAAGAAGTGTTTGCAAGATGTTATCATGAGAATCTTCCAATGGAGTAAAAGTTCTCTCAAAATTTCTCCATGATAATTTTGTTGTTTCTTAAGTGAATAGAATGCATCCATGTCTTCATCACTATCTTGGTCAAAGATAGGTCCATAATGAAAGTTTGGCATAGGCTCAAAGGAGTTATCACTTGCTTGTTCTCTAAAGAGGTCTTTAGATCTAGAAGATGAAGATATTTGATGTCTTCGCGTAAAATATGTAGACCTTGAAGAAGATGACCTGTGTGTATGTAAAGGTCTTAAGGGAGATTAATTTAAGAATGCAATATTCTCTTCTAACCTTTTCTCAAGTTTAGAATTGATTTCTATCATGTGCTTAGAGAGATGAAGGTAAGAAAGATTATTTGTCTCTTCTAGCTCTTTGTATTGAACATATAGATCTTGAAACTCTTTAGTGGCATGGAGGATATCATGATCATCTAGATTTGGTTGAGGTTTGGTAGCAAAATGTTTGAATACCATAGTGGTAGATAGATAATAAAGCATGAAGGAGACTAGAGGAAGCTAATAAGGTTACACAAGATAACTTGATGTCCAAACTAGAGAGGTAGAGAGTTCACATGTCAAAGAGAGGTAGAAATGAATGAGTGACTTGTCAAACAAATTGTCCAAGTAGGTCACAACACTAGTGACTCAAGTCAAGAGCTACGAAAAAATCCCAAATAGCAATGTAGATAAAGAAAGAGAGATGACAAGTGAACAAATTTAAGTGTAGTCAATAGATCAAGGAAACCATTTAGTGAAAGAAATTCTTAGTATGCATATCATAGACCATGAAGTTAGAAAATACCAATAGCTTTAAGACCAAAGAACCATTTTAAGCATGTTCACGTACTAGAGACATAGAAAATCAAAGTCAATTTATGAAACTCCCCTTAGCAAAAAATGCAAACAAATATTTGCACTTGACGTTTTGACTTGGTTGAAAAAGTTTGACAATAATTGATAATATTGCAAGCATGATGTTCAAAAGAAATTTTTTTTCCAAGAAAGATAGTGACACATGGAGTAGTCTTCAAACAATCAAGCAAGGCACAAAGCAACCTTTCATGATACAAGTCAAAGGGGTCAACCTTTCTTGACAAATTTTCAAAATCTAACTCCTAACGGCTAAAAGTCAGTGCCATTAGCTCCGAGTAGGTGGGTGAACCGTAGTGACACCCTTGTTCCAACCATGGAGACCATCTATCGTCCGTGTCCACCCCGTACCGAGGAGTCCCCAAGGTTCTCTAAGTGCATTTTGAGGTTGATCTTCTGAGGGTCATAACTTGGAGCTCGTGAGGGCTATCAATAAAATATCGAATGCTACAGGACGCTGATGTTGAGGCCTAAAATAACCTATCTCATTTTTGAGAAATCACATTCTGTTTGGATTTGGCACAGCGATCTCGCTCGATGCCAAAACTCGCAGTGTGCCTCAATTCATAGGTGCACCACAACGTAACTTTGAAACTGCTGATCTTGGCATTGAATGGTCAGTGCCATTAGCTCCGGATGGGTGGGTGAACCCTAGTCACACCCTTGTTCCAGCCACGAAGACCATCCATCATTTGCAGCCACCCCGTACTGAGGAGTCTCCAAGGTGCTCTAAGTGCATTTTGAGGTCAATCTTTCGAGGGTCATAACTCAGAGCTCGTGAGGGCTATTGATGAACTGTCAAATGCTATAGGACGGTGATACTGAGGCCTACAATAACCTATCTCATTTTCAAGAGATCACATTCTGTTTGGATTCAGCACAATGATTTCGCTCGATGCCAAAACTCATAGTGTGCCTCAGTTCATAGGTGCACCACAGCGTAACTTTGAAACCGCTAATCTTGACATCGAATCGTCAGTGCCATTAGCTCTAGATGGACAGGTGAACCCTACTCACACCCTTGTTCTGGCCATGAAGACCATCCATCATTTGCGGCCACCCCGTACCGAGGAGTCTCCAAGGTGCTCTAAGTGCATTTTGAGGTCGATCCTTCGAGGGTCATAACTCAGAGCTCATGAGGGCTATCAATGAACCGTTAGAGGAGACAAGTTTGTAAGAAGTAGTGGCTTAGTGTTTTTGCTAAAATAAGTTAGTGGGAAGGCTTTATTAGAGGGTCTTGGCCAAACTAGTGGGGTGTTTGCCCACTCTCTAATTTTAGAGACAGTTAGGTTTTGGAGGGAGATTAGGGGAGCTCTACTACAACTATCCTTACCCTGGCTTGGACCAAGGTTGGTATCTCAAACTTGCTTCTTTTCCATTTCTTTCTTTTAGCATGGTTAAGAAAATATGAAAGTGTGGAGTTTATCAATGGAGTATGCATTGCATTGCATTGTGGAGTAGCATTCATGTGAGTACTTGAATGGTGTTCATTCCATGTAGATTAGTGTGACACCATTGTGCATCTTATTGTATTGTGTGGAGTATTGTGAGTATGAGGTTTGGATTTCATCTATTTCCTTATTGTATTATGGGTGTTGATATTGTGTTGTGAAAATGTGATGTGCTCTTGAAAATTTCTTGTTTTATTTCTACTTGGTTTTGTTTTCTTGTTTTGTGCTTGAGTATTGTTATGGGCGTAGGACTTACACTCACCCTTGTGGGAAGGGAAGAGAAGTCCAAGGTGAAGGGCTTAAGTTGGGTTCGAAAAATGTATTGAGAACCTTGGAGTATGGGCTCCATTGTATGCCATAACTTTCATATCTTGCTGGGGGTGATAAGGAAAGTATGGTGCAGAAAGGAAGTTTGAGGAGTTACAGCTGATGGTAGTGGGTTTGGAGGAGGAAATGTGGAGGCCCTGAGAGGGCATTAAATTGTTGATTTATGGTAGCCCCGAGAGGGCATGAAATTTTTTGAATTATGATAACCCCGAGAGGGCATGAAATTTTTTTATTGCAGATATGGTTTGGTATGGAAAGTCTCCATTTTAGAACACACCTTCACCCTATGTTTATGGTTCCATCTGTGAAGCCATTGTGAAATAGCCTTGAGGGGAAATTGTTCAAGTTTGAAATGTAATGTTTATGCATTGAAAGATTGTATGTGTATCCTAGTTTGAGCCTTGTTCCCTAGTGTGGGGGTGGTCTCTTTGAGGCCTATGGTTGGGTGGAAAGCACCCATGGTCCTTGTTATTTTCTTGTGTTGCATATGTAGATTTGTGTCCAAGGGAACAATGGAAATGGCTTGGAATGATCATCTTGCAGATTGATGTTGGATGAGAAAACTTGACATTGTGCCCTCATTTGTGAAGGAGGATTCACCAGCTTGTTCATGTTCTCAACGATCATGTTGGACAATGTTCATGCTACTCATTGTCCATATCTTTCAATGTTCATGTTCTTTATGATTTTGAAAAGTCCCTTATGTTGCCCCATTGTGATGGAAGGAGATTGTATCATTGTTACCTAATGTATGTGTAGAGGAAATAATTGATAAGGTTGTATATGCATGTTTCATTTGGAGTTTATATTGTTATGAAAGCATTGGTATGAGTCACAGATTTGCTTTGACATCATTGTTATCATTTGAAAATGTGAAAGAAAGTTTTCTCCTTGTGGTATTGTAAATGACTAGTTGATAATAACAATCCATAGATGTAGTGCCTCTCGTGTTTGCAGTCTGTACCTTGTCTATTTTTGATTCGAGAGATACTTGATACTCTTTTGATATTTGTACCTTGAGACGACTTGAGGGTCGAATGTTATATTTTGATTTCCGTACCATAGATGCTTTGTTACTATGTTGTTCAGTTTATCATATTTTCATGTTGATGTTATTTTGAGATGACAGTAGATCTATGATAACTGATTATCTAGTGATATGATGTATTGGATCTAATTGTTGACTATGTTATGAGATGGATTCTATACTATGGTTATTTACTTCATTCTCATCTTTTATGATTAATGCGAATGTGAGTGGTGTAAATGGATTAATGAGTTATTTAAATGCTTTAATTGCTTCGACTATTATATTATATGCAATTGCACTTGATCGTGTGTTCTAGTGTGCAGGAATTACATCCCTGGCAGTGGCCTATGGAGTTAGTGATCCAGTTGTTCATATTTTGCCAATGTCACTCCTATATGGTCGACGTATCCTTATTTACTTGTTTTATATTAAAACCTTTCGGTGATTAGTAAATCCGAACTCAATTGCATTATGTGATTAGACCAGTGAACATGTCTGTGCATTTAGAGGTTCGCATTTGTCGCGAAAGTGTTAAGTGTTTTTCTGTAATTTTGGGTTTTCGGGTTTTTAATCTTTTGGATTTAATTTCTGGCAACTTTGCCTTAGGTGAATTTCCATTACAGATAATAACCTGTTTTCATTTGGGTTGTTTCGGAGTTTAACTACTCCAGCTAGCTATTTTCCATTATCAGCTATTCACTCAAAATGAATAAATATTGGAAAAGTGAATTCATTATGGACTTCTCACATTTTGGAAAATTGAGTTTGGAGAGAAAATTTGGAAATCCTCTTCTGAAAGATTATTGTTTTGCTCGCTGCGGGAGCTGTGAGCGTGGGATCTTTGCGAGGTTTGTCCCGTTGGATTCGGCTCGAGGAGTTCTCGCTTTGCCGAAAGTTTCAGCAATTTTGGTGGAGTATTTATTTTATTCTACGGTTTTCAATTTCGGCCCTTTTTGCTGTCAGGTAGGGCCTTCCTGTTTTAATGTTTTTTCTCTGTTTCTACTTTCGTTTCTTGTAGCAATATGTTAGGAGGCTGTGAACTAGTGTTCCCCTCCGTTTCTGTTTGCTAGTTCTGCCCGGTTGGTCGGGTATGAACGTTTTACCTGTTTTTGAAATGGGGGTTTGGGTTTTTGGGCTGTTATGCTGGCCATTTTTGCATACAGTGTCCGTTTTCAATTATTTTTGGATTTTTGGGGTTTTTGAACCCAAAGGCCAAATGGGTTTTAATTTTGGATTTTTTCCAAAATTTGGAGTTTTTACCTCGTTTTGCGTGCTGCCCTATTTTCTCGAGTTTTCTTGGCACATTGTGGTTCGTGGACCTGGATGATCCATTTGGATACCAGTCAAAACACTTTCGCATCTTTTGTTGCATTGAGATGCGTGTAGCATCCGTCATCCCGATTCTATTTTCGGTCGATTGACTTTTGTTTGCATTCTCATCCTGTCCTCGTGTATGATCTCTGTGATGGTGGTGCGCCACACACACGTATATTGTCGGGTGACCTGCGGGGCTCGATCTTCCGTGGTACTTCCAGAAGTTGTGATCATTGGGGTTGGGTTGGGAGTTTGCATGCCTTCGGGCACTCATCGCTGGATGAGCATGGGTAGGGTAGGGTAGCATATGGAGGGGGCTTCTATCTCGCAGCCTGGTGACCTTAGTCCCATAGGGTTGGCAGAGGAAGTTTTAAGTAAGTGATAATTAAATAAAACATTGGGTGGTAATAAAATTTAAGATAATAAAAAGTATATGTGGGGCCCTCCGTTGAGGAGTTGAAACGCATGATCCAAGCTTGGGCTTGTCGATGCCAAGCGACTCTCCATGATGTCAGTCCCTATGTAGTAGCCCATTGAGGTGTCTGACCAGGACCTGTAGTTTATGCATTGTCTATGTCTTGGATTCAGTCATCATACTGCTTGGCGTGTGTGTTAGCCATGGTTGTTGTTTTGTGTGTGTGTGGTTGGATCATTATCTCCATTAGCACGGCAGGTGTGGACCTACGGGTGCCATGTGGTTGGGAGGCGTAGCTACCTTCACCACTGCTAGGGACTGGTGTACAGAGATGGTCTATTGTTCTAGCGTGATCGTTGCTGGATGTGTCACTTGGTACTTCGGTATACGGAGTATGCTTCTTGTGATTTATGCTCTCATTATGATGTTATCATGCTTAGATGATGTTAGTTTTAACGCTTTCCTCATTATGATGATTAGCATGTAGTAGATGATGTTATCTGATTACAAGGTTATCTTATGTTACTACTAGCATGTTAGATTTCATTACTTATATTGTAGCATGTTTAGTAGTGATGTCCCTATCATGACAGCACCGATGATCTAATCAGTGGCTTGGGATGTTATGCGCGGGGGATGGCTAGGGCCCACGATGGTCCTATGACGCCATTAACGGTTGGGAGGAACCGCGTACCTAGTTTGGTTAATTGGTTTATTGCTTTGATATTTATGCTTCTATGTAAGAGGTTATTTTCATGTTCACTGCGATGTTACTTTAGTTTATGGCAGTGTTTCCTTTTGTTCTTCCCTTGCTATTTTTTTAGATGGTTAGACTTTGCTTCCAGTTGTCCATCTCTTAGCTTGGATTCGAGTGTCCTTACCTCGAAAAGTGGATCCGATACTCCCCGGTGTGGAGGAACTTTGTTTTGTTCTTTTTCTAGCCTTGTTTTTATGTTTTTGGGTGCGTGCTGATTCAAATCTTCGTGGGAGGATGATTCTCTTTCGTGCGAGGATGAGAATCTTCGCGTGAGAATGAGAATCTTCACGCGAGAATGAGAATCTTCGCGCGAGCCACAGATTTCTTCGCGCGAGAAATCAAGTCTTCACGCGAAGATGAAAAGTCCTCGGGCGAGCCGGTGAGAATCTTCGCGCGAGCCGGTGAAAGTCTTTGCGCGAGAAGAAATACTGGTGCTCTGTCTTCACGCGAAAAATAGGGGCTAGTTCGACTTGTCGAAATAAAGTTTGAAAGTTGGTTTTAGATACCCTTTTGGTTTTCTTACCTTCCTAGTGCTTCTCAGATGTTGTAAGGGGCTTAAAATATATCGTTGTAAGGGGCTTAAAATATATCGTTTAAGCATAAGTTGACGTATATTTAATTCCTTATACTTAAGATATATTTTAATATATGCGACGATTCATTTGAGATGGGTTTCAGACCTCTACGAGCTAAGGTGTAGATTCTAGGAAAAATCAGGACTTCAGAAATTCAGACTTAGCCAAATTTCAGGGCTTCAGGATTTCAGACTTAGCCAGTTTTCAAGAGTCAGCTTATGTCTTTCAGCTTGGTAGGTCTTTGTGGTTTTGTGATTGTGTTCTAGTTGGTAGTGGCGTTTGGAGATCCGTTGGTGCTTAGTTGTCTTTCAGTCTTCCGTTGTGATCTTTTGGTTTGCGTAGGTTGTCTCATGTGCATTTGCACTTGTTAAAAAAAAAAAAAAAAAAATTGTTCTAACTTGTTTTCATCCTTGTTTCCAAGGATCTCCGAGTGGGGCATTACAAATGTTATGTGATACCATTGATTGTATAAATTTAAAACTTAGTAGATTTCTTACAATCTTGTTGTGCACTCAATAATTTGGAAGGAAAATTTTATGTTCATATCACATGCATGGATAACATTGATTTTAATTATCAAGATTAATGCAATTCTAAGCAAGGAAATCATCAAATTAATTTCATGATATAACAAAATGAAGTTTGTTGTAAGAGAAGACATAATAAAATCTATGAGATACATTGTTGTAGGCATGCATTTTCCTCTCTAAAAAATGTATGGTAAAGGAAAATAAATCCCTTCCTTAATACAGAGCAATAAAATATTAAAGAATATTCCCAGATTCTAGACTGCTATCCAATAAAAATAAAAATAATAATAGCATATAGAGACTAATGAGTGTCCTAGACAAATATATTTCCTAAGTGACAGAATGGTACACATTACAATCTTGTGACCTCTAAGTCACATCCAACACTCAAATAATAAATTAGTAATTAAATAAATAAAGGCATATTAGTGTGCATGTTAGAGAATATGACAAATTTAAATATTTAACTCAAAAATAAAATAAAAGCCAAGATTGATCTTGACTGCCCTTCTAGAGTAACCCCCAACATTTCCTAAGCCATCATAATGCAAAAAAATTTCTCCACTCCCCAAGGCATATTGTTAAATTTGACATTCATTCTGACATGTCATGTCAAAACTTTTATCCTTGAGCTTGCCTCCTTGAAAAGGGGTTTCATCCCCATTAATATACTTGGGTGCATAGGAGAAAGGGTTTATGTCAGATCCTTGTCTTATGCACTAGTCTTCCCCTCCTTGTAGTAGTGGTCACATCTTCCCAAGCATAGGTAGTCGACTTGAAATTTCTTGCAGCAGTGGTCATGTGTTCCCAAGCATAGGTAGTCGACTTGAAATTAAGGGGGAGTGGGATAGCAATCCCAAGGAATTTGTACTTAGGAGAATTTCAAGTTGACATTTAATATGACTTGTTCACATTAGGATTGTTGATTGGAGGGATGGGAAGAAGATGTCCTAAGGCTTGGATTAGTCAAAATTCTACACATGAACCACGTGGGACATTGTGGGGACCACGTGTAGGAAGAAATGTGGCCTTTGTAAGAGTTTGGGAATGATGATAGGAGATTCACCCTTTAGATTTGTTTTTATTTTTATCAGATAATTATTTAATCATTTCAAGTCATGAATAGAGGATAATGACACTAAGTGTATTTGACCTTAGTTTAAGGGTAATGTTTATATCAAGGGGCTCATTTAGAAACATGTAACAATTAAACCATATGGTAATGGAAAAGCTCAATATAGGAAAATAAATTAAATGAAATAAATAAGTTTACGAGAATGCATATATAATTGAACATGATGTTAAGTACGGAGGGTTTAATTAAATTAGTGTTAAGACTATAAATTAGGATAGTTGGATGTACATATAATAGGGTTAATATGAAGTAAGTTATTAGGATGATGGGATTGGAGAATCAAGGATAAGGATGGATAGTGGATTAAAATAATAACTCAAATCTAGTTTTATCTAGTCAATAAAGCACATTGATAGATAAGAGTTACTAGATAGAATTGAATGCATGACAAACCTGTGTAGATGTTGGATTTAATGTCAAGTGAATTTTATATTTGGCTTGAGGGAATGTTAGTTAGATAATGAATTTTGTGGATTCGATTGAAGATATTAGTAGAATATCAAATTCGATAGAATATATATACCAATTTGAAAATGTAGTGTAGGAATAAAGCATTAGTTAGCCAATATGTAATAAGGGTCAATAGGCATGTCATTAGAGGTAGCTCGTCAGCTCATGTACCCTATGTATAATTAATGATAATATGATTCATGTACACCACATTTTACTATGTTAGTTGCATGAAATGATGAATACATATATGTCAGAATGACAAGGTATGTTATATACAAACCTTATTTACACGCTTGCACCTAATCCTTGCATAAACAATCCATCTAAAAAATTTAAATTGACACACTCAATACGATGGTGTAGTAGGATGTGTTTAAATACAGATCGTGAATTATTATTGAGTTAAGTACTTTGAATTGGCCCTTAGACTTACTAAGAGTTCCTCATTTTATGTGCTTACTAATTCGTACTATGAAACTACTTTGAATCTTAACATGCTTTGATATAAATAATATTGATAGCGAGAAAGTGAGCTTATGGTGAATAATTAGATGTAATAATGTAAAAAGTAAATGTAATAGTATAGTAATTATAGTAATTAAAATAGTAAATGTAAAAGCATGGAAATGTAGCTAGATTAGTTAGTAGTTGATGAGCTAGATAGTTAGTAATTGTCTTTTGTTAGAGTGAGTTTAATTTATGTATTGAAATAGTAATTTTTGTGTTTAGGAAACTGTAGTGAGTGCTAGTTTGGTGAGGAAGAAATGTTGATAGAATGCATAAGGATGACTAAATAGAGTAAAGAGGGAGAAAATGACTCAGTATTGGTCCAATCTTCGAGAGGACCTGTAACTAGTAAGATATGGATGCAAGTACATGATACACGTTTGGTACATAAAACAATTTGTTTATTCCATAAGTTGTGTAACTAATGTGTTGAATGATGGATACTATCAATGCAAGTGGCCCCTTCTCCATCATGTAGACTTTGAAGCTACCTTTGGGGCATATCTTTTCTAATTTCCAATGGTTAGATCCGATATAGTGTGGTAGATAAGTGCACATTTTCTTAATTGACTAAAGGTGCTCATGTGATGAGTACTAAATCTAAATTCTCTAGATACATGTGTTTAATCGATTAAGATATACTACACTTCCACACCATATAGTAATTGTCACATTAATATATATTTTAATGATTAATGAATGTGTGTACATTGGTAATGAGGATAATAAGTAATTATGATCCCCTTCCCTTACATGCTAGAATCACGACCTAGTCCATATGATACAACTGCCAGACCCTAATAGAATATTAGTAGCAAAGGCTTGTTAGAATATGAATTACCTCACTAATTTATGAGTGTTGTATCTTGAACTTTCTCTTTTGACTCGTGACGCTAACTTGAACTAGACTGTCATCCAATCTATTTGAAAACCACCTGTGACTAAAATGTTACAACCGAATGACACTATCTGTAAGGAAACTCAGGTGCAGAAACAGCTTCCTACGCTAATCTCATAAGGAAAGTATGATGCAAATCCTATTAAAATCTTCTACACTTATAGATTCAATATCATGTAAACAACAATATTGCAGCCAATCATGCATACAGAAATTAGATAGAGAAAGGAACACATAACACATGGATTTTTCGGTGGGGAAAAACCTTTCGGTAAAACAACCCCACCCCTTCAAAACCTGCACAATGTATTATCTTCAACACAAGGTTACAATACACTTGCAATGCAAGTTCAACATTAACAACAGAAGACTCCAGTAGCTACTCACAGTACCAAAAATACACCTTTTTTGCATCACATCTCTTCGCAACCCTAAAAATGCTTATAACATGCACTTCACTTTAGGGCTACTCCCAAAGGTAAACCGTATTAGGGTTTTACCATTCTTTGAGAAAATAGGAACCCCATAGAGTGTACAGTACTCAAATATCTTAGTTGCCACATTTCTTCACCTGTCATTGAATCTTCCTAACATAGCTCTTACATGTCATAGGAATCTGTCATAGCCATTTTAGTCATGATCTCCTTACACACAATTCAAGATGTCAACACATCAACATTATTTGTAAGAAATACATTTTACAAAACAAATAATAAGAATAGGAATTATACAAGGTTGAGACACCTTATTCCTAACATTCTCCCACTTGTCAAACACCTTGTAAGAGCAACAGGAACATAACAGGAACTAACCGCTATAGGCCAAAAGGCCCATAGACTCTAAACACCATCTGAACTTCTTAGTGCCCACTGGTTTCGTTAATGCATCTGCAACATTCTTCATAGTATCTACCTTTTCCAAATTTACCTTTCAATCTTCCACCATATCTCTCACAAAGTGATACTGCACATCAATGTGCTTTGTTCTGGCATGGAAAGTTGGATTCTTTGCAAGGCAAATAGCACTCTGACTGTCACACCAAATAGTAATCTGTTCTGCATCAACACCAACATTAGAACACAATCTCTTAAGCCAAATGGCTTCCTTACAAGCATGAGTAGGAGCCATGTAATCAGCTTCTATAGTGGAAAAAGCAACCACAAGTTGTCACTTGCTCATCCAACTGATGGCACCACCAAACATAGTGAACACATAAGCACTGGTGGATCTCCTGTGGTCAATATCACCTGCCCAATCTGAATCCACAAACCCATGAATACAAACTGAATGCGAAGATCCAGAAGAGTTACCATGATAACATATGGAGTAATCTGATGTACCCCTCAAATATCTGAATACTCGCTTAACTGCATCCCAATGTATCCGTCCAGGATTAGCCATAAATTGACTCAGGACTCCCACTACTTGGGCAATGTCTGGTCTAGTACAGACCATAGCATACATAAGACTGCTAACTGCACTAGCATAAGGTACTCTACTCATGTCCTCCACCTCACTAGGAGATTTTGGACAATCATCTACATATAACTTTGTTCCCACAGGAATAGGAACACATAGTGGTCTACAATCTGTCATGCTGAACCTGTCCAACACAGACTTCACATACTTACTCTGACTCAACCAAAGTTTTCTATTAGACCTGTCTCTACTGATTTCCATACCCAAGATGTACCTAGCTACCCCAAGATCTTTCATCTCAAACTGTGCTGACAACTGAGATTTAAAATCAGAAATCATACCCTTACCCTTCCCAAACAGAAACATATCATCAACATATAATGCAACAATAAGAAGGTGATCATTTTCAATTGTAAAATAAACACAATGATCTGATTTCAATCTTACAAATCCAATTGACAACACAAAGGCATCAAACTTAAGGTACCCCATGCTAGGAGTTTGCTTCAAACAATATAGAGATTTCTTTAATCTGCAAACTAAGGATTCTTTACCTTTAAAAATGTAGTGCTCAGGCTGTGACATATAAATCTCTTCCTCCAAATCACCATGAAGGAAAGTTGTCTTCACATCCATCTATTCTATCTCTAAATCATATGATGCAGCAAGAGATAACAGAAATCTAATGGATGTCAACTTTACAATAGGAGAGAATATTTCACCATAATCTATTCCCTCTACCTGTGAATACCCCTTTGCAACCAATCTAGCTTTGTACCTTTCAACACTGCCATTTGCACAAAATTTCTTCTTGAACACCCATTTACAGCCAACAGATTTTCTCCCTTTAGGCAAAGGTACAAGGTCCCATGTTTTGTTTTTCTCTAATGAAGCCATCTCATCATCCATAGCCTCAATCCAGGAACTTGCATCTTCCATGCCCAAAGCCTCTTTCACAGATCTAGGCTCATCAGTGTTAGTAATCAAAGCAAAAGCACAACTGGAATCTAACATAGAATAACCAAATATTTTTGGTTGCTTTCTTTCTCTCGTGGATCTGCTCAAGGGCTGAGGTTGAGGTTGTTCTTCCTCTTCTTCTAAACTATCAGAGCTGCAAGAGCTCTCCTCATCATTAGACCCAACCTGGTCTCTCTGTTCAGTCTTTTCAGGGGTAGGAGGCAACTGAACAACATCTTTTTCCTTTTCTTTTTCATCTGGTTGTAGCACAATAGGAGAAGATGTTAGCTCTCTAAAAATAACATTTCTACTATACAACACCTTACTAGTCACAGGACCCCAAAGCTTGTATCCTTTCACACCAGCACTGTACCCGATGAAAATACATTGAACAGCTTTGTTTTCCAACTTAGATCTTTTCTCCATTGGAACATGTGCATAAGCTTCACAACCAAAAAAATGAAGATGTCTAATCAAAGGCTTCTTACCAGAACACACCTCCATGGATGTCTTACCAACAAGGGTTGATGTACGAGATCTATTAACCAAATAGCAAGTAGTGGCCACAGCTTTGGCCCAAAACCTTTGTTCTAAACCAACTCCACTAAGCATACTCCTAGCCTTCTCCATCAGTTTCCTATTCATTCTCTCTACAACTCCATTTTTCTGTGGGGTATACGGAGTTGTCTTATGCCTCTCGATACCTTGTTCTTTACAGAACTGTTCAAACTCTGCTGAGCAAAACTCACCACCATTGTCAGTTCTCACACACTTAATCTTCTTACTAGTCTGATTCTCTACAAGGGCTTTAAATTCCTTGAATCGACTAAAGACTTGTGTCTTACTTTTAAGGAAATAAATCCATGTCCTTCTACTATAATCATCTATGAAAGATACAAAAAATACAAACTTGGAGATTGAAGGAACTTTTATAGGACCAAATACATCAGAATGAATAAGATCCAAAACATCAGAAGATTTGTGAGAACTAGAGTAAAACTGAACACGATTTTGTTTACCATATACACAGTATTCACAGAAGTCAAACTCGAGATTGCAATCATTTAACCCCTCAACGAGATTTTTGTTTTTTAGGGTTCTGAGACCCTTCTCACCAATGTGGCCAAATCTCATATGCCACAACATTCTCTTTTCTGCAGGAAGCTTTCCTTCCAAAGTGTTTCCACCCTTAGGTACACTTGTTGCACTACCATCAGAATCACTAACCACAGTCTTCTTTAATACTTGTTCAGATGGTGGGGATGAAGTGATAGTTGCTCTCTTCTTTGAAACATAAGAACTATTACACTGAGAAATGTATGCATCAAGCTGAAACAAAGTACCTCTCCTAGTACCCTTAGCAAGCACCATAGCTCCTCTCATCATCTTACATCCATCTTTAGAAAAAACAACTTGCACACCTACATCATTCAGCATACTTACAGATAATAGGTTTTGTGCCAAACCTAGAATGTGCATAACTCCATTTATTCCCTTTACTCATCGATCAAGAAATTTGATAGTGACCCTTTCGCGTCCAACTATCTTTAGGTGAGAATCATCACCGAAGTACACCTTTCCACCATCAAACTCTTCATATCTTGAGAACTAGTTTCGATGAGAGGTCATGTGAAAAGATGCACCTGAGTCAACCAACCACACATCATCAGATGCATGGGCTGCCAAAGCTACGATGAATGCATCGCCATCTTCTTGAGATTTTTTACAACCAGAATCTGAGGCTTTCTTCTTCTTCTTAGGCTCTTTACAGTCTTTACAGAAGTGTCCAGTCTTATCATAGTTCCAACATTTTGCCTTGGACTTATTGGAATTCTTTGACTTCCCACAGGATTTGGATCTACCCTTATTGTCAGACTTATTGTCATTTTTCTTTCCTCTTTTCGTGGATCTCCCACGAACAGCAAAGGCTTCTTTTTTTCAAAACGGAAGCCTTTCTCTGCATCTCCTCTGATAGCAGCGAAGACACCACATCATCCATTTTGAAAGTGACTAATGTGCTTCTGAGAGCCATCACAAGATGGTCCCATGAATCCGGTAAAGAACACAAAAGTGTGTAGCAACGATCCTCCTCCTCTAACTTGACACCAACTGATGTCAACTGTGCAGCCAGCAGATTAAATGCATTTAAATGATCCGTTAAGGATCCACCTTCCTCCATTCACAGAGAATACAACTTCTTCCTTAGGAACAACTTGTTCACTAAAGATTTGGCCTGACACACAGCCCCAAGTCTCTCCCACAAACTATATGCAGTTTTCTCATCTAGAACATTTAGAAGGACTGCATCGGTTAAACAGAGTCTTATGAGACCCTTAGCTTTGCGGTCTTTAATATCCCAATCTGCTTGAGCTATATTTGTTGGTCTTGTAGCGCTTGTAGTCGCTTCCCATAGGTCACAATCTTCCAACATATCTTCCATCTTGAGTTTCCACAACTTGAAATTATTGCCATTAAATTTCTCCACCTCCATTCTTCCATATGATGAACTCGCCATCTCAATCTGCAAATAAGATTCAGTATGCTCTGCACAAGACTCTCACTCAACTTGAGATTAGCTCAAAAAACCCTACCCAACAACTAGGATCAAAAGTTGATCAAGCTCTGATACCACTTGTAAGGAAACTCAGGTGTGGAAATAGCTTCCTACGCTAATCTCATAAGGAAAGTATGATGCAAATCCTATTAAAATCGTCTACACTTACAGATTCAATATCATGTAAACAACAATATTGTAGCCAACCATGCATACAGAAATTAGACAGAGAAAGGAACACATAACAAAAGGATTTTTCGGTGGGGAAAAACCTTTTGGTAAAACAACCCCACCCCTTCAGAACCTGCACAATTTATTATCTTGAACACAAGGTTACAATACATTTGCAATGCAAGTTCAACATCAACAATAGAAGACTCTAGTAGCTACTCGCAGTACCAATAATACACCTTTTTCACATTGCATCTCTTCACAACCCTAAAAATGCTTATAACATGTGCTTCACTTTAGGGCTACTCCTAAAGGTAAACCGTATTAGGGTTTTACCATTCTCCGAGAAAATAGGAACCCCAAAAAAAAATTTCAAGGCGATGCCCCGAACCCCACTATTGGGGTAGAGTGTATAGTACTCAAATATCTTAGTTGCCACATGTCTTCACCTGTCATTGAATCTTCCTAACATAGCTCTTACATGTCATAGGAATCTATCATAGCCATTTTAGTCATGATCTCCTTACACACAATTCAAGATGTTGACACATCAACATTATTTGTAAGAAATACATTTTACAAAAAAAATAATAAGAATAGGAATTATACAAGGTTGAGACAACTTATTCCTAACACTATCCACATGAGTCTTGAACTCCTATTCAATGATAACCTTGTTTTACAATATGTAATTTCTTATGCGACTTCATAAGCTACAAAAAAAAAAAAAAAATTGTTGTGTTTTTACGATAAATTGAACAATACTAGATACTAAATTAATATGTATATCATTGTGCACATAAATGACAAAAATATATATCAAAATACATGTATCCATAGACAAAATTTTACACAAATATATATCAAAGATCATGTATCCATAGACAAAGTACTCAAATATATATCAAAATACATAGATCCATATACAAAATGTGGCTGATCATGCCATCAGAATGTGTATAATATCAATGTTTCTGTATACAATGTGGCATATGCCATCTCAAAATGTCTCATGATGCATCCTAGGAAAACTATACTATCCTAGGGTGCTGGTGGATGATCAAAATGCAACCTCTTCACTGCACTAGGTGGATCGGATGCCTCCTACATAAACAAAAAAGGAAAACCCAAAGTTAGACTACTAAATTTATATGATTCTATGTATCTAACATTGAATTACTCAAATGCATAATGATCTTTTATGTAATGGAGATTAATACTATCAAAATTTCATAATAAATACCTCTCTCGTCGACCTCCTGCGCCGATCAAGAGTCCTCTCGTATGCCCTCGACAATGCTGGTACCTCTCTAATTGTGGGTTGTATATGTTCAAATACCTTTGTCAGATGAATCTACAATTTAAACTATAACATTATAATTCATAGCATGCTAAATTTATAACATATTTAATCATGAATTCAAACTACAACTTACTATTGTAGCCTCATCCTCGGGAGTGAGTGGCTGTATCATCAAATCTACATAATTGTCCCGTCGGACCTCATGTGCACTAGGAGTCTCCTATGAGATACAAAATAGTAGTTGTTAATATCACGAAAATTAGTTTTGAATTTATTTATGAAGATAAGTGATGCAGGAGCATCCCATGCTCATCAGGGGAACATTTAAGATCCAAGGCATTACAGAGGTCATAGAGAATCTCTTGAAGTCAATTGGCCAATCCTTGCACCAATTATGGCTCATGGAAGCATACAAAGTTATAATGTTGGACTCATATGTGGAAAAAAGTTGTAATTGGGCATGAGATAGGATTTCAGGATTTCATATGGTAGATGATTCATTTGATAGGTTCATGTAGGTTGTCATGATCATATCTTGTCATTAGACAAGTCAAAATGTTCAATAAGCCCATTAAAAGCATAGTTTAATAATTAGAAATTTGAATAGTAACAGTTATGTGTTTTTTGGAGGGCAACTCCATAATTTAAATTTTATGAAGAGTTAGCAAATGAAACTGATTGGAGGTGGTTGAGGGGGTTACTAAACATCCCTTGAAACTTATAAATTTTGATTGTATGGCCTGGAGGGTCAGATTTGTATGGACTGTCTCAGAAAATTGAATGAAAGTGCTTGGTTTTCAAGAGCAACTTGAAGAATCCTTTGTTTTGTAAGTGATTTCTAATATTGGAATGAGTGTTAATATCATCTTAGATATGTAAATGCATGGTGAATGCTGAAGGAGAAGTTCTAGAATTGAGTTTTGGTGTTTGAACAAGTAGACCTTGGTTTTTAAGCCATTTTAAGGAGGGTTTTGAAGTTTGGGTGTTTAGGAGTGTGACCAAGACCTATAATATTGAAAATCCTTTGATTTAGATCATTAATAGAGACTATGAAAAAGGATTAAGTCAGATTGCAAGTTTGAAGGGTACTTGCTTTGTAAAAGTGGTCTAATTAGGCCTAATTATGAGACAAACTGCCCTGTTCCATACAATCTTTCCAAAGGAGTGATATCTAATTTTTGGATATGCTATAAAACTCAAAAAAGGGTATCTGAAAAGCTAGTTTATTTTCTTTTGTTTTGGAAAGTTTGGGATAAAAATCAAGAAAACAGGGTCTGTTGATCCAAAGAAGAGAATAGCCTAGTAAAGGGCAAAACTGGTCTCTTTTGTATCTACTAAAGATTTTTGGATTTGGAAACCTTAGAAACATGTTGGTTGAAGTTTTTTAAGGTGTGTAGAGGTGGAGGGAACACTTGGTGAATGTAAATCCAAGTTTGGAGTCTTTGGTGGCATTGTGTGCATTTGGGAACACCATTGAAACATAGGGGTTGGGTCCATATTGTGCTTGAATTTGCAATTTTGTAGTTAGATCCTCCATTCTCTGCATCAAATGGTATCAGAGCATCAACAAGGTCTTTTGGGAGTAGATAAGTTGTAGGTTTCATCATCATAGGAGTCTTTGTCATCCTTAGTGTGCTGGTCCCTTTGTTGAAGCCTTGGAGTGTCTAATTCCTCCTTGTGTGTCCCAGAATTGAAAGGTACATAAGTGGTGTCCAGATATTTCTTGGTGAGGAAAGAAAGAGAATCAGTGAGTTGGCCCTTGGGAAGGAAGAAAGCTTTTTGTGAAAATGCCTCCTAAAAATTAAATGGCTAGAGAGCTTGAAGAATTGAGAGAAGAGTTGGCAAGAGAGAAAAGAGAGAGGAGAGAACTTGAAGCATCTAGAGTGAGGGAAGAAATACAAATGAGAAGAGAGAGGCTACAACTTATTGCAAGGATAGAGTCCGTAGAAAAGGAAAGGCAAGAACCTAGAGGAAGAAATCATGGAGAGAACCATGAAGAAGAAGAGGTTGGTAATGCAAGGCAAGAGCATGAGACAACATATGATCCTGAAGAAAGGAGATTTATGAGAATCATTAAGGTAGTACAAGGTAGTGGTGGGAAGAACCATATTGATTTGCCAATATACCAGGGTAAAATGGATAGTGAAGAAGTGCTAGGGTGGATAGAGGCCCTTGAGAACTACTTTGATCTTGAAGACATAGAGGCATATAAGAAGGTAAAAGTAGCAAAAGCAAGACTAAGAGAAACAACACTCACTTGGTGGACTAGTGTTTAGAATGAGAGAGAGGAAAGGTGGTGTAGGGCACCTAACCTATGTGGCAGGGGGGAACAAGTATCTATGTTGTCGGACACCTTGCCACTCCATGAAAGCAAGGATTCAAGTAGATTAGGAAGTTGGAATAAAGGTTTGGTCCATATTTTACAAGTCGGTCTATATTTTGTAATAAAGGCACATGTAAGGCCCACAAGCATTTTGGTGTGGTTATAAACTAAGTGACTCCATGGGACCAAAAGGCCTTAGAATAGGGTATTTAGAGTCTAAACAGTATTAGCAAAAAGTGGTTGTTTGTTTGTTTTATGGTTGGGAATGCCTATATGGTTGTTCCAATGGTCATGTAGACCTTTATATATGTCATATGTGTTCTCAGTTGAAAGGGGGAGATCAGAGTGTACGGCGGTTTGGAGAAAAAACAATAAAAACTTCAATTTTCTAGAAATTTACTGGTAATCGCTTGGCTGTTGCACTGGTACGGATCTGTATGAAACTTTTATGATTGCTAAGTATATGAAATAGTTACAAGGGTGAGTTAGGAAACTTTTGGTTTTGGTTTGACTCAAAAGGGAGTTGGGGTTTAAAAGTTATCTGCATTTTAGTAGAAGGTGGTCTGAAAAGCCTTGTTTCCTAGACCCTTCCACAAATGCATCCCTAACTTGCATTCCCACCAGTGGAACCCTCTAAAACTGAGGGATATGCAAGTTAGGAGACTAGGCAACATAATTCCAGAGGTTGGAGGCCTAGAGAGAAGGGCAACTATTTTTCCAAGTCGTCCCTAGGTCAAGCAAGCCCATGTGCTTGACTGGTTTTTGCAAGGTAATTGGTGACAGTCATGGTTGCAGGCACTTCTGATCAGTTTGAGTGCTAGATTTGGATGCATTGAGTGTGTTGGAGATTTCCTTAAGTGTTTTGGGTCTTGGGAACCCACCTTGCCCATTCTTCCTTGAAGCCCTAGCCTAACTTGATCAACTAGGCCTAGGTACCAAGAAGCAGTTTGGAGGGTGCTAGAGCAAGATCAGCCCAAAAGATTTTGGATTCTTAGTAGGTTCCAAGAAGGGTGTTTGGACTTATGGAGAAGTCCCTATGCTGTTAAGGGATACTGGGAGAAAAGTGCAAAGAAGCTAATTGGAAGGCTACAAGGTTTGTAGGCCTAGAAGTGCAAAGGTGTGTTGAGAGTTTGGTGGAACCAAAAAAATTGATGATTTTGGGTTGGAACAGTATGTCCATGATTGTCTTCATTTCTGGTGACAATTGGTGAGGCTTTTGAAGTGGGATTGCCTTGTTTGGCTTGGAGGTTGAGTATACCTGGAGTGGGTAAGAGGACTTGTGAGAAGTCCTAGAATCCTAAGTTGGATTGTGACAGCCATTTATTGGCTTGTGGAAGGTAGTTGCTACAGAATCTACATCAAAAGGGGATTGAATAAGATTTCAGATTGGGAGAGAATGAAGACCATGGTGAGAAATCAATTCTTGCCATCTGATTTAGCAATCCAAATAAAGATAAGAAGGAACAATTTGAAACAGAGGGATATGGATGTCATGTCCTATACTGAGCAATTCCATACCTTGAGTATTAGGGGAGGACTGGAAGATGAAGATGAGAAGGTGGCTAGATACATTAATGGCCTCAATTAGCATATTCAAGATGAAATAGGATTGAATGTACCAAGGACACTTGGAGAATGTTTTCATTTGGCAATCCAGGAAGAGGAGAAGTTGAAAAGAAAGAATGAGAGGCAAGAAAATCAAAGAGGAGGTGGAACAATGAGAGGAAGAGGTGTAAGAAGTCAGTTTGACAATTCAAACAATCAAGACAAAGATAAAGGAAAAGAGATTACATCTGAGACAAGAGGAAGTTTCAGGGGAGGAAGATTTGGAAGTGGAAGAGGTAATAGTGTTTTCACAGGTAAATGCTTCACATGTGGAGGAGTAGGCAATCAATCCTACAAGTGCCCTGAGAAAGGTGTGGATTTCAGGAGGGAGGAGAGGAGAGTCACCTTGACCCAAGGAGAAGAGGAAGAAAAGAAGTACAATAATGCAGACCCTGAACTTGAAGGAGAATCTTTGATGGTGAGAAGAGGACCACAGATGCAGCAACAAAAGGAGACCAAACCATCCATTTTCAGGACAAATTGCATGAGCCATGGTAAGATTTGTAAGATGATAATAGACTTTGGTTCCTTTGATAATTTAGTGTCTTATGAAATGGTAAATAAACTAGGATTGAAGAAGTATCCTATTGATAGACCATATAGGGCATCTTGGGTCAGTGATGCACAAAATATTGTTGTAAGGGAGCAAGCAATAGTGGATTTCTCTATAGGAGAATATAAAGATCAAGTTATATGTGATGTCATTCTAATGACGTGCTGCCATGTAATCCTTGGAAGGCCTTGGCAAGCCTCAAGGAACACTATTCATTTTGGCTCATCAAATGTTTATATAGTACACAAAGATGGTGTGAAGTTTAAGCTAAATCCTTTGACTGGTCATGATGAGGAAAGAGTTATTTTTTTTGGCAAGAAAAATTTTGTGTACTTGCAGGAGCAGAGGGAGAGTAAACATGATATGACAGATCTGCCACTGAAACCATCTCTTTTGGTTATGAAGGATGAGATTGTTCAAGACAAAACTTAGAATTCTGCTTACAAGCAGACAGTGACAGCAAAAGGAGTGATGATAGGAATAGTATGGTGTCCTTCGGTGATGAGAGTGAACAAAGAAGTGAACATATCCATGGAGGATAAGAGACAGGGTCAGCATGACCTCAGACAACAAGTTATTCAGCCTTTGTCAAGGATAAAACATGACTGTTCACAATCAGCAAGCAGTAAGGTTACCATGACTGGTAACAAGGATCCAATGCTTTTTGTTTCTACTGATTTGTATGCAGGTGTGCAGGGTAATACATTGCAGGTGCAAAGTTGCAAACATCCCTCTAGAAGGATGGGAGGAAAGAAGATAGTACCCCTTAACTCTTGGGACAAGAGTTGCTTTGAAGGTGGGGTGTTTGGTGCAAGGGCACCTATTAAATCATCTAAGAGAGCCTTGGTACCAGATGAAGATAGAGGATCAAAGACATCATTGATTGTTAATTAGGATATATTAAAACCAATAATGGAATTATGTAATAAACAATGTACTTTGAAAGACAAAAGTCATAAAAGTCCTAGTAAGGACCTAAGGGCAACATGATGTAAAATGGCCAAAAGAGCCATATGGGGTAGTCTTAGGATAGTTTCATACTTAGTTGCATTTAATAAATCCATATGACCAATTTTGAGTCAATGGAATAGTTTAGAAAGTTAGGGAATGCATAAAAACTATAGTTTGAAATTTGAATTTCAAATTCAAACGGTCATATTAGTTTTGGAGGGAAAGTAGTAATTTGGTAATTGTTTGATTAAATAAACCTTTGTAACCAACTTGGTTGGTTGGACAGGTGCATATAAGCCTATTTAAGTTGTAATGAACATATGCAAGACATGAATCATTATTGGTATGGAAAAAATCACAGAAATTGTATAGAACAACAATCATACTTTCCTCTGCATCAATAAGAAAAATAAAAAATAAATGATACTTATACATACAATGGGGCTCTCTGTGCGAATGGAAATCCCTGATGATCTAGGACGTCGAATCTGTACAGGCTCATCACCAGTAGCCACACCCTATATACAATAAAGAATGTAATTAAATGGGATTACCACAAACATTTTACAAGAATGCATCGATATTTAATCAATTAGAAAACATCTAATTACCTTTCCTTTGTCAGTGCATGTTGGCTCACCCCCTGCACTTTGTCCCCCCGGGGCAGGTGGTATTTGCAAGATAAAAGAAAGATTAGCAACCATATATGCTACAATATCAAATAGAAAAAAAAAATGCGAACACAACATAATGTACCATAGATGTCTCAAGGCCAAATGAAATGGCCAAGAGTGTAGCATTGTCTATCTGTCTGAGCTCCTCCTCGGTCATCAACTAAACATGAATCAAGATCACATACATGTAAAAGTCAGTATGGCTTAAAAATTAGAATTACTCTATTATAAAAATTAACTTTAAATCGCATATGTCATAACAAAAAAATGTATACACGTACTGACACCGAAGGAGTCCATGCCTCTGCATTCCCCTCCTCTCTCGCATCAGGGTTTGTAGCCTTTGCACGTGCATCTGGTGTATCCTTGTCTAATACAAAATGATACTTAGGAAGATCACCTATGGGACCCAAGCAAATATTCTTGCATGTAATGCAAGTGTAAGGCACACAAATGTGTGATGAGCTAGCCGATGATGAACTGGCACCAACATCATCAACACGAGGAGGCAGGACTGACCTAGCCTGAGATATCATTAGGCTACTCAGCCTATGAATGGCTCTGATGGTCTGAGAGCTAGCCTTTGCCATAATATCTAGATGTTGCACTCGAGGAGGGGGGGAGATATCCGGGGGGGAACAAAAGTGCCAAGTTTCTTCTGTTGGGAAGAGGGTCTATCCTGAGGAGCTCCTAGTCCTAAGCCCATGTTGGGCTTCATGCTCCAATAGTTCACTTTAAGTTTCAACACAAATTCTGCATATAATTTTCTAAGGAAATAAAATGGTATGTCTAAATTGCCATGTGGAGGGATATCAAAGACCATCCACCAACGATCCCAAAAATTTGCATGTATGGCATCATTTGTGCACCATTTAATCGATAGTTTGGTTTTTTTGGGTCAACTGGTATACCCATTTTCGGGTTAGCAAAAAGGCTAGCCAAATCATCTTTGGTTATGTTGAGGGCCGCGACCTCGTCATAATCCAAACCATCATCAAACATCTGGTGCATTTCATCACGCCAACAAAGAGTGGCATTTTGTCGGTTCGTAAGGGTTTCAATGTTATCCACTATGGTGTTTAACATGGATAACATAGGAGCCAGTGCAAGTACATTATTATATGTTCTATGCAAACCTCTCAACTCGGTGAGATTTTCATTTATCAAATCCTCAATTTGAGGAGGGTTTTGAGGAGGTAGAGGATCATTTGGTGGACAGTTTTGTGGGGATACTGGATCGTTTGGTGGTGGGTTACAAGGAATATTATTCCCTGCCTCAGTGTCATCATTCTGATCAGCCATTCCTATTGAATTGCAAAACGTAATATATATTAAAAAAAATCTAAATTTTAACCATTTTTGTCAAAAAAAACCCTAGATTCAACTAAAACAAACAAAATCATCCTAAAATCTATTAAATTTAGGTTAAAAATGAGTTGGGGAAAAAAAAACATACCTAAATATCTGATATCCGATCTCGTATCTAATATCCAATCAATAATGGTAATACTGGCCACAAATTCGCGTAAAATGAGGGCCCGCGGGTCTGTGATTTTATTTAATCCAATGCGCAGGTGTCGAATATCCGATATTATATTGGATATCCGATATGGCCGCAATAACATATAATGAGTATAATATATATAATATAACATATAATATATATTACATTATATTACATTTTATATATTTTTATATTATATTTTATATATATTATATTAATTTACTATATATTATAATATAAAATATTATATTATATTATTATAATTTATAATATATTATACTTTTTTATTATATATTATATTATAAGATATTACTTTTTATTATTATATTATATATATATATATATATAATATTACATTACAATATATTATATATATTAAATATTATATTATATTATAATAATATAATATATTATTATAATATAATACATTATAATATTATTATTATAGTATAATAATAATATTATATTAAATAATAATATTATTATAATATAATAGTATGATATATTATTTAATATAATAATAATAATAATAATAATATTAATATTAATATTATTTAATATAATAATAATATTATTATTATTTAATATGATATTATTATTATTTAATAATAATATCATATTAAATATTATTATTAAATAATATATCATATTAAATAATAATAATAATAATAGTATTAATATTAAATAATATATCATACTATTATATTATAATAATTATTATTATTATAATAATATTAAATAATAATAATAGCGGTATAATATTATTACTCTAATTATCAGATATCCGGTCACATGTCAGATATTCAATTTAAAATCGGATATCCGATATGGCTCAGCCTTACCTTCCAGGTTTGGTTCCTGGATAGGTGAAAAAAAGTCAGAGCAGATTTTGAAGCGCTTTTAGGCGTCTTCAAACTCTCTTTTTTTTGCATCGCCACTTTTTGGCACACCATGATCCAACACATACCCAATACATAGGTTTTAATCTGATCATACACAAAATAGTAACAACGGATGAAATTAGTAACAACGGATGAAAACCTGATCATGCACAAAATAGCAGCAAATGAAAATATGAACATGAAAATAAGTTATAATTGGAAGAACCAAATACATTAAAAATAGTAGTAGTAAATGAAAATATGATCATGCAAATAAGTTATAATTGGAAGAAACAAATACATTAAAAATAGTATAGGAAGATGAAAATATGATCATGCAAATAAGTTCTAATTGGAAGAAACCAATACATTAGCAGATGAAAATATGATCATGCACATAATAGTTGAAGCTTACACAATTTTTAAAGTGTGATAAAGTCAAAATGGAAACACAAACTAAACATGGAATGTCATGCTGGGAAATCATTACAATTCTCCAAATTTATATCGAACATACTCTTCTTTCTCCTCTGGATTCATCTCGAAGAACCCCCAAATGTTTGTAGGTTCTGAAGTAAAAGTGTCATAAGCCACAATCAAAGTTTTTCGACTAAGGGTTGCAAATGCAGCTGATATATCTTGCTTCATTTCTCCTTTATCAGCTTTCACAAGTTGAGACTCCTTCACGCCTTCCCGTATATCTTGTATGCTTTCACATATCACATCCAAAGAAGAAGCCATGATTTCCTTCCTCTTCTTTTGCCTCCTCGATGATGGTGTGGAAGTATTTTGTCTAACAGATGTACTAGACTCATTTGTCCCAAATAACCCTTCATTGATTTCGAGAGTGTCATCCATAGGCATAGTGAAGCCCCCATCATCGTCAAGATCAGATGCCTCATCAAAAAGGTGCCCATCTTCATTCTCTTGGGCCGTTGTAGCTATAGTTCCATCGGCAATGTCATTCCCAACAATGACTATTAAATCATTGTAATAGAGGAATGGTTGCCTCTTGTACACTCTAGCATTTGTGAAATCCTTTTGCTACATGAAGACAAAAGTAAAGTATTAGATATTTACCTTTCATTGGTAATAATTAAGAGATATTTTTAACTTAACTTACAAACATTGCATAGAGTACATTACCTTTAACAACTCTTCTCATGCAACATCATCAATGTCCATGCACTGAGTAGTTTTGTTTCATGCGAAGCCACTCATATTTCTCAAGTCTTTCATCATTTGATAAGCTTGCTTCCATGTTTTCAATTTATTCTTGAAATTGTCTGTTACTAGATTCATCTTCATATCTATATTGAACCTCCTTTCAATGCTGGGCCAAGCTTCTTTCTGAAACCCCCCTTCTCCTTTTCTTCCTAATGTGACTTTCTCAAGGAGTATATCGAGCAATTTTTGCTCCATACTCAAGTCCAAACAACTTTCACATTTCTAGGTGATGAAGCAATAGCAGTGACACAAACCCCCTCATCAATACTAGTCCAAACAACTTTCACATTTCTAGGTGATGAAGCAATAGCAGTGACACAAACCCCCTCATCAATACTAGTCAAGATATTAGTGAATGACATTTTTAGCAATTGCTAGCTGGAGCACAATATTTTAGATGCATAAAACAAGATGAAAATATATTACAGAATATTGGAGTATTAGATGGTGTTATTTGAAGACCAAAATTATTAGAGCAATGAAGAGTATTTCCATTCATACATATGAACAATATTCTTGAAAAATCATTCAACTCTTAAACGTCTACTACCTGGATAGCATAAACCAACCAAAACTAAGTAGCAAGAAATTACTTTAAGATATCAATAGAAAGACATAGGGAGTTGGTTGAGAGAATCTGAAGTGCAGATTGATGAGTTCAAAACAAGAATAAAGGATGCAGAAAATGAAATTTTAATGCTCAAAAAATGTTTGGAAAAGTCATACAAACAAGCAAGAGAAGTAGAGGATGATGAACTTTCAATGCGTAAAGTTATGATCTGAAAGAAAAGGAAAATTATGCTTTACAAAAATTAGTTTACTTTTTACAAACTTTCTTGGTCCAGTTGGCCAAGTATTTCTCTTCTACACACTTGAAGGAGTTGAGGCAGAGCTAAGATCTGGATGCAAAGATATTCCAGCAGTGTAGCCAGTGCCAGCCTCTTGAAATTGAAAGGCTTTATTAAGCACAAGCCTTGCTGAAATGTTGGGCATCTTTCTAATCGACATTGTGTGATTGGAATTAGTTTGTCTTGATCAATAGTCACAATATTGTAAATATTTATAAAGATAGTTATGAATCAAAGGAATATACAATTAACTATTATTCTATTTCGTATACTCCACTCTCTTTTTTTGTTCATTGTGCAATTGCATCAGGGTGTAATCAAACTTGTTAGAGAAACTTTGTGATCTTGATGTCTTTGTCACTAATATGGATCTACCATGTAATATCTTTGTTTCATATATATAGTTATTGTTCACTACTATGGTCCAGCTGGCCCTATACTGCGCCTCTACACACCTGAAGGAGTTGAGGTAGAGCTGAGATCTACAACCAAAGACATTTTTAGGGTGATGGAATTATCATTGATATATAGAAGAGGATTTTTTATCTCAGCAAAATTTTGAAATGGTGGGAACTTTTCCTGTTGTTGTGCTGGTCTATTTTTAACACTGTTGGTGTGCTTATTCTAACATGGTGTCATCCCATCTAACATTGACAGGTACAATTTAGATTTTGGTAAGGAAGGTAAAATGTTGATTGTATTGCCTCCTCCACATGCTTGTAATATCAATAACTATAAAATCAAATAATAATACATACATTTGTATGGTTAACATCAACAGATGTTTAGAAAACATCTACATGCATTTTTGTTACTATATAAAAGCATGGGTACACCCCTAAGCCTTTTTCTATTTATAATATATATGACTTGAACAATATTTAATTGCCTATGTTGTGCATCAATTTTCTCTGTTATTATAAATCTTGGCTCTATAAAATTAAACTAATTACCTCATATTAACAATTTGGGGCAAAGGTTCTTAAGATGGGCTTCTGAATTATCAGCCATAATAAGGAGATTGAAGCTTATCATTTCAAGTGGTGTTTTAGAATTGAAATATAGAAAAATTTATTGTGAACACAATACATCATGCTTACATCCCCTTCAAACATACATCAAATTTCCATATACATATGACAATACAAATGACAAACTATTGTTTTAGAATTGAAATAGAAAAATTATTTGAGAAGACAATACAACATGCTTACATCCCCTTCAAACATACATCAAGTTTCCATAATATAGATGAAAAACTACTCATATCAAATCTTCATATAAATATTTGTTAACCACAAAAAATGTCAAGGTAATTTAAGCATATCCATACTATATGTCATAGTAAATTTGCTTGCCTCCATTTAAGTGCAAATAAACATTCATATTTTGTGGTACAATTAAGTGTGAGAGTTATAGTCTTCCCACATCCTTCGAGCTATTTCATCTCAAAAATTTGTCCAGTGATCTCTATCTTGTTGATTCATCCCATAAGTCTCAAGAATTGGCACATTTATTGGAGCATGACCATCATCCTCTTCTAATTCCACTTCAGATGGAACACCGTCCTCCATCGTAATGGAAATCGTGTAGTATGGCACATGCTAATATAATCCTTGTTTGGGTCATGATATTATAGGATGTTGCATGCTTCATGACAGGAAACCATTGCTTCAAAATATCAAATGCACACTCTATTACATTCTTAAGAGAGGAGTGTCTGTGGTTAAATAACTCTTGAGGACTATTGATCAAGTTTTCTCTAAAAAACTCTTATAGGTGGTAACAAGTACAACGATATGGAGCAAGAAACCTAGGAACATTTGGGTATCCGCCATCAACTAAATAAAATTTTCCTACACAAATAGAAAAAATGTTATACTCAAGATATAACATAGAAGCTTAGAATTCATACAATCATAGAATGAATGTACAAAGTTGGGTCGCAATTCCGCGGAGTGAGACCTCTTAGAAACGGGTACCAATTTTTAAAAATGGGCACCCATTTTCGGCTTGGGTACTTGACCCTAAATTTAAAAAATAGGCACCCATTTTTAAAAAAATCAGGTACTTGTTTTTTATTTTCAAAAAATGGGTACCTGTTTTTCAAAAAATTAAAATTTTGAATTTTTTACAAATGGATACCCATTTCTTAAAAGTAAAAAATGGATACCTATTTCTAAAAAATCTATTTTTTTAAAGTTTTGGGGGTATTTTACATGCCGCTTTTAGCTTTTAAAAATAGGTACCCATTTTTTGAATTTCAAATAACAAGTGCTCGTTTCTTACAACATGAGGCAAGATTATTTTTTTTCGCCTCAGATTTTGGTTTGGGATAGGTTTGGTGAGACCAAGCCTATGCCTTGGCCTCTCAAGATTTGGCTAAGGCATTGAATAAATTCAATGCCTTCCCATAATTTTTAGAGTGTCTTCCTAATCAATTTTTTTTTATAAAACAAAAACTCATCAAAGCTCTCATTGTCCTGATTTCAAAAATATAAATTTTATAGTGTTATGATTTTATTTACTATTTTTGTATTTATTTTAATTAAAGGTGGTACCTAAGTGTAAAATAGCAACGTTCACTAAAACTTTAGTAAACCTTTTTATTCTATGATTTTTCTTAAATTAATTTATATGTCATCAATCTACATTCAATTCTTTTGAAGTTTTAAAAAAACTTGAAAAAAGTGAAATTTTGATCAAATTATGGTCTCTGTACACAAGAGGTTTTAAAATTTACCTTTGTAGCCAATTAAAAATTACTAATAATAAAATTATTGATTAAAAAATTCAAGAAAAATATTCTCATCAATCTTTGGTGTGTCAGGTAACTATGTTTAAAAGGATTCACAAAAATTCATTTAGTTGTGTCAAACTATGGTGTCCGTACACGAGTGTGATAATGGTCCTGAAATAGGGATTTTGAAAAAGTGGTTTTTAAAGATCCATACCAAAAAAATAATCTATCATATGGGTATACAAATAAATTACATATTCAAAAAGAAGATCCCAGACACTACAATTTTTATTCCTGAAGTTTTTTATATTTAATCTCTAAATGGCTCAAATTTTGGCATCAATTGACAAAATATTTCAAAAATAGGAAAAACATTTCCACTTTTTGGCCAAGAGTGAGACCCAACTTCTTGCATTGACCCCATATAAAATTTAAATTAATATACTAGGAGAAACCACAAGTGGATCTTCTCTAAAGAGAGTCGAAGTAAGCACCCGACTATCTACAACAGACCCTTCCCAACCAACAAGAATGTATTGAAACTTATAGTCAAATGAACAAACACCTAAAACATTTTATGACAAGTTGCATTTCCTATTGCAATATTTTGCTTGGTTTTTCACTTCAACAATAACTGGCACATGGGTTCCATCAATTGCACCACTACAGTCCTATAAAAATAAATAGTATTATCAAATAAATATTAATAGTATTGATTCTATAGCAAAGAAACACATGTCATTATGATATTTACCTTAGAAAGGATCAAAATGGTCCTTCCCAGTGATTTGCAGAGGAGTGCTTGGAGCAGGGGGTAAAAGATAATCTTTATGTAATGCTAAGATAGCCTTCAAGACCTTATGGAAGTATCGACTCACTTTCTCTCCCAAGTGACCAAAGTTATGGCCAATCTTACAATTCCTTAAATTGTGGCCAAGTGTATGCAAGAACATCACAAGTTGTTCTTCTAATGTTATGTTTACTGTATCTTGAATGCTCCCTTTTTTCTCTTAGAATTATGGCCAAGAGAAAGAAGGCTACTCTAGTCATGTGTATTTTCTCATGGCAATATGTGTGATTAGAATAGATAACACGCTTATAAAAAGGACATGCAACTCTCCTTTGTGTATGCCCTTGTCTTCTACCTTCTTCATAAGATGCTACTATGTATACAACAAGGGTGGCAAGCAAAACAACAAGCAAGCACATGACCTTCAAATTCCTCACAATGTCTCCTTGAACTTGAACATCATCAATAAGATCCATAAAATATCTAGAACCACAACATGGACTACATATTTCAGAAATATACAACACAAACAGAGAAAGATTATGATAGTAAGGAAGCATAACGTCTTCTTCCGACATCCAACATCCAACATCCACCATAACTTATTCTCCCATGGACACCACAATTAACAATATTATATAAAATAACAATAATATATCAAACAACAACTACTACTCTAGCAATGTAGCTAATCCAATAATCCTAAGTAGGATCAATCTCTTCAATACCATATTCAAATTTGTATGGATTTTATCTTGTCATGTCATAAAAGGTGAGCTACTTGCAAGTGTGCCCCATTAGTTTGACATGTGATAGATTATGTCAGGTTCGAGACCCTACTCTGCAGATAAAGTTGGGACCTAGTTTGTTTTCCAGAAAGATACCCTTTCAAGAGGATCAGTTTGAGATAGAATATCTGTGAGAACATTTCAAAAGCATGCTTTGACAAGTCATAGTCATGATGAAGAATTGAAGAAGCTTAAAATTGTGTCATTTTGTAGGTCATTCAATAATACCCTCTCAAATTTAGATGCAGGTTTGTGGTGCTCCTGTACATTCTTCATTACATGCTCGCAACATTGTACTAGAATTCCAAAAGCAACTACAACTTATTTGTTTCAAATAATAATGTTTCACAAATTCAAAATCACATTGGATTTATGTGCAATGAGGATTAAACTAACAATTTGTATTTTTTAGGAAACAAGCATGTAATTTATCTTTCTTTTAAAATGTGTTTACAAGATCAATTGAGTCATTGAAGCATAAAAGAAACTTATACCACTTCAGATTAATTTACAAGTTTTGATGGGGACACAACCCAGGCACAGAATGGACACAACAGAAAAGGGGAAATTATATTAATTGAGAAAATAAGCTAGTACAACAGTATAGGGAAAATAAACTTCAAAACATGCCCTAAGGGCTTACAATAGCATAAATCTAGAGCTAATTTCTCCTTTCAGTACCTCCTCTCAAACTCCACTCCGAACTGCCTTTTACAATGCCAGAAATCTCCTTAAATAGACCCCGGAGGGTTAAGGACTAGGAGTACATTCTAAAAAGTGCTAGTAGGCATCCACCGACCAAATAGAAGGTTCCAGAAGCTGCGTTAGAAGTCGACGCAAATCTAGAAGAATCTAGAAACGGTAACCAAACTTCCGGGAGGCATAACTTTTGAACTGTAGCTCTGATTGACGAACTGTTTACATTTTCAAAAAGCTCTCGAAGCGCTCTATAGCCCTATGGACGAGCTTTTCTCGTCCCTCCATTTTTTGGCCCTTTTCGAGGTCATTTAATGCCCCTAACTTGACTTTGAAGCATTCTTAGGAGGTCTCCACAACCCGAAAAATTGCAATAACTTTCAAACCGTGGGGCCTTTTGACCTGATTCTTTTTCTGGAATGCTCTAAATTACAATTACATTCATCTAGCCAATTTACACCTCCTAGTTCACCAAAATGATGGCTCAATTACATACTCCTATTTTTTCAGGATTTACACGAACACTGATAGTGGAACTGTGAGAGTTGGAACCTTTATTTGACCCAAATGGGTATCCAAAAATGAAAACACATGAAACAGAAACTAAGTCTAAGTATATTTTTTTGGGCGACACAGGATTGCCCTTATACCTCTGGATGCTCCTGCATCAGGTTTCATGGTAGATAAATGTGACCTTGTTCTTGGCCAATGGTAACCATCACACACTCTCAAGAATGTCTGGTGGTGAGGTCTTGGTGTTAAGGAAACTCATTACAGATCTAGTCGAGTCTATTTTTTATGTACTATCTTGCAGTATATAGTTTGAATTTCACAAGGCATTAAAAGGTTCCACAAACTTTTCGTCATGACCTATATGTTGACTTTTATGATTTTTAATCTTTTGATAATGACTTTTTGTATTTCTGAAACCTATATGTTGATTATGTGATTTTAAACCTTGGTGAGAATTTAATGTCTTGATGTCATTCTATAAAATTATTTTTTGCTTTGCAAGTCCATTGATGTAAAGAGCAAACAAATTATAATTGAAAGATAAGATATAACTTTTGATTAAAGAAAAAGAGGGGTTACTGATAATTTTCATAGAATATGAAATGTGACCTTGTCTCTAGCCAATTGTGACCACCACCAGCATTCTTGAGGACTTTGGAACCATGTATATTAATCATGCAATTATGAACTAGGTCGAAGTTTGATATCTTGATGACCATTTTGCAACAATAGCTTTTTTGTATGGAGCAAACAACAAACAAGTTGAGTTGACAGAAAATAGTTAAATAGAATAACAATTGATTGCAATATCATCGCATTAATGCCAAATCAGGTCTGTAATTAAAGAAGGACAAACAATATTTTTTGTTTGCAACAAAAGTACAAATTATATTTTTTCTTGAAAGTTAGCAATCTAGATTCCAAATCAAGTAGGACTAAAACATAAAAGCAATTAATATTAGTCTAGATTTGTTTCCAAATTTTCATGGTTGGTAAATTGTAAGCTATTGATAAATGGATATGTCACTTTGAAATGTAAAATTACTTGCCCAATAGAAAGTGGCCAAACATTCCAACAGGTAGAGAGATTGCTTATGCAATAGCAATCTTCCTTTGGATTTGAAAGGGGGAGCTCCCCTCATATGATATTATTTTGGATCTTTTGGGTTGTACTTTAAACTTAAACATACCTTAAATAAAACTTGAAACAACTGATATTCTTAAATAACCCTTAACAAAATATATACAAGTTTTATCATTGATTTCATAAACCTGTTTCAGATCAAGTAAATTTCACCACAAGGATCAAAGAGTGTGTGAAAACCTAATGATGGTTATACATCTCAAATGCTAACACATCCAGTTTGATATACTAAAATATGAATATGTCTTGAAATGAAATTGTTAGGAATTGACCATTGCTTTAACAAACAAGATTTCAAGGTAACAAGATGTTACCATTGATTGGTAGACTCATTTTATTCATGTTTTGCAGGGGAAGAAGAAGAAGAAGTGGAAGTGGATGTGGATGTGTTGTTGACAATGTGTGATCTGTCTTTCAATTACAATAAGAGTGCTTTACAAATAGTGAAGGATGAAATGAAAAAGAGGATAAAGGAAAGTTGTAATGGTAACTAAAATTTCTAGATTGTGTATGCAAAGGCTAGAGATTCAGTGGAAAAGAGTGAAGAGCATATCAGCCAAACTCTCACAAAGCTTTTACCCAGTTGCACTTGTGCTTGCATTCCCATCGACAATAGAACAAGGTGGTTATTTACACTTGCTCTCTATAAACTATTGAAATCAGATTCAATGTATTCAATTTACTCTTTGCACACATGTATTTTTAAATTAAAATTTGGAATGTAGAGAGAGAGGGTAGATTTTGAAAATGAATGCTTTCCAAATGATTATGAAGAGACACTAGAAAATCAGGTTGGTTAATCTCCAAAAAAATGTATACACAAGTTAGGGTAGAACAAGAAAATACTCTAGGAAATCGTGGTTTATTTCAGGGTTTGCCCTTCTTTCCAAAAAACATTGTAAAGGATTTTTTCTTTATTTTTTGTAAGTTGGCATACAACAACCAAAAATGAAAAAATAAACATAAAAAATGCTTTATCCTGGTGGAGATCAACCAATTAATAAGAAAAGCTTCTCGTAAAATTAATAGGAGACATACCATGATAATAGAGGCTTGGAGGCTCCTCAAATGTCAGCCACACCAGCTCCTCAGCCCACACACCCTTATCTTTCACGCAGACTGCTCACGCGACACACAAAACAAAGTGCAAAGTCCAGAGCATAAACCCTCCTCCACAACCTCAGTACTAACAGAGAAAACGACACAGTCTAGAATAAGTGCTAAAATGAAATAGGTCCTTGTCAAATAACGGACTCCAAATAATTGTAAAATTTTGAAAAGTATTATGGAGAATAAGAATGGGCCATTCCAATAACAACTTTTTTTTTGAATGGACATATCCTTGTTTTTCAGATAAAATTGGAATAGAAATCCATATTCCCTATTCTGATTTGGTAGACCAAATAGAGAATACCAAATCAATTCTTATTTTCCTATTCTTATTCCAACAAGAGCTCTTGGGAGTTGGAGCCCTTGCCTTTTAGAAATGAAAGTATCCATGAAGTTCAAAAATATAAATAGTTGAGTTTGAAATTTTGAATGTGCACTAAAATCATATAAGGAGAAGAATAGTTAAAATAGTTTCCATGTTTTATTTTTAAAATAGTGATTAAATATGTGTGGAAGGAAATTGAAATTTAATATATGTTATATTTTAAGATTGTAATGTTGTTTTATTTTCTCACAGCTTTCTTGATATTCATGTTGCAATGTACTCTAAAGTAAGTATATCTAATAATGTCATGTTGCAGATTCAATTACAAACTGACAAGGTTGCGCTGGAAGTGGCTCACCTGCAGGTGCTACTTGCTCACTAGGGAAATGCGCCTTGTACAATTTCTCGAGTACCTCCAGATACTTTTTATGGTGATTGCACTCCTCCCCATGGTCGTCGGCGAGGCCGAAGTAGTTTTGCTCGCTATTCACAATCCCCCAGGTTGCAATCTCGACATCGCTCTCCCAGTGGTGGATTTCATGCTCATCAACGCTCGGCCTTGCCTCCTCAGAGGTTGGGCTCAGGCTGGTCCCTGGTGGCTCCCCCTACTGCCATTGATGCAGATTGGTCGTCCACTCCTAGTGACCCCAAGTGGGCTTTCCTCTGACTGAATCTTGTCATTTCTCCTCCCAAGGCTGAGGAAGGAAAAGAAGCTGATAAAAATATTATTGTTGCCGACAGTTGGGCTCCTCCTGAGCCAACCACTGACCCCAAGGATTTCTGGGGTTTTGATGATAAAGACTCTCCTTCAGTAGGCACTGCTCTTGCAGCCTGAAGTTTCTTGTTTTTGCTTATATATGTTTTTGATGAAAAGTTGACTTCCGGCCTGTTGAGATAATGGGTGTTGCACACATTGCATAATATTGTTATTTTATTATTTTATTTTATTATGTAATGTTGTACCTAGATGGACGTGCAACATGTAAAGATTCCCATGTAATATTCTTGATGAGTTGTATTGTAACATTGTGATAATATTTTATGTAATTATTTAATATTGGAGAAAAGAATTAAATGTCCAATATTAAATGTGGGGTCAGTGGGTTAGGTAGCACATGGTTTTAGCACATGGTTTATGTAATACCACTTAGTGGTTTTGTGGGACTTGCTACTATATAAGCAGCCACAAGGGTAGTTGTTGTAGAGAGACAGAGTGACAAGGAGAAGAAAAAAGGCAAGAGTCGAGCGGGACAAGGCTTGATAGGTTAGCCAAGGGAGCATTTGTGAAGGTTGAAAGCATGGCATGGGATGTGTGGATTCATGCTTGTTCACATAGTTTGCTCGGTTGTGGCTATGGCCATGAAGGCTTCCATGGCTGTATGGAAATGGTATTTTTGCTGAATAATACATGGTGATGGATGCTTTTGGAGGCTGGGTTTTTCCCTCAATGAGGGTTTCCCAGGGTATATCTTGTGTCACAATTTTGTGGGTATGTTGTCTATTCTCTTGCATGTGGATTTTAATTTCGTATTTATTTCAGATTTATTATGGGTTATGTGGAAACGGTTATATTCTTTGTTGCCAAGTTTCCTTACACGGCCTTGAGTCGTTTCAACTCACAGGGTGATCCCATATCCCCCAACCCCTTTTTGTGAATATGTATCTTTAATTTTTTAATTAATGGAAAGGTTTTATTCATCAAAAAATTAAAATTAAAATTTAAGTTAATATGTTGTTTATTTTAAGTGCTCAAAACTACTTATATCTATTCTAATCACTTTTTAAAAAATCCTATTTAAGTAATTTTTACTTTTAGGTTTATACAATATTAAAAATATATATTATTTAAAAACAGATTATAAGTTATATATTATTAAAAAATAAATTTAATTAAAGATATATTTTCATAAAAATATTTTAAATAACTTTTACGTAAAATAAAAATTAATTTAAAAAATTGATTCAAAACTTAACAAACTTAAAAATAAGCTCAAAATATAGTAAAACCTTAATTTATTAAAAATTGTAAACTTTCAAATTACACAAATTATAACATTCAACTTTAAAGTAAAATTGTAAGGTAAATTCTTTATAAAAAAATGGTATACTACATGCCCCTTTATAGTGTAAGTTAAAAGTTAATAATAGTAGTGGACCATTGGCACTGCGCTGGCCACTTGAGGATTTTTTGTATTTTCTATACATGTTTTTGATTGCTTAGTTGATTTTCGGCCTATGGCCATCTGAACTCGCGAGGTGATCTTGTTTCTCCCAGCTTTTTTTTTGTGAATATGTAACTTTTTTGTATTTAATATAAGGAAGTGACGATTCATCAAAAAAAAGAATAGTAGTGGAAGTCAGCGTACAGGTGGTGTATAGCCGCTGTCGTGCTTTTTTTAAAAAATTAAATGATCAAGAGGACAAAAAAGGTACAGTATCAAAAGAGCGGGGGGGGGAGGCGAGCCTCAACCACCAAGTTCAAAGTCCAACAATCACCCAAAATCAGCCAACTAACACATTAAGTAGCAGTTCTAACAAGATTACAAAAAGAGGAGATAGATAAGCTATTCCAGAACATCATCATGATCATCGAACCAAGTTGTCCATCCTAGCTCTCCTTCCATCCACACGACTTTCTTTCGCTCGAGAAGTTGAGCAAAGAAGTCAAGTCTATCAGAAAAGGGGCCTCTGTTCACATGTATTTCCTTGAGCAGCTCCTTAAGAGCTTTTCCAAAAGCAGTCTAGTTACCAAGAATGGTGGCCAATTCCAACTCATGATTCATCTCATAAATGAACATCGTAGCGAGCCCATCATGGAGGAATCTTTTTAGCTTGTCCATCTCGAGCTTCATAATGCAACAAATCTGTGAGACAATCTTAAAATAGATGAGTTTCAAATGATACAAAGTAAGGGATCTACCAACATCTTGAAATTTGTCCTCATTTCTACATTTCCAAATAAACCAAAGAATATGAGAGGATAGAATGTTCCAAAAAAAATTAGCATCTTTTTTAAGACCAGATATGTTGCCAAGAATGGTATCTAAAATAGGAACATGATCAGCTATAGAAATTCCAAAAAACTTCTATATAATCCTACCAAATTGACAAGTAAAAAATATATGCCTTAAATTTTCAGGAACCCGGCAAATAGTACAAAGTTCAGTATCACCAACATGATTTTTAACAAGAAGTCTATCAAGAAGAAGCTGCCATTTAAAATGTAAGATTTTGGGGGGAATATGTGATTTCCAAAATCTGTCAAGAATTTTTTGCCATTCAAGAGAGTTCAAGCTCATATACCAAGTGGTATTAAGGTGAGAAATAACAAAGTTGTCTTTATTGAGCACCTTATATATATCTTTAGCTTTAATTTTATGTAGGAGAGATACATCATCCCAATGGAAATTCAAAAATCTATGAGAGTCCACATCACACCTACAAGGAAGATTAAAATTGCGGCAGGCATTGGCAACCATATTATACATATGTTTATGGGAGATAGGAAGATCGAACTTGATTCTAATATCCTGCCAACTAACAAGGTTATCATTCTCCAAAATGTCAATAAAACTCTGGATACCAAGGTTGTTCCAAAATTTCGCAGAACAACCTTGAGTCATGGCAAGAGGCTTACCATTATGTTGCAGATTCCACCATATAGAACGCTCACCGTGAATAGAGTTATTGCTAGCAAAGTTGGAATTATAGAGGAAACCCCTCACAAGCTCCCAAGCTTTCCAGATAGACTTGAAAACCAAGGAACCCTGGACAGGGAAAAGGAAGGACCTAGCAACTAGATTAGCAAAAGGAAGATTTTTCCGATGTTTGGCCTGCTTAGGATAACCAGACTGAATGTTGTTTCTAAGAAGGATCTTTCAGGGCTCTTGACCATCAAGAGCTTGAAAAATCTACTAAGCAGCAAGGGAAATTCCTTGGATCCTAAGGTCTATTAGGCCGAAGCCACCAGAGTTCTTGGCAACATGACACCAACTCCATTTAACAACATGTTTCTTCCTATGACCTTTTCCATCAGACCATAAGAATCTCCTAATGGCTTTATGAATCTCAAACACTTGGTAGTTACTAAACATCCAGATAGAGGAGTAGTATATACTATGGGATGACAAGATTTTCTGACACACTTGCACTCTCTACGAGCAAGCGACAACACCTTGTTATCCCACTTGTAGAGCTTCTTAACAATTTTATCCTTAATCCAAATCCACATGTCTTTGAGAGACAGGGAGATGGAAAAAGGAACCCCCAAATATCTTACAATCTTATTAGGTCCACCCCATGAGTATCCAAACTAAAGAAACCAATTAGGAGGCTCCTCTTTCCAACCAAGCATAACATATTTGGATTTGGAGATGCGAGCTCCAGAAATGGTCTCAACTAGATCAAGTTTAAGATTAAGATGTTGAATAATACTACAAGATAGTTCAAGGAAAAGTGAAGTATCATCCGCAAATTGGATATTAAGAAGCTCAGAATTATCAGGGAGAGAAATCCCATTAACTTTGGGAGAAATAGTGTTATCTCTAAGGATATAGTACAAGGCATCAAAAGCAATGACAAAAAGAGCAGGAGCAAGGGGACATCCCTGTCGAATGGACTGGGACAGAGGTATAGGATTAGATAAAAAACCATTGATTTCAATTCGAGAAGATGAATCCTTAAGCAAGACTTGAATATACCCAACAAATTCATCAAGGAATCCAAATGCCTAAAGAATAGAAAAGATAAATTCCCATTCAATGCGGTCATAGGCTTTCTCAAAATCTAAAAGAAGCATAGCAGAGTTTTGATGCGAAGTCTTAGCCCAATCCATTGACTCCCAGCTGGTGACAAGGTTCTCTAAAATATAGCGACCCTTAATAAATCATGTCTGAGTAGGACATATGAACTTAGGAAGAACATTAACAAGCCGAGAAGCCAAGGCTTTGGCTAGAATTTTATATGAAACATTAAGCAAAGTAATTGGCCGCCAAATCTTGGTAAGGGACTTATCTTCATCTTCAGGGATAAGTTTGATAATCCCCATATTGATAGAATTTCCAAGAGTGCCACGATCATAGGCTTCTGAATATAAGTCAAATAAGTCCTTGGCAATCCAATCAATATTGGATTTGTAAAATTCAGCAGGGAGACCATCAGGCCCAGGTGCTTTATCTTTTTTGAGAGCAGATATAGAATCAGAGATCTCCTCAACCGAGATCCTAGCCCTAAGGATAGAGGCAACATCCTCCAAAATTTTCTTGGGAATAAGCTTTTGACATCGACTTCTGAGCTCTTTAGCATTGTTGCTGTCCTCGGAATTGAATAAGGCTTTGTAGAACTTCTCGAATGCAGCAGCAATGTCATTAATATCACTGAGCTCCTGGTTATCAACCACAATTCTATCAATTTTCTCCTTACTCTGCTTTTGTTTAAGGTAATTAAAGAAGAACTCAAAACCCTTATCCCCATATTTCAACCATTGCTGACGGCTTCTAACAGAGGCTTCGCTGTCGTGTTTCAATTTGGAAATGCCCCATAAATATTAGGCCAGTCACGACACTGACAAGCATTAAAAAAAAAATTATCTTTTTCTTTTTTTTCACTCTAAAAATCAGATTTATACCTAGGAAATTGGTTCAGAACAATGAAAAATGAAAATTTTGATTGTGAAAATTAAATTTAAAAATACACTTTAATGAGCGGGTCTAATGAAAACAGGGACTAACAAACGGACGGGCCCCTAGGGTTTTCAAACTCTGTAAAGTACTACCGCACGCCATTTTCCTTGGGGTTTTCGGAATAATTTCCTTGATTATAACCGTTGTTTCCCCAGACTCGCTTCAAATTCTTCAAATAAAGCGTATTCGTGATGAGCCTTGTGCTCCTTAAGCTTGGCCTTAATGGCTTTAAACTTTACCTTCATATTTTTTAAGTTTATCATGCAGAGACTCTTTAGCCCGCCGGTAAAACGTCTCCCTGTTAATTCTGCCATCAGGTAGACGACGACATTCCAAGACCATTGCTTAGCGGAAGAGCCCACTCTTTCGCGCTGCCTTTTCCTATTTTCCTTCTTCTTCTTTGACAAATCTGACGAAACAGGGAACGAATCTTCCCTTGGTCCCTTTACATTGAAATCTTTATGTGCGGGTACAGGAACATGGACAGATTGTTTTTCTCCTTCTCTGAAGGAAGCGGCCCGTCACTGTCTCGTAAACTGGGCTTCACAAGACCATTACCAAGTTATTATCTTCCCCTTCCGAAGGAGACCTCCTTATTTTAGGATCTATTGGAAGTTTAGGATCCACCTTATTTTTTTTCCCTTAGTGTAGGAGTCACCTGGCCACTCTAGGAGTCTAGGGCCACATTGTATAACTTGTCCCCACATGTTTTTATTCATTTTTAATTTGGGTGTTAGATTTTTATTTAATCGTCATAAAAGGGTTGATAATGTCTTGGAAGTTCTATAGTGAAGCTAGGAAGCTCATTGGTCAGGATAAATGAGATGATAACACAAATCTAAAATGAGATGACAACACAAGTCTAAGATGTCTCGGGGACTATGGTATGAAAATCAGATAATAGCACAAAAAGCAAATATGTCCATGAAAAGAAAATGGATGAATAGATGTATGTGTCCCAAAAATGTTTCATGGTCCCTTTTAGGCATCATTGTCCACTATATGGCCTTTTGAACGACATATGTGATTAGCGTTAATGCATAAAACATTTTTTTAATTTGCAAAATATTATTTTTTGACTGGTATCTTCATATAAACACTAAGTATAAACCAAGCCCCATATATACTGCAATAAACCAAAACAACTTTTTAACGTCACTAGCGACAATGGTGCAACACCCCCTCCAAAACCACGTGGGTTGGGCGAAGGTTATACCTCGTGACCTTATTACCTACCACAATAAGTTATTGTCAATCAAGTCAAACCCTAACCCCTTCCACCAACATCTTTGATCCATTTACAAAAAAAACAATCAAATAGATAATAGGATATTTCAATATATTAAAATTTAGTTTATAATCATATTTAGTTTAGAAATGACCTTTATATTTTTGTATTTTTTAAACAAGTTATTTCTATGTATTGGTTCTTTGTCATTGTCACATTTGACCCAAGCTCATCTACTAATAATTGGCTAACCTTTCTTTACTTTATATAGTAAGTAATATCATCATTAAAGCTACTCATTATCAAGTGTACCTAATTACCTCTAATCATTTTTTTACGCTTCTATAATTTTTGACAAATTCAAATTCTTTGTGATTTCTTTTTCTTAAAACAAGTTCCTCTAAATTAAACTTCCACCATATTTCCTATATCCCTTTGAAATCTATACCATATTTTCCACCTAGTTTTCTTACATTAATACTTCATATAACTTTTTCGTCTATATCATCTTCATTGCTTTTAACTTATTCATAATAAATAGCCTTTCAGTGTTCGTCGCTTTCATTAGATATAAAGTTAGAAGCCCTCTTTTTATTTTTATATCCATCCCAACATTTATTAATGACATTAAACATCTCTTCTATCTTCATAACAATCTTTACAATGCATTTCCCTCTTTACAAAGATATATTATCCTTAAATTTATTGAAAAAGCCTCAATTTAATAGTCTATCCACAAAAAACAAATTGTCGCACGATGTTCCCAAGGAGTACTTCAAATTCACAATCTTTTTACTGAAAAAACAAGTATCTATTAAGAAATAGAATATTTAAATTTAACATTTTTAAAATAATAATAGCTTCTTATTAAAAGTACATCCACCTTCAAATTTTAATATTTATAGTTTTAATATTTATGGTTTTTAATAGTTCTAGAATAATTTTAAAATAAATCTACCTTCAAATGATGTGGTGAGTAAGAGTACAACTGGTTATTTTATGTTTCTTAGATTTGATCTGCACATTTTCTATGCTTTCAAAGTGATGAAAACAATCCCCATTTAAAATCCATGAACAAGTTTTTTATGAATCAAGTGACATCTGAATATATTCAGAGCAAGGGCAAAAACTAACTGGATTCAGCTTTTTAGTCTAAACAAAATTTAACAATTGGCAACAGTTAGCAATAGTTTTGTAAATGGGAAAAATTATCTTCATCTTAAATAAGAGATTATTATTGTTACTTCAATCATAATATATAATCTATTATCAGAATGATATAAAGTCTTAAAAAGTCAAAACACAAGAAATAGAAATAATATTTAGTTAAATGTGAAGATGATATCTCATAGGCATGTAAACTTCATAATAGAGTATCAATATGCAATTATTACCACACACTATCAAGTCTCTCATAGGCATGTAGAGTGCATAATAGAGTATTGATATGCACTTGGTTTCATATACTATTCTATAGACTTATTTTACTTTAAAAGATTTCTATAATCAATAGTTGAAAAACTCGGTTTCGAACTCAGCAAATTAAAAAATTGAACTCAGAACTCAACTTCAAAAAAGATTGGAAAAGAACTCGATAAAAGAAAAAAATTGAATTTCTAAATAAACAAAAGCCTGGATGTATATTGCTGTTTTGATGTTTGATTGTTCAACTCCTCCCCACCCTAAAACCCTGTCATGACCAAAGAGCGAAAAATGAATGAAAGAGTTTAGGGGTGGGTTAAATAGGTGACATGAGTCCGTGCAATGGACTTGCTCAGTCCTGATGTCTGACTCATACAAGTTCATACCTCAGTCACAAGTTTAGATGTAATGACTCGCCTGAACTGAACTTGTGCGAGTCTATAGCGAGTTGATTCAACTCACCATTTGAGTCATGAGTTCAAATGAGTATTGCACATTTTAAAACTGTTCTATATTATAAAATCTCTGAATTTGATTGTGTATTTCTTACGATAAATAGACTGTTCTATAATATATAATCTCTGAATTTGATTGTGTATTTCTTACAATAAATAGTTGTATGTGATAAAAAATATTAATACAAAAATGTACACTTAAAATCTAGAAACAATTAGATGATAAGAGCTCATTTTCTAATGAGAACCTGCCCCTATTTCGTGTACTCTGTGTGAAAATCTTGAAAACACAGCAACTTCTCTTCTTATAAGCAGTTTATGTTTAAACCCATTTCATACATTTATTTGATTATTCGAAATGCGAATCATTAGATCTCAAGATTGATGAATTATGAGACCGAAGATTTTATAAAAACGCCCATAGACCACCAATTTGTTACATAATTTGTTACAGATAGACAGAAAAGATCTCAATAGAAAACCATGAATTGCTCATTAACTGCAAGTTCGTTTATTAACAAGCAAATTCAACAGACTTCAAGCAATTCTAAACATAAGAGTGGCTTGCATATCCCACAGTATAACTAGAAAATATTTAACTTGCACAAAGCCAATAGCAGCAGACGAGATTGTCTGCCGATTAAGAAAATGCTACTTTGAAATTCTTAAGATCCATGATCGTCAGTAGAAACTGAGCTTTCTGCATTTTTCAAAAACAAACTGCATTGCTTTTGCAGCAAATCCAAGCTCTCACTGAACATTCTCACCTCCTGAATCTTCAATGCACGCCATCTCTTCTGCAAATCCCGAGACTGGACAGAATCCAAACCAGGAAAATCCTTCACAGAAGTAAAACCATCCATCAATTCCTTCATTTTTCTTGATAGAAAGACTTCCATCTCCGTCTCGGGCCCGAAACCTCCAAAGGGTCGAAAAATTGCACCAGCTGCAGAAGCAACAGCAACACGATTGATTGAGCTCTCAATTGATGCTTGGAGCCTCGATTCTGTTCTTTCAAGCAAGATTTTAATGTTATCCCCAAAATGCCCACTTTTGCATTTCTGCAATTTGCACACTCTATTGTCTTCTATGTTTAGGGTTTCATGAGACACAGAATTCTGTAGGTTTTGATCTTCCCCTTCCTTTTCTTTTTCAACTCCACTTCCCCTTGGCTTGGTAACTTCAATTTTTGCGGGGGTTTCAGATCCAATGTCCCCAGAGTTTTCACCTTCAACTCCCCTAGGGTCATCATTTACCACAGGGCTTTCAGCTTCCCTTTCCCTGGGTGCTTCAGATTCATTTTCTCCCGGATTTACAGCTTCAATTTCCATGGAATTTCCGTTTCTAATTTGCCCCCCATTTCCCCTAGGGTTTTCATTTTTAATTTCCTTGAGGGATTCAACTACATTTTCCCTGGGGCTTTTAAACTCTGTAAGGTACAGCACGCCATTTTCCTTGGGGTTTTCGGAATAATTTCCTTGATTATAACCGTTGTTTCCCCAGACTCGCTTCAAATTCTTAAATAAAGCGCATTCATGATGAGTCCTGTGCTCCTTAAGCTTGGCCTGAATGGCTTTAAACTTTACCTTCATATTTTTCAGTTTATCATGCAGTTGAAAATCACTTACCTCATCGTGCAGAGACTCTTTAGCCCGCTGGTAAAACGTCTCCCTGTTGATTCTGCCATCAGGTAAACGACGACATTCCAAGAGCGCTATGGATAGAGAAATCTCCTCATCACGGGACCATTTCTTAGCGGAAGATCCTACTCTTTCGCGCTGCCTTTTCTTATTTCTCTTCTTCTTTGACAAATCTGACGAAACAGGGAATGAATCCTCCCTTGGTCCCTTTGCATTGAAATCTTCCTGTGCAGGTACAGGAACATGGACATCATTGTTTTTCTTCTCCTCTGAAGGAAACGGCCGGTCACTGTCTGATAAACTGGGCTTCACAGAGACCATTACCAAGTTATTATCTTCTCCTTCGGAAGGAGACCTCCTACAGATGCTGCCTCGCATCATATCCGGTAAACTGGGCTTCGGAGAGAATTTGGTGGAGACGACTCGAACTCGAGACCTCAGGCGTTGGGAGGTGTCGGAAAAGTCGGCATAACCCCCGTTGGTAGCCGTGGATTCACACTACAAGTAGCCAAGTGTTCTTATGGAAATTTTAAATATATCTTGGAAAGGTTTGCGTCGCTTAAATATATTTTGCACTTGCATTAAATACCCAAGTGCTCCTATGTAAATTTAATTTTCAACTGTTTTCTTAATTAATTAATTCAGATTTCAAGTTTCCAACTTTAAAAAAGTGTCACATAAGTGAGTTTATTATTATAGTAAATAATTTAGAAAAAAATTGTTATAATTTTTTCTAATTTTTCAATTTTAATTTTTATAAAAATAGTTAATTAATTCATTAGTAGTAAATAAAATAATGATATAATGATAAAATATAATAGATAGCATTGTACTAAAAACATGAATTAACTTAAATCACTTATTTCAATTAACTCATTAAATTAAAATTATGTAAAAATGATTTTGAATTTATCAATATGTTGTAGGCTCTTGACTGTTTTGTGATGTTTTTTTAAAAATATGTAATAGATGTACTAATAATATTATTTTTCGAATATATTTGTTATCTACATAATATAGTTCATTAATTCACTTGCTAAAATCATGTTGAAGAAAATGAATTATGAACCTAGCCTCTGTTCAACCAATCAAATTGGTGAAAAATAATTATTAGGATATATGAAATTGATAAGTATATTAAAAAACTTTAGAAATATTTAAATTGCGAATAAATAGTTACTAGTGATTGGTGAAAATTAATTAATACTCAGATAAGGTGAAGAGAATAGTACTATTGCCTACAACAAGTACAATAAGGAGTGAAATATATATTAATGGGAATATGCTAGCATAATTATTTCCTAAAAAGTCAAGCAACCACTGCTAATCAAAATAAGCTCAATAGTGGGCATGGGAACAATCTCTTAGGAATTGTACCTCATGTTCCCATGCAGTTGCTTAAATGCAATTTCTACTTAAACTTAAGAGGTTGTATGTTCCCATGCAAAATTTTAACTATAGAAAAAAAATCAGAATCTTTTCTTATTAAATGTTATGGATGATAGATTGAATGGATTTATAAGGAAGATGAAGCTAAGGCACTATTATCTATAGGGTTGCGGTGCTCTCATCTAGACCAAATATTCGACCAAGCATGAGGCAAATCATTCGATGTCTTATATTTGAGGTTCCCTTTCCAAAATTACCTTCTAGGTTACCTAAACCCATGTATACACCCCTCATGGGCATAGTAAGGAATGAGAATGGTGTTTCAACCAATATCCATCATGTTAGTTTTACCTCTATAGGATCAACTTCACCATGGACAAAGACCATCTCTTCTTCTTTTAGTTCAACTACCTCTCATTCTAACAAGACTTTCTTGCATAACCACAAATCAAATTTATTTTGATATACAAGTTTATTCAACAAAGGTTGCATTTGATATATATATATATAGCTCTTTGATTAAGATGCAAATTTATTTTGATGTATATTTATTCAATAAAGGTTGTAGTTGATGTTGTTAATGGTACACAATGGAATTTTTTTTTCATAATCTATGCCGCCTTACATTTGAACACATCTTTGTACATTAGATATAAATATTAGAACCATGTGTGTAGATATTTATTCCCCGCATTAATGATAATGTTTCTTTATCTGAGGTCAATCTCCTAAGATGAGACTAAGCTTGTACTCTATGGAATTGACGTCTAAATTAAAATTGTAATGACTCCCACCCATTTTATTCCCACCTTGAGTTGAATCTTGTATGCACCCTTCATTTTCTATAAGAAGGGGTACCAAGACTCTTTGGGAGGTATTTGAAGGATATAAAACATATAATAGGTATACTTATAAGTTATTGTACACTCTATTGAATATTCATAGAACAAAATTCTGTATAGGCTCTTATAAGGTTATGCAACTATTTCAATTCTCTAGTTTGATTATACTTGGATTTTTCAAATTAACATAAATCCAGACTATTTTATGCCTCATTGGATGATTGTTGATCAATGTATTTTTTGCCTAACAAAATTTGTCGTGAAAGGTTCTCCCTATTTGGAAAAAATACACTTTAAAATGCTATGTAACAACTACCAAATGGCAATTGGTAATAAATACAACAAAGTTGAGTTGTACCGAACAATAGTGTATTGTTTGACAATTATATATCAATGGCGGAAGTTTTATTTCGAGTCAAATGCCAGGAATGAAACCTTGATCTAATTTTATTTTTTTTAATGGTGACAAGTGTCCATTGTCCTCGTCGCCACCTCCACTTAGCACTTTCAGTGTGAGTTGACATTAATTAGATGTCACATCGATGTCAGTTACATTCCCTCTTCCATCCGCTTCACATCCTTCACTTTTGCTTCAGTACTTAAGAAAAATTATAAACTATAATCCTACATATGTGGAAAAGATTTCCAAAGATTTTCTACTAATAGAATTTAACTTTAAGGACTAAGGGTTACAAAAGGTTAAATGAACATCATAACATTTGACCTTGTTAAGTTATTAGTAGGCTCTTTTCTTTGTCATTTATCAAATTGTTTTTCAAAGTGACTATGGTAGTGATAATTTCCATCTAGTTTAGGAAAAATTTGTCTGGTTTACGTGAATTTCCCTTGCATCTAGTATTGGTCATGCAAATTGATCTGTTTAGGTAAATTGTCTACAATGGACACTCTAATAAGATTGAGGTGAAAATTGGAAGAACCAAAAAGGGCATTTCTAGGCCCTTTTCTTGATGGAAACCTAAATGAAATTTGCAATTATGTTGGTCCTTTTGTCTTTGAGGGCATGAAAATGGTGCTCAGTCATGAGTTTCTAGAGAATGAAAATAGGTACTATGTCAACAGCCATTACTTCCTAATTCTAGTGTCTCACCTCAATCTCAGAGGACAAAAGGCAGGCATGCTTGTGTTGTTGAGGCAGACATTCAAAGAAGTGTATTAGGTGATGACATTGATGTCATCGTGCATGCAGAATTAGGGATGGGCATCCCTTGGGCTTGTTAATTGTGCAAGTTCTTACAACTTGACCAAAATGTGGCAATGCAACCTTTTCTACCAAACCTCACTATTGGGCAATTGAAGCACCATAAGAAATGGGTGCAACGTGGAAGATAATTTTTACGAAAATGGTTTTATCTTGATGTTGAGATTGTGGATGGCCCTGCACAGAACATGTATCTTGATGAATTTATAGATTCAATCCTTACGTGAAAATTCTACAATGATGATGGGCACCAGCACTAGGGCTTCTCAAGGTTGATGACCTATAGCTGCCATATTTTGGGTTTTGTTTTGTTTTAACAAATTACAAGAAAATATGCATCATTCCTCATGAACATTGTAACTACCATTTGAATATTAATGAAACATTAATGAAAATATGCAGTTTCATTTCAAATTTTGTTAATGGATTATGGATATGCAGACTCCTTAAAATATTTGGAAATGTATTTTTAAAGTTAAATATAATTAGGCTTTCATCTTTAAATTTTTTACATTTAACATGAAGTTAATCCCTTTAAAAGTTTTTCTTGTTCTCCCTTACAAAGAAGACACGTGTTTAGTTTACTCAAATAGAAATTTACATTATTATTAATACTAGTACAAACATCAATTAATATTGTATCTTATTAAGTCTAATACCATAAACAATGAACATTCATTTCCATCCATAAGATTTAAAAAAATCAAAGGCTCAAATGGTATCCCGAATAAAAGTTCAAAGTCAAGATTCATTTTTTCAATTGTCTCCTACAAGGAAGACACGTGTCCATGTTTTTTCAAGATAGTTTGACATCATGTATTTCTTCTTAAGGTTTCTTTTCTTTTCGATGGCAAGCATTTGTTCTTTCTTTTCACATCTCTCACTAGATGACATATTTACCAATGATATTAGCATACAATATATGCCTTCTTTATTTCTTTCATGTTAAGGGTAGTAACTTTTGGAATATTTTCTCAGTGATTAGATTGTATGCCTTTACGACATTTATAGTGATAGGTTAGAAAGCTTCCCTTCACTATTTATCTCGAGGGTTGGCTTTCTAGGCTCCACTCTTCTTCAATGGATACTCCGATCAAGATTTCTTGCCCCTCTTAGCTCATGGCTTTCAACAGATCGATCAAAATAGAGCACATTATGCAAATTGTCAAAGTTAAGAACATGGTCATTTAGCTGGTTGTCCTACGATTCTTAGGGACCTAATTTGTTATCAGTCCTAATAGATTTTGGTCCAACCCTTATATTGTATCCATGTTCATTGTAGTTGCTCGCTATTTTTATGTGGACCGTGATCTCATAGCCACCTTATGTAGGGAATTGTTTGAAGATATTTTGCTTGGTGACTTGGACACTGTCCTTCAAAATATCAGGGATGACCTTGCCATCCCATTAGCAAAAAATCATATTATCGCCTACCCAATCATCTTCATAGAGAACCCGATTGGCTTTTGGGCAAAAAGTGGCTTCTACAAGAGGAACTCATGTTTCCTCATCTATTTCTACTCAATCAATGATCCCTTAGAAAAAGATTAGATGAGTGGTACTTCACGGAGGAGGACATCCTATAAGATAGAACCCAAAGGAATGCTATTGAGGACCTTTGAGTGGCCTTTAGAGTGAACTAGTGACCATCTTGTGCTTTTTGTTTTAACTTAATCTATAGAGCTCACTAGAACTCAAGCTTTAAAACTCTCATTACATTTTATTTTATTTTACTTTACTTCTACAATATAGAAAATTTTAAATAACTATGTTGACTATGGAATCATGGATGGTTTTATTGGAAGTCTTTTTTGAGTTGTTGTCAAGTATAATGATGAACAATGCTCTCTTTTATGATTTTCCTGAGTCATTTGGTTATTTAAGGGCTTATATATCAGTCAAATGTAGGTAAAATCCTTGAATGGTATTTACTCCTATGAAAATTATAGCTAGTGTTTAGGCTTATTATACTCTAACCCTATTCGATGTTATTTTGGCATGGTAGTTTCTCTTTGTTGTGGCAAGTGGATTGAAGGCAGATAGAGGATTACCATCAAGGTGTCACTTCAACATTGCATTGGGTCTCTTCTAAAAGTAAATATTATTTGTAGATAACCTTTACTGAATCATTCTAATTCTCATGAAATTTACTATAATAGGGGATATGCCCCCTAATATTTCTTGTAAAAGAGTGGATGCCTTTTTCAAGTCTCATTTAAGTAAAATGTATGTAAACAGGACTTCGATCACGAGCTATACTGGGGTTTTCTTTACCCCATTCTTTTTTCCCTAGTCCGTGCACTTTCAATGGGGTAGTATGGAAATATTTTGATATTGATAAAATGGGAATTTCTAGGTAAGATCCTAAGGACTAAGTGGTTTACAAATTATTTTATTGTAACTATAGATTGTAGAATTTAGGGTTTAATTTTGAATCATGCAACTTTTTAAGCCTAATTATTAGTAGTGAGTAGTTACTGGTTAAATTCTAGAATTCTAGCTTATTTGCAAAGTAAATTATAGAATTACTTAATTTCCTCTAAATTTGTAAAGGCCAAACTATCAAGATCTATGAAAGAAATATCAAACTATCACCACTAAACCAACAATATAACTTAATTTTTATAGTGGCCCACTTTTATATCAAGTAGTTTTCAGGTAGGAAGGGCAAACAGGGCCAAAACTTTACCAAAGGATCCCCACAATGATGACACATGGATTGTTAGACATGTCACCACAAGGCAATAGGGATTAACATCATCATAGCCTTACATTGATCATTAGATCACAAAAGATCAATGCAGTGAAGTATATTTTGGGCAAGAAGGGAAAACGGGGCCAAAACTTTACCAAAGGCTCCCACAATGATGACACATGGACTTTTAGATGTTTCATTGCAAGGCAATAGGGATTAACATCATCATGTTGACATTACAATCATGTTTGTTATTAGTGACATACAATTATTCAGATTGTAAGCATATTATACAGTTAACAGTGTTAACCAAGCATTTCAGTTGCTACCGAGTCCCTTGGATAGTTTCATATTGCACCTAGCAGTTATTTCTTTAGTGATGATCAACAAAACATCTCAGTGTATGCCGAGTTTTCTAGTGAAAATTGAGCTCTATAGTTGCTACCAAGTTCCCAGTTATAATAGTGAGAATCCAATGTTGACCAAGGCGCTTAGTGTTAACCAAGTGATTTAGTTTATATATCGAGTTTCATAGTATTCACCGAATCACCAGTGCAGACTGAGTTCAAGACTACTTGGAAGTGATCAGTATGGACTGATCCTCTATGTCTACCGAGAGCATGACGATTTCGAGAATTGACAGTGGATGTTGAGTATCAGAACCTCACCGAGTCAGTCTTTAGAACTCGAGTTCCTACAGTATGGGTTGATTTTGTGCATTTTGTGTAAACTTGTATTTTGGCTGACTTTGTAATTTGATTAATTGGACTGGTATATATGTGATGCATTGTAACACATCCAAAGTGTGAAGTAAGAGTATAAAAGCAATGTAATAAGTAGAAGAGAGAAAAAGAGAAAAGTACAAGGCCAAAATTAGTACAAGGAGCAGCAGAGTTTTATCTATCATAGTAAGGTGATTTTACACTCAAAGGTATCTCATTCAGTAAACCAAGTTTAGATCAGAGATCAAGTAGTTGTTTCATCCCAACAGGTGGATCAATCAAAGCCTTTAACAAGGTAGACCTAATGTTCAATCTTATGTAAATCTCTTTACCGAGTGCATACTTCATTGTATGTTTGTAAATCCTTTAGCAAGATGGACCTAGCAGTCCTTATCACTCATAACAAGGTAGATCACCAGAAGTGATCATTGTAAGCCTTAATCGACCAAGTTTATACTACAGTACTAAAGCTTGTGGGTATCATGCCCAACCTAGTTTTACTTTCTATTTGGAAGGTTTCTAGGTCACCAAAATTGTGTGTCAAAAGTGTTATGTATGCTTTCATGTTTTCAGTTTCTCATGCATGCAACTAGATCATAATATATATGAAGGTTTAATTGGTAATTAAGGATTAAATTTTTATAAGTTATTGATTCACCCCTCCCCTCTCAGTAACTTAGCCTTTCATAATATTTCCAATACATCATGACCTTATATCAACCGTTAGATCACAAAAGATAAATGGGGTGAGGTGTATTCAGGCAGGAAGGGGAAATGGGGCCAAAAATTTACCAAAGGCTCCTCACAATGATGACATGTGGACTGTTAGACATGTCACCACAAGGCAATAGGGATTAACATCATCATGACTTTACATTGACCATTACTATTAGATCACAAAAGATCAATAGTGTGAGATGTATTTTGGGCTAAAAGGGAAATGAACAACATATTTTACAACAACCTCCCCATAGTGACAACATGTGTCCACTCTATCATATCATGACATGTGTTTCAATCAATGACTATGAGTATGAGCTTCATCTCTTATATGTAGTATGCATGATCAAGAATTTATGTACTAACAGAAATAAATACCCAATACGTATCACTTACCAAAAATTAAATTTGTTTTCATTGATCAATAATAGTTTTGCAATTATAAAATTGTAACAACGGTAATTTAAAATCTAAATCATAGTAAGGCTTCTTGGTTGAGGAATGCAACACAATCTATCGACTTTTTCACCACTTTCAGTCTTTTAGTTCTCTTCTCAAATTCAGTTTTTGGGTAAGATCCTGAGGACTACATGGTTTACAAATCATTGTATTGTAACTGTAGATTGAAGAATTTTGGGTTTAATTTTGAATTATGCATTTAAATTTGTAAGCCTAAATCATTAGTAGTGAGTAGTTACTAGTTAAAATCTAGAATTCTAGCTAATTTGCAAAGTAAATTATAAAATTACTTAATTTATTTTAAATTTGTAAAGGCCAAAATGAGTTAGGGTTTAATTTTAATTACCCTTATAAATTGTATTTTGTGACTATTTTTGCAACTGGTTCACAATGATGAAAAGAAATCGAAGAGTGCAACGCAAAAAAGGGGGAAACAAAAATATTTGATAAACCTATTCGAACTGCTTAAAACACAAGGTTTCACTAATGAATTTTATGATATTTATGATCCTGTTATATATTGGAAAAATATCATGGAAATTAGGTTTTCACTTGAATATAAGAGGACAAATCAAAAAAAGGATGAAAAGTATTCTAAGTATAATGCCAATGTAGGGACCATAACATATACACTGGCAATGTGGCCTGCTGGAATAACCCATTTGGCATTTCCTCTAGTATTCCCTTGTCTAGAACATGTCATGCTCTGTGCTGAAAAATATGATGAAAATAAAAATACAATTGTTAATAAAAATAGTCAGGAGGTAATTTTGTCCATAACAAATATTGAATTTGCTAATCTATTGGGCGTAACATGGGTAACACAAAAATCAAATGTGGACATTGACCTAGAAAACTTGGCAGAGTCATATGAGAGATTACCAATAAATTAAAAAGATTCCTATGTCAGAGGACTAATGTTATCCCTATCCAATGTTCAACATGATCATAAGCCTCCTTATAAATTTGATATTTTTTTGCAATGGGTTCAGGATACTATATCCTTGTTATCATTTTTTTGGGGTTTGAAAATAGCGAGGAAGTGGGTGTCAACATTCTAGAAATGATTTCCAATATTTATTGTCAAGTAGTACCCTAACGATATAATTTTATCAAGCGCATTGTTCATAGCATGCAAGAACAATTGTTAATGATTAAAAGTGGTTCCCAGAAGATGTTTAGATTCACAACCTACTTGTTCTATCTTCTGTTGACAAAGCATCATCAAATATTTCAAAGTAACTAGCTTAAGATTGATGTTCAAGATCAAGTATACCAATAGATATCTGTCATAAGGATGAGTGATAGAAGAAGAAACTACAAGGATTTTTTTGACTTCTTCTTGGCACCCATATGTCATATAATTACAAACAATTCAATGCCTAGATTGCCCGAATCTTATAGAAATTGCATTCAACTGGGAAGTCAAATACAATTGGTTGATTGGTACTTCATAGAGGACTACATTGTGTTTTAGTTTTACAGTTCAGTGGTAGAACCCTTCAAACTTACAACACATGTGTCATACAAGGTTTTTGCACTGGAATATGTAAGGTAGATAGAGAGCACAGATGTATTATTTCATGGTTAGCAAAAGGAAAGCCATGTTTTTTCCTTTCCTTTCCTTGCTCTTGTGAAGGTTTCACATTTGACAAATCAGCATTCCAAATGGTACACATGATTTTAACAATGTTTAAATTTGATGTCGATGCTTATTGGCAGTATGATCTAGTAAATATAATTGGCTCAAGCTTATATAATAGGGCTACAAAACAACCAAGTATGTACATGAGAGTATCCAATTGATTGAAAGTTTTAGAAACATGGACTCTTGGGAAGTTGTTACAACATACATGGAGAAATGTGCTACTAAAAGCAATATTTTAGTTTAGAAATTGTCAAAACAAATTAGAGAATTGCACAACCAGAAAAGAAAACCAAAGCCCATCACATCCTAGAATTTTCTATCAAAAAGTGGATAACCCAAGTAAAATGCCTATTCCAATAGAAATAGAGAGTGACTTTGACCCTCAGGGTTGGGCTGAAACAAAAATTAGAGTTTTGGACAATGAGAAAGAATATGGGTGAGCTAAAGACCTTTGCAGAATTTGATTCTTTGGACAAGGATAAAATGTTTTGCCAATTGTGGGATGAAGAACATCCAGAAGCACTAAAACTACTACCTAAGGATGGGTCTAAAGATGATTAGAATGAGTCTTTTGTGGATCCCTAGCTAATCAAAGTACACATACAACTCACTCATTTCATCATTTATTGTACTCAATACCAAGAGAATGGAAACTTATGGCAGAGGGGCTAACTTGATACAAATGATGGGTTATTATAGTGTTGGTGGGTTGGGACCAAGTAGTCAATTAATTTGGTTTCCACCTTAATCATCAACTCCACCAAAATGTGGTGCTACTCTAGTCCTTAGAGGTGAAGCATCACTATTAGGTTCCTCCATATATGGTAGTGTCATTCTTAGTTTTCCTTATTAGAGTATTTTTTCATTTATACTTATTAATTAAATCATATTGATTTAATTATATAAGTTTCTATTACTCTAGTTACTTAAGCTTCATTTAGGTGCATTATTAATTAATTAATAATTAATAATGTGCAACCTACCCTTTTAGTTTAGGTTTTCTATCTCACCTTTATAAGGTTGAGCCTTGTACTTTTTTCATTATCTCTTATGCATTTTTCACATTTGAGAGCAACTTTTCTTCTTTCTCCATTATTCTTCTCTTGTGACAGGTTATTAGCTAACAGGTTCTTCTTGGGTTGTGCAGAATTGATATTAATCAATTCTTTCATGGTATCAGAGCTCAGATATGTGGCTACTTGTTCTTGATTTGAAGAATTTTCTGGAGCTTCAAGGGTTTGATCTTTCAGAAGTTTTTTTTGGTTGGATCTGGGGATACACTTTTGTTGGAAGCCTCTTGAGTCAAAATAGACCTCACCAATGGATTCAAAAGATCAATCCGGAGAATTTTGATATAAAATTCGACCTATTTTGATTACAGGAGCAATCTGTAAAAAATTGGCCATTGACACGAATTCTGAGGTAAATTTTTTTTGGAAAACCTGAAATCATTTTTTATTATTTCAAAAATTTGCAAAAAAAAAAAAAGAGATTGAAAAATAAATTTTATTACAACTTTTTAAAAAAGTTGTTAATGCATTTGAAAAAGTTTTTTTTTTTTAAAAAAATCTTTGAATAAAAAAAATTTAAGACGCTAGTACGCCTGCGTCAGAGGGTACCCTGCGCAGGCAGTACGTGTCAGCACAGTACCTCTATGCTGTGTCAGCGTCAGTTTCAGCGTACTCCAAGGTACGCATGTCAAGTTTTTGGCTTTTTTTTAGAGAATTAAAAATCTCTTCCTTCTTTCGCCTTTTTTGGCGAGAATTTTGGTGTAATCCGCCATTTGTGGCGAGTTTTTGGTGAGATTTGTCATTTTTGGCATTTTTTTGGAGATCCACCAAATTTGGCAAAAAAAAAATTTGGCAAATTTTTGGGCACGCATTTCGAGGTGCCACATCAGTGCACAATCAGCATGTGACATCAACACCAATCAACTGTCACATCAGCAACCAGTCAGTCAGTGACATCAACGCCCAGTCAACTTCCACATCAGCGCACTGTTAGTGATGATGTCATCAAAATGTCATATGACGTCTGTACGACCGTCAAATTTTTTCTCGGGTCTGTAATTTTCTAGAGAGCTTTTTTTTGGACCTACAGTTGGTTTTTTGGCGATAACTTTGGCATACGGAGGTCTTTGAGATCCGAAAGAAGCATTGGAAAGCTGGTTCGGAGACAAAGACATTGGTGCTGGTTTCATTTGATTTTGAGTTCGTTTGGGCTTCTAATTTCAACATTGAAGTAGAGGCTTCTGTTTCCCTCTTCTCTACATCCACAATTCAGGTTCCTTTCTCAGTTTTTATGCTTCCTATAGTTGTTTTTCTTTGGTATTTGAGAGATTTCATTATCTATTGTGGGGGGTGTATTTTCTTTTTTGTACTTTAATTCAGAATAAGACCCTTCTACTTCTGTCTTCTTCTCTAAATGGTGGACTCTTATGTCGCCTGCCTTACACCACACAACTACCATACTTGGAAAGGAAAAATGACTAGATTGCTTATGGCAAAGGGGTTATGGTCATGTCTCAATGCGGCTCAGCCAGTTCTACAGAGGCCTTATGAGCTTCTTATGCAGCGCAATAAAATGGATGAGGCAATGGGTCTCATTGCAATGAATATTTCAGATGGGTTATTGTTTCACCTGGATGGTTTGAATACACCCAGGGCTATGTGGGACAAGTTTTCAACCTTATTTGGCACAATGAATCAATTCAAAATTCTACAGATAGATGCGGAGTTTACCTCCTTGATTCTTGAATCATTTACCAGCATTGAGGATTTCTTGATGAAATTCAAGTCTCTTCGATCTATGTTACAGGTTGCTGGAAAGACAAAATCTGATAATGAGTGTATCTTCCTGATACTGTCCAAGCTTCAAGGACCTTATCAGATTTTCACTTCTACCTTCTACTCCACTATGGATGCTCTAGGTGCACGACATGTTATGCCCTCTTTCGAGACCTTTTGTGACCGGTTGACTCGTGAGCAATCAAAGCTCACTCAGATGGATTCTCTTACAGGTTCACAGTCACAGGCATTGCTTGCCAAGCCACCTCAGAGCACACAAAAGCCGAAGTCGATATCAAATTCCTCTTCTCAACAATCTACTTGCCCACCATCTTCTTCTAAGAAGGAGAAATAGAAGACTAAAAGACCTACATGTTCCTATTGTCAGAAGGGAACACATGATGAGTCACTTTGCTATCAGAAGAAGTTTGATGGTTACGAGAAACAAATAGCGGATTTGCAAGCTCTTCTTCAGAAGAGCAATCTTTCCTCTCCATCCTCTTCTGGCTCACAGGGGTCTTCTTATCAGTCTTCTTCTATCAATCCTACAACTGGACAGGATCTTGGAAAGGGTCATGCATTACGGGCTTCTTTCACATTCCCTTCACAGGTCCCTTGGATACTGGATTCAGGTACTTCTCACCATATGGCATCTTCTCGAGAGATCTTCTCTTCTTTTGAAGCTTCTCCTATTCCCCATATTATCATTGGGAATAAAACTGTTATGACAGTTTGCAGAAAAGGCATTGTATGCATTTAGGATGGCACATTCAATGATGTGTTGTATGTTCCATCTCTATCTGCAAACCTTCTCTCAGTTTATCAGATTTCTCACAGTGGGTCTGGGAAGACAGCTGAGTTCACTCCAAATTCAATTTTCATCCAGGATAGTATGACAGGAGGTATTGTTGCTACAGGGACAGTTGATCTTTCCACCCGTCTCTACTCCTTTTCACACTTTGGTCCACCTTTGCCAGAGCACAACTCTCCTCCTTTGAGAGAGCATCATGTGGTACAATTTGGTTTCTTGAACCTCTATGTGGTTCCTGAGACTACTATTGTGACTCCCTTGCCACCTCCTCTTGAGCTCTTTTCTGTTCAACAGGGTTCTTCTTTAGCACTGCTTGATCCTCCAGCTCCATTCATCGACCCACTAAATGCAGTTGTTGAGGATTCTACAGAGGACATTCGTCTCCTCTTTAATGACAGTGTTCGCACACCTGTCATATCACTTACATTGGGGATTCCCTTTCAGGATCCTCGTGTCTACTCCTTTGAGCATCAACTCGGCCTTCCAGTGACACCTCAGCTTTTGAGGTTCCCTCTACAGTGTCCACTACCTTTCACTCCTCTGCATTGGAGTCATAGTGGTTTGTTCATTGATCCAGGGGTTCTTTCATTTTGGGGGGGCTTTGAAGCATCAACCCTCTCTCACGGGGGGGGGGTGGTTGAAGTCACACATTGTACTTATGGCTTTGAGAGAGTCTCTTGAAGTCATTTCATCTCTTTTTGGAGAGGGGTTTTTCCCACTGGGTTTTCTCCTTTACTCTAGTTTACAGAGATTTTCTTGTATTGGGTACCTGATCAGGCCTTGTTGTCGGGACCCACTTGTTTTTGCTTTCATAGCTTCTCTTTGCTAGGTAAGCTTACTCCTTGCTTTCAGCTTAAGGGGGGGTATTAGAGTATTTTTTCATTTATACTTATTAATTAAATCATATTGATTTAATTATATAAGTTTCTATTACTCTAGTTACTTAAGCTTCATTTAGGTGCATTATTAATTGATTAATAATTAATAATATGCAACCTAGCCTTTTAGTTTAGGTTTTCTATCTCACCTTTATAAGGTTTAGCCTTGTACTTTTTTCATTATCTCTTATGCATTTTTCACATTTGAGAGCAACTTTTCTTCTTTCTCCATTATTCTTCTCTTGTGACAGGTTATTAGCTAATAGGTTCTTCTTGAGTTGTGCATAATTGATATTAATCTATTAGGTTCCTCCATATATGGTAGTGTCATTCCTAGTTTTCCTAAATTTGTCTCACCTTCAATTCATAATCCACATGCCAATGCCCCTATTTCTAGTGGTGTAAAAAGGACATTACAAGTGGATATGGTCGAGTTCAAATAGGAAGTGAGAAGAAGAAAAAGGTTATACCAACAATTATCATTACCAATCCAATGTTGAGCTCTACAACTAACACTAATACAATTCCTTCAGGACAAAATCCTTAAAACAGTCCAAAAACTCCACTAAATAGTGATAGTGGGATGGGATTAGGAACGGATGAACATGCAATAATTAGAAGGTTGGGCATAGGTGGAACTAGAAGCAACTACATTAATGCAAGTGTTATTTCTCCTTTTAAACATAATTTTATGTCTGCAAGCCTAGATTTTAGTTTCAATGATTTTGCTACAAATTTTCAAAAAACCAAAATCAACAATAGACAAAATAGAAATGCATTAAAGAAGGAAGTAATTGTCATAGCTCATGATGAAGAACCTACAACGACTAGGATATTTCCATCTTATGACTTACATAAAGATTTGATGGAGTTCAGGGTTGTTGTGCCTCCATAGATAGATAATAATCCACCGAAGAGCCAGATAGATCCATCACAAATATAGGTTAGCACCCTATCAATAGATTTCTCCAAAGTCAATGTGGCCTAAAAGATGAGCAATGTGGTCTACACTTCACTGTTCAATTTGGAGAGAGAGAAAAAGAAGTCGAAGAAGACTATTGAAAAGTTAAAAGAAGACCTTGGAAACCAAAAGGCATAGGAGAAAGAAATGGCTAACAAGTGTAGAGAATTAGAGAAATTGATAAAAGATGAGTCCTTCAAAGAAGCAATTGAACTGGAAAAAAATGGAGGAAGAACTAGAAATTATGAAGAAAAAATTGGAAGAAAACAAGTAAAATGAAAAACTTGGTGATGTAAACATGCAATAAGTAGAAGAACTAAAAAAGGTGAGAGTACAATATGAAGAAACAAATAAAAAACTGGAGAAAGAAAAAGATTCCATGGTAACTTTTTTCAAATAGATGGAGTCTGTGACATAGCTAAAAAATAAATTAAGTGAGGATTTGGAGAATGAGAGGGAAAAATTAAAATAGTGGGAAGACAAAGCATAGGAAAGAAGGAAATAAGGTGAAGATGATTTGTCAAAGTTATAGGGAGAGCTAAATGAGGCAGATAAAATAATCAGAAAATATGAGAATAGCTTGAACTTGTCAATGTACAAAATGAAAAATATAGTGAAGGAAATAAAAGAAACCATTTAAGGGGAAATTAAAGCAAATGCTCATAACTTGTGTGATTGGTTTGAATTGTATGATAGTATTGATGTTGTTTATCATAAATTTAGAGAGCATGTTAAGAAGAGTGTTGATCTTTTTCAGAAGGAGAACATTAGAAGAAAGATTTTAAAACAAATCAACATAAACAGTGATCTAGGTATTTGGCAAGCAAAAAAATTCATGACCATCTTACTACAACACTGCAAATGATCTACATCATTCAAAACTATTAGAAATTGAGGGAAGCAGATGCATATTTGACATCATTTCAGAGAAAGCTCACCAAGATGATTAATAAAACAAAAGAAATGAAGGGTCCTTGTTTGTCGAATCAATAAGAAAATAGAAATTCAATGCAATTCATTAGAAGGGAAGCTTACCTAAAAGAGTTGGAAGACACAATGAGGTATGAACTAGTCAAGTTTCAAAGGGACACAACTCCTCAAGGCATTACAGATTGCGTCCAGTAATTGGAAAATCAGAGGGTACTATTGGATGCTTTCTTGCATTCAATGTATCTTCCAAATATGAAATTATGACAAAGTTGCAGGTCATTTACTATAACATAACAAGTGTCCAACTTCCAACATAAGAATAATGGGACATCCTTAAAAAGATGGTAGAATCATATCATAGTTGATCAATCATAGTATGTGAAAGTTCTTTTAATCATTGATTCATTTTTGCAGTGTTGTATTATATACTTTATTTATATTTGTAATGCTTAGATAGGAGTTTCAAGTTTGTACTTTGTTTCTTGAACATGGTAAATCTGGTCGAATGCAGTCAGTAACATGTTGAATAGGAATCTCAAAGGCAAAAGAAACTTTGATACCAAATTTGATGCTACTCTTCCCATCACACAAATTGACTTGAAGTTGTTGTTGGTCCCTTCTAACTATAATAGGGAATTCAATGTCATTTGTTATTGCTAAGGTTTATAAGTTACAACTATGTAAAAACAACTCATTCAACTGTATCAATTATCATGTGTCTATGATATATATAAGGTAATGACAGTCAATATTAATTGTATCATATGAATTGCAATTTTCTAATGCTATGTTTTCGAAAAATAAATAGAACTCTTTATGTGTTCTACCATAACAAGTTAACATTGTATGATAATGAAACAATTCTATTTGACTCTTCACATGAGGCAAAAAAAAATAGTGAATCAATGACTATTGACTTGTCACTTGACTTGTACTACAACCATTACTATTTAGAAATCTAGAATTGACTATTGTAAGAAAAAATTATATTTATGCGTATTACTATAAGAATTGTTTTATATGAATTGCTACAGTTTCAAAAAATTAATGAAAATCTCAAACAATATAATTGACAATGAATATTAATTATAAAATAAAATTTGAATTCAATATCATCAAGTTATCAAGTTGCAACCACAATGCTTAATAATCTTGCAAATTCAATATGCATGATTAGTTAAAAAAAAGTGTATAGTAATAAGTTTAATTACTAATGAATACCTATGGCTTGCTACTACTAAGTGCTAAATCAAATCAAGTTGCCACAAACTCTCATCCTTGACATCTTCAAGTTTAGAATCTTCATATTCCTCGCTATCAACTAACTCATAGTTTTCTTCATTATCCTCATAGTTTCCTTTGTTAGTTCCTATGTCAAACTTCACTCCAAGTCTTCATCTCACGCTCATGACTAGCACTACCAATCTGTCCACTTCCACTACCACTACCAACACTAGTACATGAATAAGTGCCAATGGTATTCTTCTTGGCACTACCAATCCCACTTCTATTAAAAATATTGTCCATCCCTCTTCTTTGATATTTCTTCTTCCATATTTTGACTACCCTATCTTAAGGAAAATTGTGGACATCATACCTAGAATTGTACATCCTCAAGCAAGTATTCAAATTCTTGTCTAATTTTTTTCTTAGATTTGATTTTATGAATCCCAAAGTACTAAAAACTTCTCATCCTCCACCTAACCCAATATCATGGTGGGACATAATACATAGTGTATAAGCAATACAATAACAATTACATCTTTCAGGGATTCCATGATGAAGAATCACATACATAAGTTTTATTAAGAATAAATCTGATAAATAAACGAATTCCACATCATAGAATAACCAGAAGTACAAAATCAAATGATATAATATACAAGTACATAAGACACCACATAGCATAACCAAACTGCATAATCATCCTTTGTACAAGTCACATGGTATAAAATACTAAAAGAGCATACATCAAGATAAGATACAAGATCTCATAGGACCTCAAAATCAAAGTACACTAAATTAGAATATAATCACAAAACATAATCACAAGATCAAAAGAATAGAACAACTATACAGAAACATCCAAAATCGACATCTACCTGTTGGAATTTCAATGATATAAGAAACACTACCACTCGACCTCATGGAATCTAAATGGTCCACTCCCATTGTGTTGAGGATATAATCTCAAATTCCAAAGGGATAACAATCCAAAAATCAAACAAGAATCTAGGTCAAGGAATCCTGATAGTAATATATCTCAAAGGTACCAAGTACACAAGTAACATTTAATCCTAGAGGAAAAAAAAACATGTAGGAAATCTAATGTGCATGTGGGAAACTGTCATTACACAAGTCAACTCTAAGGCTACCTTGGCAGTCTCTCTAGACTTCGACCCTTGAGTGACTCTATGTGGCATCATTATTCTTTCTTACAGACGAGGCATACTAACGAGGAAAGGTCACAAATAAACATCCTATCTACTCCCATCCTAGCCTATACTAGCACTCAAGGCATGGGCGATGTAATACACTGACTCTTGTTAATTCATTTTAACCTATTCAATGAAATGTTATCACTTATTAATACAAATTATAATGGGTTACCCAAGTAGCCTCTTTAGGGCTTCAACCTCCATTGTAAGCCACTTCCCAACATACACATAGATAAACTACCCTAAACTCATTGAAGTATATCTCATAAAATCACAATATACACCTCAATCCTATACAAGCAATTGGAAAGCACCAATAGATAACAAATTGAAAACCTCATTGGATACACCAAGAAAATCACAATACATGAGTTTATCAAAAAAGAAACTCAATTTCATCACACAAAAACGTGGATATAGCGCATTCGTTGGGAATAAAATAATCGTGACAACATAACATCACATAGAAGCATCATAAAACCATCACTTCCCAAGCCTCCGGTAAACAACTCTATTTGGCCAAACTACTAGGTTTCTCCAAAAACTCATCATCACAAGATAAAACACAAAACCTCAACAGGTATTTAAAATAAGTGTAGTTAATCAACCATTTCAAATTATTATTTTTTAATATAATTTCATAAAAATTGATTTGCGTCAAATTCAAGTTTTCATTTCATAATTGTTTCATAGTTGGATTAAGGTTATCAATCATGCAATATTACCATGTTATTAATTTAATCTTAAATCATGAATGATTTAATTAACAACATAAATATTTATTAGATTAAATCTTAATTATATCATTTTTATTTCTAAAATATTAATTTGACTTCTATTTAAGTCTAATATTAATATTTACTTTTCCTTTAATTCATAATGAAACTCGAGATAACTGAAACTTAAAATTATAATTATAATTAAACTATTTACAATTGATAAGTAGGAGATAATTTCCACAGCAAGTCAAATTGTGATATGGCTATCACTCATGAAACATGGGTCAATGAGTTTGACTCAAAATCACACAGTTAAATCCTGATAGCCATATCATTATTTACAATTTCTCTCAATTTTTAAATATTCATAACTAGATGATTATATAATTAAGTCAACTATAACTCTTCTTAAAATATAGGTACGTCACAAATATATATTATTAACTTATAGCTCGACTTGCATTAATAAATATATAACAAGTTATAACTCACTCAGAGTTTTTTAAAAAGAATTAATATTAAAAAATTCACTTATATGAAAATAAGTAGTATTTCTCTATTTAATTTTCAAAATGAATAAATAATATATATTTTAAAAATTTCCAAAATTAATAATTAATCATATTTTTAAAAATAAAATAAATAATTCCAAAAATTAAATTATAATTTTATAAAATAAAAATAAACATTCAATTAGTGTTTTCGCATGTCTTTGATCTCTCAAATCATGCAACCATAATATTAGTTTTCTATATTTAGTATATGTGTTTTTACATGCATGCATAAGTTTAGCTACAACATATTCTCTCCATTAATCTTTTGTTTTTCCAATAAATTTTACAATTAAATTATTTTAAATATAAGAAGAATATTTGTCTTTTTGAGAAAACTCATGATAGTCAAATGATAAATTTAAAGTTTAAACCTTGGTTGTTCAATTTGTTATTTTCTTCCAATCTTCTATAATCAAATTATAAAGGGTTTTAAAAGAATACAATCATAATAATTATCTAAATTTTTCTATAGTTTTCCTCAGTCACGTTTTCTTGATTAATAAGTTGTCATTTTTAAAACATACAACACAATTCTTTATCTAAAGATTAATACAATATATTAATAAGCATTATGCAAGCACCCAAGAAGATAGGAAGTAGACAGATATTTCAATAAAATTCTAGAATGGGTTTTCAAACCCTACCTCAATACAACAGCTAAAATCTGAGACAACATGTGAATAGATGTAAATCCAAACCCTTCAAAACTTTCAACTTTCAACAATTCTTTTTCTCCAATTCTAATTTTTTCTCTCCAAAACCTATGTGGAGAAATGAGCTCTAATCTCCTAATAAAAAAATTCTCGATCTAGGGTTTTGGTTTTACAAACATGCAAAGACCTTTCTTTTTATAATGTTAATTAGTTTAATTCTTTGTGCATATATTTTGCATTTTAATTAGAATAAAATTTATTTAAATTATTCTCACTTTATTTTTATTAAATAATAAGACGTATTTAGAAAATATATTTATTAATTTAACTAATAATAATATTTAAAGTTCATTACTAAATTGAAACTTCTAAATTTATTATTTTTAAATTAAATAAATATAATTACACAAATTTGGTCTTTTAATTAAATCTTTAAATTTATCTTCTCTATTTAATTAATTAAATATAATTGAAATTTGATTTTTCTTAATAAAATTTTTGTTTAATTAAATTATTTAATATATCTTTATTTGATTTAATAGAAAACAAAAATCACACTAGACACACAAACTAAAATAGGAAACTCGTCTAAAAGGCGAAGTACAAATTCAAATTTAAGGGTCAAAATCTTGAATTCACATCACTTGACGAATTCAGAAAGATAAATAACTCAAATACTTATCCTATATTTTAGGACAATTGGCACAACTTTAGGATTTGGACTCGAGAACTATCTACCCTCTTTACCATTGAGATAATGTGATAGGGCATGCTCATCCTAGCAATTCAGGGAAGTCAATGCTCGATACCCGCAATCTACATAAATTATTCATTTTTTTGAGAGCTTCCTTGCAAAACCAATTTTGTGCATACCCTGCAATCATTACATTTCATGTGATGACATCTCTTTGAGGAATTTTGTAAAACAATTTAGGTTATTTGTCTATGATTCCACATGTTTCATACATCCATGATTCCATAAATTGCATGCATGTCTACCAGAGCATTTCCAATTATAATAGCTAAAAAAAATTGCCTTGCAATTATGCTTAGATAATAGATAGATGTAACATCATGTTCCAAGCCTTTGTTTGGGAATAGGGAGGAAGGGCATTGGCATGGGATTTGACTTTCCACTTGCCAATTGTATTTTAATGAAAGTTTCGAAAGTCTTTTTAAAAAATCATCTTTGCATATTATGCATCATTGCATTCCATGAAATTGTATCAATCTCTATAAGCTATTATGTCAAATAGCCTACATTCGTTGGAATTGTATCACTCTTTAAGGCATTATGTCAAATAGCCTGCATTCCTTGTATGTGCTTCCACATTTCACATACATGTCTACCACAACAATTCCAAGTACACTTGACAAAAATCCATGTTCCATATCGCTTTATTAGATATCCTTGTCATGTCCCAAAGCTCGTATTTCATCACTAGTTGGAATTCGGTTTTACACATGCTAATTGCATTTTCTTGGAAGTCTCTAAAGCTTTATATGAAAGTTAATGATGTGCATATCCTAAAATAATCACAATCCTTCAAGTCACATTTCTTTCAGGGATACAATTTTGCCTTATCTTCTTCCACATTTTGCATACATGTTTACCAGGGTAGTTGCAACTACAATATTTAACAAAAAGCCTTTGTGCTTTATACTTTGATAGATGCTTGTACTTATTTCAAAGCTTCCATTTTGACACGAACATAAAGGATAGATGCTAACAAACAGGTTTTTGAATAACTCGTCAAGCTCAACAAGAGTAGTATTTTCAAAGAAAGATTCTCCATATTTCTATTGTCTTGAGAATTAGAGATGATAAGAAAATGAAACGTCTTAAGTAAAAGCTTTCTCTACAAAGGACTTTCAAGTATTACTTACCTATTATTGCTACTGGGGATTAAATAAAAATTTCATGACACATTAAAGTAGTACCTCTATCCATGTTCTATAAATCGTCAGTCGATACCTTTATATTGTATCTACCTCCTCTGTATCTTCAGGGCCTGGAGGCTTTGTGGAAAAGGACTATTCCACACTCAATTCTACAAAGATGCCAACAACAACCTACAAAAGTCCAATTCCATAGTATGCATTGCATATTTTGGTATTATTGTCCACATCATGCATGCACTATGGAGGGAATCCAAGGGTCATTATAACCCAGGTGATGTTTGGCCATAGTCTGTTGTTAGATCTCGACTACATAAATTTCATCTCCAAAAATTCCTACAAATTTAACTTCACACCATTGTTGTCACACCGACTCTACATTGTCATTTTCACTACCATCTCTCCCTCTATTCTGTTGAGAAAAATGAATGGAAACATGAAGGCCACATCTTCATTGAGGACATACCATTGGGAGGAATTGATTGACTCACACAATGTCATATTTTAGTTTTTTGAGTTACAATCGACACCCTTGTTCTATATATCCTTCAACACCCTTGTTCTAAATATTCTCTTGAGCCTTTGGTCTATAATTTACACCATGGAAGCCATTTTTGAATGGCTCTTATCCAAACATAAGGTGGTATCCAAGTTGTGAATAAATTGAGGTGCCATGTTTAGAAGAGACTTCAAGATGTGGAAGTATAGATAAGACACACACTTTTGACTAGATGGCACAACTTCTACTTCTAAACAAAACTATAGAATGGTAGATAGTAGCTCTTGGTATATAATTGGACTATGGTGATGAGGAATGGTTTTAATAATAATTTTTGGTCTAACTCATTTTGTATTTAGATATCCACTACCCCCCACTCACAATGAAATTACATGACATAAAGAAGCTTGTGATGCTTCTCCCCACACAATGAAATTAAATGATTTTTTGATGTAATGTAGTATTCTATAAATGAATCTAGTGTATTTACTTAAATGCTTAATAGGTAATTATGTCAAGAAAATTCATTTGCAACACACTAAAATGTATAGAAAACAAACCATTAAACTAGAAAATCAAATAAACTAAAGGTACATGATTCATGTCAAAAATATTGTCTCAATAGAGTTACCAAATATCTTTATTAAGTGCTACATGACTAGAATTTTCGTAAACAAGTAACATGTGGTTTTAACCTTCAATACTTCAAATTTCATTCCCCCCCTACTATATTTAAACTCCTCCCACCAACCCTTTAATTTTCAACCCTTAAATACATTTATTTGTCCTATTTTATATTAATTTATGAATTATACCTCTACCTTTTCTATTTCATTCTACAATCCTTTTATCTATCATCTACCGATTTTTTCTTAGTACAAGTGTGGTTGCTAATACACCAAAAGAACAACCTATTACTGTTTGATACACCACTAAAGTTATAGAAGACATAGGAGGTTGTTAAACCATGTAGTGAATCATGTGATGGATTGTCCACTGCAATTCAAATATGTGACCAAACTCTAATACTACTTGTTACAAGTGTGGTTTCCATTGCACCAATAAGTCGATCTATCAATGCTTGATACAACCACTAAATGCAAAGAATATACATGAGGTTGTTAAACCATGTGTATTATCATACTCTATCTTAATGGTAAACTCAACAACTTTAATAATTAACTTAAAAACTTTAAGGAAGTTATATATACAAACACCTACAATCTATTATATCAAAATTTCAATGAATACTTCACATCTCTACTCAATTATATATTAATGTTCATATACATAAATTCCAATCATAAATATGTTTTTTCTATTGATTAAATTTTAGTTAACATAGAAAAATACAACTGCTTGACATTTTAAATTTAAAGATCCACACACTATTTTAATAATCAAATAATTAACCATGACATTAAATTTTTCCATATCTACCTACAATAAATTCACTCCAAATCTGAATTGTTTATAGTTGAATTTTTATATTCTATTTGCCTATTTATTATAAATAAATTACCTTGAAAGAAATTCATTTAATTGCAATAATATACGATTTTACTTCTTCCACATCTTTATACATTCACTAAATTAGTATTTGACAATAGCACGACCAGACATGCAAATATTTCACAAACATAAAAATTATTTGTGGATTTTAGAAAAGTTGCTCAACAAACTAATATGATATTAATCTCGATCTCGATCTCTTATATGTACACGGACCAAGAGAATAAATTGTAAAATTTAAAGATGCATACTTGGAAAAATACATTTTGCATTCTTCCATTTCCACTCCAAATTAATTATAAAAATTGTAAAATTTAGAAATGCATATGAAAAAATACATTTTGCATTCTTCCATTTCCACTCCAAATTAATTATAAAAATTGTAAAATTTAGAAATGCATATGAAAAAATACATTTTGCATTCTTCCATTTCCACTCCAAATCAATTATAAAAAATTTAGAGGAGTAATTTGAATTCATTTCTTTCAAAGTTCTTCCACAATTTGAAAAAATGATTTCTAAAGATATGAAAATATTCTACTAAAATTTAAATTTCAGTAAAATCGAGTTATTGCTTATTAAGTTCTCCAATATTAGACATAATCTATTTTGAAAATAAATCATTACCTACCATATACACCATTTCCATTTTCCTATCTTACAAGCTATAAATCAAACCCGCAGTTGAGATTATATATAAATTACAAATTTTGTTTGAAAAGAAATATTTCCATCAAACAACCATTCCCAAACGTAACTCTCCTTAAATTTCACAACAAACAAGACATACATTACTTGACTACAAATACAAATAGTAAACAACGAACATGAAGAAGAAAATACCCTGCAATACCTTCTTAGCCTCCAATTATTTATTCACTAATGTGTCTGCCTCCATCAACAACTGCCTATACAAGCTATGGCAGAGTCCCTCCTTGTTGTTTCTGATTTATATCTTATACAGTTTCTTTTTGCATTATTTCAGATTACATTATGCAGTCCATCATCAGATTAGTTAAAAAGTTCAAGAATCAACAAGATGAAAAAATTGATACATAGAGTACCAATTATTCATTCACTAATATGTCTACCTCCATCATAAACTACCTAGACAAACTTACCTATACAAGCTATGGCAGGAACATGATGCTGTAGTCCCTTGTTGTTTCTAATTTAGCTTTTATACAGTTTTCTTTTGCATTATTTCATATTACATTATGTAGTCCATCATCAGATTAATTGAAAAACTCAAGAATCAACTAGATGAAAAAAATGATACATATAATATCAATTATTCTTTCACTAATGTGTCTATCTCCATCAACAAAACTACCTATACAAACTATAATAAGAACACAATGCTTTCATCCCTTTTCTTATTATTCTTATTTCTGATTTAGATTTTGTCTATATTTTTCTACATTATTTCAGATTACATTCTACACTCCATCAGTAGAATGATAAAAAGTTCAAGCCAATTACATAAAAGAAACAAGAAATAGAAACGATCTCACATGAGCATGGTGTATTACTGATACACACCTATCATTATTTGCTATCTTGTTCTTTCTTTAATACTATCAAGTTCCCACATACTTTCAACTTCTCAATTTTATTGTAATTTGAAATATTGATTATAGAATAATTCGATTAGAATTCAAGGATATTCACAACTCCAAATGTACTTTTGTTCTGTCCTTCGATGGATATCCTGAAAACACACTATCTCCACTTCTAAACTGATCATGCTTAAACCCTGTTGCATGCATTTGTTGATGCTTCCAAAGCATATAACACCATTAGATCCCAAAAATCGTGAATCATGAAGCCGAAGACATAAAATTATTGCCCATAGATCATTAATTTATTACACAATTCCTTACGATTCAATCATTTTCAGCTACAAATCAATGCAGGGTGCAAAATGTAGAGAAATTCAAAAGATCTGAATAGAAAAGCCATGAATTTTTCATTGATTGCAAGTCTGACTATAAACAAGCAGATTCATAAGAGTTCAACAAATTATAAACAAGAGAGTGGCTTGTATCTCCCACAGTATAACTACAAATTCTTCAACATAAACAAATATTAAAAATTACAAGGGAGAAGATTGCCTGCGGATTAAGAAAATGCTAGCTTAGAAATCCTAGGATCCATGATTGTCTGTAGAAACTGAGTTTTCTGCATTTTTCAAAGCCAATCTGCATTGCTTTTGTAGCAAATCCAAGGTTTCACAGAACATCTTCACCTCCTGAATCTTAAGAGCATGCCATTTCTGCTGCAATTCCCGAGCCTCCAAAGACTCCAAACCGGGAAACCCCTTCACAGAATTAAGATCATCCATCAATTCTTTCATTCTTCTTGACAAAATGGCTCCCATCCCCATCTCAGGCCCAAAACCTCCGAAGGGTTGAAAACTTGCACCAGCAGAGGAAGCAGCAGCAACACGATTGATTGAGCTCTCAATTGATGCTTTAAGCCTCGATTCTTGATTTTCGAGCAAGATTTTAATATTATCCTCAAAACGCCCACTTTTGCTTTTCGGCAATATGCACACTCTATTGTCTTCTATGTTTTCGGTTTCATGAGACACAGAGTTCTGTAGGTTTTGCTCCTCTCCTTCCTTTTCTTTTTCAACTCCAGTTCCCCTTGGCTTGGTAATTTCATTTCTTGCGGGGCTTCCAGATCTAATTTCCCCAGAGTTTTCACCTTCAATTCCCCTAGGGTTTTCACCCGCAGTTTCTGCAGAGTTTGCCGTTTCGTTATCGTTTACCACAGGGCTTTCAGTTCCCTTTTCCCCGGGCGTTTCAGCAGCATTTTCTCCGGGATTTTCACCTTCGATTTCCATAGAATTTTCATTTCCAATTTCCCGTCCATTTCCACTAGAATTTTCACGCTCTAACTCGTTTGGGGTTTCAACTACATTTTCCCTAGACTTTTCATACTCAAAAAGCCCTTGAACGCCATTTTTCTTAGGGTTTTCGGAATTTATTCCCGGATCATCTCCATTATTTCCCCAGATTCGCTTCCACATCCTAAATAAAGCGGACTCCTGAGGAGTCCTGTAAGGAAACTCGTCCTCTGCAATACTGTGCTCCTTAAGCTTGGACTCTATGGCCCGAAACCTCTTCTTCATAGTTCTCATCTTATCATACAGTTGAGAATTACTTACCTCATCACGCAGAGACTCCTTCGCCCGCTGGTAAAACGCCGCCATGTTAATTTCGCCTTCGGGTGAACTGCATTCCAAGAGCGCCATGGAAAGAGAAATCTCCTCGTCGTTGGACCATTTCTTAGTAGAATCGCTCACTCTTTTCGTCGGCCTTTTCTTCTTGCGGTTGGATCTACGAATGAAGCCTTCGGCTGGCGTTTGCTTTGCACTTTCCACCGGCGCAGAGATCTGCATATGGTAAGTTTGCGCCAGGAGTTCTTCCAAATCGATGCCGCTGGATTTGTTCAGGCTTTTCTTAGATCTCTTCTTCTTTTTCCATTCCTGAAATGGCTCTTCCCCATTTCTCTTTAGCCTGAAATTTGCCTGCGCAGGGGCGTCCTTGGTTTTCTTCTTCTTTGAAGACGGCGGTTCGTCAGTGGCTATCAAAGTGGGCTTCACAGAAACTTGTTTCCCTTCATCCTCTTCCGGAGACGGAGAGAACAGAGGCGCCTGGCGAGCACCGGCTCTCATATCTAAATTACACAGCACTGGACGGAGAGGAGTCGAACCCGAGACTTCTTAAAGAAGCAAATGCGAGACAGAGGGAAAGATGGGACGGGTAGAACGCTTATGGAAACCAACGGGCGGGCGGGTGTGTAGTTTGGCCCTCGGTCGGGTGCGAGTAGAAAAGGGCACCGATGGAACGGGTAGAGCTTCTAAGTAGGGAAAACGGGTCACTTGCTCTTATGTTAATCTCTAATTAGAGAAAATGGGTCATAGCCGCTTATGTTTGTATGGCATTGGCTAATTCCCAAATAAAATGCATCAAAGACTTTATAAAAAAAAAAAAAAGTCAAATAAGATTCATTTTTAAATTTACGAAAGTACAGTGAATTTTTTTAAAACATTTTGTTGTTTTCAATCACAAAATATACAGATTATGAAGATCAAATGTTGAGAATTTCAAAAAAAATCATCTTGTTTTCATTATTTTGAAATTTAGTCAATAATGCAATTTGTAGGGAGGATAGTCGCATCTTGTTTGTATTAGTGTCACATCTATCACAACCTTTCCCCTTGCTTATTGCTCATTAAAAGTTCTAAAAAATGATCGCATATGTACTAATAGTCGATCACACATACTAATAGTTGATAACTGTTTAGCTTTCTTGGTTGTTGATTGGTCCATTTGTGCAAAAAGTACTATTTTTTGGGTAAGCGACTATTATGGGGTCTCAGTGGGGGTGAACATTTTAAAATTGCACACCACCTCACACTCTACGAGTTCTACAGAGAGCTTCATAAATGTGGGAAAGCCAAAATGTTAGCTTTAAGCTCGTCACTCACCTACAAAGGTTCACTGAAAAATCAACAAATTTTGACATACGAATTAGGAATTGTAGGTGCGTGAAGCTAACCTAGACGACTACTAGATCCTTTCCCCTAGTCATCTTTGAGTTGACCTTTTGTTACAACTCGACTCAACAAGTGTTAGTTGTGAGGGAGGGGGTTCAATGTTGGACAACTTTTTTTCCCTTTCTTTTTCTGGTGTGTGGTTGTTGTTGGAGAGTTTTGTATTAAACTTATAAGGGAGGGGAATAGAAAGATGCACATCCTAATTTTGGGGATCCATGTGGACTTCTAAGTCTTAATTTTTATTTTATTTTCTTTATTTAGTTAGCAACCTCAAGTAAAAATTTATGCCATTGAATCTATCATGTATGTGTCAAAAATGATGTCATATCCCCATTTAAAGATAATATGATATTTTAAATAATATTTAATATGATATTTTAATATTTGATATGATAATATTTAATATGATAATATTTAATATGATAATATTTAATAAAATAATATTTAATATGATATTTTAAATTATTAAAAAATAATAAAATTTCAATGAGTAAAGAAAGAAAGAAAGAAAATTAAATACAAGAAACAATATTGTAGAAAGTATGTTAACTTTCTAAATAGAATTTAATAATAAATAAAATAAACACATATAAGTAAGTAAATAAATAATATAACATAGAATAATACAAATTAACTAAATCTAATGAAAGAGATGTTTAACAAATAGGCACGACTCCTTAAAATTAAGATATAAAAGGGAGGAGAGTTTATTTTAGAGAGGGGGGGAAGGAAGAAAAAAGGAGAGGAGTTCACAAGGAAAAATGGAAGAGGAAAGTAATATGGAGAAAATAAGGAAGCGACTTTCTAAAAAGGTATCAATGATATTGAAAGGATGCAAACCTTTGAAAGGGTCATAATTATGAAGAGTTGTGACTCTTCAAAAATATTTTAATTATAAAGTATTGAGACTTTTCCAAAGGATTTTAGTTATGAAGGGTTGTGACTTTTCGAAAGGATTATAACTATGAAGTGTTGTGACTTTTGAAAAGATTTGTATTATGAAAGGGTGTGACTCTTGGAAAAGAAGAAGGTAAGAAAGGTATGTTTATAAATTATATTTGTTTAATTATGTTTTTTTATGAACACTACTTGTGGATAATATTGTGTTAACTCATGGGTTAAAACCATGGATATTAGTGTGAACTCGAAGCATGGAGCATGTGAGATATTAATATCTAAATTGGTCACCATGGCCGAGATTCGATATCAAAGGATGAAGCATGGAGTCCGCCATGGCCAATAATCGAGTAATAATACATTAATCTATTAGGAGAATTATAAGACTTGAAGCATGGGGGTAGCAAGGTATTAACACCTTGAATCGACCACCATGACTGAGAATTCTCTATGTTGTCAGAATATTCTGATGTTGTCAAACATATGCATATGTCGTTGGCCTTGGATAGAGGATGCTCGTCCAAGAAGAATCTTAAGGGGGACACTCCCAGGATGACGATGAAGTAACTATGAGCTATGGAACCCGATTTGGAGACGTCCTTAAGATTGGGGTTAACTTAGAGGGTAGAATGATATAGTTAGTTTTATTATTATTGTGATTCTAACATTTATTTTGCGGGTATAACTTGTCCCTAATTAACCCTACTAGTGGGGACATTGCAAATGACCCCCGCAAAAAAGTAAGACCCATAGGTATGCACTTGATCATGTTTACTGGTGCATTGATGTGGCACCATATGAGTGGTTATCTTTGAAAAAAAATCACTATCTTTTTGGAACCTAGATTGATATGACATTTCCAATGCATCATTATACTTAACTTATAAACTATAGCATGTTTTGGACCCCATTCATCTATTGACTGCTCACCCCTACACTTGTTTAGATAAGTTTTGATATAAGAGTGTGAGGTTTAGTTTGACACCACAAAACTTATCAACGATAAAACAACTTTCATAATTAAATTAATTTTTGTCACTAATTTAAAAAATAATTAGAATGTTTATATGGTTTTATAGTGTAGCCTTTATTTGTAATTTATAATATTAATTTTGTAGCTTCTTGTGTGATTAATGTGATAGGTTATAGTATTGGAGTGAAGTTATTAATTTCTTTAAAAAATCCTATTTTGTGACACCAAGCACAACCAAGTAGGGGTGCTCAATTTGACTAGCGATACAACAAAATTATTGTATCCCATGCCATGTTGCATGAGTTATCATGCCTTCTTTGGCTTAGTGTCAAGGGGTCAAGAGTATGTGTTACATTATTTTTGCACTCAACAAAAAATATTATTGTGTTGTGGTATGAGTATCTTAAAAAATGATATAGAATTGATTTATTTTTTGTTCAATAATAACTAAATATACATATTAAGATAGTGTCATTGTTGACAACCACATAAACCTCTCTTCAACATGACATCTACCCTATCTTGGCCTCTCCATGTCTCTCATTGTTTCTATAGCACCACTTTCTAGTGTTTTCTCAATTTTGATCATATTACCAACTTCTCACAATGTAGTCATACACCACCTTTAAAAACTTGAAAATTATCATCATGACAATCGATTTACTTTTGGAATCACTCAGTTGGTCCATTCTTGTGAGAGAGATGATGGTCAAGACTACCATTTACTACTCTATTATATATTTCAAATGCCATAAAAGGGGCATGGATGGGGAAATCAGACACTCGAGCGGGGATTCATGTGGAGAATCGAGAGGAAATGTTCACTAATAGGCAGTTTTGAGTCATTAGGGGATCCTTAAACTGACATAAGTAGGGTACATTATTGATAACGTGATGCATTAGCCCATATTCACTATTTTTCTAGTTATGTGTTTGTTTATTGTTGGGTAGCTTCAATCAATCCAAATGTAATTAAAATGTTTATGTGCATGTAAGGGATGAGCTTTCAAGGATCGAATAGAATATTATGGTTGCATTAGCATTTTTATGACGTTATCTCGTAACTAGCACTTGTACCCCATAGGTCCAAGCGTCAAGTCAATTGGAAAACTTAAAAAGTCTTTTTTTTCATGACAAGGACAACCGATCTATACACTCTAAAAAAATTGTATTTGTAAATTTCTTCTTTACAGTACCGAGGAAAAAATAAACACCAAATCTAATGATTATATTATATCACATCTATTACACGTAAATAAAATTGTTTTTTAGAACTCATTGCACAAGTATCTTGGCTCAATCAGCTTGTCTACTTTAGTCTCGATTGTTTCTATCTATCTTCTAAATTTGTGTAGAGGTATGAAAAATTGTGTTTCCATCTTCGAAGGCCTGTTTCACAAAATGGGTTGTAAAACATAATAGGGAATGCTCAAATTAATCGTCGACTATTTCATTTGAGACAACTAGAAGTATTAGCAAAATAGGAAACTAAATGAAGCTAATGTAGATTTCTATTCTAGGTAAAATTGTGCAAGTTTTGTAAAAGAGAACTCGGTAAAACTGTTTGTGAAATATGAATTAATGAGTGTCTCTCTACCAAATATTAAAGAATGTATGCATTCTTAGATGTGGCAGTGGACATGAAAAGTAATAAAATATGAACTTATTTGTAGACCTTACTAGATAATCTTGAGATATTCATTCAAACATCTTCTAGTCATTGAAATGTTGAATTAGGGTTCTATATATTGGATTTCATTAGTGAAAGAATCATTATTTTAGAAAATTGAAAATAACATAATTGTACACGTATTTCATAATTAGAGCATGATTCTATGAAATTGTGGCATACCTTGATTGTTGAGAGGGCAAATTGATGAAATCAAGTTTCCTCTCATTTCTTGATAATTGTGTATGGATTGTTTTCCATTTTGGAGAAACTTTCAAGGGAGAAAATTGGTTGGATATAAATATCTTTTAGTGACCTGACTCTGGATATTGCTGTAAATTTGAGTCCTTTCCTTTCTATTTTACCAATGTCAATTGTTGCTTTCTGTAGTGTAAGTCCTTGGAATTTGTGAATGCTTATAGCCTATGCCATTGTTAGGGGCATTTCATTTCCCATGCCCAGGGTCAAAGGAATTACTGGTACCACTTTTGAATAATTTTTATCCCATGACATACCATTGTAATTATCAATTCTTGTTGTAATGTATAGTGGAAGTTGTGGGGGTTCGAAACCGTCACTATAAACAATCTCAATTATTTCACCCAATACTCCATTTACGACGCATGCCTGTGTCCATATGTTTGTTGTTAGCATGATATGTTTCCCTTTTCACAATAGTATTTCCTTTTCAAGTCACTCTTGAATACCTACATATTCTGTATTGCATGTAGTGTTTATTTATATACTTATTGCAATTGGAAAAATTCAATAGTTTCAACATTTTTTATTATGTAGTTTGACAAGATCATTTGTAGCAAATAGGTTTATTGATTTGTCAAATTCATCTTTTCCAGGTGATGTAATCCATTGGTTTGTGTGTGTGAGTAGGAGCTCCCAATCTTCCTTTGTCGGTTGTGCATTTTGTATGTTTTGTAGAAGTTGATGAAACTACTTTTGCTCTGTATTATCACCTTGTTGGCAAAATATTGTATCTAATGTGATGACTATTTTGAACTACTCCCACAATGCTCTTGCAGTAGAATGTGATGTGTATAGGGGCTTTTCCATCACAGGAGGTAATTGGACAAGATCACCACCTAGGATGATGGAAAGGCTACTAAAGTAGAGCTGTTGATTTTCTGGAAATGTTTGTCATAGTCTACTATTTATTCTCAATAGTAGCTTTGGGCCAATGAAGCTCAGTTCATCAATAAGAATGTGTCTTTTTCTTTTGATTCCTCCTGCAACGTAATCAATGCTTTCTCTTGTAGTGGTTGCATTTGTTTAATAGATATTTTGAGCACTAAATGTATAGTAGATGCATGTAGAATGCAACAACATCTGTAGGAGCTAGTACCAATAGTTGTCCTTTATATGATTGACCATTATTGTTCAATGCATTTCTTATGTAGTGGATCACATATGATTTTTCTATACTTGTTGTTCCTTGAATACTCATGTAAAGAGGTTTGCTAGTTTGACATTTTTTGTGTTCCATAATTATTGCGAGTGTTGCCTATTGACTTGTTGACAATGGATAGCTTGGTATATAGTAATTTGATAGGAGATCCTCACCTTGTGAGATTTTTTGCTTGTATTTATGAATTGTGTTGCAATTTTATGTAAATGTTGGGAATGATAATTTGATCCCATTTTTTGTTGTCAAAATTATGCCTGCCAAGCATATCAAGTTCATTGAGGGAAATATTATGTGAGGGTCTTACCTATGACAACATATGTCATTCATTCATTTGCAATAGTTCTTCTTCCTCCTTTGTTTCTTCTTCTTCTCCTCCTCCTCCTCCTTCTTTTGAGTTTGACTCACATTCCAACATGCAATTGACATGCCAAACATTATATCTATTTGCATCCATGTTGTTCCAATTTGCAATAATTCATTCTTTTGTCAAGACAATGTCATTTTCTATAATAGAAAAATGTTTGTATAAGAGAAGCTCACTTCAACAAAATATTTCAAGTTGATCTGTGTCAACATGTGGAATATTGTTGAACTTTGGGTAAACATTAACAATGGCTTGCACCTATCTTTCTTTCCACCTATCATTTCTACGCTTTGCAAAATAAGTGTATGATCATGTAGATTCAAGAAGTGTTAGCATATCAAGCTCTGGAGGTCACTACATGTATGACTGCAAGTATGTAGATTGTATTTGGTTTCTATTTGACATGTCTATGATAGTCATGAGTAGGGTCTTTAGCTAATATCAACTCTTCATAGTCATGTCAACTATGAAGAGTCTGCAATTGTCCTTTCACATCCTTGAATGTATGTAGATTGTATTTGCTTGAACATTTTTTAACCAATTAATCAACTCTTCATAGTCATGAGTAGGGTCTTTAGCTAATATCTCATGTGTGTCAAGAAAGCATGGATCATCCAAGGAGTTGTAGAAGAATGTGCTATTTCTTTTTGAAGCCTCATGAGGGTTCCAAGTGGTAACATACTCGTCAAAAAATAATCGAGCTCTTCCAACTTCTGCAACATTGTTCCAATCAAGTTTATCCATATCTGACACATTCTTAATCCATATAACTCTTTGCACATGTTTACTTCCTTTGGTTTGCCACTCAAATCTATACCAATAGTTTTCTATACCCAAAAGTTGTGCAATGACTTCCTCATAGAATAATGTAAAATGATGATGCATGTATAATGATATTGTATGAGGGTTATTGATTATGTTCTTCACGTGTTGTCTATTTGATAACATCCATGGGGAAGTGCCATTTGTGAACAATCGATATAAATCTAGCCATTTTGTGTCTGCTACACTCAATGTGAAGAAAAGTGTAGGTGAGCCTATTTGGTTGATCAAGTTTATCAACTTTGTTTGGTGCTTGTTCCAATATAGTCATGTTCCTCATATGGAAGAACCATCGTGTACCGATTCTTGTGCAAGTTGGTTGTCTGAAAAATTTGTAAGGTGTACATGAAGATTTTCTATGGTAGCAGGCATATTTTCTTCTATATTTATTTTAATGAATATCACTGCAACTACTTGGCTACGATGTCTAGCCATGAGATTGAGGATGAAATAATGAAAGCATGAATGCCTTCCAAATCGGTTGTCATGGAACCTCATTAGGTGGTGTGCAAATTCATGAGCTTGACCCTCCTTTATGTGGGGTTGTATGTAGAGTCTAGATCCATTTGGAAAAAGTGTAGGAAATTCCATATCTACTAAGCCCTTAGTGTTGTATTCATTTACTGGAGATGAATCTATCACTGGCCAATTGATAACATTTCTTACATCATCTTCAAGTTGTAATTTTTTTCTTGATGATTTGTAGATCATGTGTCATTTTTGGATGCTTAGACGTAAATGACGATGTGTATGATGTGTTATCTCCATTTATCTCTTTGTCAATTTCATTTCAAGATTTTGCATTGATACATCTTCAACTGTTTCAATGGTTTTAAGCATACCTGAGATATATGTTATTATTTTAGGGATGTCAGCTAGATTTTTTGTGTAAATAGTGACATCCTTATAGTATGGGTCATATTTTACATTATATTGTAATGCATCTATAATGTGACTTCTCTTTACATAACAATAATAGGATTGGCCTGTTGTATGTAATCTTTGAACAATGACTATATCTAGGTCCTATATTCTATGTGGAAGAATGTTTGAAATGTTTTATATATCTTGTGTGAAGCCTATAGTGTGACCACCATATTTATATTGACCTCCAAAATTTTGAGTCACTTGTAATACTAGGTTGACTCTAGCAATCAACATCTCTTCAACCTGGGTCAATCTGTTGAGTGTAGTAGGTTGTTCTCCTAGATCCATGTTTTTTAAGGATGAGAACTAATGTACTCATTTCTCATGGAAGCATCTCTTGCACATTGGAGTTGTTTTTGATAACTGCAAATGTATCCCTAAGTAACATTCTTTGCATATGGTGCAACTTTTTAAGTTGGACAACACATCAAGCCTTTGGAAAATTTTTATGAGTGCCATTGTATAATAATTTCTTTTCCCAATCCTTGTTTGTTTATCCCTTTCTTCTTGCAATGGATTTTTTCAAACTTCAAGTAGTGTCTCTTGTAATGATGAAACTATTTACCATGTACCTGTGTGGTCAACACTATCTACTTCTATTTGTTGCAAGGGAGTTAAAGATTGGTCCAATTGATTAACACATCTATGAGTAGATATTTGATCTTTATGATGGGCATAACATTCTTTATTTCTTTTTCTACTCTGTCTTCGTTGGATTTTTGGAAGTGCAATTTCTGGGACACAATTGCATTGTTCTAAGAGTGGACCTTGTTGACCATGTAATCGATTGAGATCTAACTATTGGAGGTCTTTCTCTATGTTTACTTCTATTGTACTCTCCTCTTTTATTTTTCTAGAGGTAGTCAAAACTCTTTGTAATCTATTAGCACATCTGTGGGAAGCTATCACATCTTCGTTATGTGCATAATATTCTCTATTTCTTTTTCTATTTTCCTAAATTTGTAGTGTAGAAGGTGGAGCTCTGGGGAGATATTTATTCATAGAATATTCCATTTATTCAAAGTTGTAAGTAGAACATATTATTTGGTCAAGAAAATCGCAAAATTCAAAATTAATGAACAAAATTGATGTTCTCCCTAGGTAGCATGATCAAAGAAGCTTAGTTGTTCCAATTTCTCATCAAACAAGAATGTTGTTTGAAAAGTTCAGAAGGAAACATGAATCCTACATAGGATGAGAGTTAGGTTTATTGATTATTCAGGACCTATGGGTCATCAACCAGAACCCATTTATATGGATTCTATAGGATAGTACACCACAATCAACATTTGATGACAAACATGAGAGATGTGTACCTTTGATATAATGGATAGAGATGTTAATGAAGATAGAAGCTTTATATATTTGGTTAAATATAATGATTCAATTATATCTAAAATAATAGATAAAATTGTGCACAATCTATACATGTGATGACAAACATGAGAGATGTTTACTTTTGATATAATGGGTAAAGATGTTCATGGAAATAGAAGCTTTAGATATTAGTAAAATCTAATTATTTATTCATCATCTAAAATGATGATTTTTTTTAACAAAATCTATCTATAGATAGGGAGGAAGAGTGAGAGAACTTGTTGTTCGGTGCCTTTGAGAAAGTTATCCTTGTATAAATTTTGGTGCATCTTGCAAACTTATCCTTGTAGAACTTTAGTTAGACATATTTCAATGTCGCACTTAAAACTATTCCTTTCTTTTTTCCTATCATTCAACAAAAGAAAACAATAAACCAAAATATGGTTAGATCTAAGACATAACGAGGTAAAACATGCAAGAGTAATTTATTTCTTTATTTACATGTATAATTAGTTAAAATCTAATCAAGAAATGGTGGAATATTAGAAAAAGAACGTGGTCCTAAAAAAAAAAGTAATTCAATAATTAGCATAATCATTTCATTGTACAATGCATAAGAAGGCATTTTAAAAGGATGCATATAATATGGGAAGTGAGATTCATGCAAATGTTGAATAGTAAAAGAAAATACCATCCTATTACAATAATCTAACTTTTAGTTCATTTATTTAAAATGATATACTATGAAATTATAATTATCATTATGAACTATCCATGAAGTGAAAGCGTGATATTTTTGTGAAGCACTTGGCTTAGTTTGCAAATTGAAGATTCAAAAACCACTTTACCTTATTTGAATGCTAGGTTTATTCTTGTCCTAGCCCTAGATATAGATTTTCTTGACTTTATTTCAATGGAATTAGAAAAAGAAAGGTTTTTGTGGGAAGTTTCCTTATTAGGAAATCTAGGGTCTATGTTTTCATTGTAAAAAAAAGGGCATACAAAAAAGGACACCCATCTCTTGAAAATTTGTAGAACCATAAGTTTGATATCAATAATAATGCCAAGGAAGTTGAGAATTTAGGGGTGATCAAAGAAAAATAAGGTATTGATAAAAATGTTAACCCAACTAGGAAAGAAGTGTGTGATGTTCATAAAAATGTTTGTAATAATGTCATGGAGGATAAAAATACTAGGAATGCCTCAGAGATTGAATCTGTTGATAAAGGAAAATTTATTAGTTTTCTTAATCCTCTATTTGAGGAAGATTTTGAGGTGGTTTCAGGTTCTGATAGTGGCATCAAACAAGCCCAAACCCTAACTGATTATCAAGTAGAGAACTACCATAAAGTGATTAATGGAGAGGTCTCTAATAAACCTTCACTCTCACCTAGTTTAAATGCTCAACATACTAATTTAAATTCTATTAAAGAGAAATCTAAGAGTATGAGGAGGACCTCTAATGGTGTCTTGGACTATGATAGATCACTAACTAAGACTCTAATATTTGTTATTGTGCTAAAAGATGTTAATAATGCAGTTGGAAATACAGTGATTAAAGAACCATGCACTAAAGTAGTGAACAATTCTTCTAAACATAAGATGAGAATTTTTGAGAGGCAATCTATATTCAATGATGGTAAAATGGTAGGTAAGGACATCCCTAACTACTTTAACAAAATTTATATCAACTCCAAACGAAGCTCCTATGGGACCAAGCTATTGGTTTTGACTCCAACTGTTGTAGAGGTAACATGGGTACTACTATTTTGGTTGGCCATCAATAGGCTTACAAGATTATTGCTAATGGTGTATCCCTATTCCAAAGAGCCCTTTGGATTACCTTTAAACTTCAACACAACACTATTGGAGTTTGTAACATATATGCTTCTAATGACTACATAGATAGAAAAACAATATGGGAATGGTTGACCTTAGGAACACCTCAAGCACATTGGATTTGTTTTGGGATTTCAATATGGTGGAGCATAAAGAATACAAATTTGTAGGTGTCTTACATAGTGTTGAGCTATCATTATGAATGATACTGAATGAGAGAAATCCTTTCAAACTCCTTGCTTGAAAAGCTATTCGAAGATCAACTCCAAGGTTCTAGATAATCTTGTGACCTACTAAAATATGCTCAATTGAAGATAAATGTGTATATTCATGAGGAGACCTTTTCTAGTTCAAAATTTTTTTTGGATAAGCTATTGATCTATTGCTATTTTAAAAATTAACCACAAAAGAGATATATTTTTGGTATTTTAGTTTTATGATGAATAAAATTTATCAATGCAACTATATACATTCCTATTTTAACCAATTGTTAGAAAAGAAAATAACAAAGATAGGGTGACAAGAGATTAAAGAAGATAAATTGAAAGGGAAATTCCTAACGGACATAAACCACAGTAACACCACATCTACAAATTAAATCATCAAAAGTGATCTAGTAAAAATAGGAACAACACTTCCTCAATTCTATTGATGCAATCGTCAATGGGAACTCAACATAGATGAAAGATATTTTATGTTTCATCAAATCACAAGGCCACAAAAAATGCACTCATGCGAGACAAGATGCTATGCAAGAACAATAGGTGATATTTTCTCCAATTTTTTACATTAGTGGATTTCATGAACACGAGGAAATACCAGAACTAAAAGGCCATACAATCCTAAAAACAAAATAAAGCCATTGGATCCATTATTATTCAAGAACATACATTGAAAAAAATAACACACTCCAACAAGAATAACTACACTCAGAATGGAAGCACCAATAACATATATTATTGCATCAAAATAACTACCTAGAGTACATATTACATCCATGTATTAATAAGAAAGCATCTCTTCCCTTTGTGTTAGGAGTGAGAGCTCTTAAAATGTAAACTCATGCTAAAAATTAATAAAACAAATATAATTATATACAAACTAACTCTCTAAATGGTACTAAGTAGGTGTCCACCCCTCTTTATATTCATTAATGGGTGCATGAGCCTTTACATGACACAAAATAATAAAAGAATGAGAAGATAAGAAGAATGCAATTGTAAGATGATCTAGGCACTACTACATTTGGGCTTGAATTACGACAACATGTCATTGCAATTATGACAGTAACCTGTTGTCTTGCCAACATCAGTCAGAATTGGCTCCTATCGAATGGGCGTCGAACTTGATGGAAAAGGTTATTGTCACAATTGACATAGCTATAGGTGTCATAAATTGGGCTACCATTCATTTTCACCATAAGAATTGCAATGAAAATCTATCAAAGACATTGTCACAATTATGACATCTGTGTGACATAAATGCTATGGGTCCCACAACAAGCCATTAGAAACCTTCATCGTAATTGGGATGGGCATGTGGTAGGAATGCTATGGGATTGATGGCTAGCTATCACAATTGTGATGGCGTGCTGTATTATTAAAAATAATTGGCAAAAAATATTGAATAGTTGTGATGCAATCATAGGTTAATATTGAGCTTCACTTGGTTTCGAGAATAGTTTAATATTCTCTACTAATCAGGGCCAACCATGTGAACCACCGCCCCCTCCTACCCCCCCCCCCCCCCCCCCCCCCCCAACATCTAAATTCCCCGTTAACATCTAAAATATTTAAGAAATGATCAATGTTTAAAGTACAAAAAAAGGTTTAAGACCTGCAAAAGTGACATCATTTTCCCATCTTCTAGTGCATGCCATCTTTTCATCGCATCCAAAATAAGATTTTGCCACTTTGAATCAAGAATGCACATGAAGTTGCATTCAAATGCATGGACAACAAGAAAAAATGATAAAACACAACACAATTACATTTATTTAGTAGGTCTATTAAGTTTTTAAAGTTATAGACCATCATCATGCAAAATGTTCATGATGGTCTATAACGTAAAATACCTAATTAAAGACCTCTAACAAAAATGCAAACCTATTACATTTTTCAGCTCTGCCTGATGTCATATGCATATGCATTGGTATTACATATTGAACTATGGCATCCTTTTGGATTACTTGACACCAAGAGATTCATACAATTAGTTGTCATAAAATCATAGGTTATTTTTGAGCTTCACTTTGTTTCGAGAATAGTTTAATATTCTCTACTAATCAGGGCCAACCACATGAAGGTGGAAGCTCATCCCCCCCCACTCAACATCTAAATTCTCTATTAACATCTAAAATATTTAAGAAGTGATCAATCTTAAAAGTACCTAGAATGTCCTCATCACCTCCTATTACTCACAAGGGAAGTCCATCTTCATTGCTCACAAGCAATTCATCAGATGGGTACATCTAGGAATATTGTCATCTCCTCTTGCATTAAATGAATCCAATATCAGAAAATACCCCCTAAGAAATAATATTTCAAGTGAAAAAAACACATAAAAAATGAGAGAGAGAAAGAGGAATCTACTTACCAATAGGCGTTGCCATCGCATCTGTGGGCATGCTACTTGTTGAGTGAGTTTTATTATTTTTCTTGGTGTGCTAAGATCTCTCTATTTATATAATACATACATACATATGCACATATATATACATCTACATATGCACACGCGCACACACACACACACACACACGCACACACACACACACACACACACACACACACACACACACACACACACACACACACACACACACACACACACACACACAGATCACAAGGGCACGACAATGAGATGTAGAGATCATAGGGGCATGACAATGAATTGTAGTGATCACAAGGGCACATACATACATATTTATGCACATACATACATACATACATACATATACACATACACACATACATTAAGTACACACACACACACATATGTATACATACGCACATGTATGTATGTATGTATAGAGAGAGATCTTTTTTAAGGTGCTAAATGACTTACCTCAAGATCGTCCACAAAAATAATGTAGACTAGGAAAAATGGGCAGAGTTTGTAAGACATTTTACAAAAGCATATGATAGCAGATATTTTTAGAAGGAAACAAGCCATAACCCAATTAAATGGGTCTAGTTATTGATTAGTTGGGTTGATATATATGTATATTTAATTAGGTTATGGCTTCTACAAGGGAATGAGCCTCATGATTATGACATTTACATAGAATAAAAACTTGCTTCTTTAACTCCTTACAGTCAACTCTTTGCTGAAGTTATTCTTCTAGGAATGAGAATAGCTGCTACAAATTCCTGTGAGCCAAGGGACCATAAAGCTATGCTAAATTTTTTGGAGACATGGGAGAAGTTACTACTAACTTCAGTACTTCATAACATTCTAGATCATATAGTGATACCAAAATTAACAGCAGTAGTAGATACTTGTGATGCAGAGATCACAATGACACGAAAAAAAACTCCTATAGAATTATCATCATATTAGGTACAATAAAAAAAATGAGATGCAGATATTAGAAGGGAATGATAACAAGATGAAAAGATCACAAGGGCGTGACAAAAAAATGTAGCAATCACAAGGGCACACCAACAAAATCCTAGATTTTCAAATGATACATACATACATACATACATATACATGTATGTATGTATACATAGAGATTATTTTTAAGATACTTATTACATCTTAGCACAATAGAAAAATTGATCCAATTGCATACATATTCTAGAATCCAAATAATTAAACAATAAAACTCACTCAACCTGTGCTAAGTGATTTAGCTCAAGATCCTACAAAAAATAATGTTGATTGTTCCTTTTATTGTACCTAATATGATGACAATTCTATAGGAATTTGTAATCAACCCAGGTAATCAACAACTAGACCCATTTAACTAGATTATGGCTTTTGCAAGGGAATAGGCCTCGTGATTATGACATTTATGCCACAAGTAGAACTTTCTTCTTCAACTCTTTACACTCAACTCTTAACTGAAGTTATTCTTCTAGCAGTGAGAATAAATGCTACAAATTCTTGGGAGCCAAGGGACCCTAAACCTATGCTATGTTTCTTGGAGACATGGGAGAAGTTACTACTGGCTTCAATACTTCATTACATTCTAGATCATATAATGATGCCCAAATTAACAATGGCATTAGATACTTGGGATCCTTGTAGGGAGAGCGTTCCAATACATGCATGGTTACATCCTTGGCTTCCATTGTGGGGCTAGTATATGGAGCCTTTATATCCAACAATTCGTTATAAATTGGGGAATGTGTTTCGTGCCTGACATTCAAGTGATGCATCTGCATATGCAATTTTATCACCTTAGAAAATTGTATATGATCCTGCTCATTGGGAATAGCTAATTGTTTGTTTTATTGTACCTAATCTAATGATAGTTCTACAAGAATTTGTAATCAAACCAGCTAATAAAAAATTAGACCAAGTTAACTAGGTTTGGCTTGGGCATGTGTTATTCTCATTTATCATACGGTTGTAGTGTTGGAGGCAACATTTTTTTATTTGTGTAGGGTATGGAGGAAGAGTAGTGGTGTTGGTAGACATAAAAATTTAATAATGCAAAGTCACCTTGAGGAACTTGTGTATGCTCTTGGAAAACATGTGATTGAAAATGTTCATCATGACCTTTTTTTCTTCTAAATGTTTTTGGGTGGAACCTTCACACACCTAGTGCTCACAAATACCTACTTAAGAATGTATGTGAACCTGCAACGCACTGCTATGTGGTGAAATATGCAGAAAACCATATAATCCTTCATCACACAAGGTATTTTTCTTGGTGTTCTCATTCATCAAGTTAAGCACCCAAGTTTGCATTTAAAATCATGATTTATCTATTTTGGGCTTAAGAACTAGTACAACAGCCTAGAAAGAGTATGTAAGAAGAGATGGATCTCACATTCATTCATTAATAAAATATATAATTTATTCATTATCACATGAAGTAAAAAAAAATTATGAGCATCCATAAAATAATCTCATAATGTCTAAAGCTAACATCTAACAATAGTTCATCCTTTAACATTCATTAACAGTAGCACATAAAAACATAACATTCAATACATGTGAAATAAGGTGTTTAAACATGCCTCAACCAATTATGGTTTAATTTTGGATCACCTACCTAATTAGTTTGAAATTTTTGTTCTCACCAAAAATTATAAAATGTAAGATTGTGCCAAAAAGAGCATAAAAAGATGATTATTGTGGACCAATCATGTTTTAAAGCTCATTTGGCACAATTTTTCTTACAATTTTTTGGTTCAATCGCCAACTGGTTAGTATGTGTTTTGAAAAATTATTGTTGGATTGTGACTCAGGAAAAAGAAAAATATCAAACTTGAAAAAGATGTACATAAATGCAATAAATTTTTGAACTTCAATTTTATAAAGTTACAAAGAGAACCATAGAATTATAATAAACTATTGTGGTTTGTACAATTTGAAAATTATAGTTACAAGTGATAAAGTTATATACCTTTGATTCAAAGAGTGCAAATAGTGGAAATGAAGTATTGCAGAAGGTACAAGCTCAACTGCACCCCCAACCCCCCCACCATGTGGATGACACTATTAAGTAGAGAATAGTTACATCCATCCATACATACATACATACATACATAAATCTAGAGGCATGCTCTACCTACTAGCTTGCCTACATACCTATATCCATGGGATCAAGAACCTTGAACTACCCACTCTAATGAATATGTAGTTATGGTTTCTAATTGTTTTGATTAAGTTGTATTCCTATAACCACTGGTGAGCTTTACTCACCTAATACACCTCTTCACCATCATACACCCACACAAGTGAATTAGGCAATTTTCTATAATTATAGTATTGTAATACCCTGGTGCAACCTTTGCGTTGTAGTTTACAGTTAATGTGAGGTTAATCTATATACATCCCAACTCATTCTTTATATAGTTATGCTAAAAAATCTTGTGACAATAATCAATGGGCCTAAATAGACTAGTCAAGTTAATGCTGAAACACAAAGTTTAGCCTTCTATTTTTAAAAGTTAGGTACACTAGGTACATATAATGTCTTAAAATATAAGCCTCATGATTTAACATAAAATGTCTTAAAATAGTTAAGTGCTCCCTAACCATGTCCAAGGCATCTGCACACTGGAGGCATACTCCACCTACCGAGCTGCCTACATACCTATTGCCACAGGATCAAGACCCTTCAACTACTCACTCTAACCAATATGTAGTTCTTGTTTCTAATTTTTTTGATGTAGATGTATTCCTATAACCACTGTGAGCTTTACTCACCTAATACAACTCTTCGCCATCATACACCCACTTGGGAAAATTAGGTAGTTTTCTATAATTATAGTATTGTAATACCCTGGTGCAACCTTTGTGTTGTAGTTTATAGTTAATGTAAAGTTAACCTATATATGTCCTGGCTCACTCCTTATATAGTTATGTTTAAAATTTTGTGACAATAATCAATGGGCCTAAATAGACTAGTTAAGTTAATGCTAAAACACAGAGTTTAGCCTTCTATTTTTAAAAGCCAGGTACACTAGGTACATATAATGTTTTAAAATACAAGCCTCGTGAGTTAACATACAATGTCTTAAAATAGTTAAGTTCTACCTAACTATGTCGAGGCATACTCTGCCTACCAGGCTGCCTACATTCCTATATCCATAGGATCAAGACCCTTAAACTACTCACTCTAACAAATATGTAGTTCTAGTTGCTAATTGTTTTGATATATCTATATTCCTATAACCATTGGTGAGATTTACTCACATATTACAACTCTCCACTATCATACACCCAGTCGAGCAAATCAAGTAGTTTTCTATAACTACAATATTGTAATACTCTAGTGCAACCTTTGTGTTGTAATTTATAGTTAATGTAAGGTGAACCTATACACGTCCTAACTCACTCCTTATATAGTTATATTTAAAATCTTGTGACAATACCTGTGGCCATGCTACCTATTAAATGAATTTTATTATTTTTCTTTTGTGCCAAGATCTCTCTATTTATATACATACATACATACATACATACATATACATACACATATGTTTATATACATACATACATACATACATACATACATATATAGAGATCACAAGGGCATGGAAATGAGATGTAGAGATCACAAGGGCATGACAATGAAATGCAGTCATCACAAGAGCATGACAACAAAATCCTAGACCTCTACTAATCTCCACAATCCACACGATTTCTCTATAGATATACATACATACATATACATATATACATATATATACACATACATACATATATAAATACATCAACATATGCAATTTTATCACCTTGGAAAACTGTATTTGATCCTGCTAGTTGGGAACACCTGGTTATTCATTTTATTGTACCTAATTTGATGACAATTTTATAGGATTTTGTAATCAACCCAAGTAATCAACAACTAGACCAATTTAACTAGCTTATGGCTTATTTCTTTCTAAAAATATCTGTTATGATATGTTTTCCTAAAATTTCTTGCCCATTTTTCCTAGTCTACATTATTTTTGTGCAGGATCTTGAGTAAGTTAGATAGCAAGGGTTGAGTGAGTTTTATTGTTTTATTATTTGGATACTAGAATATGGGCTTTGTTTTATAATTGGCTTTTTTCAAGTCCTAATATTAATTGAGTAACAAAGTGGTTTTTAGGGTGGAAAGGACTATATAATGAAGAGGAAACTTGAAAACTTTAATGTTAAAATGAAAGCTATCGAGGATCAAACATCTATGGCAGAGTTACAAGACAATGTGAAGTTGATTTTAGATATAAACAAAAAAAACTAAAACACAACAAATTTATTCCCCATTTGTTTTGATTGTGGAGAGCTGCATACAAAAGAGGGTGGAGAGCTTTGAACATGGGTGGATAGATTTGAAATTTGGTGGAGATTTCATTGTTCTGCCTTTGTGATCACTGCATTTCATTGGCATGCCCTTATGATCTCTACATTTCATTTGCATGCCCTTGTGATCTTTGTATTTCTCTATCATGCCCTTGTGATCTCTATTCCCTTTCTTTGTAATTTTGTTTCTGTGTCATGCCCTTGTGATCTTTGTGCCCTTTGCAACAGTACAATATTTGGGGTCAAATTGGGATGATATTTTGTGATGACAGTGTAATTTGTGGTGTTCGGGCCCAAATGTAGTAGTGCTTGCTCTACAATTTTTTTCAATGGGAGAAGATGTACCTATGTAAATGTTCTTTTCTTTTCCTTCTAAACATGTATCTCTTTATATTCCCCCAATAGGTGATTAGAGAATCTTCTCTTTATTTATATGTATGTGTATATATCCATACATACACACTCATATATGTGTGTGTGTATATACACATATATACATATACATATATATATATATGCATATATATACATACAAGCATACACATACAAAGATCACAAGGGCGTGAAAATGAGATATTGCAAAGATACATACATACATACATACATACATACATACATCTGCATATGCATATTCAATTTTATCACCTTGGAAAACTATATTTGATCTTTACTCAAGCACCAAGAAATAATATAATTTGTAAGTACATATTTTTGCATACTTAGTTTGGTATGAATAGTTTCGATTGAATTCGTCTAAGGAGAGTGAGTCTACTCGTGCTAATAATGGCTTAATGTATTGGGTCTTTAGAGGAGAGAGACTTACATAAGATTAGATGTTGTTTATGGATGTGGGATGATTCCTTTGTGTGAATGGCTGATTTTTCAAGTTATAGAAAATCAAGGTGTTAGTTGCAAGTAGTTTCATTAATTAGATAATGGAATCAACTTTGAAAGCAGGATGATCAAAACTGACATGTCCATCCTTATGATAGATGTCTCTATCTCATAAAAGAAAATTACCTCAAATGAAAAGTGAAAAATTATTAAATATATGGAAAGTTAGAAGAAAATTCACCTATAATATTTTTGAAGGACAAAAAAATAATTAAAAAATAATTTGGTGGAAAAATCCATGATCTATGTGGCTCCACATTGTGGCTATTCCACTGTCTAGTAGTGGAAACTCTTCACATTAAATATGAAGATCTTGAAATTAAAAAAGAAAACTATCAGAGATCTATATTTGTGTTTTAGTTATAACAAATATACTAAGAAAATGTAAGAACCCCAAATAGGCTCTACGCTGATCACTATTTGTTTCCCTGGGTGTAATGATTGTTTTTGGTTTGTTTTCTGAATGTTTTAAGCTGTTTTTGGGTTTTTGAGTTGATGAAAAGAAAATACAAATATTGAAAACTAATCTTACCTAAAATTATAACTCAAATCTGATTATAATGCTAATCAAATTCATTTATTCAGATGGCTCCTAATGTATGTACAATACTTATTGCTGGAAGAATACATTAAAAAACAACATCATTAATAGTTGAAAAAAACCTAATTTTTGTCTCTAATACGCAACCACGCTGCTGGTTGCTTCCTCCTTGGGCAGCGCCTATCAAAAACCGCAATATTAAATCTCTGATTTTTAATTCACTGTAGCACTGTACTATTCACAACACTGTAGTGCACTATTCACGACGACACTGTAGCATGTTACTGTTCGTGGTACTGTAGCGCACTGTTCATGGCACTGTAGCGCACTGTTCACGGCACTGTAGCTGCTGTTATAACCCCTTCCAAACTGTAAACAGATTCATCCAATTCTTTCCTACTAAAACACAATATTGACTCCAAAATGAAGTCATCTCACAGGCAAAATTCAAGTGATATTTCACACCCTCAAATTGCATCAACTCTGAAGATACTACGTTCTCCACAGTCTGAATTCTTCTCAAACTTGTAGAAACCCTTGTTGCCACAACTTCAAAAAATTTCACAAGGCAAATTTTTTAAGCAATTCTCATAACCTGCTCTTGAAGGAAGACAAGGTTTGTTTATAAGGACTCCTCAACTCTAGAATGAGTCTCCATGCTCAATGTGGGATAAAAGATATAATAATAACATAAAAAATGTTATTACATTAAAACTTAGAAAATCCCTTTTAATTTTTCTATAAGCTTGGACCCACAATTAATTGAAACAATGGCCCCTTTTATGATATCATGACCCTCACTTAAGTTATATATTATAACTTAACAATATAGGCTCAAAACCAATAATGTTTATTTTAACTAAATAAACATTAATATCTCCATTGTTACTCAACATTTTTGAATGTCGTTTGGACTGGGAGCTAACATGATAGAACTGCATATGACCATACCCCTTTTCTAAAAATAGCAGGAGCCTATCTTTATAACTCCAAAATTGCTAAAAATAGCCTGACCAAGCCAAACTCAAAGCAAAAGTCATCATAAACAAACTCTGGCAACCCAGAAGAGTACTCTGCTCTGGTCCTTGGAGGATCTCCACACCAAGGTGATCCTCTATCTAATCTTATTAGCCTACGAGGGTCTCTGATAGGCTAATCACCAGCTAAAGTGATGTCTCTAGCTAGAAGAGGACATCACAGTCCACCCTCCCTGAAATTTCTTGTCCTCAAGCAATCTCAACTCTGGATGCTGTAAAATCTCCTCGCTCTCCCAAGTAGCATCCTCTACCGGCAAATCCTTCCACTTCACCAAATATTCTCGGATGGTATGTCTCCTCAAGTTCCTCTCTCTAAAATCAATGATAGCCTTCGGTATCAAAACAAGTTTTCCCTCATCATCCAGGGGTGGTAGTACTGTAGAAGGCACAATATGATGCCCTAGCGCCTTCTTGAGGCGTGACACATGAAAAACATTGTGCACCTTTCTCTCTGTCGGTAAGTCTAACTCATAAGCCACCTCTCCCACTTTCTTGATAATCCTAAATGGACCATAGTATCGTGGCTTGAGTTTCTCGGCACCACTCTTCTTGAGAGTGGATTGACGGTAAGGCTGCAACATAAGATACACCATGTCTCCAACCTCAAAAGTCCGCTCAGTCCTCTTCTGATCTGCATACTGCTTCTGCTGATTTTGTGCCTTAGTTAGATTATCCTTGAGAGTCTTAACAAGGTCTTGACTCTCCTATAACAAATCACCTGCACTGGGCACTCTACTGTCACTCAAAACCAGATCCATAAAATTGGGTGCCTCATACCCATACAGGGCCATAAAGGGTGACATTTGAATAGACATGTGATAAGTGGTATTGTAGCAATACTCACAGAGATAAATTCACTTTACCCATGCCCTCTGTTGCCTTGCTATATAATTTCTGAGATATCCCTCCACCCATTTGTTTACTATCTCTGTTTGACCATCTGTCTGAGGGTGGCAGCTAGTACTCGGAGTGAGCTTTGTCGCACACAACCTGAATAGCTCCTGCCAAAAGTGACTCATAAACCTGCTGTCTCTGTCACTTACAATGCTCCGAGGTAAGCCATGTAATCTGAATATCTCTTTGAAGAACAACTCTACCACCTGTGTAGCAGTGATCGGAAAGAAGTGTGCAAACTTCGTAAGGCGATCCACAACCACATATATGCAGTCCCTGCCTTGTGTAATACCCCAAAATTGGCTCATTGCCATGATACCAATTCTGGTCTATTTCTGATCAATCCTAAGACCTATTCTAATAGGCAATTCTCATTCTGCTACTCACTACTTGACTTAATTGTCAGATGCAGAAAACTCAAATCTGCATTCATCATACTCTTTATTTAAATCCTATAATACGTACTCATATTAGTCGCATTAAACCTATTTGATTTAATTATAATTTAATTATTAAGTATTTATACTTTAATTAAATTAAATCATATCCTAAGGCTAATGTACTATGGAATTAAATTTATTTAATTTAATAAATGTGCCTATTTTAATTAATTAAACAAAATTATTTAATTAAATGGAGAAAGCTATTTCTAATTAATTAAATGAAGTTATTTAGTTAAATGGGAAGTCATTCCTAATTAATTAAATGGAGTTATTTAATTAAATGAGAAAAGCATCTTTAATTAATTAAATAATATTATTTAATTAAATGAAAAAGGTAATTATGAGAGCATATCTTATTTTATTAAATTAAATATCTCAACAAAATCTCTCTTCAGTTCAAAAAGGAAATTCCTAGTTCACTGTGAATAAAAAAAAGAATTAAATCAGTTAACTCCTTACTTTTCTCAAATTAAATCAATTAACTCCCTTTAATTTGGGAATCTTCCTTTATGACTGAACTTCATCTTCAATCCTGACCGTTGATTGAAATTGATCACAACCGTTGATGGATTCCAGAGAAGTCTATTTAAGAGACCCTCCTCTCTTCATTTCAAGGAGGATGAATTTAGAGAATTTGCATTGAATCGCTGCTGAAATTCATGCTCACATTTACTTACATTTCTTGCATACATTCTCATTCTTAGTTTAATCTCATTTAGTTTAATCATGCATATGCTTAATCTAGCTTTCTTGATTTGTTCTTAGATTACATTGCATCTTTCATTCTAGATTAGTCTGCATACTCATTCTTAGCTTAATTTCATTGTCAAATCCTTCGTTCTTAGAGGGTCTGGTTGCTTGCACCTTGATTCTGAGGATATTAACAGGCAAAATCCCTTTAGATAAAAGGCAACAGGTCGCTTTGCAGGTCGATTTTCGAACGAACAATTCAATGTTCATTCTGAGATGAATCCGCATGCAATGACCGTGTTGAAGTGTGTGTGTTAGCATAGGCCACATTTTCACATATACATTTCTGGCGCCCACTGTGGGGCCGAGAAATCAATTTTCTGGCCTCATTCTTTTTGTTTTGCATTTTAGTTTTTTATTTATATCGTGTTTTGCAGGTTTGTCTTGTTGCAGGTTTGAAGACACTTTGAGAAGACATCCAACAATGATGAGAAAATGAGCATTTGAGAAACCTCTTCCTCTTCTCCTCTTAATCTTCTTCTATTTCTCTTCTTCTTCTTCTTTTTCTTCCTTCTCATGTTCTAAAGTTTTTTTTTTTTTTTAAAGTCTTGGGGTTCTTGAAAGATTTGATCATATCCTTCAAACGGTTCATTATTTCAATCTAAAATTTTTATTGCATATTTCGCATGCAATCTGCAGTTTACAGTAAAAATTTCGGATTTATTTGATCAAAAATGAATTTTTAATAATTTTTTTATATATTTTCATAAAAAAATTATTTCGCAACTCAAATAATTGAATTTAAATCTGAAACTTTTATTGTAGATTTTGGAAATGCTGAGCAGTTTACAGTAAAAATTTCGGATTTTGTGGAGCAAAAAATGATTTTTTATAATTTTTTAATGTATTTTCGTAAAAAAATTAATTTTGGACATAAATCAAAAAATTTCAATCCAAAAATTTTATTGAATGTTTGGGAGGCTTTCTATAATCTACAGTAAAAATTTCAGATTTTTTGGATCATAATTCTATTTTTAATAATGTTTTTGTGTTTTCATAAAAAAAAAAATTTTACTCATGATGCAAATCTTGAAATTTTAATCAATAATTTTTATTGCAGGTTTTTTTTTGGAAAATAGCAAGGAAGAAAGAAAGGCTATCCAAATATGACAAAAGAAAGCAAAAAAAAAAAAATGCATCTCGCTTTTGCTAGCTTCGAAAATAGCACAAGAATTGTTAAAAATCAAGTAAAATCTACTAAGCGTGTTGCAAGGATCACCAGGTAACCTTCCTCAGCTGATAACAATTCATTTGGATCTAAAATAAATATCTCTCGTGTCAAGTTTGTGTGTGTTTCCTTCCATGTTTTCATTTTACAACACATGCATAATTTGATACTAGGTTGTGATCTCTATTAGTTTCATCTAGTAGACTTAGTTACTAGTGATAGATCTAATTAGCTATCTTGGGTTATTGGACTCGCTAATCCGTCGGCCCCTCGTTCCACCTTGTGGTTGCAAGATCAGCACCACGTTAAAGGGGAGGGGTCTACAAGACATAAGCGTTAAAGGCTCCACAAGGCAACCCTTTTGTGCTTTCTAGAACTCACTAGTTTTTAAGTTGTGGACTCATTTTGGCTTGTGTGAGGGGTTAAATGTTCCACATCTTTGGACTCACCTCGCATTAGTTAAAGCGTTAAGTGTACCACCTTGTGCTTTTTGATTGCTTTTGGATAGATTTGCTTTCAAGAATTAACATCTGTATACACATAGTAATTAGGCCCCCCATGAACACTATTTGTGGATCTTGAGGGAGTGGGTTCCTAGTGAAACTCCTCTCTAAGACGGATTCCTTGTAGGTGGGGAGGATACTTTGAGCATCTCGCAGATAGATGAATCTTCAACTTGTTGATTAAGGCATCCTTTCTCCGGAGAGGTTGATAGATCATTGGGAGTTGATATCATAGATTTTTAAGAGATACTCTTAGTTTAGTGTGTCAGATTAATTTGTCTGCTTTGATTGGGCTAAAGGTGAAAAGGTGTCAAAACCTTGAATCTAGAAGCTAAGTCCCCTTGTGGTACACTATTGTGAGTCGGTCACCTTTAGAGAGGGTTAACCGTAGCAGACAATCCCTCTACAGGGAAAACTGCGTTGACGAAACTTCAAGCAGTAATAACCATTTTCGCCATGGTAGTGACAACCGCTATATAAATGTCCTTGTGGAAGAAATCTCCATGGGTGTGGTTCATTGTGGGTTGTTAGATCTCCCCAGCGGCTCTTGAAGATTAAGTTCTCGGACTGTGTCAAAACCTTGGTGCGCCGGGATTGGAGGTCACCCCTGTGAGTCATAAAAGTTGCAGAGTCAAACCATTACTAAAAACCTTAGAGGCCAAACTTTTTCATTTTCTAGGAATGTGTGCAATGATTGCAAAACTCTTTGAAAACATACACAGTTAGCTCTCTTAGGGATTAGCACAAACTAAGTCACTTGATTGTTCATGCGCAAGGTTGCTTTTGCCCTTGCTCATTTTTTTTAGACGTGCTTGATATCACGTGCTTGCTATTCTACGTGCCTGTTTACTTGCCTAGTTACTAAAACGAATCAACAATCTGTCCAAAACTGTCTGAAATCTTCAAAGTCTTTTCAAAATCCAGTTCAGTTGTCAGTCTGGTTTCCATTTTTGCACACAGTTTGCAAACTTTTGCGCGAATACTTGTTGTCCTACTACTTCTTCACGCAGCTTTGTCCAAGTTCTCATGCAAACAGTTGCACATCTCCATGTGAGATCTTTATGCTATCCAAGTTAACCTTGCACTACTTTGCATGGCCTACATCACATCCTCGTGTGAAACCTTTATGCTATCTAGAGTCTTTGCATGGCCCTGTGTACTTTCTCATGTGTCTTTCAAAGGATCTTCACGTGAGATCTTGAATATGAACTGTCAAGTTAGTCTGTTAGAGCTATTTGTGCTCTATACCAAGTTTGTTTCTTGCATCAGTTTACTGCTTCTCTATTTGAAAATAGTCTCAAACAGCGGCATCCTTCTTAGCTAATGACTTGTGATCCATATTTTAACTAGTCTTGTCTCTTAGTTATCTTGCTCTTGTCCTTTAGTGCTTGTTGTACTTTGTGTCATGATAGTCATAATCTTTGGCTGTTCTAGCCTTCAAATCAGACTATTCATGCCTTAGTATACAACACTCTTATCTTGTCCCATTGAGACTAAGTTCTAGTGTGGTCCTTGTCTAAGCTGCTGCTTATTGTCATTGTCTATGACTGTGGCAACTTGACTTATGTTCTAAAACTTGGTTGTCACTACTTGAAACATAGTACATCAAAATGGCTAACAACAACTGCGCTAAATCCAATATTCCTAGTGAGGAAGAAAAGCTACTTATTGCAAACATGAAGCAAAAAATTGAATCAATGAGCACTCAACTTCAAAGACTGAAGGAGGAAGATGACACATCATCGAACAAATTCTCCTTGCGAGATTATTTACCTTCCTATAATGTTGAGTCCAAGCCATCTCAAAACATTCTGCAAATACCCAAGAAATCTAGAAATATTTTTGAAGAAAAACCTTGGGAACCTAAACCAAAGCATGATTTCACCCCTTTGGGAAGATCTTATGAATTAACTTTGGAAGAACTTCTTCAAAAGAAACTCATTGTGTTACCTAAGGTCACTTTTGCAGGAGTTTCCTTTATGAGTAACTATTGTGCCTATCACAGACATAATTTACATAAAACTTCACATTGTAAGGAGTTGAAAAACAAGATCCAAGATCTCTTTGACAAAGGCATAATTAAAAAATCTAAGCTCTCAGCTACTAAAGATTCTACTCTCAAGAAGGATCGACCTCATGAAACCATGTCTAGTAATGGTTCAAACACAACTTCTACTTCCTCCAACATACATCCACCTAAATTGTCCAATCTTTCCAACCCATATTCACCAAAAGAACTCACTACTCCCCCAGTTGACTATGTGTACCCTCAAGGACTACCTTTAAAGGAAACTCAAGCTAATATTGACTTAGCTGCAAACCTCTCCCATACTACACAAAGCAAAGATCCAAAACCTCCAGGTGTTGCTCCTCCTATTATCCCCAATCCAACTATTCCTCCATTGTCCCTTGAAGAGCCTGTTATGGAGACTCTAGAAATATATCTGAATACAGATTCAGATACTCCCTCATCCTTGGATTTGGTTTCATGTCAAGAGGACCACTTAAATGATGAAGAAACAAGTGTTGATCAAGACCAAGATTCCTTCATCCCCTTTCAAATCTTCCAAGATCTCGTGTCTCCATCTCAAGAGCCACATAGTCCTCCATCTCCCATGTCATGCACCTCTACTAAGCAAGATCAAGATATTCCTTCCACCATCCTTAAGGAGATTACAAAAGACCAAGAGAAGGATACTTTTCCTATGTTATCCAAAATTCCTTTTGAAGAGAAAAGTGTTCCCTCGCTCTCTTATTCTACCTTGCTACATTCACTTCCAAACTATGCTCAAGCTTTAAATACTTCTGTCAAAGGTATTGCTCCTATAACAGTTACTCATAAATCTATTGATGACTTTGGTCATATTGCTCACTCTAAAGATGTTGATATCCATACTCATGGTCCATTCACATCTTCTAAATCTATCCTTGGTCCCTACCCATCTAAGCTAAAACCTTCAAGTCTTCCATCCATATTGGGACCTTATGTTCCTCTATCTCCGACTGCCACTATTAGCTCATTACACATTCCTCCTACCCTACCCCAAGATCAACAAAGATACACATACTTGAACTCTTCACGTCCACCTTTCCATCTAAACCAGTCATATTGGCCTCATTCATCCATAAATCCCAAGTCCTTTGGAAGCAATTTGGATGATCAACTCAAACACAAGTGCATGAATCCATCCTCAAAAGTTCACTATGTCTCCTCTAATCGACATGTGAATGTCAAGAAGGAAAATATGCAAAAGAGACCGCAAAGGTCCACTATTGAAAGAGCTCAACCAAAGAAAGTATGGGTTCTTAAATCTATTATTGAAGAAATGCGTTCCAAAGCATCTAATGAAAAATCAAAAGCTATATGGATTCCCAAGTCTCTTTTGAAGGACTTGAATATTGAAAAAAAATCAAATTTTACATTCAAGCTTCCAAAGGCTTCCACTCCATCTTCTTCCCAACATCTTCCTAAAAAGGTTTCAAAACCTTCTACTCCACCCCTCTCCAAAATGGCTTTTCTACCTAATATATCTAAGCCTCAAGCTATTTCATCCATATTTCCTCCATCATTCCACTACCCTTCAAGGTGTGTGTCAATGTTGATCTTGCCTAATATCTCATCCACCCTCATGGGATTCTCTAAATCTTATGCCTGCTTGCCATCCTTGCTTGTTTCAGTCTTCCAAAACCAACAACCTTATCCTCCATCTACCTCTCATTTTTCTATCATTTCCCTTCCATTACCTTATCAACATCTTTGAGTGTACCTTGCTATGGCCTTGGCTTATCATAACTTATCTTTCTTATAGTAGCACTATTCAAATTGAAGAAGGCTTGAATTCTTTCCAAAAACTCTAAAAATCCAAAAAAAAAAGAAAAAAAAAAGAAAAAAAAGAAGTGCCTTGGTGAAAACTTGGAAACAGGTGCCTTGGTAGCAAAAGTAAAGAAAAATAAATCCATCCTGTGGTGAAAACCACTTCTTGTGGCACCTTGGATAAGTACCATGATGAAAACCTGGTAAACAGGCATCATGCATAATTCTTCCATCTATGACATCCTATCATGATCTTGCTTATACTTCAAATGTCCTCATCTCAAGTCACTCACTCATTACCTCCATAACAAACATTGCTATCCTATTCAGTTAACCCTCTAGTCTTGATCAATGAAAGAGAGAAGAAAACTCAGTTCTTGGCAATCTCTTGACATGGTCACTTTCTTGGATTACTTACGTGACACCCTTCACTACACCAAGAGCTCATATTGTTATCTCCTTTTCCCTAGATTGGGTAATCTTGTGAAGCCTTTCCTTGAGGGTAACATTCACCGCTTCATACTCCTTGCCTTTCCATCTCTGCTTATCCACTTGCTTGCTACTACATATTTTCCTACACCTTGCTAGACACTGGAACAAAATCAAGGTAATCCTTCTTGAAAGCTAGTAATCTCTGAAAAAGTTCTAAAATTTTGCAAAAAATCTAAAAATTAGAAAAAGTCTTGAAAAAAGTTGTTACCCTGGTAAAAACCTAGCAATAGGCGCCTTCATAACACCAAAAAAAGTGAAAAATCTCAAAAATACAAAAAAAATATAAAAAAATTGAAAAAAGAGAAAACTTTCCAAGAAGGTAAAAACCTAGTAAATAGGTGCCTCTTGTTCCCAATGCTCCATCTTGTAGCACATCTTCTAGCTATTCTGCACAGTCGCTTTCATGCTTTTGCTTTCTTACTTTTCCTGCTCATGTATCCATGGATTGAGTCTTGTCATAGCTTGGGGGCATTCCCCCCTTAGTGACACTTTTTCGAGATTCTCCTCCTAGAATCTCCTACGCGACAGTCACCAATCGTTATGACTGTGTCTTCCTACTGTCGCCAGTGTCACTCTTTTCGAGATTCTCCTCATAGAATCTCCTATGCGACAATCACCAGTCATTCTGACTGCATCTGCCTACTATCGCCAATGTCACTCTTTTCAAGATTTTCCTCATAGAATCTCCTACGTGACAGTCACCAGTCATGTTGACTACGTCTACCTACTGTCACCAGTGTCACTCTTTTCGAGATTCTCCTCATAGAATCTCTTTCACAACGGTCACCAGTTGTTTTAGCTGTGTTTGCCTACCGTTGCTTGGGTCATGTCTAAAGATTCCTTTATGGAAGATCTCTTTTGCATCACAGTCATCTTGGCTGTGTCTGTCTACTATGGCTTAGTCCTTCTTAGGTTCTTCATCGTGAAGATTCCTCTTTGACCTCAATCACCAGTCGTTCTGACTGCGTCTGCCTACTGTTGTCACCCTACTGAAGAGATTTCTTTCTTACATGTTCTGGACATTGGCACTTGACATCAATCCTGAAAACATTGAACTCAAAAAAAAATGATATACTTGTTTGGATATGCTGAGCATTTTCTTTGTTTGCTTTGTTTTTGCTTTATCATATCTCCTCGGGCAACTTGATGATGTCATCTTCAACTAGAGAAGTAATGACTGGTGGCATGATCTTTTTCTTTGCTTTCTATTTGTGGTTTAGTTCTAATAAGTTGATCTATTCCTATAAGAGGGGTGTCCACTATAAGAGCCTCCATCTCGTATTGGATGGCCGTGTGTACCTTGACTCCTTTTATACAGATACGTCAATGACGTTGGTTCTTCTCCTTATTTGTTGGACTGAACTCTTCATGCTATAGTACATACTGATGCTCGTCCTACTAAGTGAACGTATGAGTCACTGTGAGTATATCTAGCACACTTCTGTCTTAGGTTATGAACGCAAGGGTCGTTGCAGACAGAATGAATACTGAATACTTAGCAAAAGAGGGATCTCTTGTGTGTTTGGTGTGCCTGTTATGCAAGCAACATTCAGGTCATCCTAGCGTTTAAGCTCTAATGCTTATGTTAACTTGCTACATTAAAAGGGACAAATGTTCTGGTCATTCTGGCTTCTTGTGCCTCGAATGCTTACATTTAATCCTGACAAACTAATAACGTATGTTATATTCATATTTCCATGATTGCAATGTCAGTGGAAATTGTATGACCTACGAGCTTTGTTCTATATCCGGTGATGATTAAATATTGAGGCTCGGTAACCAGACCTAGGGTTGCATTTAACATAGTCTTGCATTACATACTTCACTTGCATAAGCATGCGATTCAATTGCAAATCTACTTTCACCTTCTCTGATGAGGGATTGCTAATCTCTTCAAAGTATCATGTTCTTTCACGAACTGCAGAATGATTAATTAATCACCCTCTTGGCTACTTTGGTTTCTCTGAACCCATTTTTCGGGATCGAATTCAAAATATGACACACTTAAGTCACTCAAAAATGCATTTTACAATTTTTAGACCAATGCGATCGAACACTTGTGCAATCTATTTTTTTTTGATACTTTGTGATTCTTGGAATCTTTTCAACTCAAACTTAGTCTTTTGGATCTTGAAATCACTTCGGATCAACCTCCAAATTTCTTCAGATCATTCTGATCTCTTCATATTTCTTCAGATCACTTCTGATCTCTTCATATTTCTTCAGATCATTTTGATCTCTTCTTTATTTCTTCAGATCATTCTGATCTCTTCATATTTCTTCAAGATTGTTCTGATCTCTTTATATTTCTTTAGATCATTTTGGTCTCTTCATATTTCTTCTGATCGGTCTAATCTCTTCTTTATTGTTTAGATCGTTCTGATCTCTTCTACATTCTGTTGAATCTCAGATTTCTTCTGCTGCTTTACATCATATTTCTGGTGTGTCATCTTTCGATTTCGCTCTCGAGGGGGCAGGATGATTACATCATTGAACTTGAATTTCAAATCAATTTGAATCTTCATTGCTTGGGGCATCTTGTTCCTATCTTTGCCATCTATCACTTGGGGTATCTCATCACTCGGGACATCTTGTTCCCTTCTATCTGGCGTCTTTGCCATCTATCACTTGGGGCATCTAATCACTCGGGGCATTTTGTTCCCTTCTATCTGGCATCTTTGCCATCTATCTTATCTTTTCATCAATTGATCAACCTTATAACAGCTCTTCTTAGAATTCAATGGACAAGTATTGGGACAGTCTAAACCCTGACTCCTGAGGATCAAGCCTCGTTCTGGGGATTATTCTATGACTCATGATGGGACCTTGTTATCTTTTATTAACCTTAGGTATCTAGGTGTTCTATCTAGATCCTTGAAGGTTAAGCTCCGTTCTGGAGATAGTCTTCTAAATGCTATTATTTTCTGGTATCTAGGTGCTCTATCTAGATCCTTGAAGGTTAAGCTCTGTTCTGGAGATAATCTTCTAAATGCTATCAATTTTAGGTATCTGGATGTTTTGTCTAGATCCTTAAAGATTACACTCCGTTCTGGAGATAATCTTTTAAATGCTATCAATCTTAGGTATCTAAGTGCTCTACTTGGATTCCTTAGGATTAAGCTCTGTTCTAGAGATAGTCCTTAAAAGCTTATCAATTGGTCTCTGTATCATCACCTTCAGAACCAATCTCATGTTCGCATCATGCTTTCTAATTTTCTTTGAATTGAACGTGTTGCTCGCACATTCATTCAAAGAGGGGCAAAATGTAATACCCCACAATTGGCTCATTGCCATGATACCAATTCTGGTCTATTTCTGATCAATCCTAAGACCTATTCTAATAGGCAATTCTCATTCTACTACTCACTACTTGACTTAATTGTCAGATGCAGAAAACTCAAATCTGCATTCATCATACTCTTTATTTAATTCCTATAGTACGTACTCATATTAGTCGCATTAAACCTATTTGATTTAATTATAATTTAATTATTAAGTATTTATACTTTAATTAAATTAAATCATATCCTAAGGCTAATGTACTATGGAATTAAATTTATTTAATTTAATAAATGTGCCTATTTTAATTAATTAAACAAAATTATTTAATTAAATGGAGAAAGCTATTTCTAATTAATTAAATGAAGTTATTTAATTAAATGGGAAGTCATTCCTAATTAATTAAATGAAGTTATTTAATTAAATGACAAAAGAATCTTTAATTAATTAAATAATATTATTTAATTAAATGAAAAAGGTAATTATGAGAGCATATCTCATTTTATTAAATTAAATATCTCAACAAAATCTCTCTTCAGTTCAAAAAGGAAATTCCTAGTTCACTGTGAATAAAAAAAGGAATTAAATCAGTTAACTCCTTACTTTTCTCAAATTAAATCAATTAACTCCCTTTAATTTGGGAATCTTCCTTTATGATTGAACTTCATCTTCAATCCCGACCGTTGATTGAAATTGATCACAACCGTTGATGGATTCCAGAGAAGTCTATTTAAGAGACCCTCCTCTCTTCATTTCAAGGAGGATGAATTTAGAGAATTTGCATTGAATCACTGCTAAAATTCATGCTCACATTTACTTACATTTCTTGCATACATTCTCATTCTTAGTTTAATCTCATTTAGTTTAATCATGCATATGCTTAATCTACCTTTCTTTATTTGTTCTTAGATTACATTGCATCTTTCATTCTAGATTAGTCTGCATACTCATTCTTAGCTTAATTTCATTGTCAAATCCTTCATTCTTAGAGGGTCTGGTTGCTTGCACCTTGATTCTGAGGATATTAACAGGCAAAATCCCTTTAGATAGAAGGCAACAGGTCGCTTTGTAGGTCAATTTTTGAACGAACAATTCAATGTTCATTCTGAGATGAATCCGCATGCAATGACCGTGTTGAAGTGTGTGTGTTAGCATAGGCCCCATTTTCACATATACACCTTGGGCTCTAGGCAGTCCTGTGATGAAGTCCATAGACAAACACTCCCACTTCCTATCAGGAATCGAAAGTGGCTGAAGTAAACCGGCTAGATAGGAGTGTTCTTGCTTATTTTTCTGGCAAGTGGGACACTCCCTAACATACTGAAGTACCTCTGCTTTGAGCCCTTTCCATGTGAATCGCTCTCTAATTTGTCAGTATGTCTTGTAGAATCCAGAATTTCCTACCATAGGTGAATCATGAAAAGATTTCAAAACCACCCTCCTCACTACTGATCTTGGAATGAAAAATATTCTTCCTTTGTAAATGATGAGCTCATTCACAAGGGTGTATTTGCTGTCCTAAATAGTCCCATCTATGAATCCAGCTGCCCAAGTGTCCTTTGCATACTCTGCAAGGATCAAGTGTCTCCAATCCTCTGATATGTCTATCAATAAGATCAAATGGGGCCTACGTGATAAGGCATCAACAACTACATTCTGTGTCCCCTTAAAATATGTAATGTCAAAGTCATAGGACTATAACTTGCTCACCCACTTTTTTTGCCTATCATTGAGATCTCGCTGCCCCAAAAAGTGTCTTAGGCTATTATGATCGGTTTTGATACAAAATTTTCTACCTACCAAATATTGCTTGAATTTGGCCACAGCATGCATAATGGCTAACATCTCCTTATCATATACGTTGAAGCTCCGCTCTGGCCCTCTCAATTTCCTGCTCTCATAAGCAATAGGGTGCTTCTCCTACATAAGCACCGCTCCAATGCCCTCTCCAAAAGCATCACAATGTAGCTCAAAAGGTTTGCTGAAATCTGGTAATGCTAACACTGGACAAGAAGTCATCAACCCCTTAAATTTCTCAAAACACTTCTGTGCCTCAAGAGTCCACAAGAAGGCTCCCTTTCTCATCAAATCTGTCAAGGGTGCCACATGCCTGGAATATCCATCCACAAACCTCCTGTAGAAATCACATAGTCCTAGAAAGCCCCTCAACTGTGTGAGGTTCAGCGGTAAAGGCCACTCCACAATGGCACAAATTTTTTCAGGATCGATGCACACGCCCTCTGCACTGATGATGTGACCCAAGTACAACAACTCTGTCATGCCCAAATCACACTTCGACTCCTTTGCATACAAGGGTTCTCTGTCCAATATACCCAGCACCATGTCTAGGTGAACCAAGTGATCCTCCCAAGATCTACTATATACCAAGATATCATCGAAGAAGACAAGTACAAATCTCCTCAACTGAGGATGGAAAACTCTATTCATTGTTGCCTGAAAAGTAGCAGGTGCGTTAGTTAGCCCAAATGGCATAACTAAAAACTCAAAATGGCCACAATGACATCTTAAGGTTGTCTTCTTGATGTCCTGCTCTCTAACTCTGATATGGTGATAACCTGATCTCAAATCTATCTTTGAGAAGAAGCAAGCTCCATGAAGCTCATCTATCAACTCATCGATCCTGGGAATGGGGTACCTATTTTTAATCGTCTTCCTATTAAGCACTTTGTAATCAATGCACATCCTCAATGTCCCATCCTTCTTCTTTACTAACACCACTAAAGAAGAAAAATGAGACTTACTTGGTCTAATGTGGCCCATAGCAAGTAACTCCTTTATGGTTTTCTCAATTTCATCCTTCAACCTCTTCGGATGCCTTTAAGGTGTAATCATGATGGGCTTAGCCCCCTCCTCTAACTCAATGATGTGCTCAATACCTCTGTCTGGTGGTCTACTTGGTGGAATGTCACTGAACACCTTAGAGTGTTTAACTCTAAGCTCCTGAATATCAGGAGGATATTCAATCTTATGATGTCCCTCCTATGATGGCATCAACATGCACTTTGCTGCCCACTCTACCTGATCATGTCGAATCAATCTAGCCATTCTATGAAAAGAGACCATCCTGAGATCACTGTCCCTGATTGCCTTAAGAATATGTGTCTTCCCATTCACTTTAAACCTCATCTCCATCTCCTTGAGGTTAACAGTGAACTCACCAATATCGTGCAACCAACTCATCCCAAGAACTACATCTATATCTCCCATAGGTACAACATAAAAATCTGCCTTAAAGTCATAATTATTAACTTTCAATGGGAGTCCAGTGATTCTACGATCACATTTTAGGACATAGCCATCCGCTACCCTCACTCCAATTCCCCCAAACTCCTCTATTTGTATGCCACACTTCTCCACCATCCTAGCATCAATGAAATTATGAGTGGCACCTGTATCAACCAAGGTTATGACTCACTGTCCAGCAAGTACTCCTCTCATCCGGAATGACCCTTGTTGCTTAATACAAGTGAGACAAGCTTCCCTAAGTTTCCCATCTCCTTCCCCATCCTTGGACTCCATTTTAGACAAGTTTTCAGCCTTGTCTTCCTCTTTTTCACCATCTATTTCCTCTATATCAGACTGCTGATCTGAATTATTTGATTTTGATTCCTAATAGTATGCCCACATAACTCTGTTAGCTTTTCCCTTTGGCCTAAGAGGACAATCATGGTTTGCATCATAGGGTCCCTTATAGTAGAAACATAATTTTTTCTTCCTCAAATCATTTAATGTTTCCCTGTCAAAAGGTGCTGGAGTTTTATCTTTAGAATCATTTTTAAAATCAGTCCTCTCTGGTGTTTTATAAAATGGTTTGTTATCCTTACTAGAAGATGCTCCTTTGGACTGAAATTTGTTTTTTTGGACTGCATGTTCCATACTTCTTGCCTTTTTCATCGCTTCTTGTAAAGAAATAGGATCAAATGCCTTTATCCAAGTTTCCTGTTTGTTTCAGCTATGCTAAGTCCCAGAAGTAAATCTCTGGATCTTTCTTATCAAATCTTTCAACCAACCTATCCACGAAGTCTTGGTATTCTGTCACCTGGTTATGCTGAAGTGTTACCATACCATGGTACCACCAATCATGTGCTATTCCCTCCAAATGCAAGGTGGCATATTTGATAGTTGCAATCTCTGTCATTGGCCTCATAGCCAAAAATGTGTCAAGCTTATGAATCCAAGCTTGAGCTGTCATCTTACCACTACCATCAAATGTAGGCATAGTAAGCTTGCCTATAGCCCTCTTCAGCTCACTATTTTGACCTCTAGGCCTCCTATCTTTTCTGAGTGACCTGTAATGCTCTCTCCTCTGATTTACAAAGCATTCAAAGGTCATCCTCTCCCGAACCTGCGGAGCTAATAATTCCCATTCATCATTTGTAGCCATGAGTGCATCTGCGAATATGGGGTCTCCTGTCGCCTCCTCTACCGGAGCTTCTTCTGGCTCCTCCAAAACAAATGTAGGGCGTGTAGGCCTATCAACTATTCTGGAATGGGTTTGTTGTGGTCTTTGATTACCTGTAGCACTCCTGTTATCTCCTTGTTCTCCCGGCTCCCCATTTTGTCTAACAAGTGGGTTCATCCTTTCTACCATAGTAGTGAGTGCCTGTAATGCCTGTGCCATCTGCTGCTGCCCTGTAACCATAGCACGGTAGAATTCTCTGGTACCCTAATCATCATTATTCCTCCTGTTTCTAGGTGGACTACCATCATGCCTCTCTTCCATATTTCCTCTTTCCTGTAACTGTTCTCTTTTAATCAGAGCTCTTCTACGAGTATGGTACCTGTGTGGTCCAATTTCCAGTGGCTGCATATGACTCCCCAAACCCTCAGGATGGCAGGAATGAGGCTCTGATACCAATGTAAGAACCCCAAATAGGCTCTGCGCTGATCACTGTTTGTTTCCTTGGGTGTAATGATTGTTTTTGGTTTGTTTTTTGAAAATTTTAAGCTATTTTTGGGTTTTTGAGTTGATGAAAAGAAAATACAAATATTGAAAACTAATCTTACCTAAAATTATAACTCAAATCTGATTATAATGCTAATCAAATTCATTTATTCAGATGGCTCCTAATGTATGTACAATACTTATTGCTGGAAGAATACATTAAAAAACATCATCATTAATAGTTGAAAAAAACCTAATTTTTGTCTCTAATACGCAACCACACTGTTGGTTGCTTCCTCCTTGGGCAGCGCCTATAAAAAATTGCAATATTAAATCTCTGATTTTTAATTCACTGTAGCACTGTACTATTCACAACACTGTAGCGCACTATTCACGATGGCACTGTAGCATGTTACTGTTTGCGGTACTATAGCGCATTGTTCACGGCACTGTAGCACACTGTTCACGGCACTATAGCTGCTGTTATAACCCCTTCCAACCTGTAAACAGATTCATCCAATTCTTTCCTACTAAAACACAATATTGACTCCAAAATGAAGTCAACTCACAGGCAAAATTCAAGTGATATTTCACACCCTCAAATTGCATCAACTCTGAAGATACTACGTTCTCCACAGTCTGAATTCTTCTCAAACTTGTAGAAACCCTTGTTGCCAAACCTTCAAGAAATTTCACAAGGCAAAGTTTTTAAGCAATTCTCATAACCTGCTCTTGAAGGAAGACAAGGTTTGTTTATAAGGACTCCTCAACTCTAGAATGAGTCTCCACGCTCAATGTGGGATAAAAGATATAATAATAACATAAAAAATGTTATTACATTAAAACATAGAAAATCCCTTTTAATTTTTCCATAAGCTTGGACCCATAATTAATTGAAACAATGGCCCCTTTTATGATATCATGACCCTTACTTAAGTTATATATTATAACTTAACAATATAGGCTCAAAACCAATAATGTTTATTTTAACTAAATAAACATTAATATCTCCATTGTTACTCAACATTTTTGAATGTCGTTTGGATTGGGAGCTAACATGATAGAATTGCATATGACAATACCCCTTTTCTAAAAATAGCAGGGGTCTATCTTTATAACTCAAAAACTGCTAAAAATAGCCTGACCAAGCCAAACTCAAAGAAAAAGTCATCATAAACAAACTCTGGCAACCCAGAAGAGTACTCTGCTCTGGTCCTTGGAGGATCTCCACACCAAGGTGACCCTCTATCCAATCTTATTAGCCTACGAGGGTCTCTGATAGGCTAATCACCAGGTAAAGTGATGTCTCTAGCTAGAAGGGGACATCACAAAAAAATGATAGTCTTAAATGTATATATGATTAAAAAAATAAACAAGAGTACTAGCTATAGTTGTATAATTCTAGTATTACTGATTATGTGAAACAAAATGTTCAATAAAACAATTATGAAGTAACATAAATGGACCATCTACTCAATCCTGTTATGACTTAATGTGAATGCATCCAGTCATTACCTGGATGATATTATGCACGAGATCTTTGCTCAATCACCAAGAGATAATATAATCTATAAGTATAAAATTCTACACACTTAGTTTGGTATGAGTAAATTCAATTGAATGCAAGGATAATTGCTTGTGAGAATTTAAGACATGAATGATTAATTTAATTTAGCACAAGTACTATGCAACTGTGTATGTATGCATGTAAAGAAATTCACATAGTGAATTAATTTACATGCACATATGCATAAAATCATCATTATCAATTATCCTTGAATCTGACTAAAGCTATTATATATGAATAAGAGATACATGTCTAGAAATAAAAGAAAAGAACATTTACATAGGTACATCTTCTCCCCTTGAATAAAATCATAGAGCAAGGGCATAGAGATCACAAGGTAATGACCAAAAAATCCTAGAACTCCACTGATCTCCACCAACGTTCAGAGCTCTCCACCCTCATTCAAAGCTTTCCACCCTCTTTTGCTCACAACTCTCCATAGTTAGTCAGAACAAATGGGGAATGATTAATGTCATATTTTATTTTATATTTTATTTATAATCTATAATCCACAATCCACAATCCACAAGATCTCTCTGTATACATACATACATACATATATATACATACATACATGAGAACAATAATGCACTTTCTAAGAGTTAATTATTCAACAAAATTAATGTTTTATAAGAAAATGCATCTAAAGAACTATTAGCTCAGAAGCAAGAACATGGTGTTGAAATATTACAAAAGTTCTTGACATGAGAGGTCCACAAGCAAGGGTGTTGACCAATCTTGAAAACTTGAATGTTGAAATGAAAGCTATCGATGATCAAACACCTAGGCCAAAGTTACAAAAAAATGTGAAGTTGATTTTAGATAAGTTGGAGGCATATATTTATAAGTTTGATAATCAAAATTTAAGGCACAAGAGAAAAGGAGAAGAAGCAGCTTTAGAAAGAGAACGAGAAGAAGCGACTTTAGAAAGAGACTGCACAACAAAAACATAAACTAGACAACATAGAGGATATTATGGGAGCTATTGGATAGAATCTAAGAAATTTTTGCGGTAGGTATGATGACATTGGAATCACTTGCAAGTGTCTTTGAAAATTTATAGTCCAAATATCAAATGCTTATAAGAGTGTTTCAAGTATTGGCATAGTCTTCCTATGATGATCCCAAGTAGTAAATGTTTATAAGAGTGTTTCAAGATTGGGAATCACTTCAACATTCTTTGCATGGTTTATAGGTAATGTCATTGTGGTAGAGGATTCTGCAAGGGAATGAGACTCATGGTTATGACATTTACACAAAAGCAAAACTTGCTTCTTTAGCTCCTTAACCTCAACTCTTCACTAAAGTTATTCTTTAATTCCTTGCATATGCAATTTTATCACCATGGTAAACTGTACTTGATCCTACTAGCTGGGAACAACTAATTGTTCATTTTATTATACCTAATTAGATGATAGTTCTAAAGAAATTTGTAATCAACCCAGCTAATCAACAACTAGATCCATTTAACCGGTTGTGGCTAGTTTCTTTCTAAAAATATTTTCTATGATATGTTTTTGTAAAATTTCTTGCGAACTCTACTCATTTTTCTTGGTCTACATTATTTTTGTGGAGGATCTTGAGGTAAGTCACTTAGCATGGGTTGAGTGAGTTTTATTTTATTATTATTTGGTTTCTAGAATATTTATGTAGCTGGATCAATTTTTATGTTGTGTAGCTAAGATGTAATAAGTACCTTAAAAATGATCTCTAAATATACATGTTCAAAGGAGACATAAAGAGGTACCTGTTTAGAAGGAAAAGAAACCAACATTTACATACCCTTGAAGAAAGTCACAGAGCTAGGACATGAATTTGAAATCATAGAGCAAGGGCACAAAATGACAACAAAATCATAAAGCAAGGGCACAACATGGTAACAAACTAGCAAAGCAAGGGCACAAAACTGAAATTATAGAGCAATGGCATGATAATGAAACACAAAGATCACAAGGGCATGGAAACCAAATCACAGAGCTAGGGTACAACATTGAAATATAGAGATATATTACAGGAAATACACCGAGCACACATGCATAATCACGAGTCTCATTCCCTAGTAGAAGCTAAAACCCAGTTAAATATAAATATATATGAACCCAACTAATTAGCAACTAGACTCATTTAATTGGTTATGGCTTGTTTCTTTCTAAAAATATATGCTATGATATTTTTTTGTAAAATTTCTTGCGAACTTGGCCCGTTTTCATGGTCTGCATTATTTTTATGTAGGATCTTGAGGTAAGCCACTTAGCACAGGTTGAGTGAGTTATATTATTTTATTATTTGGATTTTGGTATATGTCTGCAACTCGATCATATATGTAATAAGCACCTTGAAAAATATCTCTCTAAATATATAAAGAGATACATGTTTAGAAGTAAATATAAAGACATACATGTTTACAAGGAAAAGAAAAAACATTTACATAAGTACCTCTTCTTGCCCTTGAAGGAAATTACAGAGCTAGGGCACGTAGATCACAAGGGCACAATAGGACAATGAAATTATAGAGCAAGGGCATGACATAACAATGAAATCACAGAGCAAGGGCACAACACAACAATGAAATCACAGAGCAAGGGCACAAAAATGAAATGCAAAGATCAAGAGGGCACAAAAACCAAATGCACTGATCATAAGAGCCACGAAAAGGTTCATAGTTCTCCACCCTTGTTCATAGCTCTCCATCTTTTTCGCGCGCAACTCTCCAAAATAAAAATAAATTGAAAATTATTGTCGTGTTTTTTTTTTTTAATGCTCGTGAGGGCGTTGCAATTACAAATCCAACATCAATATTATAATGGCATTGGGGACAATAACAAAAAAAACATGAAAATGACCACAAGTCACAAATTTTCATTGTAATTTGACCCCAATGTTGTAGTGAGGAGTCTCTAGAAGCTCTAAAAATGGAAGCTCGACTTTCTATTGGTGTGTCTGGGAGTTGAACTATCGTCAAAAATGCATTTCAGAAACATGGTCCATGCTCTAAAATAGAAACTGGTAGTTAACTATCAGTGCACCTCTGAGAAAAGTGTACTTGTGCATTTGCGCACTTTGGTGTCAGGATCTAAAAATCCAAAAATTCTTCTAAGTGTCAAAACTTGATTTCCAGCATTTGGGTTTTCTTCCCCTTTATACCAAAATTATTTGTGGATGTTTCCCTTTGAACTTTTGGATGACAAAGTTGATTTCTCGAGGAGCTACTAAGTCTAAAGCTTCATACTTTACCCTCACTTCCTTGTGCAAATCATGAAGTGTGACTTCTTGGGCATTCCTTGGAACTTGAAACTTATGGGTTTAAGTGTGATCTTAGCTGCTATAGAAGAAAATGAAGCCATGGTAATGATCGGGACCTCGGGGAGCCTCTAGATGTTTTAGTTATGTGCACTTGTGTACATTTAAAGATAATTTATTCACCAAATCTTCAAATTTCACACCTTTAGAGAATTGTGCAAGGTGCTCAATTCACCAAAAAATCAAAGTTCTTAGTTTTGAAAATGGTTTCTAATATTTTTCAAATGGGGTTTTAAATTTGTTTACTTATTTTGATCATTTTGATGATTTAATTCTATTTGTGCACCTTTGTACTTTTCTCATCAAAACTTTTAAAATTGTGCACATGCACACCTTCTAGATTCCTTCAACTTATGCATATCTCAAAATTATAATGCACACCCGCATACTTGTGCACCTGTGGAGACAATTCATTCACCAAAACTTTAAATTGCACACCTACGAACCTTTAAGAAATTGTCTAAGGTGCTCAATTCACCAAAAAATCAAAGTTCTCAGTTTTGAAAATAGTGTCTGGGTTTTTCTCAGACAAGGTCTGGGAGCACTCTAGTGTACTTATTTTTCCCTTTTTGATGTTTTATACCCTCTTTATAGTGCAACATTATCATAGACTAGAACTCCTTCTAATTCTTCTATCTGAAATCCTAAGGCGCCTATTTTGAAAATGTACATGCAATACCATAGATATTTTTGTGCTATGGATAATGAGGATGTCATTTTATCTATACAAAGAAACAAAAATTAGTCATCTAATTTTAGGGGTTAAAAAATTATCCTAGTTGACAAGAATCCTAAACCCAAACTATGAAATTTCCACTCCTTGGGGCACCTTAGAAGATACTTTATTTTGACAAATGAGCTTGTTACCATTTTTGAAGTTGAAAACGGGGTGTGTGTTGTGGAACCATAAAAAATAGCCCTAACAAAAGGAAGAAATAACAAGGGCATTTTTTTATCAGCAAGCAATTTTCAAACCTGTATCAAATTTTCAACTTGATTTGAGGTGTTGTTGAGATTATGGGTATTGCACACACTGCATAATATTGCTTAAATTTTACTATTTTATTTTATTATGTAATATAGTATCTAGTAGCACCTAGATGGACGTGCAATATGTAAAGATTCCCATGGGATATACTTGATGAGTTGTATTTTAACATTGTGATAATATTTCATGTAATTATTTAATATTGGGAAAAAGAATTAAATTTCTAATATTAAACGTAGGGTCAATGGGTTAGGTAGCTAAGGATTTTAGCACATGATTTATGTAATACAACTTGGTGGTTTGTGGGACTTGCTACTATATAAGCAACCACAAGGGTAGTTGTTGTGTGAGAAGATAGAAGGCAAAAAGGGAAAGAGTTGAGCAAGACAAGGCTTGATAGGTTAGCCAAGGGAACATTTGTGGAGGTTGGAAGCATGACAAGGGATGTGTGGATTCATGCATGTTCACATGGATTTCTTGGTGGTGGCTATGGATCTGAAGGCTTCCATAGTTGTATTATAATGGTATTTTTGTTGAATAATACATGGTGATGGATGCTTTTGGAGGCTAGGTTTTTTTCGTTAATGAGGGTTTCCCAGGGTATATCTTGTGTCACATTTTTGTGGCATGTTATCTATTCTCTTGCATGTGGATTTCAATTGCATATTTATTTAAGATCTTTTATGGGTTATGTGAAAACACTTATATTATTTATTGCAAGTTTCCTTACAAGTGGTATTAGAGCTATGGTTTTATTATTGTAACCCTAGATTGAATCCATGGGAGTGCATGAGAGGATAAAAGAAAGGAAAATATATATGAGTTGTTTATTGCATATCTGAGAGTTTTGAGTTTATAGTTATAATGGGATGTTGAAATATTTTGGGCATGTGAAATTGTTGAATAAAAGGATTTTTTTGATGTTTCATTCAAATGAGGGTTTTTAGGGGGGAACTTGTAGAAATGACCTCCGAGGCAAAAATAAACCTCACCATTGGATTTGGGTCGATGTTTCTATAAATTTTGATATATAATATGCCTTAGTTTGGGCATGTTCAGAGAAAATTAAAGAGTTTTTTGGTCAGCCCCCCATCAAATTTAATCCTGTCAAAATTTTTATCACAAAAAAAATCGCATTAAAAATGGTAAACAGACTGTCTTAGTAAAATGACAATAACTTTTTCTCAGGTTATAAGATTTCAAACTTCTTATAGGCATTGGAATGCTAATTCAGAGCACTAGAACTTGGTGTAGGTTTAGTTATTTGATTTTAATATTTTGTCAGGTTTTAAGAGCCCAAAAGTTAGACGTTCTATAATTTGAGCACAAATTAGGGCATAACTTGGGCATACAGAGTCATATTTGTAGAAGTCGATGAAAGCCAACTTCACAGTGTGCCAAGATCACCTGCATGGAAATAACCTGTCGAAGAGAAACCAAAGAAGGAAGGAGCAAGAGCTTAGAGAAACTAAACAAACTTGAGAGAAGATATTGCAAACAAAGAAAAATGTATTGCTATACAATATGCCTTGAAAAAGAGTTGAGTTGTGAAATACAATGTGAGAGCCTGAATATAAAGGCCTTAAGGAAGCTTCTAGAATAAGCTAGAAGGTGCTAGGAGATAAGTGTGACAACTAAACATATGTCCACAAAAGGTGGAATGTCCTCGATCAAGGTGAGAGGATAAGTATGACTTAGATAGGAGCAAACTCTCATGTTGTCAATAACTCATCAACAACTCCTAGATGACAACTAAAGTCTAAATGCATTTATCTAAGTAAACTTAAGTAAAAGAATAAATAATTAATAAATAATTATATACTCTAACACCCCCCCTTAAATGCAACTTAGAGAAATGCCTTAAGCTTACAATGGCTAAGATGAAATGTAGAATGGGTCCTGACAACAAAGCCATGTTAAGTACCCATGAACAAGGAAATCTCTATAAAGTGGAGACAAAGGAGAAAACCTAGTGGGAAAAACCCCTCTCCAAAAAGAGATAGTTGAAAATCCAGTGAAGGACTAAAGAAGCCTCCAAATAGAGGAATGTCTCAGAAAACAGGAACAAAAAGGTGATCATGAAGAGCATCACTAAAGTATGAAGAAGCTGCAACTCTATCATAAAAAAGAAACCACTGATCTGAAGAACCTCCATGGAAGAAGAAGACATGAACAGAGCATGTCTATATGGTAGATGATCCATCTTACCGAAATGCATAGGTAGCTAGCCGCTGCAATCACCTAGTATATAGGATCAAGTACTAAAAGCATAGTTCACACTATCAAACCATCGAACCAAGGAAGCATTAGAAAAATAGAATAATCCCCCTTAATGTAGACAGGGTGAGATGATAGGCAACTGAAAAGGTGGGCCAAAATCGTCTACCAAAAGAACCAAGAATGACAAGAGAGTTGAAGAGGTACAAACACCTGTAAAGGCACAACCACTAATGCTACATGGGGTAAAAAAGGAAGAGGGCACAAAAGTGGAAAACAACTACCCCCCATGGTGCTTTATAAAAAAGTGCAAGTACAACTATCTCAAAATAACGTTCATGGACCTGAAATGCAAGAGTGATACTTTATCTCAATGCTTTTGCATAAAGAAGCTTACAAATGATAGCTACAATGATTAGAAAAGGAAAAAAGCTAATAAAAAAGATAGTACAACCCAAAACAAAAGATCCCATGCCATAAAAATGATCCTTGGTCTTGGAACACCCAAGATATCCACCATAGAGAAAAAAATGCCAAAAGCATGATAGAAAGAGCACGAGGTAAAATTCGAAGGAAATAACAATATTTTTGAAAAGATGACAAAACTAGCTTTCTAAAAATATAACATTTTCAAAAAATGAAGATGGGATCCACAAGAAATGCTTGTCAGAGTCAAAAATAGAACTTTAGACTTTAACTACAAAACTGAGCCACTAAACTGCATCAAAACCAAAAAAATCTATACCAATGTCTTTGTCTCAGAACCATCTTTTCTACATTTCTTTTGGATTGGAAAAACACCTCTGTATGCTCAAGTTATGGCAAAAAAATTGTAAGTAGGTCAAAAAAGACCCTGGAGTACTGGTAGGAAGGTATGATGCAATGCTAATGTCATACTGACATTAGGAAATCACACCATTAAAATTGATGGCTTTGGAGCTATCACAACCAAAAAAGAGGCCACGTAGCATGCCACATGGTAGTGTCACTTGGCATCCACATGGAAAAGTGCTGAGCTATTGGGTGATGTGGCAAGGGCCACATGGCAAGTGCCAACATGGCACCTGCAAAAGTTACCAAGTTGTGCCAACTAGCTAGCTATAGGTACAAGTGGTAGGGTAGCAGACTGGTGGTAGAACCCTGCAAAGGTGGTGGTGGAGCCACAAAATTTGAGTGGAGGGTTGATGAAAGCGGCGTCGAGGTGGCTACAGAGTAACAACCATAGGTAGGTTGTGTTGCGGTGGCTTCGCAGTGCTAAGCTGGCAGAGGAGGCCATAGAGTGGCATGGGGGTGACATCATGGTGGCATGGGGTCACTGCAATGGCAGTGCACCCTTTTAAAATTTTTTTGCTCCAAAATTTCATACAGGTTGTACGACCGCTTGTAAGGGGCCAAAAAAAAATTCTCAGATGCCTAGAAGCCAAAATAAAAAAGTTTTATATGAATTTTGACTATAACTGGCCTTTTGAACTCAATGACAACATTCATTTAGGCCCAAAGTGCTCCAAAAAATTGCTCTTCCACCCAATTGAAGAAAAATGCACAAATAAACTAGGGTTTGTGTCTTTGAATCCCGACTTCAAAAATATTTCAACCAAGAAGTAGCAGGGAGCCTTTGATACCATGTAAAAGTTGATGAAAGCCAACTTCACAGTGCACCAAGATCACTTGCATGTAAATAACCTATTGAAGATAAACCAAAGAAGGAAGGAGCAAGAGCTTGGAGAAAATAAATGGACTTGATAGAAGATATTGCAAACAAAGAAAAATGTATTGCTATACAATATGCCTTGAAAACAAGTTGAGTTATGAAATACAATGCGAGAGCCCGAATATAAAATCCTCAAGGAAGCTTCTAGAACAAGCTAGAAGGTGATAGGAGATAAGTGTGACAACTAAGCATACATCCAAAAAAGGTGGAATTTCCTTGATCAAGGTGAGAGGATAAGTATGACTTAGATAGGAACAAACTCTCATGTTATCAACAACTCATCAACAACTCCTAGACGACAACTAAAGTCTAAATTCATTTATCTAAGTAAACTTAAGTTAAATAATAAATAATTAATAAATAATTATTTACTCTAACAAGACTTTGGACTTTGAGTAGTCAATAGAAAGCTCTTGGAGATATCTATACATTGGCTCAGATTTGATGTAGGTTTGACATAGTTTATTTTATGATATATTAATCTGAATAGTTTATGGTATGTATTAAGTATGGTAGCATTGTGAGTTTATGAAATTTTATATTTTGGAGATTTAAGATTTGATGTCATTATATACTCAGTTCATATTTCAGATTAGTTTCATGATGATATGGTTATTAGTGTTTGGTTTGTATGATGACTTGTTAGGTCTACAAGTTGTGCAGTGTTGTAAGTAGTCTATACTTACAAGTTGCATTTATGGCTTGGTTATGGGTTGTCTTTGCCCATTGATCTTTCATTATTGATGAATATTCAAATTAGTGGCTTGGATTTGAATTGTCTATATTTTAAGTCACATGATTTTCTAATTTTTATTCATGTAGAAGGGATGAGATGTTGTTAATAGGTACAATCATGAAAGAGGATTATGGTTGACTATTTTATGCTGATAGGTTGGACACTTTGAGAGTTAGATGCTTGGTTCGTGGATGTGATCATGGTTTCATATATTTTGGTATGACATGATTGGATATACAGGTACATCCTTGATGTTCATTAGATTATATTCCTAATTTGGCTACAGTGGTATATCTTCTGGTTGAGGATCATGGTTATTTGGTTTCTTTTGAGGAGCTGATGATGTACACTTTGAGTTATTTGATGGTTTTATACTTTGGTTGATTCTCATGGTTAGATGATGGTTTTTTCATCATGATTTCATGGATAGATTGGTCCATGATATAGTAGGAGCTTGTGGCAATGATGGGGTGACAACGCATAATTGGTTCCTGGTTTTGTTTGTATCTTCTTGGTTTGGAGATTGTAGTTTCACTTGCTACTGAAACTTTGATTGTGTGAGGGTGGACCTAGAGGATCTTCATGTAGGAGATGGATTTTATGATGCCATGGATGACTCAGTACCACAGTTGAGTGGAAGTTGCTGGCAGTGATATATTTATTGAGTGTTTGGAGATGTTGGAGATTTGAGTTAAATCTTGTTGTTGTAGAAGCATCTTTGACATTTGCATGGTGCACTTATTATCTTCATGGTGTGTGAAGATGGTTGGATCTTGAGGACTCATGGGGTTCAGCTTGGTTATCTTCATGGTGTGTGGAGATGGTTCTTCATGATATGTGGAGATGATTTTTCTTCATGATGTGTGGAGATGGTTGTATCTTGAGGACTCACAGGTTGTGGTTTATGTTTTCATTTGGCATGATATCCTTGGTGTGAGGATGGTTTCATTATTATGTCATGATATACTCTTGATACACATTTAGAGTGTTGACATGTTATAGTATGTTCATATGGAGCATTTTATCTCTTTGGTTGAGATGGTTAGATTATGTTGTCATGTTTATGTTCCTAAGGTCATAGTTGGAACTTTGACATTGATCTTGGTTTAGTTTCTTGGTATTGAGTACACTAATCATAAGTTGGATACTTCATGATATTTTTATGTTGCATTTGAAGTTAGCATTGATTGATTGGTTATAGGTTCTCATGGATACTTAGAGATGGTAGTGATGCCAATTTTCTCTTGGATTATAAAAGTATTTTTTGGGACAATTGTTTGGTTTCAACAAGAATTCCAAGGGGAATTAACTTGATATGGACTTGAGAGGAGATTATTCTTAGACAAGTCTTTCTTGGATACTTGGATATCTTGATGAGCATAGTTATTCCCCACTCTTGGTCTACTCGGCAATTTGCTACTTGAGAGGTATAGCCCATTGTTTCTCTCAGGTGCATTATGTTTATGCTTGTCTTCATGGATATGGATCTTGAGCTATGGTATATGAGTTAGTTCTAGAGAGTTCATTTCAGAGCTAGCTTAGCATTGGTTATCTCCATTTGCATAAGTTGTTATGTTGGTTGAGTTTGGGAGATGGTTTTATAGTGGGCATATTCCTTGGTTTAGGAATGATTTATGATTTTGATCTTCTTTTGAGAGGCTAGCATCGATGATTACTTACATGGTATGGCTTGGGTGTTGTTGAGGTTTCTTGGTTGGGGTTTTATGGAGGAGATCATAATTCCACAATTTACATCTAGAGGTGTGTGCAAAAGGACATGATATAGGTTATGATTCACATCGATTCTTGTTGGTCTTGATTATCTTTCTGGATGTTTAGTTTTACTTACATTGGATTTGAGAATCGTTAGAGATTGTGATCACTATTTGTGCGCATGTATGTCATGTGAGAGATGACATGGTTATTCCTTTATCTCTTTCCTCTTTTGGTTGTGGAGAGCTTGGGAGAGTGTTGGAGACTTGGTATGAGAGTTGTTCTTGTAGGTTATTGGTTTATGTGTTGTGGATGTCCTTGATAATACATGGACTCGCTTCTTTGAGATATTGTGAGTCGATTTGGCTGTGGAGAGATTGAGAGAGTGTTGGAGACTTGTTATAAGAGTTGTTCTTGTAGGTTATTGGTTTATGTGTTGTGGATATCCTTGATACTACATGGATTCACTTCTTTGAGATATTGTGAGTGGATTGGCTATAGATTTGAAATTATCTTTTGCAGTGGAAGCTTCTTGGTGGGTTAACCCGCTTTCCTAGTAAGTATATATGTGTCAGGTATTTATCTTGAGGCTTGTAATTGCAGGTTATAGATTGGATATGTTGATAATTATGAGATTTAGTTGGTACACCTTTGGAGGTATAGATAGTTGGATGGGTTTGGCATTTGTTGTGGGTGCTATTTCAGCTATGGATATTTTGACAATTACAGATACATGTGATTACCTTTGGATTAGGTTTTTGTGCTTGGTATTTTAATTGGTATATGATTTTATGATCTTCTAATGCAACAAATTGAGTGGCTTTCTCTTTGGATGGATTCTATGTATGTTGGGTGGCAGTGGCATAATAGGAGGTGAGATCATTAATGTTTGAGATGATGGATACTTTGATTTTTTTGCAGGTACCAAGATGGAGCACTTCATGTACATTGACTCATGATGGTGGATGTACTAGGAGGGATTATTCCCTTATTCATTTATGTGGCTACGAATTGACCCTATTCAATATATACAAGTGAGAGATTGTTGAGATTATGGGTGTTGCATACATTGCATAATATTGCTTAAATTTTATTATTTTATTTTACTATGTAACATTGATCTAGGAGCACATATATGGACATGTAATATGTAAATATGCCCATGGGATATACTTGATGAGTTGTATTGTAACATTGTGATAATATTTCATGTAATTATTTTAATATTGGGAAAAAGAATCAAATTTCCAATATTAAATGTGGGGTCAATGGCTTACGTAGCGAATGGTTTCAGCACATGGTTTATGTAATACCACTTGGTGGTGGTTTCGTGGGACTTGCTACTATATAAGCAACCACAAGGGTAGTTTTTGTGTGAGAAGATAGAAGGAAAAACGGGAAAGTGTCGAGCAGGAAATGGTTCGACAGGTTAGCCAAGGGAGCAATTGTGAAGGTTGGAAGCATGGCATGGGATGTGTGGATTCATGCTTGTTCACGTGGATTACTAGTGGTGGCTATAGTTTTGATGGCTTCCGTGGTTGTATTGTAATGGTCTTTTTGCTGAATAATAAATGGTGATGGATATTTTTGGAGGTTGGGTTTTTTCCCTCAATGAGGGTTTCCCAGGGTATATATTGTGTGACATTTTTGTGGGTATGCTGTCTATTCTCTTGCATGTGGATTTTAATTGTATATTTATTTTAGATCTTTTATGGGTTATGTAGGAACAATTATATTCTTTATTGCAAGTATCCTTACAAATGTCACTAGTGGATTTTGAGAACTTCAAACATGAAACTCATTTTTTTAAAATTTTCATGCTTACTGTGTGTTTTGTATCTTAATTCCCCTAATGCTCCTAAGTGCTAACCACCATGAGTGTACAACAACATAGAAATAATATTTCTCTACCTAGTGAGAGTTTGGGAAATCCCCATCAACAAATTTCCAATCACTATATGACTAGATGTGAGAAACCGTTTAGAGGGCTCTTAATGAGTCATCAATTACTTTGTATTTATGGTGATCCATTTGTAAAATTCATCTAGCTCATGAATTTCCACTTGATTCTTCCTTGAAAATTTTATTTGTTTGAAGTGAGCCAGTGATTATATTGTGCTAGCTCCCATTGATCACCTTATTTTGGTTCATACCAAGTTCTCAAATCCTATTTGATGACATCATTTTTTTATTATAAAATTTTCTATTGACAATGATTAAACTCTGTGTTCAATGTGTTGGTGTTCCTTTCTTATGGATCTTTTCCTATCTAATGGATCATGCATTCCTCTTTTAATGAACTTTTGGAAACTCACATGTGAACAAGTTATTTTGATAAGCTCTTGGGGAAATACTCTATTCAAACTAGAAAGTTTTGGACTATTCCTTAGCCGTTGTCCACTTGAGTTGAAAGTAACCTGGATGACCAATTCTTTAAATTTCTAAAGTGTTGAGAGTGGTCAATCTAGAATCTAGTTTTAAGGTCGACAGTTTTCTTTAACCGTGAGCAATGTCTATGTTTAGTCTATACAAGAAACAAAGTTATCCAAATGCTTTGACAAATAAACACCTCTTCTAGAAATCTAGACCAGTTGGGATGGACCACATAATCAGAACAACCCTAAAAAAATATAGTGACTCCCTAACTATTTTTTAATTGCTATTATATTTGGCCCTAACCCAGAAGGCCTTGCAGTCGGGCACATTGCATGTAAACAATTGTTTTATGAATAAAATGTTGAGAATTGGTATCAGATCTTGCATTGTTGTTGTGTGGTTATTTATATGGATCTAGATTACCTCTAGCAGGGTAGCCTTGAGTTCTCCCTGTATCAACTAGTATCAGAGCTCAGTTGTTCTTGAGTGTATAGACTGACACACAAAGTTGAAGCAATTTATTCTAGGACATGGGTGAAGCTAGAAGTGAAGGTTGATCTTGTGGAGCTGATTCATCTTCTAGATTTGTGGATTTATTGCCTTGGGTTTACCAATGATCTCTAAAGATGCATCCAAAAACATTGGACCCTAAGGCAATTGATGATCTTAGTGATGCTATGGAATAAAGGATCTTAGAGAAGATTAAAGAAAAAATTAGATATGAGATGACATTGATGAAGAGTGATATGATTGTTGAGAGCATAAGTGTTATAGGTGGTGTACCTTAGCATGTGGGTACTGAAGATGGTTATGAAGAAGTTGTTGGATCGAGTGGTGAGGAAAAAACTAATCATGTAGAGAGACCTATGGGAAATAACTTTGGTCACTTTGATAGACCTGGATCTCAGTTGAAGTTGAAGCATAAGATGGAGGTTTCTAATTTCTCAAGTACTTTGAATCCTGAAGACCTGATTGATTAGATTGGTGAATTGGAAGACTGCTTTGAGTTTGAGGATATTGAGGATCCACTTAGAGTAAGTATGGCACAAACTAAGCTGAAAGGACATGTTTCCTTTTGGTGGAATGAAATACAAAGAGTCAGAGAGGAGGAAGGTGAAATCAAGATCATTCGATGGAGATTGATGGTAACTAAGTTGAGGGCTAAATCAATTCCTACTGATTATGAACTTGAGTTGTTCAAGAGATTACATAATTTGAAGCAAAAAGATGTGATTATGAAATATTATACCAAGGAGTTCTACAAGTTGACTATTTGGTCTAGTCATATAGAATTGTCAAAGGAGAAGGTAGCTCAGTACATTAATGGTTTGAGATTCAATATCCAAGATGAGGTTAGTATTTTGAAGATTGATTTGGTTGAGGATGCTTATCAGTATGCCCTAAAAGAAGAAGATAAGTTAAAGAGGAAAATTTAAGGTAATTCTAGAGGGAAGGAGAAGAAGGATTACTCAACAAAAGCTAAACTGATTGTTGAAGATGAACCATAACATGTTGATCAGAAGAGAAGGATAGGTAGAGGTGAGTTTAAGGGTACTTGCTACAAATATGGAGAAGTAGGACATATGTTTTATGAATTTCCTAAGGCTAGTGATAGAAGAGTTATTGTTTTGAAGGATGTTGTAGCCCATGACAATCAACCTGAGCAAGGAGAGAGTTTACTAGCTCGGTGAGTACTGATTAGCCAAAGGACAATGGAATCTTGTTATAGGACTAGTTTGTTCAGGACTTGTTGTAAGTTTGGTGGTAAAGTCTACAAGGTGATTTTTTATAGTGGTAGTACTAATAACCTTGTTTCCTAGGAGATGGTTTAGAAACTTGGTTTGAGGAGAATGAGACATCCTTATCCTTGTAGGATTGGATGGTTACAAGGTGAGCATGCTTTGGAAGTAAGGGAGCAATGCATTGTTGATTTCTAGATTGGGTAGTATAAGGATCAAGTGTTGTCTGATATTGTGAACATGAATAGTTTTCATTTGTTGGTGCTGGTGTAAATACATATTTACACCAACACCCCACCTAAGTGCAACTTAGGGGAATGCACTTAAGTTCACAAGAACTAGGATGAAATGCATAATGGGTCTTGGCTACTAGGCCATGTTAGGTACCCATGTACATAATGATATGCAATCTCTCATAAAGTGGAGAAAGAGGGAAAACCTCATGGGAAAAAACCTCCCCCAAAAAGAGAGATGAAATGGGATGCATGGATGGATGGAGTAATCAAGACCCCCCCATTATGACATACATCTAGTATATACGAAAGTGAAAAGAATGAGAAGGAAAAAACCTCATAAGAGGAAAAAGTCCCCGCCATAAGAAAGAAGAGAAAGAGAGACAAGGTAGTCCCCCCCCACCAAATGAAGAATACCTCTCAGTGAAAGCCTCTCCAAGGTAGAAGCTAGTCCAAGGATGCAGAAGGATGTTCCTCCCCTTTGGAAGAAACAAAGGAAAAGGTACAATTCTGAATATGTATGGTGGCCTTGAAACCTGCTCAAGTGTTTGTAGAACCTATTTCATAACTATCTCCTTAACTGATAAAGAGACCTCCTCCAACTACTGTACATAAGTATCCACAATCACACCAACCTATGCAGATTGATCATGTAGAGAATGGACATGAGGGTCAGAGTAAGCCCTCACAACAATTGTAGAAGGATCATCTTCCACAAAGAGAAGATGAAAATCATCAAGACTATCTCCCAAATCTGTGGCATGTGACTCCACGAACAAACCTGCAATATCTACCAAGAATTCATCAACTGAAGTTGGAGTTGGAAGACAACATATACCATATTGTGCTGGAACTTTCATTGTGGAAATGTTTTCCCTCTTTCTCTGCTTTATGAGAGATTGCATATCATTATGTATATGGGTAACCAACATGGCCTAGTAGCTGAGACCCATTATGCATTTCATCCTAGTTCTTGTGAACTTAAGTGCATTCCCCTAAGTTGCACTTAAGGGGGGGTGTTGGTGTAAATACATATTTACTATTTACACTTACTTAAATTTAATTAGGTTAATGCATATTTTTATTATTTATTTATTATTCACCTAGGAGTATGCGTACTCTTGTGAGTTGTCATGTTGACAACACAAAATTCTGAACCTCTTTTATGCACATGGTGTCTGCAACACAGGAGTTAGCACACTAATTAAGAACATGGTGTCTACAACATCTCCACTTGAGATACACCTTGTCATTCTTATCCAATAATCTAGAATGATGGATAAGACATGTGCTTAGTTGTCATGCTTATCTTATCTCCTAGTTCTTCCTAGAGACATTCTAGGTGCTTCTTTAGAGGCCTTTATATACATGCACTCCTAGTGTGTTTGTACATACAATACAGAGAAATGTATGAGGACATACTCGTATATATTGATCATAATATTTTTTGGTCTATAGTTGTGCTTTTGTTTGAGTTCTACAATCTTGGGTGAATCTTGCCCTAAGTAAATTTTTTACAGTTGCTTGGTAGACCTTGGCAGTATGATTGTAGAGCTATGTATGATTGTGTCAAGAATATGTTTACAAATGTGAAAGGTGGCAGGAAGCATTCCCTAGTTCCTTTTTAGAATAAAGAGCTCGATAGGAGGAACTTGAGTATTGGTAGTTGAAATGGGCTGAAGGATTTTAAGAGGGTTAGAGATCAACATGAAAAGAACACATGTAGCACACTGAGGATCAATGTGAAGAACAAGATCAAATGAAAGAGTGTACAAGTTGAGGACTTAGAGGATATGTATGTGAAGAAACAATTTAGAATTTTAGTGTTAAATCCCAAAAGATGTTCTTCCAACTACTGAGAACATCTTTTGAAACCTGGGGTGTCTAATGTAGGGGAATCCCTGGTTGGCTAGAAATCTTACATGTTGGCATATTCTAGCTTTGGATTTGGGGGATACAGTCAGTAAAGAGGTGGTACTCAGTTGATACTAAGTTGTTTATGGTCGTGTTAACTGAGTGACTTAGTTAATGAAGGTGTTTGATGATGCTTGGGGCACTCGACAAATATTTTAAGCTCAGTTTACGCTACGAATTTGACACTAGTGTTTCCCAAGTTGCTTGGTCAGTAAAGGTACTTAGTCTATAAAGGTGGCACTTGGTGTATACTATGGCTTAATTTTCACTAAGACTTGGTAGTAGTGTTTCCAGAGTTGGCTCGATCAATGATGGAGCTTGATTACGCTTGGTGGAATGCTAATTCTTGGAGGTGGTTTTCTGACACTTGGGAAGGCATTCAGATTTTTTATTAACATTTGCATGTGTATTTGTGGAGCCAAGGGTCTACAGATAATCAATTTGTCTTTGGGAACGAAAACTCCCAATGATAGCAATTTTGAGGGTGTGAAACATCACTTGAATTATTGCTGATTGGAGGTGGTATTACACTCACTTCATTGTGCTAAATTTGTGGCCAAGGGCCAAGTGTGAAGAAGAAGAATAAGTAGGGCATTTGCTATAGAAGCTTGTTGCAGGAACACTATATTACCTTGTCATTAGAGCATAATACATGGAGATATTGATTGCATTGTTAGTGGAGACTCAAAGAGACTTCAAGAACCAAGTTTCTCCTATTTATTCATGCATATTATATGCTAGTACTGTAGGTGTCAATCTTTATCAGAATTAAGCATTTATTTATATATATGATACCAGAGTTTTGGATTTGATATTAGTTTGTATTCAGATCTTGTAAAGATGTCTTGGTTGTAGATGCATCCTATTCTCTTAGTGCATTAACAAATGAAAGAAAGAATTATATTCATTGTGGATCTTGCAACCATTTATTACAAGTAGAAAATTAGGGTAATTTGTGACTAGTTTGAGCAAGGCTCATTATAGTGGTATCAGACCCTTCATCCTACCATCCTATGATCGGTCAAATAGAAGATGAGTGAGAGAGAAATCAAATGTTATAACAGGGAACAATGGAAACAACATTATCCAAATCCATAGGTTGAAGGGGATACATCCTCAAAAGCATTAAGAGAAAGAGATACCAGCAAAACAGTTCAAAATATGGCAGAAGAAGAAAATAGGGATGCAAGAGTTAAAAGGAAATTTAATACCATGATTGATATGTTGTCATGCTTATTAGCAAAAATGGATCAGCAAGCCCCTCAAAATTAGAACATAGCAACTCAATCAAAACACAACTGAACATAGTGGAGATAATGACAGAAGGTCTATACATCATGCTAAAGACACTAGAAGAATAGCTTCTAGGCCTCTTTTTCCCACCTTTATACCAAGAGAAGAACAACCACATGCTACTCCAGCTATTTTGTTTGGAGATGAAGCTAGACAAGCCTACTTGGAGTATACCACTCTTCCTCCTGATATGAGAGAAATGTGGACGTTTGATCAATTCATTAATCAAAGGAATAGGAGAGGAGGAAGGAATGATCACTATGCTCTAAGAAATGACTATCAACAAACACTTGGTAAGATTTCTATGCTTTTCTATGATGGAAGTAACAAATGCACAACTAGGTCTTGGGTTCAAAAGCTTGATAATTATCTTTCTTTAAGACCAATGCTTGAAGAGGATGCCATAAGATTTGCCACACTACATCTTGAAGGAGTTGCTCATGAGTGGTGGTATCATGGGTTAGTCACTTTTGGACACAACCTTATCACTACATATGAGGAGTTTACTAACGGGCTGATTGAAAGGTTTGATGTCAAAGATCTTGAGGTGAGTTTTTGTGAATTGGCTCAACTAAAAAACCATGGTTCCCTTGAAGCTTATGTGAATGACTTCCAACAGTTATCGGTCATGGTTCCTAACATCAATGAAAGAAGATTGGTGGTCTTATTCATGGAAGGATTGATGGAGCCATTGAAGGGTTGGTTGAAAGCTTTTGATCCTCCCTCACTACAAGAAGCAATGAAGAAGGCACAAAGCATGGATTTTTCTGCCCCTACCAGCAAGTTTACATCAAAGGAAACATTTTCCAATCATGGCAACAAGAAGTTTCCTAAGAAGGAGGACAAATCTAAAGGTAAGTCTACTTTTTCGCTTGACCATGAGACTCTTAATGATTTGAGGAAGAAGAAACTATTCTTCTATTGTAAGGGACAATATGATATTAACCATGACTGCCCTATGAAACCTAAGAGGAAGTCAAATCATGCAATGTGGGCACTAATTGAAGATTATGATTAAAACCAACAACCTGAAATTAATGATTTAGAGTCAGAAAAATTAGAACATGATGAAGAATTAGAGAAAGAAGTCAAGACCATAGTATTGAGGTCTTTTCATGGTTCACCATTGGCAGGCCATCCCTAGTATTTCAAAACCTATCGACAGATTCATGAGAGGTTCACTTGGAAAGGTCTAAAATCTGATGTTCTATGATATGTTAGAGAATGTGTTGTTTGTCAGCAGAATAAATAGAACCATACATATCCTACTGGTTTATTACAACCACTTACAATTCCAAACAAGAAGTGGGTATGTATATCTATGGACTTCATCACATGGTTGCCAAAAGTGCAAGTCAAGGATTGTGTTTATGTGGTGGTTGATCGCTTGACCAAGTTTGCACTTTCTTTTCTGGTCACTATTTCATATTCAGCCACACAGGTTGCGGAACTATTTTTTCGTGAGGTGTTTAGATTGCATGGATTACCATGAAATATTGTTAGTGACCGAGACAGTCGATTTATGAGAAATTTTTGGAAGGAGCTTTTCAAATTGTGTGGGACGAAGCTTTCTTTGAGTACTAGTTACCACCCTCAAACAGATGGACAGACGAAGATAGTCAACAAGTGGGTGGAAGGGTACCTCAAAAATTATATCGTTGGGCAGCAAAAATGATGGGTTAAGTGGATATACCTTTGTGAGTACTGCTACAACACCACTTACCATATTTCTATTTAGATGACACCATTCATGGCCTTGTATGGTTATGAGGCTCCTAGCTTTCTTGATTTGTTGATAAGTGATAGGAGAGTGCCTAGTGCTAGAGACATGTTATAGGAAAATTAGGATATCATGAGGGCTCTTCGTGAAAACATTTGGAAGGCACAAAACAAACAAAAACAATATGCAGATCAAAAGAGAGTGGAACACTCTTTTGAGGTTGGAGACATGGTGTATTTGATGTTGCAGACCTATAGACAGTCTACTCTCAAGATAAGTGGTGCAAAGAAGCTCAAGCCACGATACTATGGACCCTTTCGGGTCATTAGGCATGTGGGTGAAGTGGCCTATGAGCTAGAGTTGCTAGTGGGAAGCAAAGTGCACAATATTTTCCATGTATCACACCTCAAGAAGGAATTGGGACATTATGTGGCTCCTTTTGTAGTTCTACCACCCTTAGATGATGAGGGTAAGTTGATTTTGATACCAGAGGCTATACTAGATTTTAGAGAGAAGAATGTAAGAAGCCGTGTCATTATAGAATATTTGATTAAATGGAAGAGCCTACCTATTGAGGATGCTACATGGGAGAGTGAAGAGATTCTGCAACATCCAGAGTTGAGATTTCTTGGGGATAAGCAATTTCTAGAGGGGCGGACTGTAATGTCCCCATCTCTTTAGCCTCTCAATAGATTTCTTAGCCTTTTTTCCTTCAAAGGCTAAGTGGAAATAATTAAATTGATTTCTTATAAAGTCATAAAATTATTTAAAATTTAAAAAGATGACTTTATATTTAATTAATTTAATATTAGGGAATCGTCGAGAAGCATAGCTCATCTATTGTTGGAAAGGAGGAAGCTTCTAGAATAGTGTGATAAGATAACACTAATGATTCTTCTAGAAGGGGAGGTAGGAATAATATAAATAGAGGAGAGAGCCACATGCGAAGGCATTCAATTTTTTTATTAAAATTTGCATGTGTATTTGTGGAGCCAAGGGCCTGCAGATAATCAATTTGTCTTTGGGAATAAAAACTCCCAATGATAGCAATTTTGAGGGTGTGAAACATCACCTGAATTATTACCGATTGGAGGTGGTATTATAGTCACTTCATTGTGCCAAATTTGTGGCCAAGGGCTAGGTGTGAAGAGGAAGAATAAGTAGGGCATTTTCTATAGGAGCTTGTTGCAAGAACACTATATTACCTTGTAATTAGGGCATAATACATGGAGATATTGATTGCATTGTCAGTGGAGACTCAAAGCGACTTCAAGAAACATGTTTCTCTTGTTTATTCATGCATATTATATGTGATGTAGGGGCATCTCCTTGGGACCCTTTTGAAAACCAAAGCACCAGGAGGATCAAGATATGATGTGGTCTTTCATGAAATAAAGTTTAAATGCTTAAAAAAAAACATATATTTGTAATAAGTCCTAAAAGGACAAATTGTGAAAATCTTGCATTGTAAGAGGAATTAGGGGTGCATAGCTTAAATGAGTCATTTTATAGGATCAGATTGTTGGTTATAGTCAATTCATGTCAATTGATAGGTTGGAAGGTTCATAGGACTCATTAAATGCTTTTTTTAATATTTTAAGAATTCAATATTTCAAATAGTAACGATTATATGCATTTTGGAGGGAAAAGCCATAACTTGAATTTGGTTAAAGATAATCATGTGTAACCACTTGGAAATGGTCAAGGGGTCCCTATAGTATCTATATAAGGTTAGGAACCTTCATTGTACTGAGAGGTACAATGGTTGTACGAACTGCTCCATAAATGGAATGAAAAAGCCTTGTTTTTTAGTGCATTTTGAAGATTTCTTGGTGTTTTGAGTTCGAATATGATAGAAGTAAGTGTTATGATCATTTCCATTGATGTTTAATACTATTTCATGAAGATCTACTGACTTTTCATTGCATTTTGCTAACCTATTATTCACCGATTGGCTGGAAACTCACATTTTCAAGCAATTTTGAGGGTTTTTACTAATAATCATGGTCATTCCATGAGATATTTCTGATATTTTTCATGGTATGGCTCAATAATAACATATACATTACAGATATGCACTAACATTTGTAGTTAACAAGGTTTGAGGGATAGCTATCCACTAACATGGGTGAAAATTGGTGAAAAAGGGCCTAGTAGGCTCAAGTAGCGGGAGTTTGGCCTTAAGGAGGGCATGGTTAAATTTTTGGAACGTGTTTTTAATGTTTAAATAATGATGTTTGCACTCCAAATTGGGTCTGGAAGTTCTGGCACGTGGGAGATCTAGAAAGCCCTAGGAACAAGGGTTTCAAGATGGCAAATTTGGGGCTTTTAGGGTTAGGAAGCTCCTAGAGTGAAATTGGTTGAAGAATCCTTGAAGTGGGGACATTTTATGGACCTATGAAAAATTTGAAGTACTTTTATGGGTTGCTTTGTAAATGCTCCAATCCTACATGCTTGTCAACAAGGGGTTTGTGAAGGAAGTCTAAAACTTGTCAAAGAAGTCATAGTTGAAATTTTATTATGTTTTACAACTCCAAAAAGGGTATTTGATAATGTATTTATTTTTCCTATTCCTTTGGAAAGGTTAGGAGAAAACTTGGAAAAACAGTCACAACAGGGCTAATTGGGGGCTCTTAGGCCTAAAAGACAGTTTTGAGGGATTTGAATGTTGGAAGTTGCATAGAAGACCAAAACTGGTTGGATCCTACCTAATACACCTTGTTAACATTATTTAAATCCACCATAGGCATTTGGAGGTTGGGTTAGTTAAGTGCCTTAAGGGCTAGTGGGTTCTAGGATAAACTTTTCAAACTTGAAGAAGTATTCTTACCTATCCATCACCTCCGTTGACCACTTTGCATCAATCTGTTATTGCTGTAGGTGCCATTCTTTATCAAAATTAAGCATTTTTTATATATATGATACCAGAGTTTTGGATTTGATATTAGTTTGTATTCAGATCTTGTAAAGATGTCTTGGTTGTAGATGCATCCTATTCTCTTAGTGCAGTAATAGATGAAAGAAATAATTATATTCATTGTGGATCTTGCAAACATTTATTAAAAGTAGAAAATTAGGGTAGTTTGTGACCAGTTTGAGCAAGGCTCATTAGAAATTGTCAACAATCTCTCCCTTTGGCATTGATGGAAATATAATAGGGAAAATTGGCTAAGTATTAAAAACTTAACATAAACAACACATTCATATTACATCTATTACAATTTTTCCATCTTATATAAACTCTCTCTAACAATATTATTTCATACTTCACAATACTATACTTGCAATTTTCTATAGTTTCTTCTCCCCCTTTGACATCAATGACAAGGTTAAGATGTCAAAAACTATTCAAAAACTATCCATCTGCTATAAAAAATGTTGTCCTTATGCCTTAAGCTAATATAATCTTAATGCAATCATCAAAATTTTCCTTTAGATTATCCCTACCTTTAGTCCATGTTTCCTTGGTAGATTCAATAGAGGTTATAATTGCACATAAGATATATGATGCAATCTCAATTACATTAAGGCATGAATACAAAAAATTAAAATAAGTGTCCTTGGCCTGAACACATTCCTCCAATTGTTTCTCAAAAAAAGATACTTTCAAAGCAATAGACTCTTTGAATTCTGATACTCTCTTCAAAATTTGTTCCTTCTAAAGTTCTAGTTTCTTGATATCATTGTGAATACTAGCCACTTGTCCTTCAAAACAATCAATCTTACAAGATGGATGTTGTAGTTGGCCAGATAGAGCCTTTAGCTCACTCATCTTTCCTCCAATCTGACTATCAATGTCTTTAGTCAGTTTATATGATACAATACACTTAATGTATAGTATCTTACCATCTTATTGACACTTCCAAAGTTCCTTGATACAAGTATCAAGACTTATCAAATCATTCTTAATATTTTTGACAAATGGTGCTAAAAAGTTAGCATCATGTAGAATATATGCCTTTGCTTCTACAACACTTAACAAATTGGAAAATTCCTCATCAATGAATTTAGCACTACATGTGCCCTCTCTTCTAGATCTACCTCTATGTGTTGCATTGCCAGAGTACTATGTAGTCTGTCAGTAACCTCCATCAAGGTTTTTTTTAGGCTCTTCACTATTCTAAATCTTCTTCTCTTATTGGTGTCTTCTTCTTAATAAGTCTATCATAGACCTTCTCTCAATATCCTTCAATTTTAGATTATTAGCTATAATGTATCTCATAGTAGAGATATCAATCTGATCTTTCTTAAAATTGTTGTACATGTCATAAAGTTTGTTCATCTAAACAAAGTTGCCCTCAATAGCAATAGCTAAGCTTATCATTTTCTATCTTTAGCTTCCAAGGTTATCGAGTTTTTCCTACTGATTGCTTTAACATTGTCACCTTCGTTGCTTGCTTGACTTCTTGTTCTTCTTCTTCATCATCATCGAACTTGATAATTGTCAACAATGTCTTTTGTCTCTTGCTTGGTCCAGTGGCTTGTTTCTTGACCCTTTTAGCCTTTGTGGTCACATCTTCCACCAATCTCTCAGATTTTCTCTTTGTTTCACTTGGTTTCACATCTGATACTACTGCATACATAATGCTCTATTCCGAAGATGTCTCTGCAACATATCTTGACAAGGGTTGTATATTTAGTATACCTTATTTCATGGTTTTATTGATTGCCTTAGACTCAATCTTAGTCATCTCAAACTTTGATAAAGCTTTCTTCATAATAGTTTTTATTTTCTTGTGAGATGCCTTCTGCAAGTATGCCTAATGAGTTGATTGGGTAATCTGATCATAGGTTCCAAATCTGTATTCAACTTTGTCCTTTTCTGATTTCAACAGTAAGGGATCAAGAAATGTTTCTCAAGGTTCTACTACTTGATTATAAGTAAAATTTGTATCAGCCATAACACAAATGTCATCTTTAAATCTATTTGTAATTGCAGGTACAATTTTGAATCTCTATCTCATTTCATTCTGAAATGTCTTCATTATCAAGTTTCCACCTACCAATATCTTATCTGCAAGATGTCTTCTACATACATCTATAATATTTACCATTGTACACCTATCATTTCTCATTATCTATGTGACTGATAAATATGGTAATCTTTTAAGCACATGAAAGAATAATTGATTGATTAGTGATTGAAATCTAAACATGCCATTCTTACTCCTTTTGATCTTATCTAGGTTCTCAAGTAGTTGCATTCTCATAATTTCACTGAGGTTAACTTGTTCCTTCTCAATACATATCTTATATGTTGTATAGACAAATCTGGCTGACAATTCATCAATCTTTGAACTTGCACATATAGAGTAGGCAATAATTCTACTCAGAAATCGTATATCATCTTGCTTAATGGTTCTAATCACCATGACCTTTCCATTATATACCGCTTAGTATAACTCTCAACTTTCTTCTTAACCATTTTCTCATCTATAGGTACACTGCCTTATTTACAAAGACCAGTTACCTAATGAAAAAGATCGGTAGAAATATCAACTACACTATCTTGCATCCATAGTTTCACATTATATATTCTTCTTAATATAATTTTTACCCACTCATCTGTGTCCAATTCACGGTATAAATGATATTTGAATAGGTCTAGTTCTTTCAAGTGTTCAAATCTAGGCTTCACATTCATATCATGATTGACAACTAATTCCATATCCTTGTTCATGTATTCAATCCCAATAGATTCAATTTTTCTATTAAGATAACTTTCTATATCTTCTAAATATACTACATTGTTTGGAGTAATGGATATTGCTAAGTTAGGGTTTCCTTCTACAGGTTTCATGGAAACAACTCTCAACTTAGGTTTGTCTTCATTCTCAACATTGTGAACTACTAACATATTCTTGCTTCTAACAAGTATAAACTTTTACCAAATAAATTTGTGGAAAAATGATAAAATACCTCTTTCTGAAAATAGGGTTTTCTTCGAAATCAACTTAATGAGTCACTTCTAAATGCTCTTTACTTTTGATGTGATTGCAATGAAGCGAAAATCAAGTCTGGACTCCATTTATTCCATCAACCTGAACTTGCATTAATTGTATACTTTGCAAACATGAAACAATTGTCAATCACATTTTGAAATCAAATAATTGCTCAAGAACATCTATCTGATCTTCAAATGCCACCTGAGGTTTACTATAGCCTCTTTTCATCATGGCAAACCTCCACAAGGCTTCACTTCATAAAATTCTCTCCAAAAATAACATAGTTTTCATCTTCTACTAATCAATTAACTTTTTCTATAATACCAATAACTCTTACTTCCTTCATATCTTGTTTAGATAAGCTCTAAATTACAAGCAATCTTAGATACCATCTAAACTTAACTCAATACACCTTTTTTGACTTTGCTACCTCCAATTCAATTTATAAATGAATTTTTCAAATTTTGATGCTATGAAAAAGCTTAATTCAACTTAATTGAATCAAACTTGAGAGCTGACTTTGATCTTCTTGTGTCACCATCATCTAGCTTATCTTTTGAGATGTCCAATCCTTTTACATATCCCTCATTGAGTTCTTCTTGAAGTTTCTTGACTACATTTCTTTCTTCCTCATTATCCTTCATAGTTATGGAGTTCCTCTCATGGTTCCTTCTATCATTTTTGACATTTCTTCCATCATTCATTCTGTTTCTGAAGTTTCTTCCATTGTTCATTCTATCTCTGAAGTTTCTATCCATTTTGCAATACTTTTCTATATGTCTAAAGTTGTTGCATAACTGAAATACTAGTGTTTTGCTTCTAGGATTTATCTAATCATCGGGTGCATGACATTTCTGAGCTATGTGTCCTAAGTTGTTACACTTATAACACATGATCTGACTTCTATCTTCACAAGGCTATCCTTCTCTCAATTTCCTTTCATTAGATCTTCTTCTATCTATAGGGTTAGTATTTCTAGACATTCTAGTATTCCTTCTATCATTATCATACTTATGAAAATTATGACAATAAAAGTCCTTAACATGATTAAATGACTTATTTGTACAATCTCTTTTCATATGACCTATTTCACTACATGAAAAAAAGTTACCTCTAAAATTTCCATATGGTTTCCTTAGGAGATTCCACTTGCTTTGGGTCATCCAAAATTTCAACTTACTTGTCTTGTCAAACTTTCTTGGTTTTATTAGAAGTTTGACTGGATTCAATCTTATCATCAGATTTTTCTTTTTCTTTCAAATCTATTCTAATCTTAGGTTTCTTTGTAGACATGTTAATTAGATAACCAAGACCAGTCTTATCATAAGTAGGTCTCTGTATTGACATTCAATCATCAAGCTTTTCTCGGCTAGAATAGAGCTTCTCAAGTTGCTGCTTACACTAAGTTAATTCACCTTTCACAATAGTATTATATTTATAAAGTTCTTCATGACCTTCTTCCAATGTTTCAAATTTAGATGTCTTCTTTTCTAGACTTCCTCTAAGATTTGCATTCTCAATCTTCAAATCAATTTCAACTTTGCTACGAGCATTCCTCAAAGTTAACTTTAGATTTTTAATCTTCAATTCATGCTTCAAGATCTTGTACTTTGTCTTTAGTTTTGAATAATCATAATCATTGGTTTTAGATTCAGTAGATTGAGGCTTGAATTTGATATGTTCAATCTTTTCTTCAATTGTCCAATGTATACATTGGAGTCTTCATATATGTCATTCAGCTTATCTCTTTCCATAGTAAGGAGATCAATTTGTTCTAGTGCCTCTTTAAGGTTCTTCATCAATTGTTCCATATCCATAGGAACCTTACTCAAGCTATTAAGATTTTTGAGTAACTATGCTCTGATACCAATTGTTAGAAATAGGGATTATTGAGAGGGGGGGTGAACCACTAATCAATAAACTTTAGTTGTCAACTAGATATTATTTCTTACATTAAACCATACATAACAAAGTAATGAAGTAATTTGAACAATAACAATAGCCATGCACAAAGATAACTTATAACACCATATTCTATTAACTAGGGAAACCCTAGCCAAGGGAAAATTTTAGTGGGGATGATACACACTAGATAATGTACTGATATATAAGTTCCTTGTTAGAGGATGGACCTTGTTAGGAGTCAATATGAAAATTCAGTGTAGAGAGTCCTTGTTAGGAGACTTTGAATCCCTGTTAGGAGATTCCAACTCTGTTAGGAGTTGTATTATAGTAGATGCAAGATGAGCTCACTGCCCAAACATGCACTTCCAATTACATGGGTTTGAGTGTGATCTTAGTTGCTATAGAAGATAAGGAAGCCATGGTAATGCTCAGGACCTCAAGGAGCCTCTAGATGTTTTAGTTATGCACACCTGCAAACCTTTAGAGACAATTTAGTCATGAAATCTTCAAATTATGCACCTGTGCATCTTCACACATACATACCTTTAGGGTATTGTACAAGGTGCTAAATTCACCAAAAAATCAAATTTCTTATTTTTAAAAATGGTTTATGGGTTTTGCTCAAATGAGGTTTTAGATTACTTGTGTACTTATTTTGATCCTTTTGATGATTTAGACCTATTTGCGCACGTATGTACTTTTCTCTTCAAAACTTGTTGAACCTATGTAGCTTCACACATGTGCACCTTCTAGAGTCCTTCAACTTATGCATATCTCAAAATTTCAAGCACACTCACACACCTACACACCTTCTAGAGATAATTTACTCACCAAATCTTCAAATTGTGCACCTTCAAGGAATTGTACAAGGTGCTCAAATCACCAAAAAGTCAAAGTTCTCAATTTTGAAAATAATTTTCTAGGGTTTTCTCATATGAGGCCTAGGAGAACTCTAGTGTACTTTCTTTTTGGCTTTTTGATGATTTATACCCTCCTTATAGACCAAAATTGTCATAGACTTGAACTCCTTCTGCTTCTATCCCAAGGCACCAATTTTGAAAATGCACATGCAGTAGCATGGATATTTTTTGTGCTATGCGTAAAGAGGATGTCATCTAGTGTTAGGGTTTAAAAAATGATGCTAGCTGACTAGACTCCTAAAACCAAACTACAAAATCTCCAATCCTTGGGGCACCTTGGAAGATACTCTATTCTGATGAACAAGCTTATGTGAGCTAAAAAGGGGTCCCCATTTCTGAACTTGAAAATGGGGCGTGTGTTGTGGAACCACAATACATAGCTAGAAGGGTAATGAACACTTCTTATAGTCTAATTTCAAGAGGAGATTCAGACTTAAAGATCCTCTTGAATTGAAAATATTTCTCTCTCCTAACATCAGGTATACTTGGTGCAATAATCAAGGAGGACACCAAAGAGATTACAGTAGACTGGATAGGAATTACGTAGATAACTCTATTTTCTCTTTTGAGTCTTGGGTTGGACAAGCACTAGTTTGTGTTCTTCCATATCTCACTACTAAATTTGGACTTGAAATGCAATGGAAGGCTATCACAATTGTGACATTTAACCATCGCCCTAGCGACATGACCATGAATTGGCTCCTATCGGACGAGCGTCATATTTTTGTTATGGAAAATTATGATGGGGAGGTGATCTGTCATAGTAGTGACAGTTGAAACTATGGTTTAAGCTTACAATTAGTCTTTGTAATTGTGACATCAATGCAATTGTTGTGTTGTAGAAGCAACGTTAATCCATCGGGATTGGTCCTCATAATTATGACAGCTATGCTATGTGAGTGATGCCTAGCTATCAGAATATCTGTCGCAATTGTGACGGATAGTGAATTTTTTTTTTTAAAATTACTTTTAGAGGATCATGTTATTGTCACTATTGTTGTGGTGAGTATGGGCAGCCTGGGGAAGACATTCCTTCTCAAGAATATCTATGAAATAGTTAAAGGTAGGTACTAGCATTCTACTTGGATTTTCGTTTCATAGACTTATTATCTTAGAAATTTATAGTCTGACTTGACCTCCAACATTAGTTTAGAAACACCCTATAACATAACATATTTCAAAGAAACTGAATTGATAAAAGGTAAGTTACATGGCAAAGCATGTTTGATCATTCTTGATGATGTGTGGAAGGGTAGTGTTGATGGTGATTTGATATCAAGATTGGATCTTCCCACTGGTAGAAATAACCAGTGTAAAATTGTTGCAACCACTAGAAGCAAAGATGTTGCTGCAAACATGAACACTATGAGTATGAGATGCAACATCTCTTTGAAGAGAACAAATGGAAGCTCTTTGTTTGTTTAGCTTCCCCCATTGTGAAGGAAATATGTCGCCTGAGCATTTGGAGAGCTTGGCCCATCAGATTGTAGAAAAATGTGGGGGGTTGTCACTTATCATTACGATTGTTGGAGCATCCATGGCCAACTGTTCGGACTGGGAGTCAAAATTGAGGCAATTAATTGATGCAGAGAACTCCACCATGAAAATCTACTGCATCGGACTGAATGCAACTCCAGAACACAAATTTCACTGTGCAATTTGGAACTTAAAAAATTCTTACATTTGATGGTGATCCTGGATCTTGATTGCAATGAATGATGGATACAACTTTAATATTCAATCACTACAGACAAAATTTATCAAATCTATTTTATTATCACTTATGATTAACAAAAAGTTTTGTAGGGCTAAGCATAAATCTCATAAACTAAGAAACTACCGAAGGCTGTCAACATTAAGTAATTTGATTAAATTATTTCAACTTTCAATATTAAAAGCACATCAACAAAAACCATTACCTTCAATCTTATCAGTATGAGCTTACACATTATCTAAGGAGATGCTCCTCTTTGTAATTATTTTTAAATATATAGAAGGATGCTATCATATACAACAAGGTGCGATAAAAAGAATCAACACACAAATGGATATTTACTCACTAAATTATTATTATATATAATTATAAGCTCAATTACAGTAAACCATCATATTTAAAAATTTTAAACTCCTAAAAATGTTCATATCTTTGTAAATCTTATGCCTACTTACACTGGAATGACATACATAATCAAATGTTAGAACATTCTTCTGAGAAGAAAATCCTGAAATCAACACCCAAAAAAAAATAAAAGAGAGTGTTTCCTTCATATGAAAAGAAATGAATAACTAACAAGCATAGAGAAGGAATTTTACTTACACCAAGCCAGCATGAACCAAATGTAAATATTTTTGCATTAGCTTCATGGACAAGCTGCTCATTAAAGCATTTCTCCCTACATATCTTCTTCACCCATTTCTTAACAACCTAAACAATTCATAATAAGCAATCAAAATGCAAGCACCACTTTTGAAATAATCCACGAGTCAAATTAAAAAATCCAACTTACCTGATCCAATCTACCAAGTACTTCTTCTCTACGAACAATTTCTTGACTTTCATACAATCCAACATTGACAAGGAACTATACATACATACATTCATACATACATAGACACACACATATGTGTGTGTATATTATGTATATATATACACACACATATATATACATATACATATGTGTGTGTATACACACACACACACACACACACACACACACACACACACAGAGACATACATATATACATACATACATATACATAAATAATAGTAATATATGTATTGCATCTGTATTTGCTTTGCCATTGCCTATAAGAGTATTTCAAGGTTGGGAACCACTTCAACATCCTTTGCATGGTTCAGAGGTAATGCCATTCTAGCAGAGGCTTTTGCAAGGGAATGAGCCTCGTGATTATGACATTTACACAGAAGAAAAAATTGCTTCTTCAACTCCTTACACTCAACTCTTCACTAAAGTTATTCTTCTAGTAGTGAGAATAGCTATTACACATTTCTAGGAGCCAAGGGACCTTGAACCTATGCTACATTTTCTAGAGACATGGGAGAAGTTACTACTACCTTCAGTACTTCATAAAATTCTAGATCATAAAGTGATGCCCAAATTAACAACAACAGTAAATACTTGGGATCCTCACAGGGAGACTATGCCAATACATGCATGGTTACATCCTTGGCTTCCATTGTTGGGCTAGTGTATGGAACCTTTATATCCAACCATTAGTTATACATTGGGGAATGGGCTTCATGCTTGGCATGCAAGTGATTTAGATCTACACATGAAATTTTATCACCTTGGAAAACTATATTTGATCTTGCTAGTTGGGAATACCTAATTGTTCATTTTATTGTACCTAATCTGATGATGAATTTGTAATCAACCCAACTAATCAACAACTAGACCAATTTAATTGGGTTATGACTTGTTTCTTTCTAAAAATCTCTGCTATGATATGTTTTTGTAAAATTTCTTGTGAACTCTGCCCGTTTTTCCTAATCTACATTATTTTTGTGCAAGATCTTGAGGTAAGTCACTTAGCATGGGTTGAGTGAGTTTTATTGTTTTATTATTTGGATTCTAGATTATGTATGCAACTGGATGAGTTTTTTCTATATATATATATATATATATATATATATATATATATATATATATATATATATATATATATATATATATATATATGTATGTATGTATGTATGTATGTATGTATGTATGTATGTATGTATGTATGTATATATATATGTGTGTGTGTGTGTGTGTGTATGTATATATATATGTATGTATGTATCTATGTATATATGTATATGTATATATATATATATATATATATATATATATATATATATGTATGTATATATATACATATACACACACATACATTCATACATACATACATACATAATATTAATATAGGTATTGCATTTGCATTTCCTTTGTCATTGCTTATAAGAGTGTTTCAACGTTGGGAACCACTTCAACATTATTTGCATGGTTTAGAGGTAATGTCATTGTGGCATAGGCTTCTGCAAGGGAATGCACCTCGTGATTATGGAATTTAAAAAGAAGTATAACTTGCTTCTTGAACTCTTTACACTCAATTCTTCACTGAAGTTATTGTTCCAACAGTGAGAATAGCTACTACAAATTCTTGGGAGCCAAGAGATCCTGAACTTATGCTAAATTTTATGGAGACATGGGAGAAGTTACTACCAACTTCAGTACTTCATAACATTCTAGATCATATAGTGATGCCCAAATTAATAGCAACAGTAGATACTTGCCATCCTCGCAAAGAGATTGTGCCAATACATGAATAGTTACATCCGTGGTTTCCATTGTTGGGCCAACGTATGTGATGCAGGAGCATCAGGACATGCAAGGATCCCTAAAGAAGGCAAAAGATGGATTAGAGGCAAGGAGGAGTTTAAATCAATCAGTTGGCATGTGTTGAAGCCAATCATGGCCTTAGAAGGCTTTAAAGATGATAAAAATGTAATGAATCCTAAAGGGCCTATTAAGAACTTTAGGATCTTTGATAGTGAAATATAGGCATAATGGCATATTGGAGTTAATTGGGTCCTTAGGAGCCTTAGAGAGGTTTAGGATTGGTTAAATTGGTCGTGAGGACCTAATAGGAAAGTTTAGTGGGTTAATTAGTTATTTTATAATATAAATTGTAAGTTGGGAAATTCATATATTTGAATCCCAACAGTTAGTTCCATTTTGGGGGGAAACTAGATTTAATGAGTTTTAGGCATAACTAGGCATTGAAATTGATCCAAATCGGTTGGGATAGTTGTAAGGGATCCTATTAAGTCAAGTTTGAGGCATTGTACAGAGAGATCAGTATTAGGATTGATCAATCGTATGGATTGTGTAAAGAGTTCCAATAAAAACTTCATTTTTCAAGCATTTGGTGCATGGTGGCTTGACTATCTTTGACTTCTTGTAGTCTTATGATCTCATAAGCCTTTTTGCATATTGTTTGATCAATTTCTAATGCACTGAGATTTTTGAAGTTCATTCCTTTCAATTTTTTTATCGTTGTTTTAAGGGTTTCATTAACAAGTTTGAGTTTCTACTTGAAATTTTGATCATTCCCTGAATGTAGGAGTATGATTTTGATGGAATGATCTTGTAACAGTATGAATAAATCATATCTAACAATATTTTGATAGGAAGTTCTAAGGATTTGTGATCACCACTAGAGTTTGTGAAGTAAAGGGCATTAAATTCATGGCTATGGAGTAGTGACAGGAGTTCTAGCCATTAGGGGTCAGTGTTTAATGATTGGAAGTGCTTTGGTATGTTGGAGACAAGGTGAAACAACCTTCAATTGAGTTTGAAGGTGCTTAGAAGACATAGATTTAGAAAACCCTACCTTTGAGGGTTTGTAGGAGATTGATTTGGGGATTTGGGTGTTACAAAAGTTTTGGGACTAATTCCTTTTGGATTTGGAAAATTTACAACATAAGGAGAGACTGTTCGAAGTTTGGGGTCTTGGGAATACAAGAAACTTGTAGTTTCTTTGTTAAATTGCCTTCTTTTCATACATTTTTGAGCCACACTATGGTAACAACAGGATATGGTCCAAAGGAACACATGGAACCCTTATGATATGTCATAGTATGGCTTAATGGGTATCTGAATCCACCATTTTTTTGGGGAGTGTTTTGGAAAGTTTGAGAGGAAAGTTCACTTTTGTGTCATCGCAGGGCAATTGGAAAATCAATTAGGCATCTAGGACAGTTTGAGGGATTTGGATGTCGGATGTTACTTGAGGACCAAAAATTGGTTGAAACCTTTTGAATCCACCTTGATTTGGCCTAGGACACCCATCCTAATCATTTGGGAGGTGTTGGAATTGTTTGTGTACTTTTTGCTTTGTAGAGGGTTTGAGGAACCTTGTACTTCCCCCATAGGTTTAAGTGGGATTAACTTGGTTTTGACTCCCACCATCCTTACCTCTGCATCAATATGGAGCCTTTATATCCAACCAATCGTTATAAGTTAGGGAATGCCTGACATGCAAGTGATGGATCTGCTTATGCAATTTTATTAGTTTGGAAAATTGTATTTGATCCTGCTAGCTAGGAACAGTTGATTGTTCATTTTATTGTACCTAATCTGATGATAGTTCTATAGGTTTTTGTTGTCAACCCAACTAATCAGCAACTAGACCCATTTTTCTAGGTTATGGCTTGTTTTTTCTAAAAATATATGTTATGATATGTTTTTGTAAAATTTCTTGCGAACTCTATCCATTTTTCCTTTTCTACATTATTTGTGTACAGGATTTTGAGGTAAGTCACTTAGCACAGGTTGAGTGAGTTTTATTGTTTTATTATTTGGATTTTGGAATATGTATGCATCTAGATCAATTTTTCTATTGTGCTAAGATGTAATAAGCACCTTAAAAAAGATCTCTCTCTATACATACATACATACATAGACACACACACATGTATGTGTGTGTATGTATATATACATAAAGAGAAGCTTCTATATACATACATAAATACATAGAGACACATATGTTTGTGTATGTATCGATATACACGCAGACATATACATAAAGAGAAGCTTCTCTATTCACCTATTGGGGGAAATATAAAGAGTTTAGAAGGGAAAAAAAAAAGAAAAAGAACATTTAATAGGTACCTCTTCTCCCCTTGAAGAAAATCACAGAACAAGGTGCAGGAAGATCAAGAGGGAATGACAAGGCAATGAAATTGCAAATCAAGGGCACGAAAATGAAATGTAATGATCACAAGGGCACGACAACGAAGCCCTATATATCCACTAATCTCCACCAAGGGCATGACAATGAAATGCATACATTACAAGGGCATAGCAATGAAATGCAACAATCGCAAGTGAACGACAATGAAATCTCCACCAACATTCAGAGATCAGAGCTTTCCATGAATGCTCAAAGCTCTCAACCCTCGTTCAGAGCTCTCCACCCTGTTTTGCGTGCAACTCTCTACAATCGATCAAAACAAATGGGGAATGATTTATATTGTGTTTTATTTTTATTTTATTTTTTATATTCACGTTAGTGTCACAATTGTGATGCCAACATCGATATTGCGACGACATTGAGGGCAATTGCAAATATATATATATATATATGAAAATCACCCACAAATTACCCTGTCGTCGCAAATTACGGTCACAATTTGACTCCAAATGTTTAGTGTTTGATCATTACCCCATCTATGCAAAGGTGTGTTGGAAGTCTTAATTGGACACTAAGATACTGAGGGGGGAGGGGGGGCGGATGAATCAGGATCTGTAACACTTTAAAACTCTTCAATAATTCTATAATGCATTCATCATATTTACCATCTCATATCCAATTGATTATGCATGCATAATTTATATAATCAAATTGTAATAACTTATAGATCTAATCTATCAATCATGCATGAAAAGTAATCGCATGACACAAAGATTTTGATTACCTAGAAGCACTTCAATATGAAGATAAAACTGGGGTGGAGATTACACCCACAATTCTTCACTCCTACAATATTAAAGTTAACCTGTTAGGGTTATAATGTTTGACCATGTCCAATGATCTACCATGTGAGGGGTCTGCCTTGTTAAAATATTTTGAGAATATTAGATCTCACCTTGTTAGAGGATTTCACACTTATAACAAAGTAAGGACTTTGGTAGGAGATTTACAAAGATCTGTTAAGACCACTCTATTAAGAGATTTACCCTAACTCAATCTGCTAAAACTAATTTAGTACCTGATCCTTGATTTGCTCTGATAAGATGATATTGGATATCCTCTTTCTAATCTGATATGATCTTTGATTCGATAAATCTATTTTGTCCTTCAATGTCTGACTAGGTCGCTTGCTCTATTATAGAATAACATAACTCTTTCCCTCTTCTGCAATGTTCACACATTCACTCTTGAATTGCATAACTAACTCATTCTCTTCTTCGTATCACCATACACTTCACCATACCATCTATTGATCTATATTAAAATAGATCAAGTTCTGCCCTATTTAAAGATTTCATAAATAGTTTTCTAGATGCTTCCTTGTTTTGCCTCTCCATCTGATTCGTTCATCACAGAACATAGGGACCTTTGACCCATGCCACAAAACGTGTAAAACTCTTTATAGAAAACTCTACAAATAATAAATATCACATTCATGTCAACTTGAAACAGGCTACCTCAAATTTTGTATCATTCTTGACTTGAATGTAAATTATGTGCTTCTTGACATGTATTGTTTTTGACCCTCAACACTCATTGTATATGCTACTAGCACTCGATCTATACTATGCTTGGTACCTTCTGTATAACTCAGCTTCAACATACTCGAACTACTTGGTTAACATTACATTGGCTTACATTGAAAATACTCGGCAACCATATACTTGCTCGACTCCAATAGAGCTCAGTATATATAAGTCTTTCTCATGACTCGACCTAAATAGAGTAGTTCGGTCATAGTAATGATCGTCTAACTCCGCCTAGTAAATGATTGTGTGTTTGACACTAATAGACAACAACAGTTAGATAGACCAACAAGGTGTATATGAATGATCTCATAGCTAATAGAAGCATTAGGAGAAGTAACATAAAATATAAACCGAACTCATCCCTTCTTATGAATGAGGATAATATTGAAGCCATTGAAATGGTAATCAGTCTACTAAACTTTGAATTTCAGTCAAACATAATTATTTCTTATAAAGTTCCTGAAATTACACATAATCTATTTGAAAATAAATGAATACCTACCCATATACATCATTTCCATTTTCATATATCTTAAAAGCTATAAATCAAATCCGCAGTTGAAATTATATATAAGTTACAAATTTTGTTTAAAAAAAATTTCCATCAAACAACCATTCCCAAATATAACTCTCCTTAAGTTTCACAATACAATACATACATTACTTGACTACAAATACAAATCCTAAGCAACAATCATGAAGAAGAAAACACCCTCTAATACCAAACTTCTCCATGACTATACAAAATGTTGTGACATCATCAAACCTCTCCAAGCATTTATTCACTAATGTGTCTGCCTCCATCAACAACTACCTATACAAGCTATGGCAGGATCATGATGTTGTAGTCCCTTGTTGTTGTTGTTGTTTCTGATTTAGATTTTATACAATTTCTTTTTGCATTATTTTTTATTACATTATGTAGTCCATCATTGGATTGATTAAAAAGCTCAAGAATCAACAAGATGAAAAAACTGATGCATATAATACCAACTATTCATTCACTAACCTGTCTACCTCCATCATAAACTACCTTAACAAACTTACATATACAAGCTATGGCAGGAACATGATGCCGTAGTCCCTTCTTGTTGTTTCTAATTTAGATTTTATGTAGTTTTCTTTTACATTGTTTCAAATTACATTATGTAGTCCATCATCAGATTAATTGAAAAGCTCAAGAATCAACAAGATGAAAAAATGATACATATAATACCAATTTTTCATTCACTAATATGTCTACCTCCATCAACAATAACCTATACAAAATATGATAGGAACATGATGCTTTCATCCCTTTTCTTATTATTCTGATTTCTGATTTAGATTTTCAGATTACGTTCTACAGTCCATCACCAGAATGATACAAGTTCAAGAACCAATAACATAAAAGAAATGAGAAATAGAAACGATCTCACATGAGCATGGTGGATTACTGATACACACCTATCATTATTTGGTATCTTGTTCTTTCCTTAATTTTATCAAAATTTCACATACTTTTTAACTAATTTGAAACATTGATTAAAGAATAACAGAATTTGAACTAGAAAAAACATGAATTTTTCATTGATTGCAAGTCCGACTATAAACAAGCAGATTCATAAGAGTTCAACAAATTATAAACAAGAGAGTGGCTTGTATCTCCCACAGTATAACTACAAATTCTTCAACATAAACAAATATTAAAAATTACAAGGGAGAAGATTGCCTGCGGATTAAGAAAATGCTAGCTTAGAAATCCTAGGATCCATGATTGTCTGTAGAAACTGAGTTTTCTGCATTTTTCAAAGCCAATCTGCATTGCTTTTGTAGCAAATCCAAGGTTTCACAGAACATCTTCACCTCCTGAATCTTAAGAGCATGCCATTTCTGCTGCAATTCCCGAGCCTCCAAAGACTCCAAACCGGGAAACCCCTTCACAGAATTAAGATCATCCATCAATTCTTTCATTCTTCTTGACAAAATGGCTCCCATCCCCATCTCAGGCCCAAAACCTCCGAAGGGTTGAAAACTTGCACCAGCAGAGGAAGCAGCAGCAACACGATTGATTGAGCTCTCAATTGATGCTTTAAGCCTCGATTCTTGATTTTCGAGCAAGATTTTAATATTATCCTCAAAACGCCCACTTTTGCTTTTCGGCAATATGCACACTCTATTGTCTTCTATGTTTTCGGTTTCATGAGACACAGAGTTCTGTAGGTTTTGCTCCTCTCCTTCCTTTTCTTTTTCAACTCCAGTTCCCCTTGGCTTGGTAATTTCATTTCTTGCGGGGCTTTCAGATCTAATTTCCCCAGAGTTTTCACCTTCAATTCCCCTAGGGTTTTCACCCGCAGTTTCTGCAGAGTTTGCCGTTTCGTTATCATTTACCACAGGGCTTTCAGTTCCCTTTTCCCCGGGCGTTTCAGCAGCATTTTCTCCGGGATTTTCACCTTCGATTTCCATAGAATTTTCATTTCCAATTTCCCGTCCATTTCCACTAGAATTTTCACGCTCTAACTCCTTTGGGGTTTCAACTACATTTTCCCTAGACTTTTCATACTCAAAAAGCCCTTGAACGCCATTTTTCTTAGGGTTTTCGGAATTTATTCCCGGATCATCTCCATTATTTCCCCAGATTCGCTTCCACATCCTAAATAAAGCGGACTCCTGAGGAGTCCTGTAAGGAAACTCGTCCTCTGCAATACTGTGCTCCTTAAGCTTGGACTCTATGGCCCGAAACCTCTTCTTCATAGTTCTCATCTTATCATACAGTTGAGAATTACTTACCTCATCACGCAGAGACTCCTTCGCCCGCTGGTAAAACGCCGCCATGTTAATTTCGCCTTCGGGTGAACTGCATTCCAAGAGCGCCATGGAAAGAGAAATCTCCTCGTCGTTGGACCATTTCTTAGTAGAATCGCTCACTCTTTTCGTCGGCCTTTTCTTCTTGCGGTTGGATCTACGAATGAAGCCTTCGGCTGGCGTTTGCTTTGCACTTTCCACCGGCGCAGAGATCTGCATATGGTAAGTTTGCGCCAGGAGTTCTTCCAAGTCGATTCCGCCGGATTTGTTCAGGCTTTTCTTAGATCTCTTCTTCTTTTTCCATTCCTGAAATGGCTCTTCCCCATTTCTCTTTAGCCTGAAATTTGCCTGCGCAGGGGCGTCCTTGGTTTTCTTCTTCTTTGAAGACGGCGGTTCGTCAGTGGCTATCAAAGTGGGCTTCACAGAAACTTGTTTCCCTTCATCCTCTTCCGGAGACGGAGAGAACAGAGGCGCCTGGCGAGCACCGGCTCTCATAGCTAAGTTACACAGCACTGGACGGAGAGGAGTCGAACCCGAGACTTCTTAAAGAAGCAAATGCGAGACAGAGGGAAAGATGGGACGGGTGGAACGCTTATGGAAACCAACGGGCGGGCGGGTGTGTAGTTTGGCCCTCGGTCGGGTGCGAGCAGAAAAGGGCACCGATGGAACGGGTAGAGCTTCTAAGTAGGGAAAACGGGTCACTTGCTGCTTATGTTAATCTCTAATTAGAGAAAATGGGTCATAGCCGCTTATGTTTGTATGGCATTCGCTAAGTCCCAAATAAAATGCATCAAAGACTTTATATATAAAAAAAAAAAAAAAAGTCAAATAAGATTCATTTTTAAATTTACGAAAGTACAGTGAATTTTTTTTGAAAATTTTGTTGTTTTCAATCACAAAATATACAGATTATGAAGATCAAATGTTGAGAATTTCAAAAAAAATCATTGTGTTTTCATTATTTTGAAATTTAGTCAATAATGCAATTTGTAGGGAGGATAGTCGCATCTTGTTTGTATTAGTGTCACATCTATCACAACCTTTCCCCTTGCTTATTGCTCATTAAAAGTTCTTAAAAATGATCGCATATGTACTAATAGTCGATCACACATACTAATAGTTGATAACTGTTTAGCTTTCTTGGTTGTTGATTGGTCCATTTGTGCAAAAAGTACTATTTTTTGGGTAAGCGACTATTATGGGGTCTCAGTGGGGGTGAACATTTTGAAATTGCACACCACCTCACACTCTACGAGTTCTACAGAGAGCTTCATAAATGTGGGAAAGCCAAAATGTTAGCTTTAAGCTCGTCACTCACCTACAAAGGTTCACTGAAAAATCAACAAATTTTGACATACGAATTAGGAATTGTAGGTGCGTGAAGCTAACCTAGACGACTACTAGATCCTTTCCCCTAGTCATCTTTGAGTTGACCTTTTGTTACAACTCGACTCAACAAGTGTTAGTTGTGAGGGAGGGGGTTCAATGTTGGACAACTTTTTTTCCCTTTCTTTTTCTGGTGTGTGGTTGTTGTTGGAGAGTTTTGTATTAAACTTATAAGGGAGGGGAATAGAAAGATGCACATCCTAATTTTGGGGATCCATGTGGACTTCTAAGTCTTAATTTTTATTTTATTTTCTTTATTTAGTTAGCAACCTCAAGTAAAAATTTATGCCATTGAATCTATCATGTATGTGTCAAAAATGATGTCATATCCCCATTTAAAGATAATATGATATTTTAAATAATATTTAATATGATATTTTAATATTTGATATGATAATATTTGATATGATAATATTTAATATGATAATATTTAATATGATAATATTTAATAAAATAATATTTAATATGATATTTTAAATTATTAAAAAATAATAAAATTTCAATGAGTAAAGAAAGAAAGAAAGAAAATTAAATACAAGAAACAATATTGTAGAAAGTATGTTAACTTTCTAAATAGAATTTAATAATAAATAAAATAAACACATATAAGTAAGTAAATAAATAATATAACATAGAATAATATAAATTAACTAAATCTAATGAAAGAGATGTTTAACAAATAGGCATGACTCCTTAAAATTAAGATATAAAAGGGAGGAGAGTTTATTTTAGAGAGGGGGGGAAGGAAGAAAAAAGGAGAGGAGTTCACAAGGAAAAATGGAAGAGGAAAGTAATATGGAGAAAATAAGGAAGCGACTTTCTAAAAAGGTATCAATGATATTGAAAGGATGCAAACCTTTGAAAGGGTCATAATTATGAACAGTTGTGACTCTTCAAAAATATTTTAATTATAAAGTATTGAGACTTTTCCAAAGGATTTTAGTTATGAAGGGTTGTGACTTTTCGAAAGGATTATAACTATGAAGTGTTGTGACTTTTGAAAAGATTTGTATTATGAAAGGGTGTGACTCTTGGAAAAGAAGAAGGTAAGAAAGGTATGTTTATGAATTATATTTGTTTAATTATGTTTTTTTATGAACACTACTTGTGGATAATATTGTGTTAACTCATGGGTTAAAACCATGGATATTAGTGTGAACTCGAAGCATGGAGCATGTGAGATATTAATATCTAAATTGGCCACCATGACCGAGATTCGATATCAAAGCATGAAGCATGGAGTCCGCCATGGCCAATAATCGAGTAATAATACATTAATCTATTAGGAGAATTATAAGACTTGAAGCATGGGGGTAGCAAGGTATTAACACCTTGAATCGACCACCATGACTGAGAATTCTTTGTGTTGTCAGAATATTCTGATGTTGTCAAACATATGCATATGTCGTTGGCCTTGGATAGAGGATGCTCGTCCAAGAAGAATCTTAAGGGGGACACTCCCAGGATGACGATGAAGTAACTATGAGCTATGGAACCCGATTTGGAGACGTTCTTAAGATTGGGGTTAACTTAGAGGGTAGAATGATATAGTTAGTTTTATTATTATTGTGATTCTAAAATTTATTTTGCGGGTATAACTTGTCCCTAATTAACCCTACTAGTGGGGACATTGCAAATGACCCCTGCAAAAAAGTAAGACCCATAGGTATGCACTTGATCATGTTTACTGGTGCATTGATGTGGCACCATATGAGTGGTTATCTTTGAAAAAAAATCACTATCTTCCTCCTTTGTTTCTTCTTCTTCTCCTCCTCCTCCTCCTTCTTTTGAGTTTGACTCACATTCCAACATGCGATTGACATGCCAAACATTATATCTATTTGCATCCATGTTGTTCCAATTTGCAATAATTCATTCTTTTGTCAAGACAATGTCATTTTCTATAATACAAAAATGTTTGTATAAGAGAAGCTCACTTCAACAAAATATTTCAAGTTGATCTGTGTCAACATGTGGAATATTGTTGAACTTTGGGTAAACATTAACAATGGCTTGCACCTATCTTTCTTTCCACCTATCATTTCTACGCTTTGCAAAATAAGTGTATGATCATGTAGATTCAAGAAGTGTTAGCATATCAAGCTCTGGAGGTCACTACATGTATGCCTGCAAGTATGTAGATTGTATTTGGTTTCTATTTGACATGTCTATGATAGTCATGAGTAGGGTCTTTAGCTAATATCAACTCTTCATAGTCATGTCAACTATGAAGAGTCTGTAATTGTCCTTTCACATCCTTGAATGTATGTAGATTGTATTTGCTTGAACATTTTTTGACCAATTAATCAACTCTTCATAGTCATGAGTAGGGTCTTTAGCTAATATCTCATGTGTGTCAAGAAAGCATGGATCATCCAGGGAGTTGTAGAAGAGTGTGCTATTTCTTTTTGAAGCCTCACGAGGGTTCCAAGTGGTAACATACTCGTCAAAAAATAATCGAGCTCTTTCAACTTCTGCAACATTGTTCCAATCAAGTTTATCCATATCTGACACATTCTTAATCTATATAACTCTTTGCACATGTTTACTTCCTCTGGTTTGCCACTCAAATCTATACCAATAGTTTTCTATACCTAAAAGTTGTGCAATGACTTCCTCATAGAATAATGTAAAATGATGATGCATGTATAATGATATTGTATGAGGGTTATTGATTATGTTCTTCACGTGTTGTCTATTTGATAACATCCATGGGGAAGTGCCATTTGTGAACAATCGATATAAATCTAGCCATTTTGTGTCTGCTACACTCAATGTGAAGAAAAGTGTAGGTGAGGCTATTTGGTTGATCAAGTTTATCAACTTTGTTTGGTGCTTGTTCCAATATAGTCATGTTCCTCATACGGAAGAACCATCGTGTACCGATTCTTGTGCAAGTTGGTTGTCTGAAAATTTTGTAAGGTGTACATGAAGATTTTCTATGGTAGCAGGCATATTTTCTTCTATATTTATTTTAATGAATATCACTGCAACTACTTGGCTATGATGTCTAGCCATGAGATTGAGGATGAAATAGTGAAAGCATGAATGCCTTCCAAATCGGTTGTCATGGAACCTCATTAGGTGGTGTGCAAATTCATGAGCTTGAACCTCCTTTATGTGGGGTTGCATGTAGAGTCTAGATCCATTTGGAAAAAGTGTAGGAAATTCCATATCTACTAAGCCCTTAGTGTTGTATTCATTTACTGGAGATGAATCTATCACTGGCCAATTGATAACATTGCTTACATCATCTTCAAGTTGTAATTTTTTTCTAGATGATTTGTAGATCATGTGTCATTTTTGGATGCTTAGACATAAATGACGATGTGTATGATGTGTTATCTCCAATTATCTCTTTGTCAATTTCCATTTCAAGATTTTTCATTGATACATCTTCAACTGTTTCAATGGTTTTAAGCATACCTGAGATATATGTTGTTATTTTAGGGATGTCAGCTAGATTTTCAGTGTAAATAGTGACATCCTTATAGTATGGGTCATATTTTACATTATATTGTAATGCATCTATAATGTGACTTCTCTTTACATAACAATAATAGGATTAGCCTGTTGTATGTAATCTTTGAACAAAGACTATATCTAGGTCCTATATTCTATGTGGAAGAATGTTTGAAATGTTTTATATATCTTGTGTGAAGCCTATAGTGTGACCACCATATTTATATTGACCTCCAAAATTTTGAGTCACTTGTAATACTAGGTTGACTCTAGCAATCAACATCTCTTCAACACAAATTCTACATAAATTAATCTTTGTTGAAGCATGGCAACAACTTTTTTATAAAACAAAATTTGACGATTTCATCTCAAATGTCCTATCTATTTCTCAAAAACTTCCACTTTCTAATGAACAAAAAAAATCTATAGATGAGACCTACTCACATGCCCAATTTCATCGCCTCATATTTTTTTTGGTTCATCGAGAGCTCCACGTTGATGCCAAAGAAAATTTTGGTCTTCCTCTAATTTTTGAAACCAGATAATGCACGAGATTGGCCATCTTCTAAATGTATCACTCACATAGACCAAGATAGTGGACCAAAGTCAGATTGTGGATCAATAATTTTTAGTAATTTTCAAGTTCTATCAATTGGGAGTGATTTCTCTCTATTCATTCACCGAGAACCTTAAATAAGTTTTTAGGCTGACTGCTACCTTCTCTATCTCGAATACCCAACAACTGCTATCAGTGGCTTGTCCCCAATAGCTACTTAGTGGTCGGCGAGCCCATACCAGCATAGACTCACTAAAAACAATCAAACCTCACTGTTATGCTGGTCACAAACTATGTAAACTATAGTTTGTTCCACTTGTGTTATTTCCAAGTTGAGAAACAACTAGTAATGTGAGATAGCAGTTGGTGGGAGACCCGTCATGATCTAGGTAGTATCTGTGTGGATCGTACTTTGGTAGTGGCTAGGAAACAAGTGGCATATGCATGTAGCTAGTTGGAGTGTAAAATACAGATGACATAAGAAAAATTCTCGACATACGAAATTTTTTTGTCAGCGGGTGATGCCCACAATGAAAAGCCTATCGACTTAATTAGTACATGTGGTAGTTTTGGTATTTTTATCAATATTTACGTAGCCTAAGTACTATTGTGACAAGTTTTGGTTTTTTCATTAACTAGTGATTAAAAAAAATTGTATGATCCAATTAAAAATTATTATTTATCTTATTTTATAATAGATTTCATTTTTTTAAAGTGTAAATACAAAAATTGTAAGGTATTCAATTATATTTTTTTTTATTACTAATGTGGTTGAATTAAATTGTCTTGGGTAAAATAAGCATTCATATAGGGGGCTCTGTAGTTGTACTTGTAGGCTCCTTGATCTCTATGTGTGTTGCTTTGGTTTTTCTCTCTATGATTTCCTTGGGACTTATTTTTAATTTTGTGGCCTTACTTTCCATTGTTACTTTTACCCATTTTCTTTTGGCTTACTGTGTTTTTTTTTTTTTTGGTTCTCTAGTTTCTTAGATTAAAAGTTGGATATTATGCCATTGGAGTTAGGCTTTCTTGACTCCAAGCCTAGTTCACATGTGTGAGAAGAGAATGCATCAGGTAATGATAAAGCCACTAATTGGATGGATATTGATAGTAATAAAGATGGAGAAACCATGCCAAAGGGTTTAGAGGAAAAAGATAAAATTGAGTCTAGACCAACTTACAATGTAGTTGTTGCAGAGCAATCTTAGCCAAAGTGTCCTTCCTTGATGAATTTTAATGGGGATTTTACAAGAAGGTCAGGGAAGGTGGAGGACCCTCAACTGATGAACATAAAGTGGATGGGAGAGGAACTGAGGAAATGAGAGTCATAGGAGATCATGGGGTTGGTAAGAATGCTCCTCATGACTGTAAAACTCTCTCTTTATCCCCAAATGAGGACATGATTAAAGAAATTAGGAAAGAACAACTCTGTTAAACGATATTGCACAATTTTTTTTGTTTTCATTAATAAAGAATTTCTCCCATCTCATAAATTCTTTGATGATTGGATTTCTAACATATGGGGTAGGAAACTTTGCATTCAAGCTCATTTTTGTAGGATGGTATAGAAAGGATTATTTATTATTTTTGTTAAGTCTCATGGAATGTAAGAAAGAGTGTTAAAAAAGGATATTGGAATGTTGGTCGATCCCTCTTTAGGTAATTTTAATGGTCCGCTAAAGGAAATGTTGAGTAAGTCATTGCTTGCTCTTCCCCTCATTGGATAGAAATTATAAATTTACAGCCAAAGTTCTGACCTTTTATCCCCCATATTGTTCAACCACTTGGCTTAGTTTGCAAATTGAAGATTCAAAAACCACTTTACCTTATTTGAATGCTAGGTTTATTCTTATCCTAGCCCCAGATATAGATTTTCTTGACTTTATTTCAATGGAATTAGAAAAAGAAAGGTTTTTGTGGGAAGTTTCCTTATTAGGAAATCTAGGGTCTATGTTTTCATTGTAAAAAAAAGGGCATACAAAAAAGGTAACCCATCTCTTGAAAATTTGTAGAACCCTAAGTTTGATATCAATAATAATGCCAAGGAAGTTGAGAATTTAGGGGTGATCAAAGAAAAAATAATCTATTGATAAAAATGTTAACCCAACTAGGGAAGAAGTGTGTGATGTTCATAAAAATGTTTGTAATAATGTCATGGAGGATAAAAATACTACGAATGCCTCAGAGATTGAATCTGTTGATAAAGGAAAATTTATTAGTTTTCTTAATCCTTTATTTGAGGAAGATTTTGAGGTGGTTTCAGGTTCTGATAGTGGCATCAAACAAGCCCAAACCCTAACTGATTATCAAGTAGAGAACTACCATAAAGTGATTAATGGAGAGGTCTCTAATAAACCTTCACTCTCACCTAGTTTAAATGCTCAACATACTGATTTAAATTCTATTAAAGAGAAATCTAAGAGTATGAGGAGGACCTCTAATGGTGTCTTGGACTATGATAGATCACTAACTAAGACTCTAATATTTGTTATTGTGCTAAAAGATGTTAATAATGCAGTTGGAAATACAGTGATTAAAGAACCATGCACTAAAGTAGTGAACAATTCTTCTAAACATAAGATGAGAATTGTTGAGAGGCAATATATATTCAATGATGGTAAAATGGTAGGTAAGGACATCCCTAACTACTTTAACAAAATTTATATCAACTCCAAACGAAGCTCCTATGGGACCAAGCTATTGGTTTTGACTCCAACTGTTGTAGAGGTAACATGGGTACTACTATTTTGGTTGGCCATCAATAGGCTTACAAGATTATTGCTAATGGTGTATCCCTATTCCAAAGAGCCCTTTGGATTACCTTTAAACTTCAACACAACACTATTGGAGTTTGTAACATATATGCTTCTAATGACTACATAGATAGAAAAACAATATGGGAATGGTTGACCTTAGGAACACCTCAAGCACATTGGATTTGTTTTGGGATTTCAATGTGGTGGAGCATAAAGAATACAAATTTGTAGGTGTCTTACATAGTGTTGAGCTATCATTATGAATGATACTGAATGAGAGAAATCCTTTCAAACTCCTTGCTTGAAAAGCTATTCGAAGATCAACTCCAAGGTTCTAGATAATCTTGTGACCTACTAAAATATGCTTAATTGAAGATAAATGTGTATATTCACGAGGAGACCTTTTCTAGTTCAAACAATTTTTTGGATAAGCTATTGATCTATTGCTATTTTAAAAATTAACCACAAAAGAGATATATTTTTGGTATTTTAGTTTTATGATGAATACAATTTATCAATGCAACTATATAAATTCCTATTTTAACTAATTGTTAGAAAAGAAAATAAAAAAGATAGGGTGACAAGAGATTAAAGAAGATAAATTGAAAGGGAAATTCCTAACGGACATAAACCACAGTAACACCACATCTACAAATTAAATCATCAAAAGTGATCTAGTAAAAATAGGAACAACACTTCCTCAATTCTATTGATGCAATCGTCAATGGGAACTCAACATAGATGAAAGATATTTTATGTTTCATCAAATCACAAGGCCACAAAAAATGCACTCATGCGAGACAAGATGCTATGCAAGAACAATAGGTGATCTTTTCTCCAATTTTTTACATTAGTGGATTTCATGAACATGAGGAAATACAAGAACTAAAAGGCCATACAATCATAAAAACACAATAAAGCCATTGGATCCATTATTATTCAAGAACATACATTCAAAAAAATAACACACTCCAACAAGAATAACTACACTCAAAATGAAAGCACCAATAACATATATTATTGCATCAAAATAACTACCTAGAGTACATATTACATCCATGTATTAATAAGAAATCATCTCTTCCCTTTGTGTTAGGAGTGAGAGCTCTTAAAATGTAAACTCATGCTAAAAATTAATAAAACAAATATAATTATATGCAAACTAACTCTTTAAATGGTACTAAGTAGGTGTCCACCCCTCTTTATATTCATTAATGGGTGCATGAGCCTTTACATGACACAAAAGAATAAAAGAATGAGAAGATAAGAAGAATGAAATTGTAAGATGATCTAGGCATTACTACATTTGGGCTCGAATTACGATAACATGTCATTGCAATTATGACAGTAACCTGTTGTCTTGCCAACATCAGTCAGAATTGGCTCCTATCAAATGGGCGTCGAACTTGATGGAAAAGGTTATCGTCACAATTGAAATAGCTATAGGTGTCATAAATTGGGCTACCATTCATTTTCACCATAAGAATTGCAATGAAAATCTATCAAAGACATTGTCACAATTATGACATCTGTGTGACATAAATGCTATGGGTCCCACAGCAAGCCATTAGAAACCTTCATCGTAATTGGGATGGGCATGTGGTAGGAATGCTATGGGATTGATGGCTAGCTATCACAATTGTGATGGCGTGTTGTATTATTAAAAATAATTGGCAAAAAATATTGAATAGTTGTGATGCAATCATAGGTTAATATTGAGCTTCACTTGGTTTCGAGAATAGTTTAATATTCTCTACTAATCAGGGCCAACCATGTGAACCACCGCCCCCTCCTCCCACCCCCCCCCCCCAACATCTAAATTCCCCGTTAAAATCTAAAATATTTAAGAAATGATCAATGTTTAAAGTACAAAAAAAGGTTTAAGACTTGCAAAAGTGACATCATTTTCCCATCTTCTAGTGCATGCCATCTTTTCATCGCATCCAAAATAAGATTTTGCCACTTTGAATCAAGAATGCACATGAAGTTGCATTCAAATGCATGGACAACAAGAAAAAATGATAAAACACAACACAATATTTGGGGTCAAATTGGGATGACATTTTGTGATGACAGTGTAATTTGTGGTGTTCGGGCCCAAATGTAGTAGTGCTTGCTCTACAATTTTTTTCAATGGGAGAAGATGTACCTATGTAAATGTTCTTTTCTTTTCCTTCTAAACATGTATCTCTTTATATTCCCCCAATAGGTGATCAGAGAATCTTCTCTTTATTTATATGTATGTGTATATATCCATACATACACACTCATATATGTGTGTGTGTATATACACATATATATATATACATATGTATATATATGCATATATATACATACAAGCATACACATACAAAGATCACAAGGGCATGAAAATGAGATATTGCAAAGATACATACATACATACATACATACATCATCTGCATATGCATATGCAATTTTATCACCTTGGAAAACTATATTTGATCTTTACTCAAGCACCAAGAAATAATATAATTTGTAAGTACATATTTTTGCATACCTAGTTTGGTATGAATAGTTTGAATGAATTCATCTAAGGAGAGTGAGTCTACTCGTGCTAATAATGGCTTAATGTATTGGGTCTTTAGAGGAGAGAGACTTACATAAGATTAGATGTTGTTTATGGATGTGGGATGATTCCTTTGTGTGAATGGCTGATTTTTCAAGTTATAGAAAATCAAGGTGTTAGTTGCAAGTAGTTTCATTAATTAGATAATGGAATCAACTTTGAAAGCAGGATGATCAAAACTGACATGTCCATCCTTATGATAGATGTCTCTATCTCATAAAAGAAAATTACCTCAAATGACAAGTGACAAATTATTAAATATATGGAAAGTTAGAAGAACATTCACCTATAATATTTTTGAAGGACAAAAAATAATTAAAAAATAATTTGGTGGAAAAATCCATGATCTATGTGGCTCCACATTGTGGCTATTCCACTGTCTAGTAGTGGAAACTCTTCACATTAAATATGAAGATCTTGAAATTAAAAAAGAAAACTATCAGAGATCTATATTTGTGTTTTAGTTATAACAAATATACTAAGAAAATGTAAGAACCCCAAATAGGCTCTACGCTGATCACTATTTGTTTCCCTGGGTGTAATGATTGTTTTTGGTTTGTTTTTTGAATGTTTTAAGCTGTTTTTGGGTTTTTGAGTTGATGAAAAGAAAATAAAAATATTGAAAACTAATCTTACCTAAAATTATAACTCAAATTTGATTATAATGCTAATCAAACTCATTTATTCAGATGGCTCCTAATGTATGTACAATACTTATTGCTGGAAGAATACATTAAAAAACATCATCATTAATAGTTGAAAAAAACCTAATTTTTGTCTCTAATACGCAACCATGCTGCTGGTTGCTTCCTCCTTGGGCAGCGCCTATCAAAAATAGCAATATTAAATCTCTGATTTTTAATTTACTGTAGCACTGTACTATTCACAACACTGTAGTGCACTATTCACGACGGCACTGTAGCATGCTACTATTCGTGGTACTGTAGTGCACTGTTCACGGCACTGTAGCGCACTGTTCACGGCACTGTAGCTGCTGTTATAACCCCTTCCAACCTGTAAATAGATTCATCCAATTCTTTCCTACTAAAACACAATATTGACTCCAAAATGAAGTCATCTCATAGGCAAAATTCAAGTGATATTTCACACCCTCAAATTGCATCAACTGTGAAGATACTACGTTCTCCACAGTCTGAATTCTTCTCAAACTTGTAGAAACCCTTGTTGCCACAACTTCAAGAAATTTCACAAGGCAAAGTTTTTAAGCAATTCTCATAACTTGCTCTTGAAGGAAGACAAGGTTTGTTTATAAGGACTCCTCAACTCTAGAATGAGTCTCCACGCTCAATGTGGGATAAAAGATATAATAATAACATAAAAAATGTTATTACATTAAAAATTAGAAAATCCCTTTTAATTTTTCCATAAGCTTGGACCCACAATTAATTGAAACAATGGCCCCTTTTATGATATCATGACCCTCACTTAAGTTATATATTATAACTTAACAATATAGGCTCAAAACCAATAATGTTTATTTTAACTAAATAAACATTAATATCTCCATTGTTACTCAACATTTTTGAATGTCATTTGGACTGGGAGCTAACATGATAGAACTGCATATGACCATACCCCTTTTCTAAAAATAGCAGGGGCCTATCTTTATAACTCCAAAACTGCTAAAAATAGCCTGACCATGCCAAACTCAAAGCAAAAGTCATCATAAACAAACTCTAGCAACCCAGAAGAGTACTCTGCTCTGGTCCTTGGAGCATCTGCACACCAAGGTGACCCTCTATCCAATCTTATTAGCCTACGAGGGTCTCTGATAGGCTAATCACCAGCTAAAGTGATGTCTCTAGCTAGAAGAGGACATCACAGTCCGCCCTCCCTGAAATTTCTTGTCCTCAAGCAATCTCAACTCTGGATGCTGTAAAATCTCCTCGCTCTCCCAAGTAGCATCCTCTACCGGCAAATCCTTCCACTTCACCAAATATTCTCGGATGGTACGTCTCCTCAAGTTCTTCTCTCTAAAATCAATGATAGCCTTCGGTATCAAAACAAGTTTTCCCTCATCATCCAGGGGTGGTAGTACTGTAGAAGGCACAATATGATGCCCTAGCGCCTTCTTGAGGCGTGACACATGAAAAATATTATGCACCTTTCTCTCTGTCGGTAAGTCTAACTCATAAGCCACCTCTCCCACTTTCTTGATAATCCTAAATGGACCATAGTATCATGGCTTGAGTTTCTCAGCACCACTCTTCTTGAGAGTGGATTGACGGTAAGGCTGCAACATAAGATACACCATGTCTCCAACCTCAAAAGTCCGCTCAGTCCTCTTCTGATCTGCATACTGCTTCTGCTGATTTTGTGCCTTAGTTAGATTATCCTTAAGAGTCTTAACAAGGTCTTGACTCTCTTGTAACAAATCACCTGCACTGGGCACTCTACTATCACTCAAAAACAGATCCATAAAATTGGGTGCCTCATACCCATACAGGGCCATAAAGGGTGACATCTGAATAGACATGTGATAAGTGGTATTGTAGCAATACTCATAGAGATAAATCCACTTTACCCATGCCCTCTGTTGCCCTGCTATATAATTTCTGAGATATCCCTCCACCCATTTGTTTACTATCTCTGTTTGACCATCTGTCTGAGGGTGGCAGCTAGTACTCGGAGTGAGCTTTTTTGCACACAACCTGAATAGCTCCTGCCAAAAGTGACTCATAAACCTGCTGTCTCTGTCACTTACAATGCTCCGAGGTAAGCCATGTAATCTGAATATCGCTTTGAAGAACAACTCTGCCACCTATGTAGCAGTGTATGTAGCAGTGATCGGAAAGAAGTGTGCAAACTTCGTAAGGCGATCCACAACCACATATATGCAGTCCCTACCTTAGGCTCTAGGCAGTCCTGTGATGAAGTCCATAGACAAACACTCCCACTTCCTATCAGGAATTGGAAGTGGCTGAAGTAAACCGGCTGGATAGGAGTGTTCTTACTTATTTTGCTGGCAAGTGGGACACTCCCTAACATACTGAAGTACCTCTGCTTTGAGCCCTTTCCATGTGAATCGCTCTCTAATTTGTCAGTATGTCTGGTAGAAACCAGGATGTCCTGCCATAGGTGAATCATGAAAAGATTTCAAAACCACCCTCCTCACTACTGATCCTGGAACCAAAAATATTCATCCTTTGTAAATGATGAGCTCATTCACAAGGGTGTATCTGCTGTCTTGAATAGTCCCATCTATGAATCCAGCTGCCCAAGTGTCCTTTGCATACTCTGCAAGGATCAAGTGTCTCCAATCCTCTGATATGTCTATCAATAAGATCAAATGGGGCCTACGTGATAAGGCATCAACAACTACATTCTGTGTCCCCTTAAAATATGTAATGTCAAAGTCATAGGACTGTAACTTGCTCACCCACTTTTTCTGCCTATCATTGAGATCTCGCTGCCCCAAAAAGTGTCTTAGGCTATTATGATCGGTTTTGATACAAAATTTTCTACCTACCAAATATTGCTTGAATTTGGCCAAAGCATGCATAATGGCTAACATCTCCTTATCATATACACTGAAGCTCCGCTCTGGCCCTCTCAATTTTCTACTCTCATAAGCAATAGGGTGCTTCTCCTACATAAGCACCGCTCCAATGCCCTCTCCGGAAGCATCACAATGTAGCTCAAAAGGTTTGCTGAAATCTGGTAATGCTAACACTGGACAACAAGTCATCAACCCCTTAAATTTCTCAAAACACTTCTGTGCCTCAAGAGTCCACAAGAAGGTTCCCTTTCTCATCAAATCTATCAAGGGTGCCACATGCCTGGAATATCCATCCACAAACCTCCTGTAGAAACCACATAGTCCTAGAAAGCCCCTCAACTGTGTGAGGTTCACCAATGAAGGCCACTCCACAATGGCACAAATTTTTTCAGGATCCATGCACACGCCCTCTGCACTGATGATGTGACCCAAGTACAACAACTCTGCCATGCCCAAATCACACTTCGACTCCTTTGCATACAAGGATTCTCTGTCCAATATACCCAGCACCGTGTCTAGGTGAACCAAGTGATCCTCCCAAGATCTAATATATACCAAGATATCATCGAAGAAGACAAGTACAAATCTCCTTAACTGAGGATGGAAAACCCTATTCATTGTTGCCTGAAAAGTAGCAGGTGCGTTAGTTAGCCCAAATGGCATAACTACAAACTCAAAATGGCCACAATGACATCTTAAGGTTGTCTTCTTGATGTCCTGCTCTCTAACTCTGATATGGTGATAACCTGATCTCAAATCTATCTTTGAGAAGAAGCAAGCTCCATGAAGCTCATCTATCAACTCATCGATCCTGGGAATGGGGTACCTATTTTTAATCATCTTCCTATTAAGCACTCTGTAATCAATGCACATCCTCAATGTCCCATCCTTCTTCTTTACTAACACCACTGAAGAAGCCAAATGAGACTTACTTGGTCTAATGTGGCCCATAGCAAGTAACTCCTTTATGGTTTTCTCAATTTCATCCTTCAACCTCTTCAGATGTCTGTAAGGTGTAATCATGATGGGCTTAGCCCCCTCCTCTAACTCAATGATGTGCTCAATACCTCTGTCTGGTGGTCTACCTGGTGGAATGTCACTGAACACCTTAGAGTGTTTAACTCTAAGCTCCTGAATATCAGGAGGATATTCAATCTTATGATGTCCCTCATGTGATGGCATCAACATGCACTTTGCTGCCCACTCTACCTGATCATGTCGAATCAATCTAGCCATTCTATGAAAAGAGACCATCCTGAGATCACTGTCCCTAATTGCCTTAAGAATATGTGTCTTCCCATTCACTTTAAACCTCATCTCCATCTCCTTGAGGTTAACAGTGAACTCACCAATATCGTGCAACCAACTCATCCCAAGAACTATATCTGTATCTCCCATAGGTACAACATAAAAATCTGCCTTAAAGTCATAATTATTAACTTTCAATGGGAGTCCAGTGATCCTACGATCACATTTGAGGACATAGCCATCCGCTACCATCGCTCCAATTCCCCCAAACTCCTCTATTTGTATGCCACACTTCTCCACCATCCTAGCATCAGTGAAATTATGAGTGGCACCTGTATCAACCAAGGTTATGACTCAATGTCCAGCAAGTACTCCTCTCATCCGGAATGACCCTTCTTGCTTAATACTAGTGAGACAAGCTTCCCTAAGTTTCCCATCTCCTTCCCCATCCTTGGGCTCCATTTTAGACAAGTTTTCAGCCTTGTCTTCCTCTTTTTCACCATCTATTTCCTCTATATCAGACTGCTGATCTCAATTATTTGATTCTGATTCCTCATAGTATGCCCACATAACTCTGTTAGCTTTTCCCTTTGGCCTAAGAGGACAATCATGGTTTGCATCATAGGGTCCCTTATAGTAGAAACATAATTTTTTCTTCCTCAAATCATTTAATGTTTCCCTGTCAAAAGGTGCTGGAGTTTTATCTTTAGAATCATTTTTAAAATCAGTCCTCTCTGGTGTTATATAAAATGGTTTGTTATCCTTACTAGAAGATGCTCCTTTGGACTAAAATTTGTTTTTTGGGACTGCATGTTCCATACTTCTTGCCTTTTTCATCGCTTCTTGTAAAGAAATAGGATCAAATGCCTTTATCCAAGTTGCCTGTTTGTTTCAGCTATGCTAAGTCCCAGAAGTAAATCTCTGGATCTTTCTTATCAAATCTTTCAACCAACCTATCCACGAAGTCTTGGTATTCTATCACCTGGTTATGCTGAAGTGTTACCATACCATGGTACCACCAATCATGTGCTATTCCCTCCAAATGCAAGGTGGCATATTTGATAGCTGCAATCTCTGTCATTGGCCTCAGTGCCAAAAATGTGTCAAGCTTATGAATCCAAGCTTGAGCTGTCATCTTACCACTCCCATCAAATGTAGGCATAGTAAGCTTGCCTATAGCCCTCTTCAGCTCACTATTTTGACCTCTAGGCCTCCTATCTTGTCTGAGTGACCTGTAATGCTCTCTCCTCTGATTTACAAAGCATTCAAAGGTCATCCTCTCCCGAACCTGCGGAGCTAATAATTCCCATTCATCATTTGCAGCCATGAGTGCATCTGCGAATATGGGGTCTCCTGTCGCCTCCTCTACCGGAGCTTCTTCTGGCTCCTCCAAAAAAAATGTAGGGCGTGTAGGCCTGTCAACTGTTCTGGAATGGGTTTGTTGTGGTCTTTGATTACCTGTAGCACTCCTGTTATCTCCTTGTTCTCCTGGCTCCCCATTTTGTCTAACAGGTGGGTTCATCCTTTCTACCATAGTAGTGAGTGCCTGTAATGCCTGTGCCATCTGCTGCTGCCCTGTAACCATAGCACGGTAGAATTCTCTGGTATCCTGATCATCATTATTCCTCCTGTTTCTAGGTGGACTACCATCATGCCTCTCTTCCATATTTCCTCTTTCCTGTAACTTTTCTCTTTCAATCAGAGCTCTTCTACGAGTATGGTACCTGTGTGGTCCAATTTCCAGTGGCTGCATATGACTCCCCAAACCCTCAGGATGGCAGGAATGAGGCTCTGATACCAATGTAAGAACCCCAAATAGGCTCTACGCTGATCACTATTTGTTTCCTTGGGTGTAATGATTGTTTTTGGTTTGTTTTTTGAATTTTTTAAGCTTTTTTTGGGTTTTTGAGTTGATGAAAAGAAAATACAAATATTGAAAACTAATCTTACCTAAAATTATAACTCAAATCTGATTATAATACTAATCAAATTCATTTATTCAGATGGCTCCTAATGTATGTACAATACTTATTGCTGGAAGAATACATTAAAAAACATCATCATTAATAGTTGAAAAAAACCTAATTTTTGTCTCTAATATGCAACCACGCTGTTGGTTGCTTCCTCCTTGGGCAGCGCCTATAAAAAACTGCAATATTAAATCTCTGATTTTTAATTCACTGTAGCACTGTACTATTCACAACACTGTAGCGCACTATTCACGATGGCACTGTAGCATGTTACTATTCGCGGTACTGTAGCGCATTGTTCACGGCACTGTAGCACACTGTTCATGGCACTGTAGCTGCTGTTATAACCCCTTCCAACCTGTAAACAGATTCATCCAATTCTTTCCTACTAAAACACAATATTGACTCCAAAATGAAGTCAACTCACAGGCAAAATTCAAGTGATATTTCACACCCTCAAATTGCATCAACTGTGAAGATACTACGTTCTCCACAGTCTGAATTCTTCTCAAACTTGTAGAAACCCTTGTTGCCACAACTTCAAGAAATTTCACAAGGCAAAGTTTTTAAGCAATTCTCATAACCTGCTCTTGAAGGAAGACAGGGTTTGTTTATAAGGACTCCTCAACTCTAGAATGAGTCTCCACGCTCAATGTGGGATAAAAGATATAATAATAACAGAAAAAATGTTATTACATTAAAACTTAGAAAATCCCTTTTAATTTTTCCATAAGCTTGGACCCATAATTAATTGAAACAATGGCCCCTTTTATGATATCATGACCCTTACTTAAGTTATATATTATAACTTAACAATATAGGCTCAAAACCAATAATGTTTATTTTAACTAAATAAACATTAATATCTCCATTGTTACTCAACATTTTTGAATGTCGTTTGGATTGGGAGCTAACATGATAGAACTGTATATGACAATACCCCTTTTCTAAAAATAGCAGGGGTCTATCTTTATAACTCAAAAACTGCTAAGAATAGCCTGACCAAGCCAAACTCTGGCAACCCAGAAGAGTACTCTGCTCTGGTCCTTGGAGGATCTCCACACCAAGGTGACCCTCTATCCAATCTTATTAGCCTACGAGGGTCTCTGATAGGCTAATCACCAGCTAAAGTGATGTCTCTAGCTAGAAGGGGACATCACAGAAAAATGATAGTCTTAAATGTATATATGATTAAAAAAATAAACAAGAGTACTAGCTATAGTTGTATAATTCTAGTATTACTGATTATGTGAAACAAAATGTTCAATAAAACAATTATGAAGTAACATAAATGGACCATCTACTCAATCCTGTTATGACTTAATGTGAATGCATCCAGTGATTACCTGGATGATATTATGCACGAGATCTTTGCTCAATCACCAAGAGATAATATAATCTGTAAGTATAAAATTCTACACACTTAGTTTGGTATGAGTAAATTCAATTGAATGCAAGGATAATTGCTTGTGAGAATTTAAGACATGAATGATTAATTTAATTTAGCACAAGTACTATGCAACTGTGTATGTATGCATGTAAAGAAATTCACATAGTGAATTAATTTACATGCACATATGCATACAATCATCATTATCAATTATCCTTGAATCTGACCAAAGCTATTATATATGAATAAGAGATACATGTCTAGAAATAAAAGAAAAGAACATTTACATAGGTACATCTTCTCCCCTTGAATAAAATCATAGAGCAAGGGCACAAAGATCACAAGGTAATGACAAAAAAATCCTAGAACTCCGCTGATCTCCACCAACGTTCAGAGCTCTCCACCCTCATTCAAAGCTTTCCACCCTCTTTTGCTCACAACTCTCCATAGTTAGTCAGAACAAATGGGGAATGATTAATGTCATATTTTATTTTATATTTTATTTATAATCTATAATCCACAATCCACAATCCACAATATCTCTCTGTATACATACATACATACATATATATACATACATACATGAGAACAATAATGCACTTTCTAAGAGTTAATTATTCAACAAAATTAATGTTTTATAAGAAAATGCATCTGAAGAACTATTAGCTTAGAAGCAAGAACATGGTGTTGAAATAGTACAAAAGTTCTTGACATGAGAGGTCCACAAGCAAGGGTGTTGACCAATCTTGAAAACTTGAATGTTGAAATGAAAGCTATCGATGATCAAACACCTAGGCCAAAGTTACAAAAAAATGTGAAGTTGATTTTAGATAAGTTGGAGGCATATATTTATAAGTTTGATAATCAAAATTTAAGGCACAAGAGAAAAGGAGAAGAAGCAGCTTTAGAAAGAGAACGAGAAGAAGCGACTTTAGAAAGAGACTGCACAACAAATACATAAACTAGACAACATAGAGGATATTATGGGAGCTATTGGATAGAATCTAAGAAATTTTTGCGGTAGGTATGATGACATTGGAATCACTTGCAAGTGTCTTTGAAAATTTATAGTCCAAATATCAAATGCTTATAAGAGTGTTTCAAGTATTGGCATAGTCTTCCTATGATGATCCCAAGTAGTAAATGTTTATAAGAGTGTTTCAAGATTGGGAATCACTTCAACATTCTTTGCATGGTCTATAGGTAATGTCATTGTGGTAGAGGATTCTGCAAGGGAATGAGACTCATGGTTATGACATTTACACAAAAGCAAAACTTGCTTCTTTAGCTCCTTAAACTCAACTCTTCACTAAAGTTATTCTTTAATTCCTTGCATATGCAATTTTATCACCATGGTAAATTGTACTTGATCCTACTAGCTGGGAACAACTAATTGTTCATTTTATTATACCTAATTAGATGATAGTTCTAAAGAAATTTGTAATCAACCTAGCTAATCAACAACTAGATCCATTTAACCGGTTGTGGCTAGTTTCTTTCTAAAAATATTTTCTATGATATGTTTTTGTAAAATTTCTTGCGAACTCTACTCATTTTTCTTGGTCTACATTATTTTTGTGGAGGATCTTGAGGTAAGTCACTTAGCATGGGTTGAGTGAGTTTTATTTTATTATTATTTGGTTTCTAGAATATTTATGTAGCTGGATCAATTTTTATGTTGTGTAGCTAAGATGTAATAAGTACCTTAAAAATGATCTCTAAATATACATGTTCAAAGGAGACATAAAGAGGTACCTGTTTAGAAGGAAAGGAAACCAACATTTACATACCCTTGAAGAAAATCACAGAGCTAGGACATGACAATGAAATCACAGAGCAAGGGCACAAAATGACAACAAAATCATAAAGCAAGGGCACAACATGGTAACAAACTAGCAAAGCAAGGGCACGACACTGAAATTATAGAGCAATGGCATGATAATGAAACACAAAGATCACAAGGGCATGGAAACCAAATCACAGAGCTAGGGTACAACAATGAAATATAGAGATATATTACAGGAAATACACCGAGCACACATGCATAATCACGAGTCTCATTCCCTAGTAGAAGCCAAAACCCAGTTAAATATAAATATATATGAACCCAACTAATTAGCAACTAGACTCATTTAATTGGTTATGGCTTGTTTCTTTCTAAAAATATATGCTATGATATTTTTTTGTAAAATTTCTTGCGAACTTGGCCCGTTTTCATGGTCTGCATTATTTTTATGTAGGATCTTGAGGTAAGCCACTTAGCACAGGTTGAGTGAGTTATATTATTTTATTATTTGGATTTTGGAATATGTATGCAACTCGATCATATATGTAATAAGCACCTTGAAAAATATCTCTCTAAATATATAAAGAGATACATGTTTAGAAGTAAATATAAAGACATACATGTTTACAAGGAAAAGAAAAAACATTTACATAAGTACCTCTTCTTGCCCTTGAAGGAAATTACAGAGCTAGGGCACGTAGATCACAAGGGCACAATAGGACAATGAAATCATAGAGCAAGGGCATGACATAACAATGAAATCACAGAGCAAGGGCACAACACAACAATGAAATCACAGAGCAAGGGCACAAAAATGAAATGCAAAGATCAAGAGGGCACAAAAACCAAATGCACTGATCATAAGAGCCACGAAAAGGTTCATAGTTCTCCACCCTTGTTCATAGCTCTCCATCTTTTTCGTGCGCAACTCTCCAAAATAAAAATAAATTGAAAATTATTGTCGTGTTTTTTTTTTTAATGCTCGTGAGGGCGTTGCAATAAAAAATCCAACATCAATATTATAATGGCATTGGGGAAAATAACCAAAAAAACATGAAAATGACCACAAGTCACAAATTTTCATTGTAATTTGACCCCAATGTTGTAGTGAGGAGTCTCTAGAAGCTCTAAAAATGGAAGCTCGACTTTCTATTGGTGTGTCTGGGAGTTGAACTATCATCAAAAATGCATTTCAGAAACATGGTCCATGCTCTAAAATAGAAACTGGTAGTTAACTATCAGTGCACCTCTGAGAAAAGTGTAATTGCACATCTGCGCACTTTGGTGTCAGGATCTAAAAATCCAAAAATTCTTCTAATTGTCAAAACTTGATTTCCAGCATTTGGGTTTTCTTCCCCTTTATACCAAAATTATTTGTGGATGTTTCCCTTTGAACTTTTGGATGACAAAGTTGATTTCTCGAGGAGCTACTAAGTCTAAAGCTTCATACTTTACCCTCACTTCCTTGTGCAAATCATGAAGTGTGACTTCTTGGGCATTCCTTGGAACTTGAAACTTATGGGTTTAAGTGTGATCTTAGCTGCTACAGAAGAAAATGAAGCCATGGTAATGATCGGGACCTTGGGGAGCCTCTAGATGTTTTAGTTATGTGCACTTGTGTACATTTAAAGATAATTTATTCACCAAATCTTCAAATTTCACACCTTTAGAGAATTGTGCAAGGTGCTCAATTCACCAAAAAATCAAAGTTCTTAGTTTTGAAAATGGTTTCTAATATTTTTCAAATGGGGTTTTAAATTTGTTTACTTATTTTGATCATTTTGATGATTTAATTCTATTTGTGCACCTTTGTACTTTTCTCATGAAAACTTTTAAAATTGTGCACATGCACACCTTCTAGATTCCTTCAACTTATGCATATCTCAAAATTATAATGCACACCCGCATACTTGCGCACCTGTGGAGACAATTCATTCACCAAAACTTTAAATTGCACACCTACGTGTAAGGAAACTTGGCAATAAAGAATATAACCGTTTCCACATAACCCATAATAAATCTAAAATAATCATTGAATTAAAATCCACATGCAAGAGAATAGACAACATACCCACAAAATTGTGACACAAGATATACCCTGGGAAACCCTCATTGAGGGAAAAACCCAGCCTCCAAAAGCATCCATCACCATGTATTATTCAGCAAAAAATACCATTGCCATACAACCATGGAAGCCTTCATGGTCATAGCCACAATCGAGAAAACTATGTGAACAAACATGAATCCACACATCCCATGCCATGCTTTCAACCTTCACAAATACTCCCTTGGCTAACCTGTCAAGCCTTGTCCCGCTTGACTCTTGCCTTTTGTCTTCTCCTTGTCACTCTCTTTCTCACACTACAACAACTACCCTTATGGCTTCTTATATAGTAGCAAGTCCCACAAAAACCACTAAGTGGTATTACATAAACCATGTGCTACCTAACCCACTGACCCCACATTTAATATTGGGCATTTAATTCTTTCCCCCAATATTAAATAATTACATCAAATATTATCACAATGTTACAATACAACTCATCAAGAATATTCCATGGGAATCTTTACATGTTGCACGTCCATCTAGGTACAACATTACATAATAAAATAAAATAATAAAATAAAAATATTATGCAATGTGTGCAACACCCATTATCTCAACAATCTCCCACTTGTTGTATACATTGCATAGGGTCAATCCGTAGCCACATAAATGAACAAAGGAACAATCCCTCCCAGCACATCCACCATCATGGATCAAAATACACCAAGTGCTCCATCCTGGTACCCGCAACAAAATCAAAGTATCTAGCATCTCGAACATGAATGATCTCACCTCCTATTATGCCACTCCCACTGGACATACATAGAAGCCATCCAAAGAGAAAACCACCTAACCTGTCGCATTAGAAGATCATAAAATCCTGTACCAACTAAAATTCCAAGCACAAATAACTTGATCCAAAGGTAATCACATGTATCCGTAGTTGTCAAAATATCCATAGCTGAAATAGCACCCACAGCAAGTGCCAAAACCATCCAACTATCCATACCTCAAAGGTATAACAAGTGAATCTTATATCACCGACATATCCAATCTACAACCTGAAATCACAAGCATCAAGAGCAATACCTGCCACATATATACCAAGAAGCTCCCACTGCAAAAGATAATATCAAATCTATAACCAATCGACTCAACACATCTCAAAGAAGTGAATCCATGTAGTATCAAGGAAATCCACAATACATAAACTAATATCCTGCAAGAACAACTCTCATAACAAGTCTCCAATGCTCTCCCAAGTTCACCACGACCAACAAAGGAAAGAGATAAAGGAATAACCATGTCATCTCTCACATGACATACATGAGCACAAACCAGTGATCACAATCTCCAACCAATCTCAAATCCAATGTAAGCAAAACTGAACATCCAGGAAGATAACCAAGATCAGACAAATCATGCAAATCATAACCTGTATCATGTCCTTCTACACACACCTCTAGATGTAAACTGTGCAAGTATGATCTCCTCCATAAAACCCCAATAAGAAGCCTCAACAACACCCATACCAAACCATATAACTCATCATGGATGTAAGCCTCTCACAAGAAGATCAAACTCAATAAACCCATTCCTAAACTAAGGAATAACCATTCCTAATCCAAGGAATATGCCCAATATAAAACCATCTCCCAAATTCAACCAGCATAACAAAATATGCACATGGAGATAACCAATGCTAAACCATATCTCAAATGAACCCTTCAGAACTAACTCATGTACCATAGCTCAAGATCCATTTCCATGAAAGAAAAGCATAAATATAATGCACCTGAGAAAAAACAATGGGCTATACCTCTCAAGTAGCAAACCGCCGAGTAGACCAAGAGTGGGGAATGAGAATGCTCATCAAGATACCCAAGTCTCCAACCAAGACTCATCTAAGAACAATCTCCTCTCAAGTCCATATCAGGTGACTGCCCCTCGGACTTCCTGCTGAAACCATCAACCATCCCAACAAATACTTCTCTAATCCAAGAGAAATTAGTGTCACCACCATCTCTAAGTATCCATGAGCACCTGTAACCAATCAATCCATGCCAACTCCAAATGCAACATATCAATATCATGAAGTATCCAGCTTATGATCAGTGTACTCAATACCAAGAAACTAAACCAAGATCAATGTCAAAGTTCCAACCATGGCCTCAGGAACATAAACATGACAACATGATCTAACCATCTCAACTAAAAGAGATAACATGCTCCATATGAACATACCATAACATGTCACAACTCTAAATGCATATCAAGAGTATACCATGACATAATAATGAAACCATCCTCATACCAAGGATAACATGCCAAATAAAAATATAAACCACACCTTTGCCAAGAACCCTGTGAGTCCTCAAGATGCAACCATCTCCACACACCATGAAGAAAACCATCTCCACACACTAGGAAGAACCATCTCCACACACCATGAAGATAACCAAGAACTCCATGAGTCCTCAAGATCTAACCATCTTCAAACACCATGAAGATAACAAGTGCACCATGCAAATGTCAAAGATGCTTCTGCAGCAACAGGATCTAAGACAAACCTCCAACATCTGCAAACACCCAATAAACATATCAATGCCAACAACTCCCACTCAACTGTGGTACCAAGTCACCTATGGCATCATAAAATCCATCCTCTCCAAACCAAGAAGATATAAACCAAACCAGGAACTAATCCTGCACTGTCACCCCATCACTGTCACAAGCTCCCACTAAACCGTGTATCCAAGCTATCCATGACATCATGATGAAAAACTATCCTCTAACCATGAGAACCAACCAAAGCATCAAACTATCGAAGAACTCAAAGTGCACATCATGAGCTCCTCAAAAGAAACCAAATAACCATGATCCTCAACCATGAAGATATACCATCATAAAATCCAAGCTAATGAACATCAAGGATGTACCTGTATAACCAATCATGTCATGCCAAAATCTATGACACCATGATCACATCCATGAACCGAGCATCTGTCTCTCAAAGTGTCCAACCTGTCAGCATAGTCAACCACAATCCTCTACCATGACTGTACCTGGTGACAACATCTCATCCCTTCTACATGAAGAAAATAGTAGATCATGTGACTTAGGGCATAGACAACCCAAATCCAAGCCACCAATCTGAATATGCATCAATAATGAAAGATCAATGAGCAAAAACAACCCATAACCAAGTTATAAATGCAACCTGTAAGTATAGACTGCTTACAACACTGCACAACTTGTAGACCCAACAAGTCATCATGCATATCCAAATCCAAACACTGATAACCATATCATCATGAGACCAATCTAAGTATACAATGACATCAAATCTTAAATCTCCAATGCCATAAACTCACAATGTTACCATAGTCAAAATATATTAATAAATTGTTCAGATCAATATATCAACAAATAAATCATGCCAAACCTGCACCAAATCTGAACCAATGTGTAGAGCTCTTCAAGAGCTTTTCGTTGACTACTCGAAGTCCAAAATCCGACTCCGTATGCCCAAGTTATGCCCCAATTCGTGCTCAAAATAAATAACATCTGACTTTAGAGCTCTTAAAACTTGACAAAATCTCAAAATCATAGAACCAAACCTACACCATGTTGTAGTGCTCTGAATTAGCTTTCCAACGCCTATAAGAACTTTGAAATCTGATATTCTGAGAGAAAGTTATGGTCATTTTACTAAGACAGTCTTTTTACCATTTTCAGTACGATTTTTTATTTTTTATTATTTTTCAGTGACGAAAATTCTGACAGGATTAAACTTGATGGCCATCATGGGCTGAAACCAAAAAAATCTTTCATTTTCTCTGAACATGGCCAAACTAGGGCATATTATATATCAAAATTTATGAAAATGTTGACCCGGATCCAATGGTGAGGTCTGTTTTTACCTAGGAGGTCATTTTTGCAAGCTAGCCCTCAAAAACCTCATTTAAATGAAACATCCGAAAAAATCCTTTTGTCCAAAAAATTTCACATGCCCAAATCTTTTAACATCTCATCATAACAAAAAATCCAAAACCCTTAGATCTGCAATAAATCATTCATATATCTTGCCTTTTCTTTTATCCTCTCATGCATTCTCATGGATTCAATCTAGGGTTACAATAATAAAACCATAGCTCTGATACCACTTGTAAGGAAACTTGGCAATAAAGAATATAACCGTTTCCACATAACCCATAATAAATCTAAAATAATCATTGAATTAAAATCCACATGCAAGAGAATAGACAACATACCCACAAAATTGTGACACAAGATATACCCTGGGAAACCCTCATTGAGGGAAAAACCCAGCCTCCAAAAGCATCCATCACCATGTATTATTCAGCACTTTCACAAATGCTCCCTTGGCTAACCTGTCAAGCCTTGTCCCGCTTGACTCTTGCCTTTTGTCTTCTCCTTGTCACTCTCTTTCTCACACTACAACAACTACCCTTATGGCTGCTTATATAGTAGCAAGTCCCACAAAAATCACTAAGTGGTATTACATAAACCATGTGCTACCTAACCCACTGACCCCACATTTAATATTGGGCATTTAATTCTTTCCCCCAATATTAAATAATTACATCAAATATTATCACAATGTTACAATACAACTCATCAAGAATATTCCATGGGAATCTTTACATGTTGCACGTCCATCTAGGTACAACATTACATAATAAAATAAAATAATAAAATAAAAATATTATGTAATGTGTGCAACACCCATTATCTCAACACTACGAACCTTCAAGAAATTGTCTAAGGTGCTCAATTCACCAAAAAATCAAAGTTCTCAGTTTTGAAAATAGTGTCTGGGTTTTTCTCAGACAAGGTCTGGGAGCACTCTAGTGTACTTATTTTTCCCTTTTTGATGTTTTATACCCTCTTTATAGTGCAACATTATCATAGACTAGAACTCCTTCTAATTCTTCTATCTGAAATCCTAAGGCGCCTATTTTGAAAATGTACATGCAATACCATAGATATTTTTGTGCTATGGATAATGAGGATGTCATTTTATCTATACAAAGAAACAAAAATTAGTCATCTAATTTTAGGGGTTAAAAAATTATGCTAGTTGACAAGAGTCCTAAACCCAAACTATGAAATTTCCACTCCTTGGGGCACCTTAGAAGATACTCTATTTTGACAAATGAGCTTGTTACCATTTTTGAAGTTGAAAACGGGGTGTGTGTTGTGGAACCATAACAAATAGCCCTAACAAAAGGAAGAAATAACAAGGGCATTTTTTTATCAGCAAGCAATTTTCAAACCTGTATCAAAATTTCAACTTGATTCGAGGTGTTGTTGAGATTATGGGTATTGCACACACTGCATAATATTGCTTAAATTTTACTATTTTATTTTATTATGTAATATAGTATCTAGTAGCACCTATATGGACGTGCAATATGTAAAGATTCCCATGGGATATACTTGATGAGTTGTATTGTAACATTGTGATAATATTTCATGTAATTATTTAATATTGGGAAAAAGAATTAAATTTCTAATATTAAACGTAGGGTCAATGGGTTAGGTAGCTAAGGATTTTAGCACATGATTTATGTAATACAACTTGGTGGTTTGTGGGACTTGCTACTATATAAGCAACCACAAGGGTAGTTGTTGTGTGAGAAGATAGAAGGAAAAAAGGGAAAGAGTTGAGCAAGACAAGGCTTGATAGGTTAGCCAAGGGAACATTTGTGGAGGTTGGAAGCATGACAAGGGATGTGTGGATTCATGCATGTTTACATGGATTTCTTAGTGGTGGCTATGGATCTGAAGGCTTCCATAGTTGTATTATAATGGTATTTTTGTTGAATAATACATGGTGATGGATGCTTTTGGAGGCTAGGTTTTTTTCGTTAATGAGGGTTTCCCAGGGTATATCTTGTGTCACATTTTTGTGGCATGTTATCTATTCTCTTGCATGTGGATTTCAATTGCATATTTATTTAAGATCTTTTATGGGTTATGTGAAAACACTTATATTATTTATTGCAAGTTTCCTTACAAGTGGTATTAGAGCTATGGTTTTATTATTGTAACCCTAGATTGAATCCATGGGAGTGCATGAGAGGATAAGAGAAAGGAAAATATATATGAGTTGTTTATTGCATATCTGAGAGTTTTGAGTTTATAGTTATGATGGGATGTTGAAATATTTTGGGCATGTGAAATTGTTGAATAAAAGGATTTTTTTGATGTTTCATTCAAATGAGGGTTTTTAGGGGGGAACTTGTAGAAATGACCTCCGAGGCAAAAATAAACCTCACCATTGGATTTGGGTCGATGTTTCTATAAATTTTGATATATAATATGCCTTAGTTTGGGCATGTTCAGAGAAAATTAAAGAGTTTTTTGGTCAGCCCCCCATCAAATTTAATCCTGTCAAAATTTTTATCACAAAAAAAATCGCATTAAAAATGGTAAACAGACTGTCTTAGTAAAATGACAATAACTTTTTCTCAGGTTATAAGATTTCAAACTTCTTATAGGCATTGGAATGCTAATTCAGAGCACTAGAACTTGGTGTAGGTTTAGTTATTTGATTTTAATATTTTGTCAGGTTTTAAGAGCCCAAAAGTTAGACGTTCTATAATTTGAGCACAAATTAGGGCATAACTTGGGCATACAGAGTCATATTTGTAGAAGTCGATGAAAGCCAACTTCACAGTGTGCCAAGATCACCTGCATGGAAATAACCTGTCGAAGAGAAACCAAAGAAGGAAGGAGCAAGAGCTTAGAGAAACTAAACAAACTTGAGAGAAGATATTGCAAACAAAGAAAAATGTATTGCTATACAATATGCCTTGAAAAAGAGTTGAGTTGTGAAATACAATGTGAGAGCCTGAATATAAAGGCCTTAAGGAAGCTTCTAGAATAAGCTAGAAGGTGCTAGGAGATAAGTGTGACAACTAAACATATGTCCACAAAAGGTGGAATGTCCTCGATCAAGGTGAGAGGATAAGTATGACTTAGATAGGAGCAAACTCTCATGTTGTCAATAACTCATCAACAACTCCTAGATGACAACTAAAGTCTAAATGCATTTATCTAAGTAAGCTTAAGTAAAAGAATAAATAATTAATAAATAATTATATACTCTAACACCCCCCCTTAAATGCAACTTAGAGAAATGCCTTAAGCTTACAATGGCTAAGATGAAATGTAGAATGGGTCCTGACAACAAAGCCATGTTAAGTACCCATGAACAAGGAAATCTCTATAAAGTGGAGACAAAGGAGAAAACCTAGTGGGAAAAACCCCTCTCCAAAAAGAGATATTTGAAAATCCAGTGAAGGACTAAAGAAGCCTCCAAATAGAGGAATGTCTCAGAAAACAGGAAGAAAAAGGTGATCATGAAGAGCATCACTAAAGTATGAAGAAGCTGCAACTCTATCATAAAAAAGAAACCACTGATCTGAAGAACCTCCATGGAAGAAGAAGGCATGAACAGAGCATGTCTATATGGTAGATGATCCATCTTACCGAAATGCATAGGTAGCTAGCCGCTGCAATCACCTAGTATATAGGATCAAGTACTAAAAGCATAGTTCACACTATCAAACCATCAAACCAAGGAAGCATTAGAAAAATAGAATAATCCCCCTTAATGTAGACAGGGTGAGATGACAGGCAACTGAAAAGGTGGGCCAAAATCATCTACCAAAAGAACCAAGAATGACAAGAGAGTTGAAGAGGTACAAACACCTGTAAAGGCACAACCACTAATGCTACATGGGGTAAAAAAGGAAGAGGGCACAAAAGTGGAAAACAACTACCCCCCATGGTGCTTTATAAAAAAGTGCAAGTACAACTATCTCAAAATAACGTTCATGGACCTGAAATGCAAGAGTGATACTTTATCTCAATGCTTTTGCATAAAGAAGCTTACAAATGATAGCTACAATGATTAGAAAAGGAAAAAAGCTAATAAAAAAGATAGTACAACCCAAAACAAAAGATCCCATGCCATAAAAATGATCCTTGGTCTTGGAACACCCAAGATATCCACCATAGAGAAAAAAATGCCAAAAGCATGATAGAAAGAGCACGAGGTAAAATTCGAAGGAAATAACAATATTTTTGAAAAGATGACAAAACTAGCTTTCTAAAAATATAACATTTTCAAAAAATGAAGATGGGATCCACAAGAAATGCTTGTCAGAGTCAAAAATAGAACTTTAGACTTTAACTACAAAAATGAGCCACTAAATTGCATCAAAACCAAAAAAATCTATACCAATGTCTTTGTCTCAGAACCATCTTTTCTACATTTCTTTTGGATTGGAAAAACACCTCTGTATGCTCAAGTTATGGCCAAAAAATTGTAAGTAGGTCAAAAAAGACCCTAGAGTACTGGTAGGAAGGTATGATGCAATGCTAATGTCATGCTGACATTAGCAAATCACACCATTAAAATTGATGGCTTTGGAGCTATCACAGCCAAAAAAGAGGCCACGTAGCATGCCACATGGTAGTGTCACTTGGCATCCACATGGAAAAGTGCTGAGCTATTGGGTGATGTGGCAAGGGCCACATGGCAAGTGCCAACATGGCACCTGCAAAAGTTAACAAGTTGTGCCAACTAGCTAGCTATAGGTACAAGTGGTAGGGTAGCAGACTGGTGGTAGAACCCTGCAGAGGTGGTGGTGGTGCCACAAAATTGAGTGGAGGGTTGATGAAAGCGGCGTCGAGGTGGCTACAGAGTAACAACCATAGGTAGGTTGTGTTGCGGTGGCTTCGCAGTGCTAAGCTGGCAGAGGAGGCCATAGAGTGGCATGGGGGTGACATCATGGTGGCATGGGGGCACTGCAATGGCAGTGCACCCTTTTAAAAAAATTTTGCTCCAAAATTTCATACAGGTTGTACAACCGCTTGTAAGGGGCCAAAAAAAAATTCTCAGATGCCTAGAAGCCAAAATAAAAAAGTTTTATATGAATTTTGACTATAACTAGCCTTTTGAACTCAATGACAACATTCATTTAGGCCCAAAGTGCTCCAAAAAATTGCTCTTCCACCCAATTGAAGAAAAATGCACAAATAAACTAGGGTTTGTGTCTTTGAATCCCGACTTCAAAAATATTTCAATCAAGAAGTAGCAGGGAGCCTTTGATACCATGTAAAAGTTGATGAAAGCCAACTTCACAGTGCACCAAGATCACCTGCATGTAAATAACCTATTGAAGATAAACCAAAGAAGGAAGGAGCAAGAGCTTGGAGAAAATAAATGGACTTGAGAGAAGATATTGTAAACAAAGAAAAATGTATTGCTATACAATATGCCTTGAAAACAAGTTGAGTTATGAAATACAATGCGAGAGCCCGAATATAAAATCCTCAAGGAAGCTTCTAGAACAAGCTAGAAGGTGATAGGAGATAAGTGTGACAACTAAGCATACATCCACAAAATGTGGAATGTCCTTGATCAAGGTGAGAGGAAAAGTATGACTTAGATAGGAACAAACTCTCATGTTATCAACAACTCATCAACAACTCCTAGACGACAACTAAAGTCTAAATTCATTTATCTAAGTAAACTTAAGTTAAAGAATAAATAATTAATAAATAATTATTTACTCTAACAAGACTTTGGACTTTGAGTAGTCAATAGAAAGCTCTTGGAGATATCTATACATTGGCTCAAATTTGATGTAGGTTTGACATAGTTTATTTTATGATATATTAATCTGAATAGTTTATGGTATGTATTAACTATGGTAACATTGTGAGTTTATGACATTTTATATTTTGGAGATTTAAGATTTGATGTCATTATATACTCAGTTCATATTTGAGATTAGTTTCATGATGATATGGTTATTAGTGTTTGGTTTGTATGATGACTTGTTAGGTCTACAAGTTGTGCAGTGTTGTAAGTAGTCTATACTTACAAGTTGCATTTATGGCTTGGTTATGGGTTGTCTTTGCCCATTGATCTTTCATTATTGATGAATATTCAAATTAGTGGATTGGATTTGAATTTTCTATATTTTAAGTCACATGATTTTCTAATTTTTATTCATGTAGAAGGGATGAGATGTTGTTAATAGGTACAATCATGAAAGAGGATTATGGTTGACTATTTTATGCTGATAGGTTGGACACTTTGAGAGTTAGATGCTTGGTTCATGGATGTGATCATGGTTCCATATATTTTGGTATGACATGATTGGATATACAGCTACATCCTTGATTTTCATTAGATTATATTCCTAATTTGGCTACAGTGGTATATCTTCTGGTTGAGGATCATGGTTATTTGGTTTCTTTTGAGGAGCTGATGATGTACACTTTGAGTTATTTGATGGTTTTATACTTTGGTTGATTCTCATGGTTAGATGATGGTTTTTTCATCATGATTTCATGGATAGATTGGTCCATGATATAGTAGGAGCTTGTGGCAATGATGGGGTGACAACGCGTAATTGGTTCCTGGTTTGGTTTGTATCTTCTTGGTTTGGAGATTGTGGTTTCACTTTCTACTGAAACTTCGATTATGTGAGGGTGGAACTAGAGGATCTTCATGTAGGAGATGGATTTTATGATGTCATGGATGACTCAGTACCACAGTTGAGTGGAAGTTGCTGGCAGTGATATATTTATTGAGTGTTTGGAGATGTTGGAGATTTGACTTAAATCTTGTTGTTGTAGAAGCATCTTTGACATTTGCATGGTGCACTTATTATCTTCATGGTGTGTGAAGATGGTTAGTTCTTGAGGACTCATGGGGTTCAGCTTGGTTATCTTCATGGTGTGTGGAGATGGCTCTTCATGATATGTGGAGATAATTTTTCTTCATGGTGTGTGGAGATGGTTGTATCTTGAGGACTCACAGGTTGTGGTTTATGTTTTCATTTGGCATGTTATCCTTGGTGTGAGGATGGTTTCATTATTATGTCATGATATACTCTTGATACACATTTAGAGTGTTGACATGTTATAGTATGTTCATATGGAGCATTTTATCTCTTTGGTTGAGATGGTTAGATTATGTTTTCATGTTTATGTTCCTAAGGTCATAGTTGGAACTTTGACATTGATCTTGGTTTAGTTTCTTGGTATTGAGTACACTAATCATAAGTTGGATACTTCATGATATTTTTATGTTGCATTTGAAGTTAGCATTGATTGATTGGTTATAGGTGCTCATGGATACTTAGAGATGGTAGTGATGCCAATTTTCTCTTGGATTATAAAAGTATTTTTTGGGACAATTGTTTGGTTTCAACAAGAATTCCAAGGGGAATTAACTTGATATGGACTTGAGAGGAGATTATTCTTAGACGAGTCTTGCTTGGATACTTGGATATCTTGATGAGCATAGTTATTCCCCACTCTTGGTCTACTCGGCAATTTGCTACTTGAGAGGTATAGCCCATTGTTTCTCTCAGGTGCATTATGTTTATGCTTGTCTTCATGGATATGGATCTTGAGCTATGGTATACGAGTTAGTTCTAGAGAGTTCATTTCAGAGCTGGCTTAGCATTGGTTATCTCCATTTGCATATGTTGTTATGTTGGTTGAGTTTGGGAGATGGTTTTATAGTGGGCATATTCCTTGGTTTAGGAATGATTTATGATTTTGATCTTCTTTTGAGAGGCTAGCATCGATGATTACTTACATGGTATGGCTTGGGTGTTGTTGAGGTTTCTTGGTTGGGGTTTTATGGAGGAGATCATAATTCCACAATTTACATCTAGAGGTGTGTGCAGAAGGACATGATATAGGTTATGATTCACATGGATTCTTGTTGGTCTTGATTATCTTCCTGGATGTTTAGTTTTACTTACATTGGATTTGAGAATGGTTAGAGATTGTGATCACTATTTGTGCGCATGTATGTCATGTGAGAGATGACATGGTTATTCCTTTATCTCTTTCCTCTTTTGGTTGTGTAGAGCTTGGGAGAGTGTTGGAGACTTGGTATGAGAGTTGTTCTTGTAGGTTATTGGTTTATGTGTTGTGGATGTCCTTGATAATACATGGACTCACTTCTTTGAGATATTGTGAGTCGATTTGGCTGTGGAGAGATTGAGAGAGTGTTGGAGACTTGTTATGAGAGTTGTTCTTGTAGGTTATTGGTTTATGTGTTGTGGATATCCTTGATACTACATGGATTCACTTTTTTGAGATATTGTGAGTGGATTGGCTATAGATTTGAAATTATCTTTTGCAGTGGAAGCTTCTTGGTGGGTTAACCCGCTTTCCTAGTAAGTATATATGTGTCAGGTATTTATCTTGAGGCTTGTAATTGCAGGTTATAGATTGGATATGTTGATAATTATGAGATTTAGTTGGTACACCTTTGGAGGTATAGATAGTTGGATGGGTTTGGCATTTGTTGTGGGTGCTATTTCAGCTATGGATATTTTGACAATTACAGATACATGTGATTACCTTTGGATTAGGTTTTTGTGCTTGGTATTTTAATTGGTATATGATTTTATGATCTTCTAATGCAATAGATTGAGTGGCTTTCTCTTTGGATGGATTCTATGTATGTTGGGTGGCAGTGGCATAATAGGAGGTGAGATCATTAATGTTTGAGATGATGGATACTTTGATTTTTTTGCAGGTACCAAGATGGAGCACTTCATGTACATTGACTCATGATGGTGGATGTACTAGGAGGGATTATTCCCTTATTCATTTATGTGGCTACGAATTGACCCTATGCAATATATACAAGTGGGAGATTGTTGAGATTATGGGTGTTGCATACATTGCATAATATTGCTTAAATTTTATTATTTTATTTTACTATGTAACATTGATCTAGGAGCACCTATATGGACATGTAATATGTAAATATGCCCATGGGATATACTTGATGAGTTGTATTGTAACATTGTGATAATATTTCATGTAATTATTTTAATATTGGGAAAAAGAATTAAATTTCCAATATTAAATGTGGGGTCAATGGCTTAGGTAGCGAATGGTTTCAGCACATGGTTTATGTAATACCACTTGGTGGTGGTTTCGTGGGACTTGCTACTATATAAGCAACCACAAGGGTAGTTGTTGTGTGAGAAGATAGAAGGCAAAAAGGGAAAGTGTCGAGCAGGAAATGGTTCGACAGGTTAGCCAAGGGAGCAATTGTGAAGGTTGGAAGCATGGCATGGGATGTGTGGATTCATGCTTGTTCATGTGGATTACTAGTGGTGGCTATAGTTTTGATGGCTTCCATGGTTGTATTGTAATGGTCTTTTTGCTGAATAATAAATGGTGATGGATATTTTTGGAGGCTGGGTTTTTTCCCTCAATGAGGGTTTCCCAGGGTATATATTGTGTCACATTTTTGTGGGTATGCTGTCTATTCTCTTGCATGTGGATTTTAATTGTATATTTATTTTAGATCTTTTATGGGTTATGTAGGAACAATTATATTCTTTATTGCAAGTATCCTTACAAATGTCACTAGTGGATTTTGAGAACTTCAAACAAGAAACTCAATTTTTTAAAATTTTCATGCTTACTGCATGTTTTGTATCTTAATTCCCCTAATGCTCCTAAGTGCTAACCACCATGAGTGTACAACAACATAGAAATAATATTTCTCTACCTAGTGAGAGTTTGGGAAATCCCCATCAACAAATTTCCAATCACTATATGACTAGATGTGAGAAACCGTTTAGAGGGCTCTTAATGAGTCATCAATTACTTTGTATTTATGGTGATCCATTTGTAAAATTCATCTAGCTCATGAATTTCCACTTGATTCTTCCTTGAAAATTTTGTTTGTTTGAAGTGAGCCAGTGATTATATTGTGCCAGCTCCCATTGATCACCTTATTTTGGTTCATACCAAGTTCTCAAATCCTATTTGATGACATCATTTTTTTATTATAAAATTTTCTATTGACAATGATTAAACTGTGTGTTCAATGTGTTGGTGTTCCTTTCTTATGGATCTTTTCCTATCTAATGGATCATGCATTCCTCTTTTAATGAACTTTTGGAAACTCACATGTGAACAAGTTATTTTGATAAGCTCTTGGGGAAATACTCTATTCAAACTAGAAAGTTTTGGACTATCCCTTAGCCATTTCCCACTTGAGTTGAAAGTAACCTGGATGACCAATTCTTTAAATTTCTAAACTGTTGAGAGTGGTCGATCTAGAATCTAGTTTTAAGGTCGAAAGTTTTCTTTAACTGTGAGCAATGTCTATGTTTAGTCTGTACAAGAAACAAAGTTATCCAAATGCTTTGACAAATAAACACCTCTTCTAGAAATCTAGACCAGTTGGGATGGACCACATAATCAGAACAACCCTAAAAAAATATATTGACTCCCTAACTCAAAGGCTTAAAAAGATAAATATGCAAAAAGATGAAAAAACTCAAACAAAATAGACTTGACACAGAAAAACTAACACCTAACTAAAAAGACTAAAAAAACAAAAAAAACTCAATACAAAAAATCTTGAATAATAAGAATGTGGGGTGGTTGTCAGTAGATTTCTAATTATGTTGACTTGTCTTTGTATTAATAAAAATAAGATTTGGGCAATCTTGGTTCAAATTCTAGGCACAAATCACAAAAAATTAGAAGTTGTGGTAAGTCTCCATGGCCATGATTAATCCACAAACAAGTTCTCATACCTTTAGCATCATATTCAAATTGAAAATCATCAAACTGAGAGGAATAATAGAAATATATCACCTGATCTAGCAAGTACCCCACCATAGGGGTATACTCACATATTATAATTTCTCCTTCTGGTGGTCTTATATCATGGTAGACAACTTCATGCACACATGGAAATAGTAGCATCAATGATGTAATATAGCTATCAAAACAATACCCAAAAGATAGAATGTTGTGTTTATTTTCCTTATTATCACCATCCTTAACCTTAGACCATGAATTGTCACCTTTAGGATCATTGGGACTAGAAAACTCAATCATACACCTTCCTTTCAAGTTATATGATTGATTAATATCATTAAAGGTGTTTTCTCTCTCATATCCCAAAGAAGAATTTTCAAAATTATACTTACCCTCCATTGCAATCTCCCAAGCTAACAAGATATTTGGACAACTTTCTTCTGAATGGAACCCAAATGGATGGATTCTACATGACTCAGTTATTGCATGGTTTGATATATGTGTAGAATATTGACAAATAGACATTTCCTCAATCAAGCTTGAGACCAAATTAAGCACTCTATCCATCTCTTCTAATGACATATCTTGTTTTGAGAGAGGTATCTTATCATTATCCAATGGAGAATAAATATCACAGTAGAAAGCATTGGTATCTTCTTCTTGATGACTTCCTAATTCAAAAATCTCACCAACCTCAAGATCTTATGCATTTCCTTCATTTTTTGCAATTTTGAGAATTTTCGCAACTCCATGGAGTTTTGGAACTTCAAAAAAAATTGTGTCCTATATTTTTTTTAGGATATCCATACTTATTGTAACATCAAAACTTGAAACAATTTCATTACTTCCAACAATTTCAACAAGCTGATTTGTCTATGCTTTAACACATTAGATATTGTGTCTTGGCAACTAGCACATTCCAACTCTAAATGAATCCTTTGATGGAGGTGATAATAGTTAGAAAGCAAAAGGTTGTTTGGATTCTAACTTTCTCTAGGATACTTCAAATTTCTTGTTATGTTATCCATAAAACTTTTCAAAAGCTCATCCTTTACATGTAAATACTTCTAAATTTCCAAGGTAATGTTATATGGAGCCTCATAATGCATTAGAGTGTTATACACCTATGTGTTTGGAGGAGTGGGATGAAACCATAGAGAGACATCATCCATTAGATACTCTTCTCTACTTTTCAAAATTCATATGTTCATTTTATTTCTACAATAAACATGGATCCCATAGTGTCCATGTGATATAGGAGCATCCTGCATGTTGAGGTATTCTAGCTTTGAAGTTGGAGTACTCGATAAGTAAAGAGGTGGTACTTAGTCGATAATGAGTTTTTCATGGCTGTTGTGTTAACTGAGTTCCTTAGTTAATGAAGGTGTTTGATGATGCTTGGGACACTTAATAGATACTATAAGCTTGATTTACATTGGGAGCTTGATAGTAGTGTTGTCTGAGTTGCTTAGTTAGTGAAGGCACTCGGCCTGTGAAGGTGGCACTCGACATATATTGTGGCTTGATTTGCACTAGGACTTAGCAATACTAATTCCCAAGTTGGCTTAATCAATTATGGAGCTCGGTTATGCTTGGTGGAATACTGATGCTCGATGGTGATTTTATGACACTCAGTTTGGTATTGGTCTTTGTGGCTCCTGAGTTGTCTATGAGATGACTTTTGGCATTTGGTATTGGTCTTTGTGATTCTTGAGTTGTTTGTGAGATGACTTTTGGCCTTTGATTTGTGTATAGGTATTTAGTTTGTGTTGTAGCTAACATGTGGCTTGCATGGAAATTTAATGTAAGGGTTTATATTAAATTTTAATATGCTAGGCTAACTTGTGGCTTAGTTGGGTATAAGTAGGGGTGTTTTGTGGAATTTTGAGTGATAAATTAAGATTAATCCAACTTGAGGAAGAAGATGAAGTGTAGGAGTGAATTTTGAGAAGGGATAGTAGCTAAGGCTTGGTAAACTAGAAGATTGCTTGGTGAGCTTGTGACCACAAGTTGGGATTTCCTTAAGGTTTTTGACCAGAGTGTGAATTTGGACTAGCTTCGATTAGTGTTGAGTTGGGTCTTGAGGGATCTTGCATAACTATTTTGTAATTGCTATTATATTTGGCCCTAACCCAGAAGGCCTTGCAGTCGGGCACATTGCATGTAAACAATTGTTTTATGAATAAAATGTTGAGAATTGGTATCAGATCTTGCATTGTTGTTGTGTGGTTATTTATATGGATCTAGATTACCTCTAGCAGGGCAGCCTTGAGTTCTCCCTGTATCAACTAGTATCAGAGCTTAGTTGTTCTTGAGTGTATAGACTGACCCCCAAAGTTGAAGCAATTTATTCTAGGACATGGGTGAAGGCTAGAAGTGAAGGTTGATCTTGTGGAGCTGATTCATCTTCTAGATTTGTGGATTTATTGCCTTGGGTTTACCAATGATCTCTAAAGATGCATCCAAAAACATTGGACCCTAAGGCAATTGATGATCTTAGTGATGCTATGGAATAAAGGATCTTAGAGAAGATTAAAGAAAAAATTAGATATGAGATGACATTGATGAAGAGTGATATGATTGTTGAGAGCATAAGTGTTATAGGTGGTGTACCTTAGCATGTGGGTACTGAAGATGGTTATGAAGAAGTTGTTGGATCGAGTGGTGAGGAAAAAACTAATCATGTAGAGAGACCTATGGGAAATAACTTTGGTCACTTTGATAGACCTGGATCTCAGTTGAAGTTGAAGCATAAGATGGAGGTTTCTAATTTCTCAAGTACTTTGAATCCTGAAGACCTGATTGATTAGATTGGTGAATTGGAAGACTGCTTTGAGTTTGAGGATATTGAGGATCCACTTAGAGTAAGTATGGCACAAACTAAGCTGAAAGGACATGTTTCCTTTTGGTGGAATGAAATACAAAGAGTCAGAGAGGAGGAAGGTGAAATCAAGATCATTCGATGGAGATTGATGGTAACTAAGTTGAGGGCTAAATCAATTCCTACTGATTATGAACTTGAGTTGTTCAAGAGATTACATAATTTGAAGCAAAAAGATGTGATTATGAAATATTATACCAAGGAGTTCTACAAGTTGACTATTTGGTCTAGTCATAGAGAATTGTCAAAGGAGAAGGTAGCTCAGTACATTAATGGTTTGAGATTCAATATCCAAGATGAGGTTAGTATTTTGAAGATTGATTTGGTTGAGGATGCTTATCAGTATGCCCTAAAAGAAGAAGATAAGTTAAAGAGGAAAAGTTAAGGTAATTCTAGAGGGAAGGAGAAGAAGGATTACTCAACAAAAGCTAAACTGATTGTTGAAGATGAACCATAACATGCTGATCAGAAGAGAAGGATAGGTAGAGGTGAGTTTAAGGGTACTTGCTACAAATATGGAGAAGTAGGACATATGTTTTATGAATGTCCTAAGGCTAGTGATAGAAGAGTTATTGTTTTGAAGGATGTTGTAGCCCATGAAAATCAACCTGAGAAAGGAGAGAGTTTACTAGCTCGGTGAGTACTGATTAGCCAAAGGACAATGGAATCTTGTTATAGGACTAGTTTGTTCAGGACTTGTTGTAAGTTTGGTGGTAAAGTCTACAAGGTGATTTTTTATAATGGTAGTACTAATAACCTTGTTGCCTAGGAGATGGTTTAGAAACCTAGTTTGAGGAGAATGAGACATCCTTATCCTTGTAGGATTGGATGGTTACAAGGTGAGCATGCTTTGGAAGTAAGGGAGCAATGCATTGTTGATTTCTAGATTGGGTAGTATAAGGATCAAGTGTTGTCTGATATTGTGAACATGAATAGTTTTCATTTGTTGGTGCTGGTGTAAATACATATTTACACCAACACCGCACCTAAGTTCAACTTAGGGGAATGCACTTAAGTTCACAAGAACTAGGATGAAATGCATAATGGGTCTTGGCTACTAGGCCATGTTAGGTACCCATGTACATAATGATATGCAATCTCTCATAAAGTGGAGAAAGAGGGAAAACCTCATGGGAAAAACCCTCCCCCAAAAAGAGAGATGAAATGGGATGCATGGATGGATGGAGTAATCAAGACCCCCCCCCTTATGACATACATCTAGTATATACGAAAGTAAAAAGAATGAGAAGGAAAAAACCTCATAAGAGGAAAAAGTCCCCACCATAAGAAAGAAGAGAAAGAGAGACAAGGTAGTCCCCCCCCACCAAATGAAGAATACCTCTCAGTGAAAGCCTCTCCAAGGTAGAAGCTAGTCCAAGGATGCAGAAGGATGTTCCTCCCCTTTGGAAGAAACAAAGGAAAAGGTACAATTCTGAATATTTATGGTGGCCTTGAAACCTGCTCAAGTGTTTGTAGAACCTATTTCATAACTATCTCCTTAACTGATAAAGAGACCTCCTCCAACTACTGTACATAAGTATCCACAATCACACCAACCTATGCAGATTGATCATGTAGAGAATGGACATGAGGGTCAGAATAAGCCCTCACAACAATTGTAGAAGGATCATCTTCCACAAAGAGAAGATGAAAATCATCAAGACTATCTCCCAAATCTGTGGCATGTGACTCCACGAACAAACCTGCAATATCTACCAAGAATTCATCAACTGAAGCTGGAGTTGGAAGACAACATATACCCTATTGTGCTGGAACTTTCATTGTGGAAATGTTTTCCCTCTTTCTCTGCTTTATGAGAGATTGCATATCATTATGTATATGGGTACCCAACATGGCCTAGTAGCTGAGACCCATTAAGCATTTCATCCTAGTTCTTGTGAACTTAAGTGCATTCCCCTAAGTTGCACTTAAGGGGGGGAGTTGGTGTAAATAAATATTTACTATTTACACTTACTTAAATTTAATTAGGTTAATGCATATTTTTATTATTTATTTATTATTCACCTAGGAGTATGCGTACTCTTGTGAGTTGTCATGTTGACAACACAAAATTCTGAACCTCTTTTATGCACATGGTGTCTGCAACACAGGAGTTAGCACACTAATTAAGAACATGGTGTCTACAACATCTCCACTTGAGATACACCTTGTCATTCTTATCCAATAATCTAGAATGATGGATAAGACATGTGCTTAGTTGTCATGCTTATCTTATCTCCTAGTTCTTCCTAGAGACATTCTAGGTGCTTCTTTAGAGGCCTTTATATACATGCACTCCTAGTGTGTTTGTACATACAATATAGAGAAATGTATGAGGACATACTCGTATATATTGATCATAATATTTTTTGGTCTATAGTTGTGCTTGTGTTTGAGTTCTACAATCTTGGGTGAATCTTGCCCTAAGTAAAGTTTTTACAGTTGCTTGGTAGACCTTGGCAGTATGATTGTAGAGCTATGTATGATTGTGTCAAGAATATGTTTACAAATGTGAAAGGTGGCAGGAAGCATTCCCTAATTCCTTTTTAGAATGAAGAGCTCGATAGGAGGAACTTGAGTATTGGTAGTTGAATTGGGCTGAAGGATTCTAAGAGGGTTAGAGATCAACATGAAAAGAACACATGTAGCACACTGAGGATCAATGTGAAGAACAAGATCAAATGAAAGAGTGTACAAGTTGAGGACTTAGAGGATATGTATGTGAAGAACCAATTTATAATTTTAGTGTTAAATCCCAAAAGATGTTCTTCCAACTACTGAGAACATCTTTTGAAACCTAGGGTGTCTAATGTAGGGGAATCCTTGGTTAGCTAGAAATCTTACATGTTGGCATATTCTAGCTTTGGATTTGGAGGACACAGTCAGTAAAGAGTTGGTACTCAGTTGATACTAAGTTGTTTATGGTTGTGTTAACTAAGTGACTTAGTTAATGAAGGTGTTTGATGATGCTTGGGGCACTCGACAAATATTTTAAGCTCAGTTTACACTATGAATTTGACACTAGTGTTTCCCAAGTTGCTTGGTCAGTAAAGGTACTTAGTCTATAAAGGTGGCACTTGGTGTATACTATGGCTTAATTTTCACTAAGACTTGGTAGCAGTGTTTCCAGAGTTGGCTCGATCAATGATGGAGCTTGATTACGCTTGGTGGAATGCTAATTCTTGGAGGTGGTTTTCTGACACTTGGTTTAGTCTTGGTCTTTGTGTGCCCAAGTTATTTGTGAGCTAACTTTTTGCATTTTATTTTTGAATATGTATTTAATTTGTGTTGTAGCCAACTTGTGGCTTGCATGGGTATTTAATGTAAGGGTTTATTTTAATTTGTATTGGGATAGGCTGACTTGTGGCTTATTTGGGTATAAATAGGGATGTTTTGTGGAGTCTTAAGTAATAGATATAGAGTCATCCAACTTAGGGAAGAGGATGAAGTGTAGGAGAAAATTTTGAGAAGAGCTAGTAGCTAAGGCTTGGTAAACTAGGATATTTCTTGGTGGGCTTTGTTGGAAATAGGGATTATTGAGGAAGGGGGGGGGGGTGGTGCTAAATCAGTAATCTACAAACTTTAGTCACCAACTGGATATTATTTCTTACTTTAAACCATACATAACAAAGTAATAAAATAATGCTGAACAATAATAGTAACCATGCTCAAAGATAAATCATAACACCATATTTTGTTAACTAGGGAAACCCTGGCCAAGGGAATTCCCTGGTGGGGATGATACTCACAAGATAATATATTGATATATAAGTTCCTTGTTAGAGGATGGACCCCGTTAAGAGTCAATGAGAAAATTCAATATAGAGAGTCACTGTTAGGAGACTTTGAATCCCTGTTAGGAGATTTCAACCCTATTAGGAGTTGTAGTACAACATATGCAAGATGAGTCCACTACGCAAACATGCACTTTCAATTACAAAAAGATATCACTTCCCAAACAATTAATTGGAATTTTGTGATATAGATTCTTTCTCAATTCTATCTTGAATCACAAAATATCTTCACAAACTTTACATTTATGACTTTCACTAAAGTTCACATACAATTGCTCAACACAACAACTACATCTTTCATCGCAAAATGTCCTTTGCATAAATACCATGCCTTTAAAAAAATTTCTGCTAGGATGGCTAAGACCATGCTCCACTCTTCCAATTTAGAGTAAACATCTAGGATGTCAACCCTAATTAGATAAGTAATTATTTTGTAAACAAAATAATCCTTTCCTTCAATTTTGACGTCTTGTTTCACTTAAAACACAAATATAGTTCTTATGTACAGTATGCACTGACTTTCAAGGTTATATACATCATCATAAACATGTATACAATCTTCATCTAACTTCAATAGTCATAATATGACATCACCAACAAGTTACAAAGAAAACAATACACTAATGTGTATCAAATTCATACTTAGACAATTTTTTGAGTACCAAAAGCTAAGTATCTTTATTTCTAAGGTTTCTTGTAAGCATGTACATCATGTGTTGCCATAAATAATAACAATTAAAAATCTCCATTAGCCAATTGTGTAATGTCCCCATCTCTTTAGCCTCTCAATAGATTTCTTAGCCTTTCATCCGTCGAAGGCTAAGTGGAAATAATTAATTGATTTCTTATAAAGTCATAAAATAATTTAAAAATTAAAAAGATGACTTTATATTTAATTAATTTAATAGTAGGGAATCGTTGAAAAGCACAACTCATCTATTGTTGGAAAGGAGGAAGCTTCTAGAATAGTGCGATAAGATAACACTTATGATTCTTCTAGAAGGAGAGGTAGGAATAAGATAAATAGAGGAGAGAGCCACATGGGAAGGCATTCATATTTTTTATTAACATTTGCATGTGTATTTGTGGAGCCAAGGGTCTACAGATAATCAATTTGTCTTTGGGAACGAAAACTCCCAATGATAGCAATTTTGAGGGAGTGAAACATCACTTGAATTATTGTTGATTGGAGGTGGTATTACACTCACTTCATTGTGCTAAATTTGTGGCCAAGGGCCAGATGTGAAGAAGAAGAATAAGTAGGGCATTTTCTATAGAAGCTTGTTGCAGGAACACTGTATTACCTTGTCATTAGAGCATAATACATGAAGATATTGATTGCATTGTCAGTGGAGACTCAAAGAGACTTCAAGAACCAAGTTTCTCCTATTTATTCATGCATATTATATGCTAGTACTGTAGGTATCAATCTTTATCAGAATTAAGCATTTATTTATATATATGATACCAGAGTTTTGGATTTGATATTAGTTTGTATTCAGATCTTGTAAAGATGTCTTGGTTGTAGATGCATCCTATTCTCTTAGTGCATTAACAAATGAAAGAAAGAATTATATTCATTGTGGATCATGCAACCATTTATTACAAGTAGAAAATTAGGGTAATTTGTGACTAGTTTGAGCAAGGCTCATTATAGTGGTATCAGATCCTTCATCCTACCATCCTATGATCGGTCAAATAGAAGATGAGTGAGAGAGAAATCAAATGTTATAATAGGGAACAATGGAAACAACATTATCAAAATCCATAGGTTGAAGGGGATACATCCTCAAAAGCATTAAGAGAAAGAGATACCAGCAAAACAGTTCAAAATATGGCAGAAGAAGAAAATAGGGATGCAAGAGTTGAAAGGAAATTTAATACCATGATTGATATGTTGTCATGCTTATTAGCAAAAATGGATCAGCAAGCCCCTCAAAATTAGAACATAGCAACTCAATCAAAACACAACTGAACATAGTGTAGATAATGAGGGAAGGTCTATACATCATGCTAAAGACACTAGAAGAATAGCTTCTAGGCCTCTTTTTCCCACATTTATACCAAGAGAAGAACAACCACATGCTACTCCAGCTATTTTGTTTGGAGATGAAGCTAGACAAGCCTACTTGGAGTATACCACTCTTCCTCCTGATATGAGAGAAATGTGGACGTTTGATCAATTCATTAATCAAAGGAATAGGAGAGGAGGAAGGAATGATCACTATGCTCTAAGAAATGACTATCAACAAACACTTGGTAAGATTTCTATGCTTTTCTATGATGGAAGTAACAAATGCACAACTAGGTCTTGGGTTCAAAAGCTTGATAATTATCTTTCTTTGAGACCAATGCTTGAAGAGGATGCCATAAGATTTTCCACACTACATCTTGAAGGAGTTGCTCACGAGTGGTGGTATCACGAGGATGCCATAAAATTTGTTCCTTCTAAAGTTCTAGTTTCTTGATATCATTGTGAATACTAGCCACTTGTCCTTCAAAACAATCAATCTTACAAGATGGATGTTGTAGTTGGCCAGATAGAGCCTTTAGCTCACTCATCTTTCCTACAATCTGACTATCAATGTCTTTAGTCAGTTTATATGATACAGTACACTTAATGTATAGTATCTTACCATCTTATTGACACTTCCAAAGTTCCTTGATACAAGTATCAAGACTAATCAAATCATTCTTAATATTTTTGACAAATGGTGCTAAAAAGTTAGCATCATGTAAAATATATGCCTTTGCTTCTACAACACTTAACAAATTGGAAAATTCCTCATCAATGAATTTAGCACTGCATGTGCCCTCTCTTCTAGATCTACCTCTATGTATTGCATTGCCAGAGTACTATGTAGTCTGTCAGTAACCTCCATCAAGGTTTTTTTTAGGCTCTTCACTATTCTAAATCTTCTTCTCTTATTGGTGTCTTCTTCTTAATAAGTCTATCATAGACCTTCTCTCAATATCCTTCAATTTTAGATTATTAGCTATAATGTATCTCATAGTAGAGATATCAATCTGATCTTTCTTAAAATTGTTGTACATGGCATAAATTTTGTTCATCTAAACAAAGTTGCCCTCAATAGCAATAGCTAAGCTTATCATTTTCTATCTTTAGCTTCCAAGGTTATCGAGTTTTTCCTACTGATTGCTTTAACATTGTCACCTTCGTTGCTTGCTTGACTTCTTATTCTTCTTCTTCTTCATCACCGAACTTGATAATTGTCAACTATGTCTTTTGTCTCTTGCTTGGTCCAGTGGCTTGTTTCTTGACCCTTTTAGCCTTTGTGGTCACATCTTCCACCAATCTCTCAGATTTTCTCTTTGTTTCACTTGGTTTCACATCTGATACTACTGCATACATAATGCTCTATTTCGAAGATGTCTCTGCAACATATCTTGACAAGGGTTGTATATTTAGTATACCTTATTTCATGGTTTTCTTTATTGCCTTAGACTCAATCTTAGTCATCTCAAACTTTGATAAAGCTTTCTTCATAATAGTTTTTATTTTCTTGTGAGATGCCTTCTGCAAGTATGCCTAATGAGCTGATTGGGTAATCTGATCATAGGTTCCAAATCTGTATTCAACTTTTTCCTTTTCTGATTTCAACAGTAAGGGATCAAGAAATGTTTCTCAAGGTTCTACTACTTGATTATAAGTAAAATTTGTATCAGCCATAACACAAATGTCATCTTTAAATCTATTTGTAATTGCAGGTACAATTTTGAATCTCTATCTCATTTCATTCTGAAATGTCTTCATTATCAGGTTTCCACCTACCAATATCTTATCTGCAAGATGTCTTCTACATACATCTATAATATTTACCATTGTACACCTATCATTTCTCATTATCTATGTGACTGATAAATATGGTAATCTTTTAAGCACATGAAAGAATAATTGATTGATTAGTGATTGAAATCTATAAACATGCCATTCTTACTCCTTTTGATCTTATCTAGGTTCTCAAGTAGTTGCATTCTCATAATTTCACTGAGGTTAACTTGTTCCTTCTCAATACATATCTTATATGTTGTATAGACAAATCTGGCTGACAATTCATCAATCTTTGAACTTGCACATATAGAGTAGGCAATAATTCTACTCAGAAATCGTATATCATCTTGCTTAATGGTTCTAATCACCATGACCTTTCCATTATATACCGCTTAGTATAACTCTCAACTTTCTTCTTAACCATTTTCTCATCTATAGGTACACTGCCTTATTTACAAAGACCAGTTACCTAATGAATAAGATCGGTAGAAATATCAACTACACTATCTTGCATCCATAGTTTCACATTATATATTCTTCTTAATATAATTTTTACCCACTCATCTGTGTCCAATTCATGGTATAAATGATATTTGAATAGGTCTAGTTCTTTCAAGTGTTCAAATCTAGGCTTCACATTCATATCATGATTGACAACTAATTCCATATCCTTGTTCATGTATTCAGTCCCAATAGATTCAATTTTTCTATTAAGATAACTTTCTATATCTTCTAAATATACTACATTGTTTGGAGTAATGGATATTGCTAAGTTAGGGTTTCCTTCTACAGGTTTCATGGAAACAACTCTCAACTTAGGTTTGTCTTCGTTCTCAACATTGTGAACTACTAACATATTCTTGCTTCTAACAAGTATAAACTTTTACCAAATAAATTTGTGGAAAAATGATAAAATACCTCTTTTTGAAAATAGGGTTTTCTTCGAAATCAACTTAATGAGTCACTTCTAAATGCTCTTTACTTTTGATGTGATTGCAATGAAGTGAAAATCAAGTCTGGACTCCATTTATTCCATCAACCTGAACTTGCATTAATTGTATAATTTGCAAACATGAAATAATTGTCAATCACATTTTGAAATCAAATAACTGCTCAAGAACATCTATCTAATCTTCAAATGCCACCTGAGGTTTACTATAGCCTCTTTTCATCATGGCAAACCTCCGCAAGGCTTCACTTCATAAAATTCTCTCCAAAAATAACATAGTTTTCATCTTCTACTAATAAATTAACTTTTTCTATAATACCACTAACTCCTACTTCCTTCATATCTTGTTTAGATAAGCTCTAAATTACAAGCAAGCTTAGATACCATCTAAACTTAACTCAATACACCTTTTTTGACTTTGCTACCTCCAATTCAATTTATAAATGAATTTTTCAAATTTTGATGCTATGAACAAGCTTAATTCAACTTAATTGAATCAAACTTGAGAGCTGACTTTGATCTTCTTGTTTCACCATCATCTAGCTTATCTTTTGAGATGTCCAATCCTTTTACATATCCCTCATTGAGTTCTTCTTGAAGTTTCTTGACTACATTTCTTTCTTCCTCATTATCCTTCATAGTTATGGAGTTCCTCTCATGGTTCCTTCTATCATTTTTGACATTTCTTCCATCATTCATTCTGTTTCCGAAGTTTCTTCCATTGTTCATTCTATCTCTAAAGTTTCGATCCATTTTGCAATACTTTTCTATATGTCTGAAGTTGTTGCATAACTGAAATACTAGTGTTTTGCTTCTAGGATTTATCTAATCATCGGGTGCATGACATTTCTGAGCTATGTGTCCTAAGTTGTTACACTTATAACACATGATCTGACTTCTATCTTCACAAGGCTATCCTTCTCTCAATTTCCTTTCTTTAGATCTTCTTCTATCTATAGGGTTAGTATTTCTAGACATTCTAGTATTCCTTCTATCATTATCATACTTATGAAAATTATGACAATAAAAGTCCTTAACATGATTAAATGACTTATTTGTACAATCTCTTTTCATATGACCTATTTCACTACATGAAAAAAAGTTACCTCTAAAATTTCCATATGGTTTCCTTAGGAGATTCCACTTGCTTTGGGTCATCCAAAATTTCAACTTACTTGTCTTGTCAAACTTTCTTGGTTTTATTAGAAGTTTGACTGGATTCAATCTTATCATCAGATTTTTCTTTTTCTTTCAAATCTATTCTAATCTTAGGTTTCTTTGTAGACATGTTAATTAGATAACCAAGACCAGTCTTATCATAAGTAGGTCTCTGTATTGACATTCAATCATCAAGCTTTTCTCGGCTAGAATAGAGCTTCTCAAGTTGCTGCTTACACTAAGTTAATTCACCTTTCACAATAGTATTATATTTATAAAGTTCTTCATGACCTTCTTCCAATGTTTCAAATTTAGATGTCTTCTTTTCTAGACTTCCTCTAAGATTTGCATTCTCAATCTTCAAATCAATTTCAACTTTGCTACGAGCATTCCTCAAAGTTAACTTTAGATTTTTAATCTTCAATTCATGCTTCAAGATCTTGTACTCTGTCTTTAGTTTTGAATAATCATAATCATTGGTTTTAGATTCAGTAGATTGAGGCTTGAATTTGAGATGTTCAATCTTTTCTTCAATTGTCCAATGTATACATTGGAGTCTTCATATATGTCATTCAGCTTATCTCTTTCCATAGTAAGGAGATCAATTTGTTCTAGTGCCTCTTTAAGGTTCTTCATCAATTGTTCCATATCCATAGGAACCTTACTCAAGCTATTAAGATTTTTGAGTAACTATGCTCTGATACCAATTGTTAGAAATAGGGATTATTGAGAGGGGGGGTGAACCACTAATCAATAAACTTTAGTTGTCAACTAGATATTATTTCTTACATTAAACCATACATAACAAAGTAATGAATTAATTTGAACAATAACAATAGCCATGCACAAAGATAACTTATAACACCATATTCTATTAACTAGGGAAACCCTAGCCAAGGGAAAATTTTAGTGGGGATGATACACACTAGATAATATACTGATATATAAGTTCCTTGTTAGAGGATGGACCTTGTTAGGAGTCAATATGAAAATTCAATGTAGAGAGTCCTTGTTAGGAGACTTTGAATCCCTGTTAGGAGATTCCAACTCTGTTAGGAGTTGTATTATAGTAGATGCAAGATGAGCTCACTGCCCAAACATGCACTTCCAATTACATGGGTTTGAGTGTGATCTTAGTTGCTATAGAAGATAAGGAAGCCATGGTAATGCTCAGGACCTCAAGGAGCCTCTAGATGTTTTAGTTATGCACACCTGCAAACCTTTAGAGACAATTTAGTCATGAAATCTTCAAATTATGCACCTGTGCATCTTCACACATACATACCTTTAGGGTATTGTACAAGGTGCTAAATTCACCAAAAAATCAAATTTCTTAGTTTTAAAAATGGTTTATGGGTTTTGCTCAAATGAGGTTTTAGATTACTTGTGTACTTATTTTGATCCTTTTGATGATTTAGACCTATTTGCGCACCTATGTACTTTTCTCTTCAAAACTTGTTGAACCTATGTAGCTTCACACATGTGCACCTTCTAGAGTCCTTCAACTTATGCATATCTCAAAATTTCAAGCACACTCACACACCTACACACCTTCTAGAGATAATTTACTCACCAAATCTTCAAATTGTGCACCTTCAAGGAATTGTGCAAGGTGCTCAAATCACCAAAAAGTCAAAGTTCTCAATTTTGAAAATAATTTTCTAGGGTTTTCTCATATGAGGCCTAGGAGAACTCTAGTGTACTTTCTTTTTGGCTTTTTGATGATTTATACCCTCCTTATAGACCAAAATTGTCATAGACTTGAACTCCTTCTGCTTCTATCCCAAGGCACCAATTTTGAAAATGCACATGCAGTAGCATGGATATTTTTTGTGCTATGCGTAAAGAGGATGCCATCTAGTGTTAGGGTTTAAAAAATGATGCTAGCTGACTAGACTCCTAAAACCAAACTACAAAATCTCCAATCCTTGGGGCACCTTGGAAGATACTCTATTCTGATGAACAAGCTTATGTGAGCTAAAAAGGGGTCCCCATTTTTGAACTTGAAAATGGGGCGTGTGTTGTGGAACCACAATACATAGCTAGAAGGGTAATGAACACTTCTTATAGTCTAATTTCAAGAGGAGATTCAGACTTAAAGATCCTCTTGAATTGAAAATATTTCTCTCTCCTAACATCAGGTATACTTGGTGCAATAATCAAGGAGGACACCAAAGAGATTACAGTAGACTGGATAGGAATTACGTAGATAACTCTATTTTCTCTTTTGAGTCTTGGGTTGGACAAGCACTAGTTTGTGTTCTTCCATATCTCACTACTACATTTGGACTTGAAATGCAATGGAAGGCTATCACAATTGTGACGTTTAACCATCGCCCTAGCGACATGACCATGAATTGGCTCCTATCGGACGAGCGTCATATTTTTGTTATGGAAAATTATGATGGGGAGGTGATCTGTCATAGTAGTGACAGTTGAAACTATGGTTTAAGCTTACAATTAGTCTTCGTAATTGTGACATCAATGCAATTGTTTTGTTGTAGAAGCAACGTTAATCCATCAGGATTGGTCCTCATAATTATGACAGCTATACTATGTGAGTGATGGCTAGCTATCAGAATATCCATCGCAATTGTGACGGATAGTCAAATTTTTTTTTTTTAAATTACTTTTAGAGGATCATGTTATTGTCACTATTGTTGTGGTGAGTATGGGCAGCCTGGGGAAGACATTCCTTCTCAAGAATGTCTATGAAATAGTTAAAGGTAGGTACTAGCATTCTACCTGGATTTTCGTTTCATAGACTTATTATCTTAGAAATTTATAGTCTGACTTGACCTCCAACATTAGTTTAGAAACACCCTATAACATAACATATTTCAAAGAAACTGAATTGATAAAAGGTAAGTTACATGGCAAAGCATGTTTGATCATTCTTGATGATGTGTGGAAGGGTAGTGTTGATGGTGATTTGATATCAAGATTGGATCTTCCCACTGGTAGAAATAACCAGTGTAAAATTGTTGCAACCACTAGAAGCAAAGATGTTGCTGCAAACATGAACACTATGAGTATGAGATGCAACATCTCTTTGAAGAGAACAAATGGAAGCTCTTTGTTTGTTTTCCTTCCCCCATTGTGAAGGAAATATGTCGCCTGAGCACTTGGAGAGCTTCGCCCATCAGATTGTAGAAAAATGTGGGGGGTTGTCACTTATCATTATGATTGTTGGAGCATCCATGGCCAACTGTTCGGACTGGGAGTCAAAATTGAGGCAATTAATTGATGCAGAGAACTCCACCATGAAAATCTACTGCATCGGACTGAATGCAACTCCAGAACACAAATTTCACTGTGCAATTTGGAACTTAAAAAATTCTTACATTTGATGGTGATCCTGGATCTTGATTGCAATGAATGATGGATACAACTTTAATATTCAATCACTACAGACAAAATTTATCAAATCTATTTTATTATCACTTATGATTAACAAAAAGTTTTGTAGGGCTAAGCATAAATCTCATAAACTAAGTAACTACCGAAGGCTGTCAACATTAAGTAATTTGATTAAATTATTTCAACTTTCAATATTAAAAGCACATCAACAAAAACCATTACCTTCAATCTTATCAGTATGAGCTTACACATTATCTAAGGAGATGCTCCTCTTTGTAATTATTTTTAAATATATAGAAGGATGCTATCATATACAACAAGGTGCGATAAAAAGAATCAACACACAAATGGATATTTACTCACTAAATTATTATTATATATAATTATAAGCTCAATTACAGTAAACCATCATATTTAAAAATTATAAACTCCTAAAAATGTTCATATCTTTGTAAATCTTATGCCTACTTACACTGGAATGACATACATAATCAAATGTTAGAACATTCTTCTGAGAAGAAAATCCTGAAATCAACACCCAAAAAAAAATAAAAGAGAGTGTTTCCTTCATATGAAAAGAAATGAATAACTAACAAGCATAGAGAAGGAATTTTACTTACACCAAGCCAGCATGACCCAAATGTAAATATTTTTGCATTAGCTTCATGGACAAGCTGCTCATTAAAGCCTTTCTCCCTACATATCTTCTTCACCCATTTCTTAACAACCTAAACAATTCATAATAAGCAATCAAAATGCAAGCACCACTTTTGAAATAATCCACGAGTCAAATTAAAAAATCCAACTTACCTGATCCAATCTACCAAGTACTTCTTCTCTACGAACAATTTCGTGACTTTCATACAATCCAACATTGACAAGGAACTATACATACATACATAGACACACACATATGTGTGTGTATATTATGTATATATATACACACACATATATATACATATACATATGTGTGTGTGTATACACACACACACACACACGCACACACACACAGACATACATATATACATACATACATATACATAAATAATAGTAATATATGTATTGCATCTGTATTTGCTTTGCCATTGCCTATAAGAGTATTTCAAGGTTGGGAACCACTTCAACATCCTTTGCATGGTTCAGAGGTAATGCCATTCTAGCAGAGGCTTTTGCAAGGGAATGAGCCTCGTGATTATGACATTTACACAGAAGAAAAACTTGCTTCTTCAACTCCTTACACTCAACTCTTCACTAAAGTTATTCTTCTAGTAGTGAGAATAGCTATTACACATTTCTAGGAGCCAAGGGACCTTGAACCTATGCTACATTTTCTAGAGACATGGGAGAAGTTACTATTACCTTCAGTACTTCATAAAATTCTAGATCATAAAGTGATGCCCAAATTAACAACAACAGTAAATACTTGGGATCCTCACAGGGAGACTATGCCAATACATGCATGGTTACATCCTTGGCTTCCATTGTTGGGCTAGTGTATGGAACCTTTATATCCAACCATTAGTTATACATTGGGGAATGGGCTTCATGCTTGGCATGCAAGTGATTTAGATCTACACATGCAATTTTATCACCTTGGAAAACTATATTTGATCTTGCTAGTTGGGAATACCTAATTGTTCATTTTATTGTACCTAATTTGATAATGAATTTGTAATCAACCCAACTAATCAACAACTAGACCAATTTAATTTGGTTATGACTTGTTTCTTTCTAAAAATCTCTGCTATGATATGTTTTTGTAAAATTTCTTGTGAACTCTGCCCGTTTTTCCTAGTCTACATTATTTTTGTGCAAGATCTTGAGGTAAGTCACTTAGCATGGGTTGAGTGAGTTTTATTGTTTTATTATTTGGATTCTAGATTATGTATGCAACTGGATGAGTTTTTTCTATATATATATATATGTGTGTGTGTGTGTGTGTGTGTGTGTGTGTGTGTGTATGTATGTATGTATGTATGTATGTATGTATATATATGTATATATATATGTATGTATGTATGTATGTATCTATGTATATATATGTATATATATATATATATATGTATGTATATATATACATATATACACACACACACACATGCATACATACATACATACATACATACATAATATTAATATAGATATTGCATTTGCATTTCCTTTGTCATTGCTTATAAGAGTGTTTCAACGTTGGGAACCACTTCAACATTATTTGCATGGTTTAGAGGTAATGCCATTGTGGCATAGGCTTCTGCAAGGGAATGCACCTCGTGATTATGGAATTTAAAAAGAAGCATAACTTGCTTCTTGAACTCTTTACACTCAATTCTTCACTGAAGTTATTGTTCCAGCAGTGAGAATAGCTACTACAAATTCTTGGGAGCCAAGAGATCCTGAACTTATGCTAAATTTTATGGAGACATGGGAGAAGTTACTACCAACTTCAGTACTTCATAACATTCTAGATCATATAGTGATGCCCAAATTAATAGCAACAGTAGATACTTGCCATCCTCGCAAAGAGATTGTGCCAATACATGAATAGTTACATCCGTGGTTTCCATTGTTGGGCCAACGTATGTGATGCAGGAGCATCAGGACATACAAGGATCCCTAAAGAAGGCAAAAGATGGATTAGAGGCAAGGAGGAGTTTAAATCAATCAGTTGGCATGTGTTGAAGCCAATCATGGCCTTAGAAGGCTTTAAAGATGATAAAAATGTAATGAATCCTAAACGGCCTATTAAGAACTTTAGGATCTTTGATAGTGAAATATAGGCATAATGGAATATTGGAGTTAATTGGGTCCTTAGGAGCCTTAGAGAGGTTTAGGATTGGTTAAATTGGTCGTGAGGACCTAATAGGAAAGTTTAGTGGGTTAATTAGTTATTTTATAATATAAATTGTAAGTTGGGAAATTCATATATTTGAATCCCAACAGTTAGTTCCATTTTGGGGGGAAACTAGATTTAATGAGTTTTAGGCATAACTAGGCATTGAAATTGATCCAAATCGGTTGGGATAGTTGTAAGGGATCCTATTAAGTCAAGTTTGAGGCATTGTACAGAGAGATCAGTATTAGGATTGATCAATCGTATGGATTGTGTAAAGAGTTCCAATAAAAACTTCATTTTTCAAGCATTTGGTGCATGGTGGCTTGACTATCTTTGACTTCTTGTAGTCTTATGATCTCATAAGCCTTTTTGCATATTGTTTGATCAATTTCTAATGCACTGAGATTTTTGAAGTTCATTCCTTTCAATTTTTTTATCGTTGTTTTAAGGGTTTCATTAACAAGTTTGAGTTTCTACTTGAAATTTTGATCATTCCCTGAATGTAGGAGTATGATTTTGATGGAATGATCTTGTAACAGTATGTATAAATCATATCTAACAATATTTTGACAAGAAGTTCTAAGGATTTGTGATCACCACTAGAGTTTGTGAAGTAAAGGGCATTAAATTCATGGCTATGGAGCAGCGACAGGAGTTCTAGCCATTAGGGGTCAGTGTTTAATGATTGGAAGTGCTTTGGTATGTTGGAGACAAGGTGAAACAACCTTCAATTGAGTTTGAAGGTGCTTGGAAGACATAGATTTAGAAAACCCTACCTTTGAGGGTTTGTAGGAGATTGATTTGGGGATTTGGGTGTTACAAAAGTTTTGGGACTAATTCCTTTTGGATTTGGAAAATTTACAACATAAGGAGAGACTGTTCGAAGTTTGGGGTCTTGGGAATACAAGAAATTTGTAGTTTCTTTGTTAAATTGCCTTCTTTTCATACATTTTTGAGCCACACTATGGTAACAACAGGATATGGTCCAAAGGAACACATGGAACCCTTATGATATGTCATAGTATGGCTTAATGGGTATCTGAATCCACCATTTGTTTGGGGAGTGTTTTGGAAATTTTGAGAGGAAAGTTCACTTTTGTGTCATCGCAGGGCAATTGGAAAATCAATTAGGCATCTAGGACAGTTTGAGGGATTTGGATGTCGGATGTTACTTGAGGACCAAAAATTGGTTGAAACCTTTTGAATCCACCTTGATTTGGCCTAGGACACCCATCCTAATCATTTGGGAGGTGTTGGAATTGTTTGTGTACTTTTTGCTTTGTAGAGGGTTTGAGGAACCTTGTACTTCCCACATAGGTTTAAGTGGGATTAACTTGGTTTTGACTCCCACCATCCTTACCTCTGCATCAATATGGAACCTTTATATCCAACCAATCGTTATAAGTTAGGGAATGCCTGACATGCAAGTGATGGATCTGCTTATGCAATTTTATTAGTTTGGAAAATTGTATTTGATCCTGCTAGCTAGGAACAGTTGATTGTTCATTTTATTGTACCTAATTTGATGATAGTTCTACAGGTTTTTGTTGTCAACCCAACTAATCAGCAACTAGACCCATTTTTCTAGGTTATGGCTTGTTTTTTCTAAAAATATATGTTATGATATGTTTTTGTAAAATTTCTTGCGAACTCTATCCATTTTTCCTTTTCTACATTATTTGTGTACAGGATTTTGAGGTAAGTCACTTAGCACAGGTTGAGTGAGTTTTATTGTTTTATTATTTGGAATTTGGAATATGTATGCATCTAGATCAATTTTTCTATTGTGCTAAGATGTAATAAGCGCCTTAAAAAAGATCTCTCTCTATACATACATACATACATAGACACACACACATGTATGTGTGTGTATGTATATATACATAAAGAGAAGCTTCTATATACATACATAAATACATAGAGACACATATGTTTGTGTATGTATCGATATATACGCATACATATACATAAAGAGAAGCTTCTCTATTCACCTATTGGGGAAAATATAAAGAGTTTAGAAGGGAAAAAAAAAAGAAAAAGAACATTTAATAGGTACCTCTTCTCCCCTTGAAGAAAATCACAGAACAAGGTGCAGGAAGATCAAGAGGGAATGACAAGGCAATGAAATTGCAAATCAAGGGCACGAAAATGAAATGTAATGATCACAAGGGCACGACAACGAAGCCCTATATATCCACTAATCTCCACCAAGGGCATGACAATGAAATGCATACATTACAAGGGCACAACAATGAAATGCAACAATCACAAGGGAACGACAATGAAATCTCCACCAACATTCAGAGATCAGAGCTTTCCATGAACGCTCAAAGCTCTCAACCTCATTCAGAGCTCTCCACCCTGTTTTGCGTGCAACTCTCTACAATCGATCAAAACAAATGGGGAATGATTTATATTGTGTTTTATTTTTATTTTATTTTTTATATTCACGTTAGTGTCACAATTGTGATGCCAACATCGATATTGCGACAACATTGAGGGCAATTGCAAATATATATATATATATATATATATATATATATATATATATATATGAAAATCACCCACAAATTACCCTGTCGTCGCAAATTACCGTCACAATTTGACTCCAAATGTTTAGTGTTTGATCATTACCCCATCTATGCAAAGGTGTGTTGGAAGTCTTAATTGGACACTAAGATACTGAGGGGGGAGGGGGGGCGGATGAATCAGGATCTGTAACACTTTAAAACTCTTCAATAATTCTATAATGCATTCATCATATTTACCATCTCATATCCAATTGATTATGCATGCATAATTTATATAATCAAATTGTAATAACTTATAGATCTAATCTATCAATCATGCATGAAAAGTAATCGCATGACACAAAGATTTTGATTACCCAGAAGCACTTCAATATGAAGATAAAACTGGGGTGGAGATTACACCCACAATTCTTCACTCCTACAATATTAAAGTTAACCTGTTAGGGTTATAATGTTTGACCATGTCCAATGATCTACCATGTGAGGGGTCTGCCTTGTTAAAATATTTTGAGAATATTTGATCTCACCTTGTTAGAGGATTTCACACTTATAACAAAGTAAGGACTTTGGTAGGAGATTTACAAAGATCTGTTAAGACCACTCTATTAAGAGATTTACCCTGACTCAATCTGTTAAAACTAATTTAGTACCTGATCCTTGATTTGCTCTGATAAGATGATATTGGATATCCTCTTTCTAATTTGATATGATCTTTGATTTGATAAATCTATTTTGTCCTTCAATGTCTGACTAGGTCGCTTGCTCTATTATAGAATAACATAACTCTTTCCCTCTTCTGCAATGTTCACACATTCACTCTTGAATTGCATAACTAACTCATTCTCTTCTTCGTATCACCATACACTTCACCATACCATCTATTGATCTATATTAAAATAGATCAAGTTCTGCCCTATTTAAAGATTTCATAAATAGTTTTCTAGATGCTTCCTTGTTTTGCCTCTCCATCTGATTCGTTCATCACAGAACATAGGGACCTTTGACCCATGCCACAAAACGTGTAAAACTCTTTATAGAAAACTCTACAAATAATAAATATCACATTCATGTCAGCTTGAAACAGGCTACCTCAAATTTTGTATCATTCTTGACTTGAATGTAAATTATGTGCTTCTTGACATGTACTGTTTTTGACCCTCAACACTCATTGTATATGCTACTAGCACTCGATCTATACTATGCTTGGTACCTTCTGTATAACTCAGCTTCAACATACTCGAACTATTTGGTTAACATTACATTGGCTTACATTGAAAATACTCGGCAACCATATACTTGCTCGACTCCAATAGAGCTCAGTATATATAAGTCTTTCTCATGACTCGACCTAAATAGAGTAGTTCGGTCATAGTAATGATCGTCTAACTCCGCCTAGTAAATGATTGTGTGTTTGACACTAATAGACAACAACAGTTAGATAGACCAACAAGGTGTATATGAATGATCTCATAGCTAATAGAAGCATTAGGAGAAGTAACAGAAAATATAAACCGAACTCATCCCTTCTTATGAATGAGGATAATATTGAAGCCATTGAAATGGTAATCAGTCTACTAAACTTTGAATTTCAGTCAAACATAATTATTTCTTATAAAGTTCCTGAAATTACACATAATCTATTTGAAAATAAATGAATACCTACCCATATACATCATTTCCATTTTCATATATCTTAAAAGCTATAAATCAAATCCGCAGTTGAAATTATATATAAGTTACAAATTTTGTTTAAAAAAAAATTCCATCAAACAACCATTCCCAAATATAACTCTCCTTAAGTTTCACAATACAATACATACATTACTTGACTACAAATACAAATCCTAAGCAACAATCATGAAGAAGAAAACACCCTCTAATACCAAACTTCTCCATGACTATACAAAATGTTGTGACATCATCAAACCTCTCCAAGCATTTATTCACTAATGTGTCTGCCTCCATCAACAACTACCTATACAAGCTATGGCAGGATCATGATGTTGTAGTCCCTTGTTGTTGTTGTTGTTTCTGATTTAGATTTTATACAATTTCTTTTTGCATTATTTTTTATTACATTATGTAGTCCATCATTGGATTGATTAAAAAGCTCAAGAATCAACAAGATGGAAAAACTGATGCATATAATACCAACTATTCATTCACTAACCTGTCTACCTCCATCATAAACTACCTTAACAAACTTACATATACAAGCTATGGCAGGAACATGATGCCGTAGTCCCTTCTTGTTGTTTCTAATTTAGATTTTATATAGTTTTCTTTTACATTGTTTCAAATTACATTATGTAGTCCATCATCAGATTAATTGAAAAGCTCAAGAATCAACAAGATGAAAAAATGATACATATAATACCAATTTTTCATTCACTAATATGTCTACCTCCATCAACAATAACCTATACAAAATATGATAGGAACATGATGCTTTCATCCCTTTTCTTATTATTCTTATTTCTGATTTAGATTTTCAGATTACGTTCTACAGTCCATCACCAGAATGATACAAGTTCAAGAACCAATAGCATAAAAGAAATGAGAAATAGAAACGATCTCACATGAGCATGGTGGATTACTGATACACACCTATCATTATTTGGTATCTTGTTCTTTCCTTAATTTTATCAAAATTTCACATACTTTTTAACTAATTTGAAACATTGATTAAAGAATAACAGAATTTGAACTAGAAAAGCCATGAATTTTTCATTGATTGCAAGTCCGACTATAAACAAGCAGATTCATAAGAGTTCAACAAATTATAAACAAGAGAGTGGCTTGTATCTCCCACAGTATAACTACAAATTCTTCAACATAAACAAATATTAAAAATTACAAGGGAGAAGATTGCCTGCGGATTAAGAAAATGCTAGCTTAGAAATCCTAGGATCCATGATTGTCTGTAGAAACTGAGTTTTCTGCATTTTTCAAAGCCAATCTGCATTGCTTTTGTAGCAAATCCAAGGTTTCACAGAACATCTTCACCTCCTGAATCTTAAGAGCATGCCATTTCTGCTGCAATTCCCGAGCCTCCAAAGACTCCAAACCGGGAAACCCCTTCACAGAATTAAGATCATCCATCAATTCTTTCATTCTTCTTGACAAAATGGCTCCCATCCCCATCTCAGGCCCAAAACCTCCGAAGGGTTGAAAACTTGCACCAGCAGAGGAAGCAGCAGCAACACGATTGATTGAGCTCTCAATTGATGCTTTAAGCCTCGATTCTTGATTTTCGAGCAAGATTTTAATATTATCCTCAAAACGCCCACTTTTGCTTTTCGGCAATATGCACACTCTATTGTCTTCTATGTTTTCGGTTTCATGAGACACAGAGTTCTGTAGGTTTTGCTCCTCTCCTTCCTTTTCTTTTTCAACTCCAGTTCCCCTTGGCTTGGTAATTTCATTTCTTGCGGGGCTTTCAGATCTAATTTCCCCAGAGTTTTCACCTTCAATTCCCCTAGGGTTTTCACCCGCAGTTTCTGCAGAGTTTGCCGTTTCGTTATCATTTACCACAGGGCTTTCAGTTCCCTTTTCCCCGGGCGTTTCAGCAGCATTTTCTCCGGGATTTTCACCTTCGATTTCCATAGAATTTTCATTTCCAATTTCCCGTCCATTTCCACTAGAATTTTCACGCTCTAACTCGTTTGGGGTTTCAACTACATTTTCCCTAGACTTTTCATACTCAAAAAGCCCTTGAACGCCATTTTTCTTAGGGTTTTCGGAATTTATTCCCGGATCATCTCCATTATTTCCCCAGATTCGCTTCCACATCCTAAATAAAGCGGACTCCTGAGGAGTCCTGTAAGGAAACTCGTCCTCTGCAATACTGTGCTCCTTAAGCTTGGACTCTATGGCCCGAAACCTCTTCTTCATAGTTCTCATCTTATCATACAGTTGAGAATTACTTACCTCATCACGCAGAGACTCCTTCGCCCGCTGGTAAAACGCCGCCATGTTAATTTCGCCTTCGGGTGAACTGCATTCCAAGAGCGCCATGGAAAGAGAAATCTCCTCGTCGTTGGACCATTTCTTAGTAGAATCGCTCACTCTTTTCGTCGGCCTTTTCTTCTTGCGGTTGGATCTACGAATGAAGCCTTCGGCTGTCGTTTGCTTTGCACTTTCCACCGGCGCAGAGATCTGCATATGGTAAGTTTGCGCCAGGAGTTCTTCCAAGTCGATTCCGCCGGATTTGTTCAGGCTTTTCTTAGATCTCTTCTTCTTTTTCCATTCCTGAAATGGCTCTTCCCCATTTCTCTTTAGCCTGAAATTTGCCTGCGCAGGGGCGTCCTTGGTTTTCTTCTTCTTTGAAGACGGCGGTTCGTCAGTGGCTATCAAAGTGGGCTTCACAGAAACTTGTTTCCCTTCATCCTCTTCCGGAGACGGAGAGAACAGAGGCGCCTGGCGAGCACCGGCTCTCATAGCTAAGTTACACAGCACTGGACGGAGAGGAGTCGAACCCGAGACTTCTTAAAGAAGCAAATGCGAGACAGAGGGAAAGATGGGACGGGTGGAACGCTTATGGAAACCAACGGGCGGGCGGGTGTGTAGTTTGGCCCTCGGTCGGGTGCGAGCAGAAAAGGGCACCGATGGAACGGGTAGAGCTTCTAAGTAGGGAAAACGGGTCACTTGCTGCTTATGTTAATCTCTAATTAGAGAAAATGGGTCATAGCCGCTTATGTTTGTATGGCATTCGCTAAGTCCCAAATAAAATGCATCAAAGACTTTATATATAAAAAAAAAAAAAAAAGTCAAATAAGATTCATTTTTAAATTTACGAAAGTACAGTGAATTTTTTTTGAAAATTTTGTTGTTTTCAATAATAAAATATACAGATTATGAAGATCAAATGTTGAGAATTTCAAAAAAAATCATTGTGTTTTCATTATTTTGAAATTTAGTCAATAATGCAATTTGTAGGGAGGATAGTCGCATCTTGTTTGTATTAGTGTCACATCTATCACAACCTTTCCCCTTGCTTATTGCTCATTAAAAGTTCTTAAAAATGATCGCATATGTACTAATAGTCGATCACACATACTAATAGTTGATAACTGTTTAGCTTTCTTGGTTGTTGATTGGTCCATTTGTGCAAAAAGTACTATTTTTTGGGTAAGCGACTATTATGGGGTCTCAGTGGGGGTGAACATTTTGAAATTGCACACCACCTCACACTCTACGAGTTCTACAGAGAGCTTCATAAATGTGGGAAAGCCAAAATGTTAGCTTTAAGCTCGTCACTCACCTACAAAGGTTCACTGAAAAATCAACAAATTTTGACATACGAATTAGGAATTGTAGGTGCGTGAAGCTAACCTAGACGACTACTAGATCCTTTCCCCTAGTCATCTTTGAGTTGACCTTTTGTTACAACTCGACTCAACAAGTGTTAGTTGTGAGGGAGGGGGTTCAATGTTGGACAACTTTTTTTCCCTTTCTTTTTCTGGTGTGTGGTTGTTGTTGGAGAGTTTTGTATTAAACTTATAAGGGAGGGGAATAGAAAGATGCACATCCTAATTTTGGGGATCCATGTGGACTTCTAAGTCTTAATTTTTATTTTATTTTCTTTATTTAGTTAGCAACCTCAAGTAAAAATTTATGCCATTGAATCTATCATGTATGTGTCAAAAATGATGTCATATCCCCATTTAAAGATAATATGATATTTTAAATAATATTTAATATGATATTTTAATATTTGATATGATAATATTTGATATGATAATATTTAATATGATAATATTTAATATGATAATATTTAATAAAATAATATTTAATATGATATTTTAAATTATTAAAAAATAATAAAATTTCAATGAGTAAAGAAAGAAAGAAAGAAAATTAAATACAAGAAACAATATTGTAGAAAGTATGTTAACTTTCTAAATAGAATTTAATAATAAATAAAATAAACACATATAAGTAAGTAAATAAATAATATAACATAGAATAATATAAATTAACTAAATCTAATGAAAGAGATGTTTAACAAATAGGCATGACTCCTTAAAATTAAGATATAAAAGGGAGGAGAGTTTATTTTAGAGAGGGGGGGAAGGAAGAAAAAAGGAGAGGAGTTCACAAGGAAAAATGGAAGAGGAAAGTAATATGGAGAAAATAAGGAAGCGACTTTCTAAAAAGGTATCAATGATATTGAAAGGATGCAAACCTTTGAAAGGGTCATAATTATGAACAGTTGTGACTCTTCAAAAATATTTTAATTATAAAGTATTGAGACTTTTCCAAAGGATTTTAGTTATGAAGGGTTGTGACTTTTCGAAAGGATTATAACTATGAAGTGTTGTGACTTTTGAAAAGATTTGTATTATGAAAGGGTGTGACTCTTGGAAAAGAAGAAGGTAAGAAAGGTATGTTTATGAATTATATTTGTTTAATTATGTTTTTTTATGAACACTACTTGTGGATAATATTGTGTTAACTCATGGGTTAAAACCATGGATATTAGTGTGAACTCGAAGCATGGAGCATGTGAGATATTAATATCTAAATTGGCCACCATGACCGAGATTCGATATCAAAGCATGAAGCATGGAGTCCGCCATGGCCAATAATCGAGTAATAATACATTAATCTATTAGGAGAATTATAAGACTTGAAGCATGGGGGTAGCAAGGTATTAACACCTTGAATCGACCACCATGACTGAGAATTCTTTGTGTTGTCAGAATATTCTGATGTTGTCAAACATATGCATATGTCGTTGGCCTTGGATAGAGGATGCTCATCCAAGAAGAATCTTAAGGGGGACACTCCCAGGATGACGATGAAGTAACTATGAGCTATGGAACCCGATTTGGAGACGTTCTTAAGATTGGGGTTAACTTAGAGGGTAGAATGATATAGTTAGTTTTATTATTATTGTGATTCTAACATTTATTTTGCGGGTATAACTTGTCCCTAATTAACCCTACTAGTGGGGACATTGCAAATGACCCCTGCAAAAAAGTAAGACCCATAGGTATGCACTTGATCATGTTTACTGGTGCATTGATGTGGCACCATATGAGTGGTTATCTTTGAAAAAAAATCACTATCTTTTTGGAACCTAGATTGATATGACATTTCCAATGCATCATTATACTTAACTTATAAACTATAGCATGTTTTGGACCCCATTCATCTATTGACTGCTCACCCCTACACTTGTTAAGATAAGTTTTGATATAAGAGTGTGGGGTTTAGTTTGACACCACAAAACTTATCAACGATAAAACAACTTTCATAATTAAATTAATTTTTGTCACTAATTTAAAAAATAATTAGAATGTTTATATGGTTTTATAGTGTAGCCTTTATTTGTAATTTATAATATTAATTTTGTAGCTTCTTGTGTGATTAATGTGATAGGTTATAGTATTTGAGTGAAGTTATTAATTTCTTTAAAAAATCCTATTTTGTGACACCAAGCACAACCAAGTAGGGGTGCTCAATTTGACTAGCGATACAACAAAATTATTGTATCCCATGCCATGTTGCATGAGTTATCATGCCTTCTTTGGCTTAGTGTCAAGGGGTCAAGAGTATGTGTTACATTATTTTTGCACTCAACAAAAAATATTATTGTGTTGTGATATGAGTATCTTAAAAAATGATATAGAATTGATTTATTTTTTGTTCAATAATAACTGAATATACATATTAAGATAGTGTCATTGTTGACAACCACATAAACCTCTCTTCAACATGACATCTACCCTATCTTGGCCTCTCCATGTCTCTCATTGTTTCTATAGCACCACTTTCTAGTGTTTTCTCAATTTTGATCATATTACCAACTTCTCACAATGTAGTCATACACCACCTTTAAAAACTTGAAAATTATCATCATGACAATCGATTTACTTTTGGAATCACTCAGTTGGTCCATTCTTGTGAGAGAGATGATGGTCAAGACTACCATTTACTACTCTATTATATATTTCAAATGCCATAAAAGGGGCATGGATGGGGAAATTAGACACTCAAGCGGGGATTCATGTGGAGAATCGAGAGGAAATGTTCACTAATAGGCAGTTTTGAGTCATTAGGGGATCCTTAAACTGACATAAGTAGGGTACATTATTGATAACGTGATGCATTAGCCCATATTCACTATTTTTCTTGTTATGTGTTTGTTTATTGTTGGGTAGCTTCAATCAATCCAAATGTAATTAAAATGTTTATGTGCATGTAAGGGATGAGCTTTCAAGGATCGAATAGAATATTATGGTTGCATTAGCATTTTTATTACGTTATCTCATAACTAGCACTTGTACCCCATAGGTCCAAGCGTCAAGTCAATTGGAAAACTTAAAAAGTCTTTTTTTTCATGACAAGGACAACCAATCTATACACTCTAAAAAAATTGTATTTGTAAATTTCTTCTTTACAGTACCGAGGAAAAAATAAACACCAAATCTAATGATTATATTATATCACATCTATTACACGTAAATAAAATTGTTTTTTAGAACTCATTGCACAAGTATCTTGGCTCAATCAGCTTGTCTACTTTAGTCTCGATTGTTTCTATCTATCTTCTAAATTTGTGTAGAGGTATGAAAAATTGTGTTTCCATCTTCGAAGGCCTGTTTCGCAAAATGGGTTGCAAAACATAATAGGGAATGCTCAAATTAATCGTCGACTATTTCATTTGAGACAACTAGAAGTATTAGCAAAATAGGAAACTAAATCAAGCTAATGTAGATTTCTATTCTAGGTAAAATTGTGCAAGTTTTGTAAAAGAAAACTCGGTAAAACTGTTTGTGAAATATGAATTAATGAGTGTCTCTCTACCAAATATTAAAGAATGTATGCATTCTTAGATGTGGCAGTGGACATGAAAAGTAATAAAATATGAACTTATTTGTAGACCTTACTAGATAATCTTGAGATATTCATTCAAACATCTTCTAGTCATTGAAATGTTGAATTAGGGTTCTATATATTGGATTTCATTAGTGAAAGAATCATTATTTTAGAAAATTGAAAATAACATAATTGTACACGTATTTCATAATTAGAGCATGATTCTATGAAATTGTGGCATACCTTGATTGTTGAGAGGGCAAATTGATGAAATCAAGTTTCCTCTCATTTCTTGATAATTGTGTATGGATTGTTTTCCATTTTGGAGAAACTTTCAAGGGAGAAAATTGGTTGGATATAAATATCTTTTAGTGATCTGACTCTGGATATTGCTGTGAATTTGAGTCCTTTCCTTTCTATTTTACCAATGTCAATTGTTGCTTTCTGTAGTGTAAGTCCTTGGAATTTGTGAATGCTTATAGCCTATGCCATTGTTAGGGGCATTTCATTTCTCGTGCCCAGGGTCAAAGGAATTATTGGTACCACTTTTGAATAATTTTTATCCCATGACATACCATTGTAATTATCAATTCTTGTTGTAATGTATAGTGGAAGTTGTGGGGGTTCGAAACCGTCACTATAAACAATCTCAATTATTTCACCCAATACTCCATTTACGATGCATGCCTGTGTCCATATGTTTGTTGTTAGCATGATATGTTTCCCTTTTCACAATAGTATTTCCTTTTCAAGTCACTCTTGAATACCTGCATATTCTGTATTGCATGTAGTGTTTATTTATATACTTATTGCAATTGGACAAATTCAATAGTTTCAACATTTTTTATTATGTAGTTTGACAAGATCATTTGTAGCAAATAGGTTTATTGATTTGTCAAATTCATCTTTTCCAGGTGATGTAATCCATTGGTTTGTGTGTGTGAGTAGGAGCTCCCAATCTTCCTTTGTCGGTTGTGCATTTTGTATGTTTTGTAGAAGTTGATGAAACTACTTTTGCTCTGTATTATCACCTTGTTGGCAAAATATTGTATCTAATGTGATGACTATTTTGAACTACTCCCACAATGCTCTTATAGTAGAATGTGATGTGTATAGGGGCTTTTCCATCACAGGAGGTAATTGGGCAAGATCACCACCTAGGATGATGGAAAGGCTACTAAAGTAGAGCTGTTGATTTTCTAGAAATGTTTGTCATAGTCTACTATTTATTCTCAATAGTAGCTTTGGGCCAATGAAGCTCAGTTCATCAATAAGAATGTGTCTTTTTCTTTTGATTCCTCCTGCAACGTAATCAATGCTTTCTCTTGTAGTGGTTGCATTTGTTTAATAGATATTTTGAGCACTAAATGTATAGTAGATGCATGTAGAATGCAGCAACACCTGTAGGAGCTAGTACCAATAGTTGTCCTTTATATGATTGACCATTATTGTTCAATGCATTTCTTATGTAGTGGATCACATATGATTTTTCTATACTTGTTGTTCCTTGAATACTCATGTAAAGAGGTTTGCTAGTTTGACATTTTTTGTGTTCCATAATTCTTGCGAGTGTTGCCTATTGACTTGTTGACAATGGATAGCTTGGTATATAGTAATTTGATAGGAGATTCTCACCTTGTGAGATTTTTTGCTTGTATTTATGAATTGTGTTGCAATTTCATGTAAATGTTGGGAATGATAATTTGATCCCATTTTTTGTTGTCAAAATTGTGCCTACCAAGCATATCAAGTTCATTGAGGGAAATATTATGTGAGGGTCTTACCTATGACAACATATGTCATTCATTCATTTGCAATAGTTCTTCTTCCTCCTTTGTTTCTTCTTCTTCTCCTCCTCCTCCTCCTTCTTTTGAGTTTGACTCACATTCCAACATGCGATTGACATGCCAAACATTATATCTATTTGCATCCATGTTGTTCCAATTTGCAATAATTCATTCTTTTGTCAAGACAATGTCATTTTCTATAATACAAAAATGTTTTTATAAGAGAAGCTCACTTCAACAAAATATTTCAAGTTGATCTGTGTCAACATGTGGAATATTGTTGAACTTTGGGTAAACATTAACAATGGCTTGCACCTATCTTTCTTTCCACCTATCATTTCTACGCTTTGCAAAATAAGTGTATGATCATGTAGATTCAAGAAGTGTTAGCATATGAAGCTCTGGAGGTCATTACATGTATGCCTGCAAGTATGTAGATTGTATTTGGTTTCTATTTGACATGTCTATGATAGTCATGAGTAGGGTCTTTAGCTAATATCAACTCTTCATAGTCATGTCAACTATGAAGAGTCTGTAATTGTCCTTTCACATCCTTGAATGTATGTAGATTGTATTTGCTTGAACATTTTTTGACCAATTAATCAACTCTTCATAGTCATGAGTAGGGTCTTTAGCTAATATCTCATGTGTGTCAAGAAAGCATGGATCATCCAGGGAGTTGTAGAAGAGTGTGCTATTTCTTTTTGAAGCCTCACGAGGGTTCCAAGTGGTAACATACTCGTCAAAAAATAATCGAGCTCTTTCAACTTCTGCAACATTGTTCCAATCAAGTTTATCCATATCTGACACATTCTTAATCCATATAACTCTTTGCACATGTTTACTTCCTCTGGTTTGCCACTCAAATCTATACCAATAGTTTTCTATACCCAAAAGTTGTGCAATGACTTCCTCATAGAATAATGTAAAATGATGATGCATGTATAATGATATTGTATGAGGGTTATTGATTATGTTCTTCACGTGTTGTCTATTTGATAACATCCATGGGGAAGTGCCATTTGTGAACAATCGATATAAATCTAGCCATTTTGTGTCTGCTACACTCAATGTGAAGAAAAGTGTAGGTGAGGCTATTTGGTTGATCAAGTTTATCAACTTTGTTTGGTGCTTGTTCCAATATAGTCATGTTCCTCATATGGAAGAACCATCGTGTACCGATTCTTGTGCAAGTTGGTTGTCTGAAAATTTTGTAAGGTGTACATGAAGATTTTCTATGGTAGCAGGCATATTTTCTTCTATATTTATTTTAATGAATATCACTGCAACTACTTGGCTATGATGTCTAGCCATGAGATTGAGGATGAAATAGTGAAAGCATGAATGCCTTCCAAATCGGTTGTCATGGAACCTCATTAGGTGGTGTGCAAATTCATGAGCTTGAACCTCCTTTATGTGGGGTTGCATGTAGAGTCTAGATCCATTTGGAAAAAGTGTAGGAAATTCCATATCTACTAAGCCCTTAGTGTTGTATTCATTTACTGGAGATGAATCTATCACTGGCCAATTGATAACATTGCTTACATCATCTTCAAGTTGTAATTTTTTTCTAGATGATTTGTAGATCATGTGTCATTTTTGGATGCTTAGACATAAATGACGATGTGTATGATGTGTTATCTCCAATTATCTCTTTGTCAATTTCCATTTCAAGATTTTGCATTGATACATCTTCAACTGTTTCAATGGTTTTAAGCATACCTGAGATATATGTTGTTATTTTAGGGATGTCAGCTAGATTTTCAGTGTAAATAGTGACATCCTTATAGTATGGGTCATATTTTACATTATATTGTAATGCATCTATAATGTGACTTCTCTTTACATAACAATAATAGGATTAGCCTGTTGTATGTAATCTTTGAACAAAGACTATATCTAGGTCCTATATTCTATGTGGAAGAATGTTTGAAATGTTTTATATATCTTGTGTGAAGCCTATAGTGTGACCACCATATTTATATTGACCTCCAAAATTTTGAGTCACTTGTAATACTAGGTTGACTCTAGCAATCAACATCTCTTCAACCTGGGTCAATCTGTTGAGTGTAGTAGGTTGTTCTCCTAGATCCGTGTTGTTTAAGGATGAGAACCAATGTACTCATTTCTCATGGAAGCATCTCTTGCACATTGGAGTTGTTTTTGATAACTGCAAATGTATCCCTAAGTAACATTCTTTGCATATGGTGCAGCTTTGTAAGTTGGACAACACATCAAGCCTTTGGCAAAATTTTATGAGTGCCATTGTATAATAATTTCTTTTCCCAATCCTTGTTTGTTTATCCCTTTCTTCTTGCAATGGATTTTTTCAAACTTCGATTAGTGTCTCTTGTAATGATGAAACTATTTACCATGTACCTGTGTGGTCAACACTATCTACTTCTATTTGTTGCAAGGGAGTTAAAGATTGGTCCAATTGATTAACACATCTATGAGTAGATATTTGATCTTTATGATGGGCATAATATTCTTTATTTCTTTTTCTACTCTGTCTTCGTTGGATTTTTGGAAGTGCAATTTCTGGGACACAATTGCATTGTTCTAAGAGTGGACCTTGTTGACCATGTAATCGATTGAGCTCTAACTATTGGAGGTCTTTCTCTATGTTTACTTCTATTGTACTCTCCTCTTTTATTTTTTTAGAGGTAGTCAAAACTCTTTGTAATCTATTAGCACGTTTGTGGGAAGCTATCACATCTTCGTTATGTGCATAATATTCTCTATTTCTTTTTCTATTTTCCTAAATTTGTAGTGTAGAAGGTGGAGCTCTGGGGAGATATTTATTCATAGAATATTTCATTTCTTCAAAGTTGTAAGTAGAACATATTATTTGGTCAAGAAAATCGCAAAATTCAAAATTAATGAACAAAATTGATGTTCTCCCTAGGTAGCATGATCAAAGAAGCTTAGTTGTTCCAATTTCTCATCAAACAAGAATGTTGTTTGACAAGTTCAGAAGGAAACATGAATCCTACATAGGATTAGAGTTAGGTTTATTGATTATTCAGGACCTATGGGTCATCAACCAAAACCCATTTATATGGATTCTATAGGATAGTACACCACAATCAACATTTGATGACAAACATGAGAGATGTGTACCTTTGATATAATGGATAGAGATGTTAATGAAGATAGAAGCTTTATATATTTGGTTAAATATAATGATTCAATTATATCTAAAATAATAGATAAAATTGTACACAATCTATACATGTGATGACAAACATGAGAGATGTTTACTTTTGATATAATGGGTAAAGATGTTCATGGAAATAGAAGCTTTAGATATTAGTAAAATCTAATTATTTATTCATCATCTAAAATGATGATTTTTTTTAACAGAATCTATCTATAGATAGGGAGGAAGAGTGAGAGAACTTGTTGTTCGGTGCCTTTGACAAAGTTTATCCTTGTATAAATTTTGGTGCATCTTGCAAACTTATCCTTGTAGAATTTTAGTTAGACATATTTCAATGTCGCACTTAAAACAATTCCTTTCTTTTTTCCTATCATTCAACAAAAGAAAACAATAAACCAAAATATGGTTAGATCTAAGACATAACGAGGTAAAACATGCAAGAGTAATTTATTTCTTTATTTACATGTATAATTAGTTAAAATCTAATCAATAAATGGTGGAATATTAGAAAAAGAACGTGGTCCTAAAAAAAAATAGTAATTCAATAATTAGCATAATCATTTCATTGTACAATGCATAAGAAGGCATTTTAAAAGGATGCATATAATATGGGAAGTGAGATTCATGCAAATGTTTAATAGTAAAAGAAAATACCATCCTATTACAATAATCTAACTTTTAGTTCATTTATTTAAAATGATATACTATGAAATTATAATTATCATTATGAACTATCCATGAAGTGAAAGCGTGATATTTTTGTGAAGCACTGTGAGTAGAAGACATGGGATAGTTTTAGTTGTTGCTTTATAAGTTGTAACTCCTTTCTTCATGTTGGATAAGCTAGGGTTACATTGCTTAGTTATATAGTGATGTGGACCAAATGAGACAGCCATCTTTTAAATCTCCCCTTAGTATAGCAATGGATGTCATACATTCCTCCAATAAAAAGGATAATGAGCTCATGATTTTTTTAATTAAACCTTTTTATATGATAGATGCTTTCTTTGTTTTTATGTGTTTCTCAATTGAAGATATTTGTTTTAGTGTAGAATAATTTAAACTATTTATGAAAAAGTTTTTGAATAGGAGACATTTAAATTTTTTTTTGAAACTAATAAAAAATCTTTAAAATAATAAACACTTAAAAAAAAAAATTTGAATTCCATATAAGTAAGTTTTCTCTACATTCAAAAACAATGAAAAAATCCCTAAAAATAATAAACTTTCTAAAAAAGAATTTATTTTGAATTTCATATAAGTTTTCACCCTCTAAATTATTCAAAGTTTTCTTCTTAAATGAGTTTTAAAAATAGGATTGTATATCTTAGGTGGATGAAAATTGATATGTCTTTTCACATTTTGATATTATTAATAGACACTATTTCAAAGATAGATTAAAAAAATTCATGTCTCTTTGCACTATCTTTGCATTAGTATACTACTCCAAATATTTGACCTCTCCATGAGAAAAATGAAAATACACTATCTTTACATTAGTATACTACTCCAAATATTTGACCTCTGCATGAGAAAAATATTTTTTTTAGAAATTTTTTTACCACCTAGTAATTTTGAATAAAAAAAGTATTGCAAAAAATACAAAGGAAGTGCTCATAGACATCTTGGAAAGATATGGAAGCATGGGAAAGGAAATGTGTTTTGTGATTGAATGCATCTGTAAATGCAGATGATTTCATGAAATCCCAAGACTTAAATATTTACATGAAAGAACATTCCAACAAATGGAATGGGTAGTTGTAAGAATAGACTTTGTAACCATTGCCTATAGTTTCCCTACATGCGCCAAAATGGACTTCTAAAATCACAAGTGATAAGAACTAAATTAAAAAAATTTGCAAGCTTCACTGAGAGTTCATGTGGATGATCTTGTATGAGGCTGGAAAAGACATAATAGGAGGAAGAAGGAATGGATTTTATGTCTTATGCATAGCTATTGAGCACTTCCAAAATACAGTAAAAGTTAGCAAATGCCAATGATTTTGTAACCTCGCCACTAATCTCTAAAAAGATGTTCAAAAGTCAGCACACCTAATTTTTAATTTGCAAATGCCTTTGATGAACCAAAAATTGTAGAGTGATTGGTTTTCCTCTCTTTAAGTTCAAGTTGGAAGTTTTCATCATTTTGGTTTGAATACACAGTGGTTACTGGGGCAACTACCCTTCATGGCAGCATAGATATTTTGGGGATATTCTACATAAATTAATCTTTGTTGAAGCATGGCAACAACTTTTTTATAAAACAAAATTTGACGATTTCATCTCAAATGTCCTATCTATTTCTCAAAATCTTCCACTTTCTAATGAACAAAAAAAATCTATAGATGAGACCTACTCACATGCCCAATTTCATCGCCTCATATTTTTTTTGGTTCATCGAGAGCTCCACGTTGATGCCAAAGAAAATTTTGGTCTTCCTCTAATTATTGAAACCAGATAATGCATGAGATTGGCCATCTTCTAAATGTATCACTCACATAGACCAAGATAGTGGACCAAAGTCAGATTGTGGATCAATAATTTTTAGTAATTTTCAAGTTCTATCAATTGGGAGTGATTTCTCTCTATTCATTCACCGAGAACCTTAAATAAGTTTTTAGGCTGACTACTACCTTCTCTACCTCTAATACCCAACAACTGCTATCAGTGGCTTGTCCCCAATAGCTACTTAGTGGTCGGCGAGCCCATACCAGCATAGACTCACTAAAAACAATCAAACCTCACTGTTATGCTGGTCACAAACTATGTAAACTATAGTTTGTTCCACTTGTGTTATTTCGAAGTTGAGAAACAACTAGTAATGTGAGATAGCAGTTGGTGGGAGACCCGTCATGATCTAGGTAGTAGCTATGTGGATCGTACTTTGGTAGTGGCTAGGAAACAAGTGGCATATGCATGTAGCTAGTTGGAGTGTAAAATACAGATGACATAAGAAAAATTCTCGACATACGAAAATTTTTTGTCAGCGGGTGATGCCCACAATGAAAAGCCTATCGACTTAATTAGTACATGTGGTAGTTTTGGTATTTTTATCAATATTTACGTAGCCTAAGTACTATTGTGACAAGTTTTGGTTTTTTCATTAACTAGTGATTAAAAAAAATTGTATGATCCAATTACAAATTATTATTTATCTTATTTTATAATAAATTTCATTTTTTTAAAGTGTAAATACAAAAATTGTAAGGTATTCAATTATATATTTTTTTTATTACTAATGTGGTTGAATTAAATTGTCTTGGGTAAAATAAGCATTCATATAGGGGGCTCTGTAGTTGTACTTGTAGGCTCCTTGATCTCTATGTGTGTTGCTTTGGTTTTTCTCTCTATGATTTCCTTGGGACTTATTTTTAATTTTGTGGCCTTACTTTCCATTGTTACTTTTACCCATTTTCTTTTGGCTTACTGTGTTTTTTTTTTTTTTGGTTCTCTAGTTTCTTAGATTAAAAGTTGGATATTATGCCATTGGAGTTAGGCTTTCTTGACTCCAAGCCTAGTTCACATGTGTGAGAAGAGAATGCATCAGGTAATGATAAAGCCACTAATTGGATGGATATTGATAGTAATAAAGATGGAGAAACCATGCCAAAGGGTTTAGAGGAAAAAGATAAAATTGAGTCTAGACCAACTTACAATGTAGTTGTTGCAGAGCAATCTTAGCCAAAGTGTCCTTCCTTGATGAATTTTAATGGGGATTTTACAAGAAGGTCAGGGAAGGTGGAGGACCCTCAACTGATGAACATAAAGTGGATGGGAGAGGAACTGAGGAAATGAGAGTCATAGGAGATCATGGGGTTGGTAAGAATGCTCCTCATGACTGTAAAACTCTCTCTTTATCCCCAAATGAGGACATGATTAAAGAAATTAGGAAAGAACAACTCTGTTAAACGATATTGCACAATTTTTTTTGTTTTCATTAATAAAGAATTTCTCCCATCTCATAAATTCTTTGATGATTGGATTTCTAACATATGGGGTAGGAAACTTTGCATTCAAGCTCATTTTTGTAGGATGGTATAGAAAGGATTATTTATTATTTTTGTTAAGTCTCATGGAATGTAAGAAAGAGTGTTAAAAAAGGATATTGGAATGTTGGTCGATCCCTCTTTAGGTAATTTTAATGGTCCGCTAAAGGAAATGTTGAGTAAGTCATTGCTTGCTCTTCCCCTCATTGGATAGAAATTATAAATTTACAGCCAAAGTTATGACCTTTTATCCCCCATATTGTTCAACCACTTGGCTTAGTTTGCAAATTGAAGATTCAAAAACCACTTTACCTTATTTGAATGCTAGGTTTATTCTTATCCTAGCCCCAGATATAGATTTTCTTGACTTTATTTCAATGGAATTAGAAAAAGAAAGGTTTTTGTGGGAAGTTTCCTTATTAGGAAATCTAGGGTCTATGTTTTCATTGTTAAAAAAAGGGCATACAAAAAAGGACACCCATCTCTTGAAAATTTGTAGAACCCTAAGTTTGATATCAATAATAATGCCAAGGAAGTTGAGAATTTAGGGGTGATCAAAGAAAAAATAATCTATTGATAAAAATGTTAACCCAACTAGGGAAGAAGTGTGTGATGTTCATAAAAATGTTTGTAATAATGTCATGGAGGATAAAAATACTAGGAATGCCTCAGAGATTGAATCTGTTGATAAAGGAAAATTTATTAGTTTTCTTAATCCTTTATTTGAGGAAGATTTTGAGGTGGTTTCAGGTTCTGATAGTGGCATCAAACAAGCCCAAACCCTAACTGATTATCAAGTAGAGAACTACCATAAAGTGATTAATGGAGAGGTCTCTAATAAACCTTCACTCTCACCTAGTTTAAATGCTCAACATACTGATTTAAATTCTATTAAAGAGAAATCTAAGAGTATGAGGAGGACCTCTAATGGTGTCTTGGACTATGATAGATCACTAACTAAGACTCTAATATTTGTTATTGTGCTAAAAGATGTTAATAATGCAATTGGAAATACAGTGATTAAAGAACCATGCACTAAAGTAGTGAACAATTCTTCTAAACATAAGATGAGAATTGTTGAGAGGCAATCTATATTCAATGATGGTAAAATGGTAGGTAAGGACATCCCTAACTACTTTAACAAAATTTATATCAACTCCAAACGAAGCTCCTATGGGACCAAGCTATTGGTTTTGACTCCAACTGTTGTAGAGGTAACATGGGTACTACTATTTTGGTTGGCCATCAATAGGCTTACAAGATTATTGCTAATGGTGTATCCCTATTCCAAAGAGCCCTTTGGATTACCTTTAAACTTCAACACAACACTATTGGAGTTTGTAACATATATGCTTCTAATGACTACATAGATAGAAAAACAATATGGGAATGGTTGACCTTAGGAACACCTCAAGCACATTGGATTTGTTTTGGGATTTCAATATGGTGGAGCATAAAGAATACAAATTTGTAGGTGTCTTACATAGTGTTGAGCTATCATTATGAATGATACTGAATGAGAGAAATCCTTTCAAACTCCTTGCTTGAAAAGCTATTCGAAGATCAACTCCAAGGTTCTAGATAATCTTGTGACCTACTAAAATATGCTCAATTGAAGATAAATGTGTATATTCACGAGGAGACCTTTTCTAGTTCAAACAATTTTTTGGATAAGCTATTGATCTATTGCTATTTTAAAAATTAACCACAAAAGAGATATATTTTTGGTATTTTAGTTTTATGATGAATACAATTTATCAATGCAACTATATAAATTCCTATTTTAACTAATTGTTAGAAAAGAAAATAACAAAGATAGGGTGACAAGAGATTAAAGAAGATAAATTGAAAGGGAAATTCCTAACGGACATAAACCACAGTAACACCACATCTACAAATTAAATCATCAAAAGTGATCTAGTAAAAATAGGAACAACACTTCCTCAATTCTATTGATGCAATCGTCAATGGGAACTCAACATAGATGAAAGATATTTTATGTTTCATCAAATCACAAGGCCACAAAAAATGCACTCATGCGAGACAAGATGCTATGCAAGAACAATAGGTGATCTTTTCTCCAATTTTTTACATTAGTGGATTTCATGAACACGAGGAAATACAAGAACTAAAAGGCCATACAATCATAAAAACACAATAAAGCCATTGGATCCATTATTATTCAAGAACATACATTCAAAAAAATAACACACTCCAACAAGAATAACTACACTCAGAATGAAAGCACCAATAACATATATTATTGCATCAAAATAACTACCTAGAGTACATATTACATCCATGTATTAATAAGAAATCATCTCTTCCCTTTGTGTTAGGAGTGAGAGCTCTTAAAATGTAAACTCATGCTAAAAATTAATAAAACAAATATAATTATATGCAAACTAACTCTCTAAATGGTACTAACTAGGTGTCCACCCCTCTTTATATTCATTAATGGGTGCATGAGCCTTTACATGACACAAAAGAATAAAAGAATGAGAAGATAAGAAGAATGAAATTGTAAGATGATCTAGGCATTACTACATTTGGGCTCGAATTACGATAACATGTCATTGCAATTATGACAGTAACCTGTTGTCTTGCCAACATCAGTCAGAATTGGCTCCTATCAAATGGGCGTCGAACTTGATGGAAAAGGTTATCGTCACAATTGAAATAGCTATAGGTGTCATAAATTGGGCTACCATTCATTTTCACCATAAGAATTGCAATGAAAATCTATCAAAGACATTGTCACAATTATGACATCTGTGTGACATAAATTCTATGGGTCCCACAGCAAGCCATTAGAAACCTTCATCGTAATTGGGATGGGCATGTGGTAGGAATGCTATGGGATTGATGGCTAGCTATCACAATTGTGATGGCGTGTTGTATTATTAAAAATAATTGGCAAAAAATATTGAATAGTTGTGATGCAATCATAGGTTAATATTGAGCTTCACTTGGTTTCGAGAATAGTTTAATATTCTCTACTAATCAGGGCCAACCATGTGAACCACCGCCCCCTCCTCCCACCCCCCCCCCCCCCCCCCCAACATCTAAATTCCCCGTTAACATCTAAAATATTTAAGAAATGATCAATGTTTAAAGTACAAAAAAAGGTTTAAGACCTGCAAAAGTGACATCATTTTCCCATCTTCTAGTGCATGCCATCTTTTCATCGCATCCAAAATAAGATTTTGCCACTTTGAATCAAGAATGCACATGAAGTTGCATTCAAATGCATGGACAACAAGAAAAAATGATAAAACACAACACAATATTTGGGGTCAAATTGGGATGACATTTTGTGATGACAGTGTAATTTGTGGTGTTCGGGCCCAAATGTAGTAGTGCTTGCTCTACAATTTTTTTCAATGGGAGAAGATGTACCTATGTAAATGTTCTTTTCTTTTCCTTCTAAACATGTATCTCTTTATATTCCCCCAATAGGTGATCAGAGAATCTTCTCTTTATTTATATGTATGTGTATATATCCATACATACACACTCATTTATGTGTGTGTGTATATACACATATATACATATACATATGTATATATATGCATATATATACATACAAGCATACACATACAAAGATCACAAGGGCATGAAAATGAGATATTGCAAAGATACATACATACATACATACATACATCATCTGCATATGCATATGCAATTTTATCACCTTGGAAAACTATATTTGATCTTTACTCAAGCACCAAGAAATAATATAATTTGTAAGTACATATTTTTGCATACCTAGTTTGGTATGAATAGTTTGAATGAATTCATCTAAGGAGAGTGAGTCTACTCGTGCTAATAATGGCTTAATGTATTGGGTCTTTAGAGGAGAGAGACTTACATAAGATTAGATGTTGTTTATGGATGTGGGATGATTCCTTTGTGTGAATGGCTGATTTTTCAAGTTATAGAAAATCAAGGTGTTAGTTGCAAGTAGTTTCATTAATTAGATAATGGAATCAACTTTGAAAGCAGGATGATCAAAACTGACATGTCCATCCTTATGATAGATGTCTCTATCTCATAAAAGAAAATTACCTCAAATGACAAGTGACAAATTATTAAATATATGGAAAGTTAGAAGAACATTCACCTATAATATTTTTGAAGGACAAAAAATAATTAAAAAATAATTTGGTGGAAAAATCCATGATCTATGTGGCTCCACATTGTGGCTATTCCACTGTCTAGTAGTGGAAACTCTTCACATTAAATATGAAGATCTTGAAATTAAAAAAGAAAACTATCAGAGATCTATATTTGTGTTTTAGTTATAACAAATATACTAAGAAAATGTAAGAACCCCAAATAGGCTCTACGCTGATCACTATTTGTTTCCCTGGGTGTAATGATTGTTTTTGGTTTGTTTTTTGAATGTTTTAAGCTGTTTTTGGGTTTTTGAGTTGATGAAAAGAAAATACAAATATTGAAAACTAATCTTACCTAAAATTATAACTCAAATTTGATTATAATGCTAATCAAACTCATTTATTCAGATGGCTCCTAATGTATGTACAATACTTATTGCTGGAAGAATACATTAAAAAACATCATCATTAATAGTTGAAAAAAACCTAATTTTTGTCTCTAATACGCAACCATGCTGCTGGTTGCTTCCTCCTTGGGCAGCGCCTATCAAAAATAGCAATATTAAATCTCTGATTTTTAATTTACTGTAGCACTGTACTATTCACAACACTGTAGTGCACTATTCACAACGGCACTGTAGCATGCTACTATTCGTGGTACTGTAGTGCACTGTTCACGACACTGTAGCGCACTGTTCACGGCACTGTAGCTGCTGTTATAACCCCTTCCAACCTGTAAATAGATTCATCCAATTCTTTCCTACTAAAACACAATATTGACTCCAAAATGAAGTCATCTCATAGGCAAAATTCAAGTGATATTTCACACCCTCAAATTGCATCAACTGTGAAGATACTACGTTCTCCACAGTCTGAATTCTTCTCAAACTTGTAGAAACCCTTGTTGCCACAACTTCAAGAAATTTCACAAGGCAAAGTTTTTAAGCAATTCTCATAACTTGCTCTTGAAGGAAGACAAGGTTTGTTTATAAGGACTCCTCAACTCTAGAATGAGTCTCCACGCTCAATGTGGGATAAAAGATATAATAATAACATAAAAAATGTTATTACATTAAAACTTAGAAAATCCCTTTTAATTTTTCCATAAGCTTGGACCCATAATTAATTGAAACAATGGCCCCTTTTATGATATCATGACCCTCACTTAAGTTATATATTATAACCTAACAATATAGGCTCAAAACCAATAATGTTTATTTTAACTAAATAAACATTAATATCTCCATTGTTACTCAACATTTTTGAATGTCGTTTGGATTGGGAGCTAACATGATAGAACTACATATGACAATACCCCTTTTCTAAAAATAGCAGGGGTCTATCTTTATAACTCAAAAACTGCTAAAAATAGCCTGACCAAGCCAAACTCAAAGAAAAAGTCATCATAAACAAACTCTGGCAACCCAGAAGAGTACTCTGCTCTGGTCCTTGGAGGATCTCCACACCAAGGTGACCCTCTATCCAATCTTATTAGCCTACGAGGGTCTCTGATAGGCTAATCACCAGCTAAAGTGATGTCTCTAGCTAGAAGGGGACATTACAGAAAAATGATAGTCTTAAATGTACATATGATTAAAAAAATAAACAAGAGTACTAGCTATAGTTGTATAATTCTAGTATTACTGATTATGTGAAACAAAATGTTCAATAAAACAATTATGAAGTAACATAAATGGACCATCTACTCAATCCTGTTATGACTTAATGTGAATGCATCCAGTCATTAACTGGATGATATTATGCACGAGATCTTTGCTCAATCACCAAGAGATAATATAATCTGTAAGTATAAAATTCTACACACTTAGTTTGGTATGAGTAAATTCAATTGAATGCAAGGATAATTGCTTGTGAGAATTTAAGACATGAATGATTAATTTAATTTAGCACAAGTACTATGCAACTGTGTATGTATGCATGTAAAGAAATTCACATAGTGAATTAATTTACATGTACATATGCATACAATCATCATTATCAATTATCCTTGAATCTGACCAAAGCTATTATATATGAATAAGAGATACATGTCTAGAAATAAAAGAAAAGAACATTTACATAGGTACATCTTCTCCCCTTGAATAAAATCATAGAGCAAGGGCACAAAGATCACAAGGTAACGACAAAAAAATCCTAGAACTCCACTGATCTCCACCAACCTTCAGAGCTCTCCACCCTCATTCAAAGCTTTCCACCCTCTTTTGCTCACAACTCTCCATAGTTAGTCAGAACAAATGGGGAATGATTAATGTCATATTTTATTTTATATTTTATTTATAATCTATAATCCACAATCCACAATCCACAAGATCTCTCTGTATACATACATACATACATATATATACATACATACATGAGAACAATAATGCACTTTCTAAGAGTTAATTATTCGACAAAATTAATGTTTTATAAGAAAATGCATCTGAAGAACTATTAGCTCAAAAACAAGAACATGGTGTTGAAATAGTACAAAAGTTCTTGACATGAGAGGTCCACAAGCAAGGGTGTTGACCAATCTTGAAAACTTGAATGTTGAAATGAAAGCTATCGATGATCAAACACCTAGGCCAAAGTTACAAAAAAATGTGAAGTTGATTTTAGATAAGTTGGAGGCATATATTTATAAGTTTGATAATCAAAATTTAAGGCACAAGAGAAAAGGAGAAGAAGCAGCTTTAGAAAGAGAACGAGAAGAAGCGACTTTAGAAAGAGACTACACAACAAAAACATAAACTAGACAACATAGAGGATATTATGGGAGCTATTGGATAGAATCTAAGAAATTTTTGCGGTAGGTATGATGACATTGGAATCACTTGCAAGTGTCTTTGAAAATTTATAGTCCAAATATCAAATGCTTATAAGAGTGTTTCAAGTATTGGCATAGTCTTCCTATGATGATCCCAAGTAGTAAATGTTTATAAGAGTGTTTCAAGATTGGGAATCACTTCAACATTCTTTGCATGGTTTATAGGTAATGTTATTGTGGTAGAGGATTCTGCAAGGGAATGAGACTCATGGTTATGACATTTACACAAAAGCAAAACTTGCTTCTTTAGATCCTTAAACTCAACTCTTCACTAAAGTTATTCTTTAATTCCTTGCATATGCAATTTTATCACCATGGTAAACTGTACTTGATCCTACTAGCTGGGAACAACTAATTGTTCATTTTATTATACCTAATTAGATGATAGTTCTAAAGAAATTTGTAATCAACCCAGCTAATCAACAACTAGATCCATTTAACCGGTTGTGGCTAGTTTCTTTCTAAAAATATTTTCTATGATATGTTTTTGTAAAATTTCTTGCGAACTCTACTCATTTTTCTTGGTCTACATTATTTTTGTGGAGGATCTTGAGGTAAGTCACTTAGCATGGGTTGAGTGAGTTTTATTTTATTATTATTTGGTTTCTAGAATATTTATGTAGCTGGATCAATTTTTATGTTGTGTAGCTAAGATGTAATAAGTACCTTAAAAATGATCTCTAAATATACATGTTCAAAGGAGACATAAAGAGGTACCTGTTTAGAAGGAAAGGAAACCAACATTTACATACCCTTGAAGAAAATCACAGAGCTAGGACATGACAATGAAATCACAGAGCAAGGGCACAAAATGACAACAAAATCATAAAGCAAGGGCACAACATGGTAACAAACTAGCAAAGCAAGGGCACGACACTGAAATTATAGAGCAATGGTATGATAATGAAACACAAAGATCACAAGGGCATGGAAACCAAATCACAGAGCTAGGGTACAACAATGAAATATAGAGATATATTACAGGAAATACACCGAGCACACATGCATAATCACGAGTCTCATTCCCTAGTAGAAGCCAAAACCCAGTTAAATATAAATATATATGAACCCAACTAATTAGCAACTAGACTCATTTAATTGGTTATGGCTTGTTTCTTTCTAAAAATATATGCTATGATATTTTTTTGTAAAATATCTTGCGAACTTGGCCCGTTTTCATGGTCTGCATTATTTTTATGTAGGATCTTGAGGTAAGCCACTTAGCACAGGTTGAGTGAGTTATATTATTTTATTATTTGGATTTTGGAATATGTATGCAACTCGATCATATATGTAATAAGAACCTTGAAAAATATCTCTCTAAATATATAAAGAGATACATGTTTAGAAGCAAATATAAAGACATACATGTTTACAAGGAAAAGAAAAAACATTTACATAAGTACCTCTTCTTGCCCTTGAACGAAATTACAGAGCTAGGGCACGTAGATCAGAAGGGCACAATAGGACAATGAAATCATAGAGCAAGGGCATGACATAACAATGAAATCACAGAGCAAGGGCACAACACAACAATGAAATCACAGAGCAAGGGCACAAAAATGAAATGCAAAGATCAAGAGGGCACAAAAACCAAATGCACTGATCATAAGAGCCATGAAAAGGTTCATAGTTATCCACCCTTGTTCATAGCTCTCCATCTTTTTCACGCGCAACTCTCCAAAATAAAAATAAATTGAAAATTATTGTCGTGTTTTTTTTTTTAATGCTCGTGAGGGCGTTGCAATTACAAATCCAACATCAATATTATAATGGCATTGGGGACAATAACAAAAAAAACATGAAAATGACCACAAGTCACAAATTTTCATTGTAATTTGACTCCAATGTTGTAGTGAGGAGTCTCTAGAAGCTCTAAAAATGGAAGCTCGACTTTCTATTGGTGTGTCTGGGAGTTGAACTATCGTCAAAAATGCATTTCAGAAACATGGTCCATGCTCTAAAATAGAAACTGGTAGTTAACTATGAGTGCACCTCTGAGAAAAGTGTACTTGCGCATCTGCGCACTTTGGTGTCAGGATCTAAAAATCCAAAAATTCTTCCAAGTGTCAAAACTTGATTTCCAGCATTTGGGTTTTCTTCCCCTTTATACCAAAATTATTTGTGGATGTTTCCCTTTGAACTTTTGGATGACAAAGTTGATTTCTCGAGGAGCTACTAAGTCTAAAGCTTCATACTTTACCCTCACTTCCTTGTGCAAATCATGAAGTGTGACTTCTTGGGCATTCCTTGGAACTTGAAACTTATGGGTTTAAGTGTGATCTTAGCTGCTACAGAAGAAAATGAAGCCATGATTAGATTGGTGAATTGGAAGACTGCTTTGAGTTTGAGGATATTGAGGATCCACTTAGAGTAAGTATGGCACAAACTAAGCTGAAAGGACATGTTTCCTTTTGGTGGAATGAAATACAAAGAGTCAGAGAGGAGGAAGGTGAAATCAAGATCATTCGATGGAGATTGATGGTAACTAAGTTGAGGGCTAAATAAATTCCTACTGATTATGAACTTGAGTTGTTCAAGAGATTACATAATTTGAAGCAAAAAGATGTGATTATGAAATATTATACCGAGGAGTTCTACAAGTTGACTATTTGGTCTAGTCATAGAGAATTGTCGAAGGAGAAGGTAGCTCAGTACATTAATGGTTTGAGATTCAATATCCAAGATGAGGTTAGTATTTTGAAGATTGATTTGGTTGAGGATGCTTATTAGTATGCCCTAAAAGAAGAAGATAAGTTAAAGAGGAAAAGTTAAGGTAATTCTAGAGGGAAGGAGAAGAAGGATTACTCAACAAAAGCTAAACTGATTGTTGAAGATGAACCATAACATGCTGATTAGAAGAGACGGATAGGTAGAGGTGAGTTTAAGGGTACTTACTACAAATATGGAGAAGTAGGACATATGTTTTATGAATGTCCTAAGGCTAGTGATAGAAGAGTTATTGTTTTGAAGGATGTTGTAGACCATGACAATCAACCTGAGCAAGGAGAGAGTTTACTAGCTCGGTGAGTACTGATTAGCCAAAGGACAATGAAATCTTGTTATAGGACTAGTTTGTTCAGGACTTGTTATAAGTTTGGTGGTAAAGTCTACAAGGTGATTTTTTATAGTGGTAGTACTAATAACCTTGTTGCCTAGGAGATGGTTTAGAAACCTGGTTTGAGGAGAATGAGACATCCTTATCCTTGTAGGATTGGATGGTTACAAGGTGAGCATGCTTTGGAAGTAAGGGAGCAATGCATTGTTGATTTCTAGATTGGGTAGTATAAGGATCAAGTGTTGTCTGATATTGTGAACATGAATAGTTTTCATTTGTTGGTGCTGGTGTAAATACATATTTACACCAACACCCCACCTAAGTGCAACTTAGGGGAATGCACTTAAGTTCACAAGAACTAGGATGAAATGCATAATGGGTCTTGGCTAGTAGGCCATGTTAGGTACCCATGTACATAATGATATGCAATCTCTAATAAAGTGGAGAAAGAGGGAAAACCTCATGGGAAAAAACCTCCCCCAAAAAGAGAGATGAAATGGGATGCATGGATGGATGGAGTAATCAAGAGCCCCCCATTATGACATACATCTAGTATATACGAAAGTGAAAAGAATGAGAAGGAAAAAACCTCATAAGAGGAAAAAGTCCCCACCATAAGAAAGAAGAGAAAGAGAGACAAGGTAGTCCCCCCCCACCAAATGAAGAATACCTCTCAGTGAAAGCCTCTCCAAGGTAGAAGCTAGTCCAAGGATGCAGAAAGATGTTCCTCCCCTTTGGAAGAAACAAAGGAAAAGGTACAATTCTGAATATGTATGGTGGGCTTGAAACCTGCTCAAGTGTTTGTAGAACCTATTTCATAACTATCTCCTTAACTGATAAAGAGACCTCCTCCAACTACTGTACATAAGTATCCACAATCACACCAACCTATGCAGATTGATCATGTAGAGAATGGACATGAGGGTCAGAGTAAGCCCTCACAACAATTGTAGAAGGATCATCTTCCACAAAGAGAAGATGAAAATCATCAAGACTATCTCCCAAATCTGTGGCATGTGACTCCACGAACAAACCTGCAATATCTACCAAGAATTCATCAACTGAAGCTGGAGTTGGAAGACAACATATACCCTATTGTGCTGGAACTTTCATTGTGGAAATGTTTTCCCTCTTTCTCTGCTTTATGAGAGATTGCATATCATTATGTATATGGGTACCCAACATGGCCTAGTAGCTGAGACCCATTATGCATTTCATCCTAGTTCTTGTGAACTTAAGTGCATTCCCCTAAGTTGCACTTAAGGGGGGGTGTTGGTGTAAATACATATTTACTATTTACACTTAAATTTAATTAGGTTAATGCATATTTTTATTATTTATTTATTATTCACCTAGGAGTATGCGTACTCTTGTGAGTTGTCATGTTGACAACACAAAATTCTGAACCACTTTTATGCACATGGTGTCTGCAACACAGGAGTTAGCACACTAATTAAGAACATGGTGTCTACAACATCTCCACTTGAGATACACCTTGTCATTCTTATCCAATAATCTAGAATGATGGATAAGACATGTGCTTAGTTGTCATGCTTATCTTATCTCCTAGTTCTTCCTAGAGACATTTTAGGTGCTTCTTGAGAGGCCTTTATATACATGCACTCCTAGTGTGTTTGTACATACAATACAGAGAAATGTATGAGGACATACTCGTATATCTTGATCATAATCTTTTTTGGTCTATAGTTGTGCTTGTGTCTGAGTTCTACAATCTTGGGTGAAGCTTGCCCTAAGTAAATTTTTTACAGTTGCTTGGTAAACCTTGGCAGTATGATTGTAGAGCTATGTATGATTGTGTCAAGAATATGTTTACAAATGTGAAAGGTGGCAAGAAGCATTCCCTAATTCCTTTTTAGAATGAAGAGCTCGATAGGAGGAACTTGAGTATTGGTAGTTGAATTGGGCTGAAGGATTCTAAGAGGGTTAGAGATCAACATGAAAAGAACACATGTAGCACACTGAGGATCAATGTGAAGAACAAGATCAAATGAAAGAGTGTACAAGTTGAGGACTTAGAGGATATGTATGTGAAGAACCAATTTAGAATTTTTGTGTTGAATCCCAAAAGATGTTCTTCCAACTACTGAGAACATCTTTTGAAACCTGGGGTGTCTAATGTAGGGGAATCCCTGGTTGGCTAGAAATCTTACATGTTGGCATATTCTAGCTTTGGATTTGGAGGACACAGTCAGTAAAGAGGTGGTACTCAGTTGATACTAAGTTGTTTATGGTCATGTTAACTGAGTGACTTAGTTAATGAAGGTGTTTGATGATGCTTGGGGCACTCGACAAATATTTTAAGCTCAGTTTACACTACCAATTTGACACTAGTGTTTCCCAAGTTGCTTGGTCAGTAAAGGTACTTAGTCTATAAAGGTGGCACTTGGTGATACTATGGCTTAATTTTCACTAAGACTTGGTAGCAGTGTTTCCAGAGTTGGCTCGATCAATGATGGAGCTTGATTACGCTTGGTGGAATGCTAATTCTTGGAGGTGGTTTTCTGACACTTGGTTTAGTCTTGGTCTTTGTGTGCCCAAGTTATTTGTGAGCTAACTTTTTGCATTTTATTTTTGAATATGTATTTAATTTGTGTTGTAGCCAACTTGTGGCTTGCATGGGTATTTAATGTAAGGGTTTATTTTAATTTGTATTGGGATAGGCTGACTTGTGGCTTATTTGAGTATAAATAGGGATGTTTTGTGGAGTCTTAAGTAATAGATTGAGAGTCATCCAACTTAGGGAAGAGGATGAAGTGTAGGAGAAAATTTTGAGAAGAGCTAGTAGCTAAGGCTTGGTAAATTGGATATTGCTTCGTGGGCTTTGTTGGAAATAGGGATTATTGAGGAGGGGGGGGGGAATCAGTAATCTACAAACTTTAGTCACCAACTGGATATTATTTCTTACTTTAAACCATACATAACAAAGTAATAAAATAATGTTGAACAATAATAGTAACCATGCTCAAAGATAAATCATAACACCATATTTTGTTAACTAGGGAAACCCTGGCCAAGGGAATTCCCTGGTGGGGATGATACTCACAAGATAATATATTGATATATAAGTTCCTTGTTAGAGGATGGACCTCGTTAAGAGTCAATGAGAAAATTCAATATAGAGAGTCACTATTAGGAGACTTTGAATCCCTGTTTGGAGATTTCAACCCTATTAGGAGTTGTAGTACTACATATGCAAGATGAGTCCACTACGCAAACATGCACTTTCAATTACAAAAAGATATCACTTCCCAAACAATTAATTGGAATTTTGTGATATAGATTCTTTCTCAATTCTATCTCGAATCACAAAATATCTTCACAAACTTCACATTTATGACTTTCACTAAAGTTCACATACAATTGCTCAACACAACAACTACATCTTTCATCGCAAAATGTCCTTTGCATAAATACCATGCCTTTAAAAAAATTTCTACTAGGATGGCTAAGACCATGCTCCACTCTTCCAATTTAGAGTAAACATCTAGGATGTCAACCCTAATTAGATAAGTAATTATTTTGTAAACAAAATAATCCTTTCCTTCAATTTTGACGTCTTGTTTCACTTAAAACACAAATATAGTTCTTATGTACAGTATGCACTGACTTTCAAGGTTATATACATCATCATAAACATGTATACAATCTTCATCTAACTTCAATAGTCATAATATGACATCACCAACAAGTTACAAAGAAAACAATACACTAATGTGTATCAAATTCATACTTAGACAATTTTTTGAGTACCAAAAGGTAAGTATCTTTATTTCTGAGGTTTCTTGTAAGCATGTACATCATGTGTTGCCATAAATAATAACAATTAAAAATCTCCATTAGCCAATTGTGTAATGTCCCCATCTCTTTAGCCTCTCAATAGATTTCTTAGCCTTACGTCTGTCGAAGGCTAAGTGGAAATAATTAATTGATTTCTTATAAAGTCATAAAATAATTTAAAAATTAAAAAGATGACTTTATATTTAATTAATTTAATATTAGGGAATCGTTGAAAAGCACAACTCATCTATTGTTGGAAAGGAGGAAGCTTCTAGAATAGTGCAATAAGATAACACTTATGATTCTTCTAGAAGGAGAGGTAGGAATAAGATAAATAGAGGAGAGAGCCACATGGGAAGGCATTCAGATTTTTTATTAACATTTGCATGTGTATTTGTGGAGCCAAGGGTCTAAAGATAATCAATTTTTCTTTGGGAATGAAAACTCCCAATGATAGCAATTTTGAGGGTGTGAAACATCACTTGAATTATTGCTGATTGGAGGTGGTATTACACTCACTTCATTGTGCTAAATTTGTGGCCAAGGGCCAGGTTTGAAGAAGAAGAATAAGTAGGGCATTTTCTATAGAAGCTTGTTGCAGGAAGACTTTATTACCTTGTCATTAGAGCATAATACATGGAGATATTGATTGCATTGTTAGTGGAGACTCAAAGAGACTTCAAGAACCAAGTTTCTCCTATTTATTCATGCATATTATATGCTACTACTGTAGGTGTCAATCTTTATCAGAATTAAGCATTTATTTATATATATGATACCAGAGTTTTGGATTTGATATTAGTTTGTATTCAGATCTTGTAAAGATGTCTTGGTTGTAGATGCATCCTATTCTCTTAGTGCATTAACAAATGAAAGAAAGAATTATATTCATTGTGGATCTTGCAACCATTTATTACAAGTAGAAAATTAGGGTAATTTGTGACTAGTTTGAGCAAGGCTCATTATAGTGGTATCAGACCCTTCATCCTACCATCCTATGATCAGTCAAAGAGAAGATGAGTGAGAGAGAAATCAAATGTTATAACAGGGAACAATGGAAACAACATTATCAAAATCCATAGGTTGAAGGGGATACATCCTCAAAAGCATTAAGAGAAAGAGATACCAGCAAAACAGTTCAAAATATGGCAGAAGAAGAAAATAGGGATGTAAGAGTTAAAAGGAAATTTAATACCATGATTGATATGTTGTCATGCTTATTAGCAAAAATGGATCAGCAAGCCCCTCAAAATTAGAACATGGCAACTCAATCAAAACACAACTGAACATAGTGGAGATAATGAGGGAAGGTCTATACATCATGCTAAAGACACTAGAAGAATAGCTTCTAGGCCTCTTTTTCCCACCTTTATACCAAGAGAAGAACAACCACATGCTACTCCAGCTATTTTGTTTGGAGATGAAGCTAGACAAGCCTACTTGGAGTATACCACTCTTCCTCCTAATATGAGATAAATGTGGATGTTTGATCAATTCATTAATCAAAGGAATAGGAGAGGAGGAAGGAATGATCACTATGCTCTAAGAAATGACTATCAACAAACACTTGGTAAGATTTCTATGCTTTTCTATGATGGAAGTAACAAATGCACAACTAGGTCTTGGGTTCAAAAGCTTGATAATTATCTTTCTTTGAGACCAATGCTTGAAGAGGATTCCATAAGATTTGCCACACTACATCTTGAAGGAGTTGCTCATGAGTGGTGGTATCATGGGTTAGTCACTTTTGGACACAACCTTATCACTACATATGAGGAGTTTACTAACGGGCTGATTGAAAGGTTTGATGTCAAAGATCTTGAGGTGAGTTTTTGTGAATTGGCTCAACTAAAACAACATGGTTCCCTTGACGCTTATGTGAATGACTTCCAACAGTTATCGGTCATGGTTCCTAACATCAATGAAAGAAGATTGGTGGTCTTATTCATGGAAGGATTGATGGAGCCATTGAAGGGTTGGTTGAAATCTTTTGATCCTCCCTCACTACAAGAAGCAATGAAGAAGGCACAAAGCATGGATTTTTCTGCCCCTACTAGCAAGTTTACATCAAAGGGAACATTTTCCAATCATGACAACAAGAAGTTTCCTAAGAAGGAGGACAAATCTAAAGGTAAGTCTACTTTTTCGCTTGACCATGAGACTCTTAATGATTTGAGGAAGAAGAAACTATGCTTCTATTGCAAGGGACAATATGATATTAACCATGACTGCCCTATGAAACCTAAGAGGAAGTCAAATCATGCAATGTGGGCACTAATTGAAGATTATGATTAAGACCAACAACCTGAAATTAATGATTTAGAGTCAAAAAAATTAGAACATGATGAAGAATTAGAGAAAGAAGTCAAGACCATAGTATTGAGGTCTTTTCATGGTTCACCATTGGCAGGCCATCCCTGGTATTTCAAAACCTATCGACAGATTCATGAGAGGTTCACTTGGAAAGATATAAAATCTGATGTTCTATGATATGTTAGAGAATGTTTTGTTTGTCAGCAGAATAAATAGAACCATACATATCCTACTGGTTTATTACAACCACTTACAATTCCAAACAAGAAGTGGGAATGTATATCTATGGACTTCATCACATGGTTGCCAAAAGTGCAAGTCAAGGATTGTGTTTATGTGGTGGTTGATCGCTTGACCAAGTTTGCACTTTCTTTTCTGGTCACTATTTCATATTCAGCCACACAGGTTGCGGAACTATTTTTTCGTGAGGTGTTTAGATTGCATGGATTACCATGAAATATTGTTAGTGACCGAGACAGTCGATTTATGAGAAATTTTTGGAAGGAGCTTTTCAAATTGTGTGGGACGGAGCTTTCTTTGAGTACTAGTTACCACCCTCAAACAAATGGATAGACGAAGATAGTCAACAAGTGGGTGGAAGGGTACCTCAAAAATTATATCGTTAGGCAGCAAAAATGATGGGTTAAGTGGATATACCTTTGTGAGTACTGCTACAACACCACTTACCATATTTCTATTTAGATGAAACCATTCATGGCCTTGTATGGTTATGAGGCTCCTAGCTTTCTTGATTTGTTGATAAGTGATAGCAGAGTGCCTAGTGCTAGAGACATGTTATAGGAAAATCAAGATATCATGAGGGCTCTTCGTGAAAACATTTGGAAGGCACAAAACAAACAAAAACAATATGCAGATCAAAAGAGAGTGGAACACTCTTTTGAGGTTGGAGACATGGTGTATTTGATGTTGCAGACCTATAGACAGTCTACTCTCAAGATTAGTGGTGCAAAGAAGCTCAAGCCACGATACTATGGACCCTTTCGGGTCATTAGGCATGTGGGTGAAGTGGCCTATGAGCTAGAGTTGCTAGTGGGCAGCAAAGTGCACAATATTTTCCATGTATCACACCTCAAGAAGGCATTGGGACATTATGTGGCTCCTTTTGTAGTTCTACCACCCTTAGATGATGAGGGTAAGTTGATTTTGATACCAGAGGCTATACTAGATTTTAGAGAGAAGAATGTAAGAAGCCGTGTCATTATAGAATATATGATTAAATGGAAGAGCCTACCTATTGAGGATGCTACATGGGAGAGTGAAGAGATTCTGCAACATCCAGAGTTGAGATTTCTTGGGGATAAGCAATTTCTAGAGGGGCGGACTGTAATGTCCCCATCTCTTTAGCCTCTCAATAGATTTCTTAGCCTTTTGTCCTTCAAAGGCTAAGTGGAAATAATTAAATTGATTTCTTATAAAGTCATAAAATTATTTAAAATTTAAAAAGATGACTTTATATTTAATTAATTTAATATTAGGGAATCGTCAAGAAGCACAACTCATCTATTGTTGGAAAGGAGGAAGCTTCTAGAATAGTGTGATAAGATAACACTAATGATTCTTCTAGAAGGGGAGGTAGGAATAATATAAATAGAGGAGAGAGCCACATGCGAAGGCATTCGAATTTGTTATTAAAATTTGCATGTGTATTTGTGGAGCCAAGGGCCTGCAAATAATCAATTTCTCTTTGGGAATAAAAACTCCCAATGATAGCAATTTTGAGGGTGTGAAACATCACCTGAATTATTACCGATTGGAGGTGGTATTATAGTCACTTCATTGTGCCAAATTTGTGGCCAAGGGCGAGGTGTGAAGAGGAAGAATAAGTAGGGCATTTGCTATAGGAGCTTGTTGCAAGAACACTATATTACCTTGTCATTAGGGCATAATACATGGAGATATTGATTGCATTGTTAGTGGAGACTCAAAGCGACTTCAAGAAACATGTTTCTCTTGTTTATTCATGCATATTATATGTGATGTAGGGGCATCTCCTTGGGAGCCTTTTGAAAACCAAAGCACCAGGAGGATCAAGATATGATGTGGTCTTTCATGAAATAAAGTTTAAATGCTTAAAAAAAAACATATATTTGTAATAAGTCCTAAAAGGACAAATTGTGAAAATCTTGCATTGTAAGAGGAATAGGGGGTGCATAGGTCAAATGAGTCATTTTATAGGATCAGATTGTTGGTTATAGTCAACTCATGTCAATTGATAGGTTGGAAGGTTCATAGGACTCATTAAATGCTTTTTTTAATATTTTAAGAATTCAAAATTTCAAATAGTAACGATTATATGCATTTTGGAGGGAAAAGCCATTACTTGAATTTGGTTAAAGATAATCATGTGTAACCACTTGGAAATGGTTAAGGGGTACCTATAGTATTTATATAAGGTTAGGAACCTTCATTGTACTGAGAGGTACAATGGTTGTACGAACTGCTCCATAAATGGAATGAAAAAGCCTTGTTTTTTAGTGCATTTTGAAGATTTCTTGGTGTTTTGAGTTCGAATATGATAGGAGTAAGTGGTATGATCATTTCCATTTATGTTTAATACTATTTCATGAAGATCTACTAACTTTTCATTGCATTTTTCTAACCTATTATTCACCGATTGGCTGGAAACTCACATTTTCAAGCAATTTTGAGGGTTTTTACTAATAATCATGGTCATTCCATGAGATATTTCTGATATTTTTCATGGGATGGCTCAATTATAACATGTAAATTATAGATATGCACTAAAATTTGTAGTTAACAAGGTTTGAGGGATAGCTATCCACTAACATGGGTGAAAATTGGTGAAAAAGGGCCTAGTAGGCTCAAGCAGCGGGAGTTTGGCCTTAAGGAGGGCATGGTTAAATGTTTGGAACATGTTTTTAATGTTTAAATAATGATTTTTGCACTCCAAATCGGGTCTGGAAGTTTTGGCACGTGGGAGATCTAGAAAGCCCTAGGAACAAGGGTTTCAAGACGACAAATTTGGGGCTTTTAGGGTTAGGAAGATCCTAGAGTGAAATTGGTTGAAGAATCCTTGAAATGGGGACATTTTATGGACCTATGAAAAATTTGAATTCTGTAAGTTAAGTACTTTTATGGGTTGCTTTGTAAATGCTCCAATCCTACATGCTTGTCAACAAGGGGTTTGTGAAGGAAGTCTAAAACTTGTCAAAGAAGTCATAGTTGAAATTTTATTATGTTGTACAACACCAAAAAGGGTATTTGATTATGTAATTATTTTTCCTATTCCTTTGGAAAGGTTAGAAGAAAACTTGGAAAAACAGTCACAACAGGGCTAATTGGGGGCTCTTAGGCCTAAAAGACAGTTTTGAGGGATTTGAATGTTGGAAGTTGCATAGAAGACCAAAACTGGTTGGCTCCTACCTAATACACCTTTTTAACATTATTTAAATTCACCATAGGCATTTGGAGGTTGGGTTAGTTAAGTGCCTTAAGGGCTAGTGGGTTCTAGGATAAACTTTTCAAACGTGAAGAAGTATTCTTACCTATCCATCACCTTCGTTGACCACTTTGCATCAATATGTTATTGCTTTAGGTGTCATTCTTTATCAAAATTAAGCATTTTTTATATATATGATACCAGAGTTTTGGATTTGATATTAGTTTGTATTCAGATCTTGTAAAGATGTCTTGGTTGTAGATGCATCCTATTCTCTTAGTGTAGTAATAGATGAAAGAAATAATTATATTCATTGTGGATCTTGCAAACATTTATTAAAAGTAGAAAATTAGGGTAGTTTGTGACCAGTTTGAGCAAGGCTCATTAGAAATTGTCAACAATCTCTCCCTTTGGCATTGATGGCAATATAATAGGGAAAATTGGCTAAGTATTAAAAACTTAACATAAACAACACATTCATATTACATCTATTACAATTTGTCCATCTTATATAAACTCTCTCTAACAATATTATTTCATACTTCACAATTCTATACTTGCAATTTTCTATAGTTTCTTCTCCCCCTTTGACATCAATGACAAGGTTAAGATGTCAAAAACTATTCAAAAACTATCCATCTGCTATAAAAAAATGTTGTCCTTATGCCTTAAGCTAATATAATCTTAATGCAATCATCAAAATTTGCCTTTAGATTATCCCTACCTTTAGTCCATGTTTCCTTGGTAGATTCAATAGAGGTTATAATTGCACATAAGATATATGATGCAATCTCAATTACATTAAGGCATGAATACAAAAAATTAAAATAAGTGTCCTTGGCTTGGACACATTCCTCCAATTGTTTCTCAAAAAAAGATACTTTCAAAGCAATAGACTCTTTGAATTCTGATACTCTCTTCAAAATTTGTTCCTTCTAAAGTTCTAGTTTCTTGATATCATTGTGAATACTAGCCACTTGTCCTTCAAAACAATCAATCTTACAAGATGGATGTTGTATTTGGCTGGATAGAGCCTTTAGCTCACTCATCTTTCCTCCAATCTGACTATCAATGTCTTTAGTCAGTTTATATGATACAATACACTTAATGTACAGTATCTTACCATCTTATTGATACTTCCAAAGTTCCTTGATACAAGTATCAAGACTTATCAAATCATTCTTAATATTTTTGACAAATGGTGCTAAAAAGTTAGCATCATGTAAAATATATGCCTTTGCTTCTACGACACTTAACAAATTGGAAAATTCCTCATCAATGAATTTAGCACTGCATGTGCCCTCTCTTCTAGATCTACCTCTATGTGTTGCATTGCCAGAGTACTATGTAGTCTGTCAATAACCTCCATCAAGGTTTTTTTTAGGCTCTTCACTATTCTAAATCTTCTTCTCTTATTGGTGTCTTCTTCTTAATAAGTCTATCATAGACCTTCTCTCAATATCCTTCAATTTTAGATTATTAGCTATAATGTATCTCATAGTAGAGATATCAATCTGATCTTTCTTAAAATTGTTATACATGTCATAAAGTTTGTTCATCTAAACAAATTTGCCCTCAATAGCAATAGCTAAGCTTATCATTTTCTATCTTTAGCTTCCAAGGTTGTCGAGTTTTTCCTACTGATTGCTTTAAAATTGTCAGCTTCGTTGCTTGACTTCTTGTTCTTCTTCTTCATCATCATCAAACTTGATAATTGTCAACAATGTCTTTTGTCTCTTGCTTGGTCCAGTGGCTTGTTTCTTGACCCTTTTAGCCTTTGTGGTCACATCTTCCACCAATCTCTCAGATTTTCTCTTTGTTTCACTTGGTTTCACATCTGATACTACTGCATATATAATGCTCTATTCCGAAGATGTCTCTGCAACATATCTTGACAAGGGTTGTATATTTAGTATACCTTATTTCATGGTTTTCTTGATTGCCTTAGACTCAATCTTAGTCATCTCAAACTTTGATAAAGCTTTCTTCATAATAGTTTTTATTTTCTTGTGAGATGCCTTCTGCAAGTATGCCTAATGAGCTGATTGGGTAATCTGATCATAGGTTCCAAATCTGTATTCAACTTTGTCCTTTTCTGATTTCAACAGTAAGGGATCAAGAAATGTTTCTCAAGGTTCTACTACTTGATTATAAGTAAAATTTGTATCAGCCATAACACAAATGTCATCTTTAAATCTATTTGTAATTGCAGGTACAATTTTGAATCTCTATCTCATTTCATTTTGAAATGTCTTCATTATCAGGTTTCCACCTACCAATATCTTATCTGCAAGATGTCTTCTACATACATCTATAATATTTACCATTGTACACCTATCATTTCTCATTATCTATGTGACTGATAAATATGGTAATCTTTTAAGCACATGAAAGAATAATTGATTGATTAGTGATTGAAATCTAAACATGCCATTCTTACTCCTTTTGATCTTATCTAGGTTCTCAAGTAGTTGCATTCTCATAATTTCACTGAGGTTAACTTGTTCCTTCTCAATACATATCTTATATGTTGTATGGAAAAATCTGGCTGACAATTCATCAATCTTTGAACTTGCACATATAGAGTAGGCAATAATTCTACTCAGAAATCTTATATCATCTTGCTTAATGGTGCTAATCACCATGACCTTTCCATTATATACTGCTTAGTATAACTCTCCACTTTCTTCTTAACCATTTTCTCATCTATAGGTACACTGCCTTATTTACAAAGACCAGTTACCTAATGAATAAGATCAGTAGAAATATCAACTACACTATCTTGCATCCATAGTTTCACATTATATATTCTTCTTAATATAATTTTTACCCACTCATCTGTGTCCAATTCAAGGTATAAATGATATTTGAATAGGTCTAGTTCTTTCAAGTGTTCAAATCTAGGCTTCACATTCATATCATGATTGACAACTAATTCCATATCCTTGTTCATGTATTCACTCCCAATAGATTCAATTTTTCTATTAAGATAACTTTCTATATCTTCTAAATATACTACATTGTTTGGAGTAATGGATATTGCTAAGTTAGGGTTTCCTTCTACAGGTTTCATGGAAACAACTTTCAACTTAGGTTTGTCTTCGTTCTCAACATTGTGAACTACTAACATATTCTTTCTTCTAACAAGTATAAACTTTTACCAAATAAATTTGTGGAAAAATGATAAAATACCTCTTTCTGAAAATAGGGTTTTCTTCGAAATCAACTTAATGAGTCACTTCTAAATGCTCTTTACTTTTGATGTGATTGCAATGAAGTGAAAATCAAGTCTGGACTCCATTTATTCCATCAACCTGAACTTGCATTAATTGTATACTTTGCAAACATGAAACAATTGTCAATCACATTTTGAAATCAAATAACTGCTCAAGAACATCTATCTGATCTTCAAATGCCACCTGAGGTTTACTATAGCCTCTTTTCATCATGGCAAACCTCCACAAGGCTTCACTTCATAAAATTCTCTCCAAAAATAACATATTTTTCATCTTCTACTAATAAATTAACGTTTTCTATAATACCAATAACTCTTACTTCCTTCATATCTTGTTTAGATGAGCTCTAAATTACAAGCAAGCTTAGATACCATCTAAACTTAACTCAATACACCTTTTTTTGACTTTTCTACCTCCAATTCAATTTATAAATGAATTTTTCAAATTCTGATGCTATGAACAAGCTTAATTCCACTTAATTGAATCAAACTTGAGAACTGACTTTGATCTTCTTGTGTCACCATCATCTAGCTTATCTTTTGAGATGTCCAATCCTTTTACATATCCCTCATTGAGTTCTTCTTGAAGTTTCTTGACTACATTTCTTTCTTCCTCATTATCCTTCATAGTTATGGAGTTCCTCTCATGGTTCCTTCTATCATTTTTGACATTTCTTCCATCATTCATTCTGTTTCCGAAGTTTCTTCCATTGTTCATTCTATCTCTGAAGTTTCTATCCATTTTGCAATACTTTTCTATATGTCTGAAGTTGTTGCATAACTGAAATACTAGTGTTTTGCTTCTAGGATTTATCTAATCATCGGGTGCATGACATTTCTGAGCTATGTGTCCTAAGTTGTTACACTTATAACACATGATCTGACTTCTATCTTCACAAGGCTATCCTTCTCTCAATTTCCTTTCATTAGATCTTCTTCTATCTATAGGGTTAGTATTTCTAGACATTCTAGTATTCCTTCTATCATTATCATACTTATGAAAATTATGACAATAAAAGTCCTTAACATGATTAAATGACTTATTTGTACAATCTCTTTTCATATGACCTATTTCACTACATGAAAAAAAGTTACCTCTAAAATTTCCATATGGTTTCCTTAGGAGATTCCACTTGCTTTGGGTCATCCAAAATTTCAACTTACTTGTCTTGTCAAACTTTCTTGGTTTTATTAGAAGTTTGACTGGATTCAATCTTATCATCAGATTTTTCTTTTTCTTTCAAATCTATTCTAATCTTAGGTTTCTTTGTAGACATGTTAATTAGATAACCAAGACCAGTCTTATCATAAGTAGGTCTCTGTATTGACATTGAATCATCAAGCTTTTCTCGGCTAGAATAGAGCTTCTCAAGTTGCTGCTTACACTAAGTTAATTCACCTTTCACAATAGTATTATATTTATAAAGTTCTTCATGACCTTCTTCCAATGTTTCAAATTTAGATGTCTTCTTTTCTAGACTTCCTCTAAGATTTGCATTCTCAATCTTCAAATCAATTTCAACTTTGCTACGAGCATTCCTCAAAGTTAACTTTAGATTTTTAATCTTCAATTCATGCTTCAAGATCTTGTACTTTGTCTTTAGTTTTGAATAATCATAATCATTGGTTTTAGATTCAGTAGATTGAGGCTTGAATTTGAGATGTTCAATCTTTTCTTCAATTGTCCAATGTATACATTGGAGTCTTCATATATGTCATTCAGCTTATCTCTTTCCATAGTAAGGAGATCAATTTGTTCTAGTGCCTCTTTAAGGTTCTTCATCAATTGTTCCATATCCATAGGAACCTTACTCAAGCTATTAAGATTTCTGAGTAACTATGCTCTGATACCAATTGTTAGAAATAGGGATTATTGAGAGGGGGGGTGAACCACTAATCTATAAACTTTAGTTGTCAACTAGATATTATTTCTTACATTAAACCATACATAACAAAGTAATGAAGTAATTTGAACAATAACAATAGCCATGCACAAAGATAACTTATAACACCATATTCTATTAACTAGGGAAACCCTAGCCAAGGGAAAATTTTAGTGGGGATGATACACACTAGATAATATACTGATATATAAGTTCCTTGTTAGAGGATGGACCTTGTTAGGAGTCAATATGAAAATTCAGTGTAGAGAGTCCTTGTTAGGAGACTTTGAATCCCTATTAGGAGATTCCAACTCTGTTAGGAGCTGTATTATAGTAGATGCAAGATGAGCTCACTGCCCAAACATGCACTTCCAATTACATGGGTTTGAGTGTGATCTTAGTTGCTATAAAAGATAAGGAAGCCATGTTAATGCTTAGGACCTCAAGGAGCCTCTAGATGTTTTAGTTATGCACACCTGCAAACCTTTAGAGACAATTTAGTCATGAAATCTTCAAATTATGTACCTGTGCATCTTCACACATACATACCTTTAGGGTATTGTACAAGGTGCTAAATTCACCAAAAAATAAAATTTCTTAGTTTTAAAAATGGTTTATGGGTTTTGCTCAAATGAGGTTTTAGATTACTTGTGTACTTATTTTGATCCTTTTGATGATTTAGACCTATTTGCACACCTATGTACTTTTCTCTTCAAAACTTGTTGAACCTATGTAGCTTCACACATGTGCACCTTCTAGAGTCCTTCAACTTATGCATATCTCAAAATTTCAAGCACACTCACACATCTACACACCTTCTAGAGATAATTTACTCACCAAATCTTCAAATTGTGCACCTTCAAGGAATTGTGCAAGGTGCTCAAATCACCAAAAAGTCAAAGTTCTCAATTTTGAAAATAATTTTCTAGGGTTTCCTCATATGAGGCCTAGGAGAACTCTAGTGTACTTGCTTTTTGGCTTTTTGATGATTTATACCCTCCTTATAGACCAAAATTGTCATAGACTTGAACTCCTTCTGCTTCTATCCCAAGGCACCAATTTTGAAAATGCACATGCAGTAGCATGGATATTTTTTGTGCTATGTGTAAAGAGGATGTCATCTAGTGTTAGGGTTTAAAAAATGATGCTAGCTGACTAGACTCCTAAAACCAAACTACAAAATCTCCAATCCTTGGGGCACCTTGGAAGATACTCTATTATGATGAACAAGCTTATTTGAGCTAAAAAGGGGTCCCCATTTCTGAACTTGAAAATGGGGCGTGTGTTGTGGAACCACAATACATAGCTAGAAGGGTAATGAACACTTCTTACAGTCTAATTTCAAGAGGAAATTCAGACTTAAAGATCCTCTTGAATTGAAAATATTTCTCTCTCCTAACATCAGGTATACTTGGTGCAATAATCAAGGAGGACACCAAAGAGATTACAATAGACTAGATAGGAATTACGTAGATAACTCTATTTTCTCTTTTGAGTCTTGGGTTGGACAAGCACTAGTTTGTGTTCTTCCATATCTCACTACTACATTTGGACTTGAAATGCAATGGAAGGCTATCACAATTGTGACGTTTAACCATCGCCCTAGCGACATGACCATGAATTGGCTCCTATCGGACGAGCGTCATATTTTTGTTATGGAAAATTATGATGGGGAGATGATCTGTCATAGTAGTGACAGTTGAAACTATGGTTTAAGCTTACAATTAGTCTTCGTAATTGTGACATCAATGCAATTGTTGTGTTGTAGAAGCAACGTTAATCCATCGGGATTGGTCCTCATAATTATGACAGCTATGCTATGTGAGTGATGGCTAGCTATCAGAATATCCATCGCAATTGTGACGGATAGTCAATTTTTTTTTTTTAAATTACTTTTAGAGGATCATGTTATTGTCACTATTGTTGTGGTGAGTATGGGCAGCCTGGGGAAGACATTCCTTCTCAAGAATGTCTATGAAATATTTAAAGGTAGGTACTAGCATTCTACCTGGATTTTCGTTTCATAGACTTATTATCTTAGAAATTTATAGTCTGACTTGACCTCCAACATTAGTTTAGAAACACCCTATAACATAACATATTTCAAAGAAACTGAATTGATAAAAGGTAAGTTACATGGCAAAGCATGTTTGATCATTCTTGATGATGTGTGGAAGGGTAGTGTTGATGGTGATTTGATATCAAGATTGGATCTTCCCACTGGTAGAAATAACCAGTGTAAAATTGTTGCAACCACTAGAAGCAAAGATGTTGCTGCAAACATGAACACTATGAGTATGAGATGCAACATCTCTTTGAAGAGAACAAATGGAAGCTCTTTGTCTGTTTTCCTTCCCCCATTGTGAAGGAAATATGTCGCCTGAGCACTTGGAGAGCTTGGCCCATTAGATTGTAGAAAAATGTGGGGGGTTGTCACTTATCATTACGATTGTTGGAGCATCCATGGCCAACTGTTCGGACTCGGAGTCAAAATTGAGGCAATTAATTGATGCAGAGAACTCCACCATGAAAATCTACTGCATCGGACTGAATTCAACTCCAGAACACAAATTTCACTATGTAATTTGGAACTTAAAAAATTCTTACATTTGATGGTGATCCTGGATCTTGATTACAATGAATGATGGATACAACTTTAATATTCAATCACTAAAGACAAAATTTATCAAATCTATTTTATTATCACTTATGATTAATAAAATTTTTTGTAGGGCTAAGCATAAATCTCATAAACTAAGAAACTACCGAAGGCTGTCAACATTAAGTAATTTGATTAAATTATTTCAACTTTCAATATTAAAAGCACATCAACAAAAACCATTACCTTCAATCTTATCAGTATGAGCTTACACATTATCTAAGGAGATGCTCCTCTTTGTAATTATTTTTAAATATATAGAAGGATGCTATCATATACAACAAGGTGCGATAAAAATAATCAACATACAAATGGATATTTACTCACTAAATTATTATTATATATAATTATAAACTCAATTACAGTAAACCATCATATTTAAAAATTATAAACTCCTAAAAATGTTCATATCTTTGTAAATCTTATGCCTACTTACACTGGAATGACATACATAATCAAATGTTAGAACATTCTTCTGAGAAGAAAATCCTGAAATCAACACCCAAAAAAAAATAAAAGAGAGTGTTGCCTTCATATGAAAAGAAATGAATAACTAACAAGCATAGAGAAGGAATTTTACTTACACTAAGCCAGCATGACCCAAATGTAAATATTTTTGCATTAGCTTCATGGACAAGCTGCTAATTAAAGCCTTTCTCCCTACATATCTTCTTCACCCATTTCTTAACAACCTAAACAATTCATAATAAGCAATCAAAATGCAAGCACCACTTTTGAAATAATCCACGAGTCAAATTAAAAAATCCAACTTACCTGATCCAATCTACCAAGTACTTCTTCTCTACGAACAATTTCTTGAATTTCATACAATCCAACATTGACAAGGAACTATACATACATAGACACACACATATGTGTGTGTATATTATTTATATATATACACACACATATATATACATATACATATGTGTGTGTGTATATACACACACACACGCACACACACACAGACATACATATATACATACATACATATACATAAATAATAGTAATAAATGTATTGCATCTGTATTTGCTTTGCCATTGCCTATAAGAGTATTTCAAGGTTGGGAACCACTTCAACATCCTTTGCATGGTTCAGAGGTAATGCCATTCTAGCAGAGGCTTTTGCAAGGGAATGAGCCTCGTGATTATGACATTTACACAGAAGAAAAACTTGCTTCTTCAACTCCTTACACTCAACTCTTCACTAAAGTTATTCTTCTAGTAGTGAGAATAGCTATTACACATTTCTAGGAGCCAAGGGACCTTGAACCTATGCTACATTTTCTAGAGACATGGGAGAAGTTACTACTACCTTCAGTACTTCATAACATTCTAGATCATAAAGTGATGCCCAAATTAACAACAACAGTAAATACTTGGGATCCTCACAGGGAGACTATGCCAATACATGCATGGTTACATCCTTGGCTTCCATTGTTGGGATAGTGTATGGAACCTTTATATCCAACCATTAGTTATACATTGGGGAATGGGCTTCATGCTTGGCATGCAAGTGATTTAGATCTACACATGCAATTTTATCACCTTGGAAAACTATATTTGATCTTGCTAGTTGGGAATACCTAATTGTTCATTTTATTGTACCTAATCTGATGATGAATTTGTAATCAACCCAACTAATCAACAACTACACCAATTTAATTGGGTTATGACTTGTTTCTTTCTAAAAATCTCTGCTATGATATGTTTTTGTAAAATTTCTTGTGAACTCTGCCCGTTTTTCCTAGTCTACATTATTTTTGTGCAAGATCTTGAGGTAAGTCACTTAGCATGGGTTGAGTGAGTTTTATTGTTTTATTATTTGGATTCTAGATTATGTATGCAACTGGATGAGTTTTTTCTATATATATATATGTATGTATGTATGTATGTATGTATGTATGTATATATATATGTATATATATACATATATATATATATATATGTATATATATATATACATATATATATATATATGTATATATATATATATATATGTATATATATATGTATGTATGTATCTATGTATATATGTATATATATGTATATATATATATATGTATGTATGTATGTATGTATGTATGTATGTATGTATATATATATATGTATGTATGTATATATATATATATATATATGTATGTATGTATATATATACATATATACACACACACACACATACATACATACATACATACATACATACATACATACATAATATTAATATAGGTATTGCATTTGCATTTCCTTTGTCATTGCTTATAAGAGTGTTTCAACGTTGGGAACCACTTCAACATTATTTGCATGGTTTAGAGGTAATGTCATTGTGGCATAGGCTTCTACAAGGGAATGCACCTCGTGATTATGGAATTTAAAAAGAAGCATAACTTGCTTCTTGAACTCTTTACACTCAATTCTTCACTGAAGTTATTGTTCCAGCAGTGAGAATAGCTACTACAAATTCTTGGGAGCCAAGAGATCCTGAACTTATGCTAAATTTTATGGAGACATGGGAGAAGTTACTACCAACTTCAGTACTTCATAACATTCTAGATCATATAGTGATGCCCAAATTAATAGCAACAGTAGATACTTGCCATCCTCGCAAAGAGATTGTGCCAATACATGAATAGTTACATCCGTGGTTTCCATTGTTGGGCCAACGTATGTGATGCAGGAGAATCAGGACATGCAAGGATCCCTAAAGAAGGCAAAAGATGGATTAGAGGCAAGGAGGAGTTTAAATCAATCAGTTGGAATGTGTTGAAGCCAATCATGGCCTTAGAAGGCTTTAAAGATGATAAAAATGTAATGAATCCTAAAGGGCCTATTAAGAACTTTAGGATCTTTGATAGTGAAATATAGGCATAATGGCATATTGGAGTTAATTGGGTCCTTAGGAGCCTTAGAGAGGTTTAGGATTGGTTAAATTGGTCGTGAGGACCTAATAGGCAAGTTTAGTGGGTTAATTAGTTATTTTATAATATAAATTGTAAGTTGGGAAATTCATATATTTGAATCCCAACAGTTAGTTCCATTTTGGGGGGAAACTAGATTTAATGAGTTTTAGGCATAACTAGGCATTGAAATTGATCCAAATCGGTTGGGATAGTTGTAAGGGATCCTATTAAGTCAAGTTTGAGGCATTGTACAAAGAGATCAGTATTAGGATTGATCAATCGTATGGATTGTGTAAAGAGTTCCAATAAAAACTTCATTTTTCAAGCATTTGGTGCATGGTGGCTTGACTATCTTTAACTTCTTGTAGTCTTATGATCTCATAAGCCTTTTTGCATATTGTTTGATCAATTTCTAATGCACTGAGATTTTTGAAGTTCATTCCTTTCAAATTTTTTATCGTTGTTTTAAGGGTTTCATTAACAAGTTTGAGTTTCTACTTGAAATTTTGATCATTCCCTGAATGTAGGAGTATGATTTTGATGGAATGATCTTGTAACAGTATGTATAAATCATATCTAACAATATTTTGACAGGAAGTTCTAAGGATTTGTGATCACCACTAGAGTTTGTGAAGTAAAGGGCATTAAATTCATGGCTATGGAGCAGCGACAGGAGTTCTAGCCATTAGGGGTCAGTGTTTAATGATTGGAAGTGCTTTGGTATGTTGGAGACAAGGTGAAACAACCTTCAATTGAGTTTGAAGGTGCTTGGAAGACATAGATTTAGAAAACCCTACCTTTGAGGGTTTGTACGAGATTGATTTGGGGATTTGGGTGTTACAAAAGTTTTGGGACTAATTCCTTTTGGATTTGGAAAATTTACAACATAAGGAGAGACTGTTCGAAGTTTGGGGTCTTGGGAATACAAGAAATTTGTAGTTTCTTTGTTAAATTGCCTTCTTTTCATACATTTTTGAGCCACACTATGGTAACAACAGGATATGGTCCAAAGGAACACATGGAACCCTTATGATATGTCATAGTATGGCTTAATGGGTATCTGAATCCACCATTTGTTTGGGGAGTGTTTTGGAAAGTTTGAGAGGAAAGTTCACTTTTGTGTCATCGCAGGGCAATTGGAAAATCAATTAGACATCTAGGACAGTTTGAGGGATTTGGATGTCGGATGTTACTTGAGGACCAAAAATTGGTTGAAACCTTTTGAATCCACCTTGATTTGGCCTAGGACACCCATCCTAATCATTTGGGAGGTGTTGGAATTGTTTGTGTACTTTTTTCTTTGTAGAGGGTTTGAGGAACCTTGTACTTCCCCCATAGGTTTAAGTGGGATTAACTTGGTTTTGACTCCCACCATCCTTACCTCTGCATCAATATGGAGCCTTTATATCCAACCAATCGTTATAAGTTAGGGAATGCCTGACATGCAAGTGATGGATCTGCTTATGCAATTTTATTAGTTTGAAAAATTGTATTTGATCCTGCTAGCTAGGAATAGTTGATTGTTCATTTTATTGTACCTAATCTGATGATAGTTCTACAGGTTTTTGTTGTCAACCCAACTAATCAGCAACTAGACCCATTTTTCTAGGTTATGGCTTGTTTTTTCTAAAAATATATGTTATGATATGTTTTTGTAAAATTTCTTGCGAACTCTGTCCATTTTTCCTTTTCTACATTATTTGTGTACAGGATTTTGAGGTAAGTCACTTAGCACAGGTTGAGTGAGTTTTATTGTTTTATTATTTGGATTTTGGAATATGTATGCATCTAGATCAATTTTTCTATTGTGCTAAGATGTAATAAGCACCTTAAAAAAGATCTCTCTCTATACATACATACATACATAGACACACACACATGTATGTGTGTGTATGTATATATACATAAAGAGAAGCTTCTATATACATACATAAATACATAGAGACACATATGTTTGTGTATGTATCGATATATACGCATACATATACATAAAGAGAAGCTTCTCTATTCACCTATTGGGGGAAATATAAAGAGTTTAGAAGGGAAAAAGAAAAAGAAAAAGAACATTTAATAGGTACCTCTTCTCCCCTTGAAGAAAATCACAGAACAAGGTGCAGGAAGATCAAGAGGGAATGACAAGGCAATGAAATTGCAAATCAAGGGCACGAAAATGAAATGTAATGATCACAAGGGCACGACAACGAAGCCCTATATATCCACTAATCTCCACCAAGGGCATGACAATGAAATGCATACATTACAAGGGCACAGCAATGAAATGCAACAATCACAAGGGAACGACAATGAAATCTCCACCAACATTCAGAGATCAGAGCTTTCCATGAACGCTCAAAGCTCTCAACCCTCGTTCAGAGCTCTCCACCCTGTTTTGCGTGCAACTCTCTACAATCGATCAAAACAAATGGGGAATGATTTATATTGTGTTTTATTTTTATTTTATTTTTTATATTCACGTTAGTGTCACAATTGTGATGCCAACAACGATATTGCGACGACATTGAGGGCAATTGCAAATATATATATATATATATGAAAATCACCCACAAATTACCCTGTCGTCGCAAATTACCGTCACAATTTGACTCCAAATGTTTAGTGTTTGATCATTACCCCATCTATGCAAAGGTGTGTTGGAAGTCTTAATTGGACACTAATATACTGAGGGGGGAGGGGGCGCGGATGAATCAGGATCTGTAACACTTTAAAACTCTTCAATAATTCTATAATGCATTCATCATATTTACCATCTCATATCCAATTGATTATGCATGCATAATTTATATAATCAAATTGTAATAACTTATAGATCTAATCTATCAATCATGCATGAAAAGTAATCGCATGACACAAAGATTTTGATTACCCAGAAGCACTTCAATATGAAGATAAAACTGGGGTGGAGATTACACCCACAAATCTTCACTCCTACAATATTAAAGTTAACCTGTTAGGGTTATAATGTTTGACCATGTCCAATGATCTACCATGTGAGGGGTCTGCCTTGTTAAAATATTTTGAGAATATTAGATCTCACCTTGTTAGAGGATTTCACACTTATAACAAAGTAAGGACTTTGGTAGGAGATTTACAAAGATCTGTTAAGACCACTCTATTAAGAGATTTACCCTGACTCAATCTGTTAAAACTAATTTAGTACCTGATCCTTGATTTGCTCTGATAAGATGATATTGGATATCCTCTTTCTAATCTGATATGATCTTTGGTTTGATAAATCTATTTTGTCCTTCAATGTTTGACTAGGTCGCTTGCTCTATTATAGAATAACATAACTCTTTCCCTCTTCTGCAATGTTCACACATTCACTCTTGAATTGCATAACTAACTCATTCTCTTCTTCGTATCACCATACACTTCACCATACCATCTATTGATCTATATTAAAATAGATCAAGTTCTGCCCTATTTAAAGATTTCATAAATAGTTTTCTAGATGCTTCCTTGTTTTGCCTCTCCATCTGATTCGTTCATCACAGAACATAGGGACCTTTGACCCATGCCACAAAACGTGTAAAACTCTTTATAGAAAACTCTACAAATAATAAATATCACATTCATGTCAGCTTGAAATAGGCTACCTCAAATTTTGTATCATTCTTGACTTGAATGTAAATTATGTGCTTCTTGACATGTACTGTTTTTGACCCTCAACACTCATTGTATATGCTACTAGCACTCGATCTATACTATGCTTGGTACCTTCTGTATAACTCAGCTTCAACATACTCGAACTACTTGGTTAACATTACATTGGCTTACATTGAAAATACTCGGCAACCATATACTTGCTCGACTCCAATAGAGCTCAGTATATATAAGTCTTTCTCATGACTCGACCTAAATAGAGTAGTTCGGTCATAGTAATGATCGTCTAACTCCGCCTAGTAAATGATTGTGTGTTTGACACTAATAGACAACAACAGTTAGATAGACCAACAAGGTGTATATGAATGATCTCATAGCTAATAGAAGCATTAGGAGAAGTAACAGAAAATATAAACCGAACTCATCCCTTCTTATGAATGAGGATAATATTGAAGCCATTGAAATGGTAATCAGTCTACTAAACTTTGAATTTCAGTCAAACATAATTATTTCTTATAAAGTTCCTGAAATTACACATAATCTATTTGAAAATAAATGAATACCTACCCATATACATCATTTCCATTTTCATATATCTTAAAAGCTATAAATCAAATCCGCAGTTGAAATTATATATAAGTTACAAATTTTGTTTAAAAAAAATTTCCATCAAACAACCATTCCCAAATATAACTCTCCTTAAGTTTCACAATACAATACATACATTACTTGACTACAAATACAAATCCTAAGCAACAATCATGAAGAAGAAAACACCCTCTAATACCAAACTTCTCCATGACTATACAAAATGTTGTGACATCATCAAACCTCTCCAAGCATTTATTCACTAATGTGTCTGCCTCCATCAACAACTACCTATACAAGCTATGGCAGGATCATGATGTTGTAGTCCCTTGTTGTTGTTGTTGTTTCTGATTTAGATTTTATACAATTTCTTTTTGCATTATTTTTTATTACATTATGTAGTCCATCATTGGATTGATTAAAAAGCTCAAGAATCAACAAGATGAAAAAACTGATGCATATAATACCAACTATTCATTCACTAACCTGTCTACCTCCATCATAAACTACCTTAACAAACTTACATATACAAGCTATGGCAGGAACATGATGCCGTAGTCCCTTCTTGTTGTTTCTAATTTAGATTTTATATAGTTTTCTTTTACATTGTTTCAAATTACATTATGTAGTCCATCATCAGATTAATTGAAAAGCTCAAGAATCAACAAGATGAAAAAATGATACATATAATACCAATTTTTCATTCACTAATATGTCTACCTCCATCAACAATAACCTATACAAAATATGATAGGAACATGATGCTTTCATCCCTTTTCTTATTATTCTTATTTCTGATTTAGATTTTCAGATTACGTTCTACAGTCCATCACCAGAATGATACAAGTTCAAGAACCAATAACATAAAAGAAATGAGAAATAGAAACGATCTCACATGAGCATGGTGGATTACTGATACACACCTATCATTATTTGGTATCTTGTTCTTTCCTTAATTTTATCAAAATTTCACATACTTTTTAACTAATTTGAAACATTGATTAAAGAATAACAGAATTTGAACTAGAAAAGCCATGAATTTTTCATTGATTGCAAGTCCGACTATAAACAAGCAGATTCATAAGAGTTCAACAAATTATAAACAAGAGAGTGGCTTGTATCTCCCACAGTATAACTACAAATTCTTCAACATAAACAAATATTAAAAATTACAAGGGAGAAGATTGCCTGCGGATTAAGAAAATGCTAGCTTAGAAATCCTAGGATCCATGATTGTCTGTAGAAACTGAGTTTTCTGCATTTTTCAAAGCCAATCTGCATTGCTTTTGTAGCAAATCCAAGGTTTCACAGAACATCTTCACCTCCTGAATCTTAAGAGCATGCCATTTCTGCTGCAATTCCCGAGCCTCCAAAGACTCCAAACCGGGAAACCCCTTCACAGAATTAAGATCATCCATCAATTCTTTCATTCTTCTTGACAAAATGGCTCCCATCCCCATCTCAGGCCCAAAACCTCCGAAGGGTTGAAAACTTGCACCAGCAGAGGAAGCAGCAGCAACACGATTGATTGAGCTCTCAATTGATGCTTTAAGCCTCGATTCTTGATTTTCGAGCAAGATTTTAATATTATCCTCAAAACGCCCACTTTTGCTTTTCGGCAATATGCACACTCTATTGTCTTCTATGTTTTCGGTTTCATGAGACACAGAGTTCTGTAGGTTTTGCTCCTCTCCTTCCTTTTCTTTTTCAACTCCAGTTCCCCTTGGCTTGGTAATTTCATTTCTTGCGGGGCTTTCAGATCTAATTTCCCCAGAGTTTTCACCTTCAATTCCCCTAGGGTTTTCACCCGCAGTTTCTGCAGAGTTTGCCGTTTCGTTATCATTTACCACAGGGCTTTCAGTTCCCTTTTCCCCGGGCGTTTCAGCAGCATTTTCTCCGGGATTTTCACCTTCGATTTCCATAGAATTTTCATTTCCAATTTCCCGTCCATTTCCACTAGAATTTTCACGCTCTAACTCCTTTGGGGTTTCAACTACATTTTCCCTAGACTTTTCATACTCAAAAAGCCCTTGAACGCCATTTTTCTTAGGGTTTTCGGAATTTATTCCCGGATCATCTCCATTATTTCCCCAGATTCGCTTCCACATCCTAAATAAAGCGGACTCCTGAGGAGTCCTGTAAGGAAACTCGTCCTCTGCAATACTGTGCTCCTTAAGCTTGGACTCTATGGCCCGAAACCTCTTCTTCATAGTTCTCATCTTATCATACAGTTGAGAATTACTTACCTCATCACGCAGAGACTCCTTCGCCCGCTGGTAAAACGCCGCCATGTTAATTTCGCCTTCGGGTGAACTGCATTCCAAGAGCGCCATGGAAAGAGAAATCTCCTCGTCGTTGGACCATTTCTTAGTAGAATCGCTCACTCTTTTCGTCGGCCTTTTCTTCTTGCGGTTGGATCTACGAATGAAGCCTTCGGCTGGCGTTTGCTTTGCACTTTCCACCGGCGCAGAGATCTGCATATGGTAAGTTTGCGCCAGGAGTTCTTCCAAGTCGATTCCGCCGGATTTGTTCAGGCTTTTCTTAGATCTCTTCTTCTTTTTCCATTCCTGAAATGGCTCTTCCCCATTTCTCTTTAGCCTGAAATTTGCCTGCGCAGGGGCGTCCTTGGTTTTCTTCTTCTTTGAAGACGGCGGTTCGTCAGTGGCTATCAAAGTGGGCTTCACAGAAACTTGTTTCCCTTCATCCTCTTCCGGAGACGGAGAGAACAGAGGCGCCTGGCGAGCACCGGCTCTCATAGCTAAGTTACACAGCACTGGACGGAGAGGAGTCGAACCCGAGACTTCTTAAAGAAGCAAATGCGAGACAGAGGGAAAGATGGGACGGGTGGAACGCTTATGGAAACCAACGGGCGGGCGGGTGTGTAGTTTGGCCCTCGGTCGGGTGCGAGCAGAAAAGGGCACCGATGGAACGGGTAGAGCTTCTAAGTAGGGAAAACGGGTCACTTGCTGCTTATGTTAATCTCTAATTAGAGAAAATGGGTCATAGCCGCTTATGTTTGTATGGCATTCGCTAAGTCCCAAATAAAATGCATCAAAGACTTTATATAAAAAAAAAAAAAAAAAAGTCAAATAAGATTCATTTTTAAATTTACGAAAGTACAGTGAATTTTTTTTGAAAATTTTGTTGTTTTCAATCACAAAATATACAGATTATGAAGATCAAATGTTGAGAATTTCAAAAAAAATCATTGTGTTTTCATTATTTTGAAATTTAGTCAATAATGCAATTTGTAGGGAGGATAGTCGCATCTTGTTTGTATTAGTGTCACATCTATCACAACCTTTCCCCTTGCTTATTGCTCATTAAAAGTTCTAAAAAATGATCGCATATGTACTAATAGTCGATCACACATACTAATAGTTGATAATTGTTTAGCTTTCTTGGTTGTTGATTGGTCCATTTGTGCAAAAAGTACTATTTTTTGGGTAAGCGACTATTATGGGGTCTCAGTGGGGTTGAACATTTTCAAATTGCACACCACCTCACACTCTACGAGTTCTACAGAGAGCTTCATAAATGTGGGAAAGCCAAAATGTTAGCTTTAAGCTCATCACTCACCTACAAAGGTTCACTGAAAAATCAACAAATTTTGACATACGAATTAAGAATTGTAGGTGCGTGAAGCTAACCTAGACGACTACTAGATCCTTTCCCCTAGTCATCTTTGAGTTGACCTTTTGTTACAACTCGACTCAACAAGTGTTAGTTGTGAGGGAGGGGGTTCAATGTTGGACAACTTTTTTTCCCTTTCTTTTTCTGGTGTGTGGTTGTTGTTGGAGAGTTTTGTATTAAACTTATAAGGGAGGGGAATAGAAAGATGCACATCCTAATTTTGGGGATCCATGTGGACTTCTAAGTCTTAATTTTTATTTTATTTTCTTTATTTAGTTAGCAACCTCAAGTAAAAATTTATGCCATTGAATCTATCATGTATGTGTCAAAAATGATGTCATATCCCCATTTAAAGATAATATGATATTTTAAATAATATTTAATATGATATTTTAATATTTGATATGATAATATTTAATATGATAATATTTAATAAAATAATATTTAATATGATATTTTAAATTATTAAAAAATAATAAAATTTCAATGAGTAAAGAAAGAAAGAAAGAAAATTAAATACAAGAAACAATATTGTAGAAAGTATGTTAACTTTCTAAATAGAATTTAATAATAAATAAAATAAACACATATAAGTAAGTAAATAAATAATATAACATAGAATAATACAAATTAACTAAATCTAATGAAAGAGATGTTTAACAAATAGGCACGACTCCTTAAAATTAAGATATAAAAGGGAGGAGAGTTTATTTTAGAGAGGGGGGGAAGGAAGAAAAAAGGAGAGGAGTTCACAAGGAAAAATGGAAGAGGAAAGTAATATGGAGAAAATAAGGAAGCGACTTTCTAAAAAGGTATCAATGATATTGAAAGGATGCAAACCTTTGAAAGGGTCATAATTATGAACAGTTGTGACTCTTCAAAAATATTTTAATTATAAAGTATTGAGACTTTTCCAAAGGATTTTAGTTATGAAGGGTTGTGACTTTTCGAAAGGATTATAACTATGAAGTGTTGTGACTTTTGAAAAGATTTGTATTATGAAAGGGTGTGACTCTTGGAAAAGAAGAAGGTAAGAAATGTATGTTTATGAATTATATTTGTTTAATTATGTTTTTTTATGAACACTACTTGTGGATAATATTGTGTTAACTCATGGGTTAAAACCATGGATATTAGTGTGAACTTGAAGCATGGAGCATGTGAGATATTAATATCTAAATTGGTCGCCATGGCCGAGATTCGATATCAAAGCATGAAGCATGGAGTCCGCCATGGCCAATAATCGAGTAATAATACATTAATCTATTAGGAGAATTATAAGACTTGAAGCATGGGGGTAGCAAGTTATTAACACTTTGAATCGACCACCATGACTGAGAATTCTCTGTGTTGTCAGAATATTCTGATGTTGTCAAACATATGCATATGTCGTTGGCCTTGGATAGAGGATGCTCGTCCAAGAAGAATCTTAAGGGGGACACTCCTAGGATGACGATGAAGTAACTATGAGCTATGGAACCCGATTTGGAGACGTCCTTAAGATTGGGGTTAACTTAGAGGGTAGAATGATATAGTTAGTTTTATTATTATTGTGATTCTAACATTTATTTTGCAGGTATAACTTGTCCCTAATTAACCCTTCTAGTGGGGACATTGCAAATGACCCCCCCAAAAAAGTAAGACCCATAGGTATGCACTTGATCATGTTTACTGGTGCATTGATGTGGCACCATATGAGTGGTTATCTTTGAAAAAAATTCACTATCTTTTTGGAACCTAGATTGATATGACATTTCCAATGCATCATTATACTTAACTTATAAACTATAGCATGTTTTGGACCCCATTCATCTATTGACTGCTCACCCCTACACTTGTTTAGATAAGTTTTGATATAAGAGTGTGGGGTTTAGTTTGACACCACAAAACTTATCAAAGATAAAACAAATTTCATAATTAAATTAATTTTTGTCACTAATTTAAAAAATAATTAGAATGTTTATATGGTTTTATAGTGTAGCCTTTATTTGTAATTTATAATATTAATTTTGTAGCTTCTTGTGTGATTAATGTGATAGGTTATAGTATTTGAGTGAAGTTATTAATTTCTTTAAAAAATCCTATTTTGTGACACCAAGCACAACCAAGTAGGGGTGCTCAATTTGACTAGGGATACAACAAAATTTTTGTATCCCATGCCATGTTGCATGGGTTATCATGCCTTCTTTGGCTTAGTGTCGGGGGGTCAAGAGTATGTGTTACATTATTTTTGCACTCAACAAAAAATATTATTGTGTTGTGATATGAGTATCTTAAAAAATGATATAGAATTGATTTATATTTTGTTCAATAATAACTAAACATACATATTAAGATAGTGTCATTGTTGACAACCACATAAACCTCTCTTCAACATGACATCTACCCTATCTTGGCCTCTCCATGTCTCTCATTGTTTCTATAGCACCACTTTCTAGTGTTTTCTCAATTTTGATCATATTACCAACTTCTCACAATGTAGTCATACACCACCTTTAAAAACTTGAAAATTATCATCATGACAATCGATTTACTTTTGGAATCACTCAGTTGGTCCATTCTTGTGAGAGAGATGATGGTAAAGACTACCATTTACTACTCTATTATATATTTCAAATGCCATAAAAGGGGCATGGATGGGGAAATTAGACACTTGAGCGGGGATTCGTGTGGAGAATCGAGAGGAAATGCTCACTAATGGGCAATTTTGAGTCTTTAGGGGATCCTTAAACTGACATAAGTAGGGCACATTATTGATAACGTGATGCATTAGCCCATATTCACTATTTGTCTAGTTATGTGTTTGTTTATTGTTGGGTAGCTTCAATCAATCCAAATCTAATTAAAATGTTTATGTGCATGTAAGGGATGAGCTTTCAAGGATTGAATAGAATATTATGGTTGCATTAGCATTTTTATGACGTTATCTCATAACTAGCAATTGTACCCCATAGGTCCAAGCGTCAAGTCAATTGGAAAACTTAAAAAGTCTTTTTTTTCATGACAAGGACAACTAATCTATACACTCTAAAAAAATTGTATTTGTAAATTTCTTCTTTATAGTACCGAGGAAAAAATAAACACCAAATCTAATGATTATATTATATCACATCTATTACACGTAAATAAAATTGTTTTTTAGAACTCATTGCACAAGTATCTTGGCTCAATCAGCTTGTCTACTTTAGTCTCGATTGTTCTATCTATCTTCTAAATTTGTGTAGAGGTATGAAAAATTGTTTTTCCATCTTCGAAGGCCTGTTTCGCAAAATGGGTTGCAAAACATAATAGGGAATGCTCAAATTAATCGCCGACTATTTCATTTGAGACAACTAGAAGTATTAGCAAAATAGGAAACTAAATCAAGCTAATGTAGATTTCTATTCTAGGTAAAATTGTGCAAGTTTTGTAAAAGAGAACTCGGTAAAACTGTTTGTGAAATATGAATTAATGAGTGTCTCTCTACCAAATATTAAAGAATGTATGCATTCCCAGATGTGGCAGTGGACATGAAAAGTAATAAAATATGAACTTATTTGTAGACCTTACTAGATAATCTTGAGATATTCATTCAAACATCTTCTAGTCATTGAAATGTTGAATTAGGGTTCTATATATTGGATTTCATTAGTGAAAGAATCATTATTATAGAAAATTGAAAATAACATAATTGTACACGTATTTCATAATTAGAGCATGATTCTATGAAATTGTGGCATACCTTGATTGTTGAGAGGGCGAATTGATGAAATCAAGTTTCCTCTCATTTCTTGATAATTGTGTATGGATTGTTTTCCATTTTGGAGAAACTTTCAAGGGAGAAAATTGGTTGGATATAAAGATCTTTTAGTGATCTGACTCTGGATATTGCTGTGAATTTGAGTCCTTTCCTTTCTATTTTACCAATGTCAATTGTTGCTTTCTGTAGTGTAAGTCCTTGGAATTTTTGAATGCTTATAGCCTATGCCATTGTTAGGGGCATTTCATTTCCCGTGCCCAGGGTCAAAGGAATTATTGGTACCACTTTTGAATAATTTTTATCCCATGACATACCATTGTAATTATCAATTCTTGTTGTAATGTATAGTGGAAGTTGTGGGGGTTTGAAACCGTCACTATAAACAATCTCAATTATTTCACCCAATACTCCATTTACGACGCATGCCTGTGTCCATATGTTTGTTGTTAGCATGATATGTTTCCCTTTTCACAATAGTATTTCCTTTTCAAGTCACTCTTGAATACCTGCATATTATGTATTGCATGTAGTGTTTATTTATATACTTATTGCAATTGGACAAATTCAATAGTTTCAACATTTTTTATTATGTAGTTTGACAAGATCATTTGTAGCAAATAGGTTTATTGATTTGTCAAATTCATCTTTTCCAGGTGATGTAATCCATTGGTTTGTGTGTGTGAGTAGCAGCTCCCAATCTTCCTTTGTCGGTTGTGCATTTTGTATGTTTTGTAGAAGTTGATGAAACTACTTTTGCTCTGTATTATCACCTTGTTGGCGAAATATTGTATCTAATGTGATGACTATTTTGAACTACTCCCACAATGCTCTTGCAGTAGAATGTGATGTGTATAGGGGCTTTTCCATCACAGGAGGTAATTGGGCAAGATCACCACCTAGGATGATGGAAAGGCTACTAAAGTAGAGCTGTTGATTTTCTGGAAATGTTTGTCATAGTCTACTATTTATTCTCAATAGTAGCTTTGGGCCAATGAAGCTCAGTTCATCAATAAGAATGTGTCTTTTTCTTTTGATTCCTCCTGCAATGTAATCAATGCTTTCTCTTGTAGTGGTTGCATTTGTTTAATAGATATTTTGAGCACTAAATGTATAGTAGATGCATGTAGAATGCAACAACACCTGTAGGAGCTAGTACCAATAGTTGTCCTTTATATGATTGACCATTATTGTTCAATGCATTTCTTATGTAGTGGATCACATATGATTTTTCTATACTTGTTGTTCCTTGAATACTCATGTAAAGAGGTTTGCTAGTTTGACATTTTTTGTGTTCCATAATTATTGCGAGTGTTGCCTATTGACTTGTTGACAATGGATAGCTTGGTATATAGTAATTTGATAGGAGATTCTCACCTTGTGAGATTTTTTGCTTGTATTTATGAATTGTGTTGCAATTTCATGTAAATGTTGGGAATGATAATTTGATCCCATTTTTTGTTGTCAAAATTGTGCCTGCCAAGCATATCAAGTTCATTGAGGGAAATATTATGTGAGGGTCTTACCTATGACAACATATGTCATTCATTCATTTGCAATAGTTCTTCTTCCTCCTTTGTTTCTTCTTCTCCTCCTCCTCCTCCTCCTTCTTTTGAGTTTGACTCACATTCCAACATGCGATTGACATGCCAAACATTATATCTATTTGCATCCATGTTGTTCCAATTTGCAATAATTCATTCTTTTGTCAAGACAATGTCATTTTCTATAATACAAAAATGTTTGTATAAGAGAAGCTCACTTCAACAAAATATTTCAAGTTGATCTGTGTCAACATGTGGAATATTGTTGAACTTTGGGTAAACCTTAACAATGGCTTGCACCTATCTTTCTTTCCACCTATCATTTCTATGCTTTGCAAAATAAGTGTATGATCATGTAGATTCAAGAAGTGTTAGCATATCAAGCTCTGGAGGTCACTACATGTATGCCTGCAAGTATGTAGATTCTATTTAGTTTCTATTTGACATGTCTATGATAGTCATGAGTAGGGTCTTTAGCTAATATCAACTCTTCATAGTCATGTCAACTATGAAGAGTCTGTAATTGTCCTTTCACATCCTTGAATGTATGTAGATTGTATTTGCTTGAACATTTTTTGACCAATTAATCAACTCTTCATAGTCATGAGTAGGGTCTTTAGCTAATATCTCATGTGTGTCAAGAAAGCATGGATCATCCAGGGAGCTGTAGAAGAGTGTGCTATTTCTTTTCGAAGCCTCACGAGGGTTCCAAGTGGTAACATACTCGTCAAAAAATAATCAAGCTCTTTCAACTTCTACAACATTGTTCCAATCGAGTTTATCCATATCTGACACATTCTTAATACATATAACTCTTTGCACATGTTCACTTCCTCTGGTTTGCCACTCAAATCTATACCAATAGTTTTCTACACCCAAAAGTTGTGCAATGACTTCCTCATAGAATAATGTAAAATGATGATGCATGTATAATGAAATTGTATGAGGGTTATTGATTATGTTCTTCACGTGTTGTCTATTTGATAACATCCATGGGGAAGTGCCATTTGTGAACAATCGATATAAATCTAGCCATTTTGTGTCTGCTACACTCAATGTGAAGAAAAGTGTAGGTGAGCCTATTTGGTTGATCAAGTTTATCAACTTTGTTTGGTGCTTGTTCCAATATAGTCATGTTCCTCGTATGGAAGAACCATAGTGTACCGATTCTTGTGCAAGTTGGTTGTCTGAAAAATTGATAAGGTGTGCATGAAGATTTTCTATGGTAGCAAGCATATTTTCTTCTATATTTATTTTAATGAATATCACTGCAACTACTTGGCTATGATGTCTAGCCATGAGATTGAGGATGAAATAGTGAAAGCATGAATACCTTCCAAATTGGTTGTCATGGAACCTCATTAGGTGGTGTGCAAATTCATGAGCTTGAGAATCCTTTATGTGGGGTTGCATGTAGAGTCCAGATGCATTTGGAAAAAGTGTAGGAAATTCCATATCTACTAAGCCCTTAGTGTTGTATTCATTTACTGGAGATGAATCTATCACTGGCCAATTGATAACATTGCTTACATCATCTTCAAGTTGTAATTTTTTTCTTGATGATTTGTAGATCATGTGTCATTTTTGGATGCTTAGACGTAAATGACGATGTGTATGATGCGTTAGCTCCATTTATCTCTTTGTCAATTTCCATTTCAAGATTTTGCATTGATACATCTTCAACTATTTCAATGGTTTTAAGCATACCTGAGATATATGTTGTTATTTTAGGGATGTCAGCTAGATTTTCAGTGTAAATAGTGACATTCTTATAGTATGGGTCATATTTTACATTATATTGTAATGCATCTATAATGTGACTTCTCTTTACATAACAATAATTGGATTGGCCTATTGTATATAATCTTTGAACAATGACTATATCTAGGTCCTATATTCTACGTGGAAGAATGTTTGAAATGTTTTATATATCTTGTGTGAAGCCTATAGTGTGACCACAATATTTATATTGACCTCCAAAATTTTGAGTCACTTGTAATACTAGGTTGACTCTAGCAATCAACATCTCTTCAACCTGGGTCAATCTGTTGAGTGTAATAGGTTGTTCTCCTAGATCCATGTTGTTTAAGGATGAGAACCAATGTACTCATTTCTCATGGAAGCATCTCTTGCACATTGGAGTTGTTTTTGATAACTGCAAATGTATCCCTAAGTAACATTCTCTGCATATGGTGCAGCTTTGTAAGTTGGACAACACATCAAGGCTTTGGCAAAATTTTATGAGTGCCATTGTATAATAATTTCTTTTCCCAATCCTTGTTTGTTTATCCCTTTCTTCTTGCAATGGATTTTTTCAAACTTCTAGTAGTGTCTCTTGTAATGATGAAACTATTTACCATGTACCTGTGTGGTCAACACTATCTACTTCTATTTTTTGCAAGGGAGTTAAAGTTTGGTCCAATTGATTAACACATCTATGAGTAGATATTTGATCTTTATGATGGGCATAACATTCTGTTAGTACCCAAGGTGGTCTCAGTTTTAAAACTTCCAGTTTAAGAGGTTGAACCTCTTTGAACCACTTCAAACTAAAGTTCAAAGTAGTTCAAAGTAATTCGGCAGGTTCAAAGCAATTCAAAATGGTTCAATGATTTAGCCGACTCATCCTGCAAGTTCAATACAAACAAAGTTTAGACTCTGGATTCAAAATGTAGATTCATTAATTCAGAAAAGTTCAAAGCATGACCCCAGTCCATGATTCAAGATGTAGGGACAGAATATTCAAAGGTCATAGTTTGGAGATGCCCCTCAGCCCAAAAGTGTAATACCATCATAGAAAACCTTCAAGGTTCTTTTCAGTGGTTCAAGGTTCAGAATTCAGCTCGGGTGTTTGGTGTTACTATTGTCGGATTATAAATGTGGTGGTATTTAATTAAAGAAGAACCATCCATCAAAAGGAAGAGGATCAAAGGCAATTGAGTTTTATTTTGGGATTCAATTCAAATCATGAAGGGTTGATGAATTTCGAGCACCTAATAATAAAAATATAGAGCTCAGGTCAAATTCCTACAAAATCACTCACCTATGGAAGAATATGTTCAGTGGGGCACCATGTCTATATTTGAGGTGGCTCAGGTCTCGTCGTGAAAAAGGATGTTGAAAGGCACAAACTAACATAAAACAAATCAACATTCACCATCTTGAGCTCACAGATATAAGAGTCCATAATGATGATTCTACAATCCAGAACTGTCATGTGGCGCATATCGAAGGATTGGAGTACTTTTTTATCATTTGTCCTAGCTTTACTTTGGAGCTCTCATCGTGAATCATTGAAAGCTCAAAAAGCCATTAGTGAGTTTTTTATTGGGTTTAACTTTCAGTATACTAGTATGCCAAGGAATAAATCTGAGTCATCTGACATGTCTTGTATATGGGCTTTATCACTCAAATGAGATCCCTCAGTTCTGATATTCAAAATGTGCATGCGACACTTTGATGGAAATCATGTGCCAACTATTTGATCGAACAAAACTCTATATTGACTGCATTAGCATGATAGATTAAGTGCCATGTAGCTATAATAAAAAGGGGCGTGAGTGCAATATAACCATCGAATAGATTTTTGATGGAAAGGAAAGAAAAATTGAGTTCGGCCCATTCAACCGACATCCATGGGAAGATAAATCTAAGTGCAAAGCGAAGGCTATAGGAAACCCAAGGGTGTCCTTTCCTTCTAAGTTCTGGATCGAACATACGTGGTTACACTGTTGGGATAAGACTTTCTTGAAGATCCAGTTCAGACAGCATAGAAGCGAGGTGTGGACCCTGCCTATGCTAGAAGGAGGCCGGTGCAAGGCAAAGACATCAGATGTAAAATCCACTCTTAGTTCATTCTTTCTATAAATCCACAGACTTAAATTGCATAAACATGAAAGATATATACCCCGATGCCAAACACATAGTGCAGGTTTCATAGTGTAACAGAATCTAATACATCTATTTTGGTATAAAGTTTTCACATTGAAAATCACCATTACAGTATCCCTAATTGAAGAAACATACATGCGAAATGCCCTTCAGAGTGCTCCAAATTCATCACATTCAATCCATGGAGTCCAACCCGAACCCGATTAAAATGTTTTGAATCTGCAATATGATTGTTATAATTATTATTCACTTTGAGGGATATTGAGCCTGTTATATGGTGTTAGAGCCGCATATATGCACGTGAGGAGATACTCGAATACATGTTTAGACATGGGCATTATAAAGATGAAGGCTTTCTTTTTTTTCCTCCAAATATTGTTTCTACACCTCCACAATCTTTTGTACACCAACAACCACTGAGTTTTCATTGCCACAAAGGCAGGATTCAGTAGCAACAGATCATGGAACAATTGATGATCTTTGCGAATTACGCATTGGCCATGGGGCTATGCTCATGTTAGAGCATGTTATTGCATTGAGAAGTATTGGATCTAGCATACAGAAAGAAGATGTGAATCGACACACAGAGCTAATGCTTTGGCCTGTATTACAATTTGAAGACCAATACCATCATCATAACACATAATAATCAAAAGACACGAGGGCATCCCAAATGTAGCTTTAGCCTCAAGAAGAAATTAGGCTTATTTCATACCCAACTAAACATTCTTACAAGATCCTAAGTAGTGGACATCTGTCAGTCAAGTTTAATTCACATATATCTAAAGTCCATCTAATAAAGGAAATTCTAATGCCCCGAGAGATAAAAAAGATGGGTGGAGATAATCCCAAGAATCAGTTTTTTTAAAACGGAATAGGAACCGACAGCAAAAGAAGGGGAATAAAAGAGCCAATGAAAGAAAAAGGAAAAGGTTCCAGTTTTTCTGAGTTTGCAGTAGTAGGATTGGGAGAACTGTGAATACAGTTAAAGAGGGTTCCGATTTCTTCCAACTTCCAAAACTGCAGACTTTGGGCTTCAGGCAAGGAAGGAGGAAATTTTGATAGAACAGTTTCATCTTCTTGAGGGACAGAGAGATATAGAGCATAAGCTTTTCTGCCTCTTTTTCAGAACTTTGTAGCTAAGAGAGGGTTATAGTCTTTTGATGTTTGATGTAATATGGCAGAAGAATTTTTTGTTTGGTTTAAATGATGGTTGGATTTTAATGTGTGAAAGAAGCTTTGTGATCTTTACAGTCGGAGAAGGGAGACCGGAGGTGAAATGCATTTAACTTTGATTACAATGTGTTTTTCCTTCCACTGAATTCAAACTTTGAGTCATTTTCAGTTTTCTCCAAAAATTACAGTCTGATGTCATTGTTCTTTTATTATGTTGTCATTTCTTAATATCTTACAAGGCTCTAATTTTAATTATTTCAAGAAGATGAAAGACACAGTTCATCCTTGTTACATGATACAGTGTACAACAAATTAACTTTGTGTGATCTATTGTATTCTATTTCCTTTCTTTTCAATCCTTAAGTTTCACATCTATTCTATATTTACAGATAGATGCTTGGTATCCTTTCATGCTTTCTGGTAAAAGCACTCACATTTAATTCACTGTAAATCTTGCACGGGGAGCTATACTTGATAAAAATTCAGAGGAAGCTTATCAATCCATGATAACCTATCCAACTGTTGGTGCTAGTTTGTCCTCTCACTTGGGCATTCAAGGTCGGATTTCCACATATTCTCTTGAAGGACAATCTGTTCACTAATATATTCTTTATTTCTTTTTCTACTCTATCTTCGTTGGATTTTTGGAAGTGCAATTTCTAGGACACAATTGCATTGTTCTAAGAGTGGACCTTGTTGACCATGTAATCGATCGAGCTCTAACTATTGGAGGTCTTTCTCTATGTTTACTTCTATTGTACTCTCCTCTTTTAGTTTTTAGAGGTGGTCAAAACTCTTTGTAATCTATTAGCACGTCTGTGGGAAGCTATCACATCTTCGTTACATGCATAATATTCTGTATTTCTTTTTCTATTTTCCTAAATTTGTAGTATAGAAGGTGGAGTTCTGGGGAGATATTTATTCATAGAATATTCTATTTCTTCAAATTTGTAAGTAGAACATATTATTTGGTCAAGAAAACCTCAAAATTCAAAATTAATGAACAGAATTGATGTTCTCCCTAGTTAGTATGATCAAAGAAGCTTAGTTGTTCCAATTTCTCATCAAACAAGAATGTTGTTTGACAAGTTCAGAAGGAAACATGAATCCTACATAGGATGAGAGTTAGGTTTATTGATTATTCAAGACCTATGGGTCATCAACCAGAACCCATTTATATGGATTCTATAGGATAGTACACCACAATCAACATTTGATGACAAACATGAGAGATGTGTACCTTTGATATAATGGATAGAGATGTTAATGAAGATAGAAGCTTTATATATTTGGTTAAATATAATGATTCAATTATATCTAAAATAATAGATAAAATTGTACACAATCTATACATGTGATGACAAACATGAGAGATGTTTACTTTTGATATAATGGGTAAAGATGTTCATGGAAATAGAAGCTTTAGATATTAGGTAAAATCTAATTATTTATTCATCATCTAAAATGATGACTTTTTTTAACAAAATCTATCTATAGATAGGGAGGAAGAGTGAGAGAACTTTTTGTTTGGTGCCTTTGACAAAGTTTATCCTTGTATAAATTTTGGTGCATCTTGCAAACTTATCCTTGTAGAACTTTAGTTAGACATATTTCAATGTCACACTTAAAACTATTCCTTTCTTTTTTCCTATCATTCAACAAAAGAAAACAATAAACCAAAATATGGTTGGATCTAAGACATAACGAGGTAAAACATGCAAGAGTAATTTATTTCTTTATTTACATGTATAATTAGTTAAAATCTAATCTTGAGAAATGGTGGAATATTAGAAAAAGAACGTGGTCCTAAAAAAAAAGTAATTCAATAATTAGCATAATCATTTCATTGTACAACGTGTAAGAAGGCATTTCAAAAGGATGCATATAATATGGGAAGTGAGATTCATGCAAATGTTTAATAGTAAAAGAAAATACCATCCTATTACAATAATCTAACTTTTAGCTCATTTATTTAAAATGATATACTATGAAATTCTAATTATCATTATGAACTATCCATGAAGTGAAAGCGTGATATTTTTGTGAAGCACTGTGAGTAGAAGACATGGGATAGTTTTAGTTGTTCCTTTATAAGTTGTAACTCCTTTCTTCATGTTGGATAAGCTAGGGTTACATTGCTTAGTTATATAGTGATGTGGACCAAATGAGACAGGCATCTTTTAAATCTCCCCTTAGTATCGCAATGGATGTCATACATTCCTCCAATAAAAAGGATAATGGGCTCATGATTTTTTTTATTAAACCTTTTTATATGATAGATGCTTTCTTTGTTTTTATGTCTTTTTCAATTGAAGATATTTGTTTTAGTGTAGAATAATTTAAACTATTTATGAAAAAGTTTTTGAATAGCAGACATTTTAAATTTTTTTTTGAAACTAATAAAAAATTCTTTAAAATAATAAACACTTAAAAAAAAAAATTTGAATTCCATGTAAGTAAGTTTTCTCTACATTCAAAAACAATGAAAAAATCCCTAAAAATAATAAACTTTCTAAAAAAGAATTTATTTTGAATTTCATATAAGTTTTTACCCTCTAAATTATTCAAAGTTTTCTTCTTAAATGAGTTTTAAAAATAGGATTGAATATCTTAGGTGGATAAAAATTGATATGTCTTTTCACATTTTGATATTATTAATAGACACTATTTCAAAGATAGATTAAAAACATTCATGTCTCTTTGCACTATCTTTGCATTAGTATACTACTCCAAATATTTGACCTCTCCATGAGCAAAATGAAAATACACTATCTTTACATTAGTATACTACTCCAAATATTTGACCTCTGCATGAGAAAAATATTGTTTTTAGAAATTTTTTTACCACCTAGTAATTTTGAATAAAAAAAGTATTGCAAAAAATACAAAGGAAGTGCTCATAGACATCTTGGAAAGATATGGAAGCATGGGAAAGGAAATGTGTTTTGTGATTGAATGCATCTATAAATGCAGATGATTTCATGAAATCCCAAGACTTAAATATTTACATGAAAGAACATTCCAACAAATGGAATGGGTAGTTGTAAGAATAGACTTTGTAACCATTGCCTATAGTTTCCCTACATGCACCAAAATGGACTTCTAAAATCACAAGTGATAAGAACTAAATTAAAAAATTTTGCAAGCTTCACTGAGAGTTCATGTGGATGATCTTGTATGAGGCTGGAAAAGACATAATAGGAGGAAGAAGGAATGGATTTTATGTCTTATGCATAGCTATTGAGCACTTCCAAAATACAGTAAAAGTTAGCAAATGCCAATGATTTTGTAACCTCGCCACTAATCTCTCAAAAGATGTTCAAAAGTCAGCACACCTAATTTTTAATTTGAAAATGCCTTTGATGAACCACAAATTGCAGAGTGATTAGTTTTCCTCTCTTTAAGTTGAAGTTGGAAGTTTTCATCATTTTGGTTTGAATACACAGTGGTTACTAGGGCAACTACCCTTCATGGCAGCATAGATATTTTGGGGATATTCTACATAAATTAATCTTTGTTGAAGCATGGCAACAACTTTTTTATAAAACAAAATTTGACGATTTCATCTCAAATGTCCTATCTATTTCTCAAAAACTTCCACTTTCTAATGAACAAAAAAAATCTATAGATGAGACCTACTCACATGCCCAATTTCATCGCCTCATATTTTTTTTGGTTCATCGAGAGCTCCATGTTGATGCCAAAGAAAAATTTGGTCTTCCTCTAATTTGTGAAACTAGATAATGCATGAGATTGGCCATCTTCTAAATGTATCACTCGCATAGACCAAGATAGTGGACCAAAGTCAGATTGTGGATCAATAATTTTTAGTAATTTTCAAGTTCTGTCAATTGGGAGTGATTTCTCTCTATTCATTCACCGAGAACCTTAAATAAGTTTTTAGGTCGACTGCTACCTTCTCTATCTCTAATACCCAAAAATTGCTATCAATGGCTGGTCCCCAATAGCTACTTAGTGGTCGGCGAGCCCATACTAGCATAGACTCACTAAAAACAATCAAACCTCACTGTTATGCTAGTCATAAACTATGTAAACTATAGTTTGTTCCACTTGTGTTATTTCCAAGCTGAGAAACAACTAGCAATGTGAGATAGCAGTTGGTGGGAGACCCGTAATGATCTAGGTAGTAGCTTTGTGGATCATACTTTGGTAGTGGCTAGGAAGCAAGTGGCATATGAATGTAGCTAGTTGGAGTGTAAAATACGGATGACATAAGACAAATTCTCGATATACAAAAAGTTTTGGTCAGCGGGTGATGCCCACAATGAAAAGCCTATCGACTTAATTAGTACATGTGGTAGTTTTGGTATTTTTATCAATATTTACATAGCCTAAGTACTATTGTGACAAGTTTTGGTTTTTTCATTAACTAGTGATTAAAAAAAATTGTATGATCCAATTACAAATTATTATTTATCTTATTTTATAATAAATTTCATTTTTTTAAAAGTGTAAATACAAAAATTGTAAGTTATTCAATTATAATTTTTTTTTTTACTAATGTGGTTGAATTAAATTATCTTGGGTAAAATAAGCATTCATATAGGGGGCTTTGTAGTTGCACTTGTAGGCTCCTTGATCTCTATGTGTGTTGCTTTGGTTTCTCTCTCTATGATTTCCTTGGGACTTATTTTTAATTTTGTGGCCTTACTTTCCATTGTTAATTTTACCCCCTTTTCTTTTGGCTTACTGTGTTAATTTTTTTTGGTTCTCTAGTTTCTTAGATTAAAAGTTGGATATTATGCCATTGGAGTTAGGCTTTCTTGGCTCCAAGCCTAGTTCACATGTGTGAGAAGAGAATGCATCAGGTAATGATAAAGCCACTAATTGGATGGATATTGATAGTAATAAAGATGGAGAAACCATGCCAAAGGGTTTAGAGGAAAAACATAAAATTGAGTCTAGACCAACTTACAATGTAGTTGTTGCAGAGCAATCTCAGCCAAAGTGTCCTTCCTTGATGAATTTTAATGGGGATTTTACAAGAAGGTCAGGGAAGGTGGAGGACCCTCAACTGATGAACATAAAGTGGATGGGAGAGGAACTGAGGAAATGAGAGTCATAGGAGATCATGGGGTTGGTAAGAATGCTCCTCATGACTGTAAAACTCTCTCTTTACCCCCAAATGAGGACATGGTTAAAGAAATTAGGAAAGAACAACTCTGTTAAACGATATTGCACAATTTTTTTTGTTTTCATTAATAAAGAATTTCTCCCATCTCATAAACTCTTTGATGATTGGATTTCTAACATATGGGTTAGGAAACTTTACATTCAAGTTCATTTTTGTAGGATGGTATAGAAAGGATTATTTATTATTTTTGTTAAGTCTCATGGAATGTACGAAAGAGTGTTTAAAAAGGATATTGGAATGTTGGTCAATCCCTCTTTAGGTAATTTTAATGGTCCGCTAAAGGAAATGTTGAGTAAGTCATTGCTTGCTCTTCCCCTCATTGGATAGAAATTAGAAATTTACAACCAAAGTTCTGAACTTTTATCCCCCATATTGTTCAACCACTTGGCTTAGTTTGCAAATTGAAGATTCAAAAACCACTTTACCTTATTTGAATGCTAGGTTTATTCTTGTCCTAGCCCCAGATATAGATTTTCTTGACTTTATTTCAATGGAATTAGAAAAAGAAAGGTTTTTGTGGGAAGTTTCCTTATTGGGAAATCTAGGGTCTATGTTTTCATTGTAAAAAAAAGGGCATACAAAAAAGGACACCCATCTCTTGAAAATTTGTAGAACCCTAAGTTTGATATCAATAATAATGCCAAGGAAGTTGAGAATTTAGGGGTGATCAAAGAAAAATAAGGTATTGATAAAAATGTTAACCCAACTAGGGAAGAAGTGTGTGATGTTCATAAAAATGTTTGTAATAATGTCATGGAGGATAAAAATACTAGGAATGCCTCAGAGATTGAATCTGTTGATAAAGGAAAATTTATTAGTTTTCTTAATCCTCTATTTGAGGAAGATTTTGAGGTGGTTTCAGGTTCTGATAGTGGCATCAAACAAGCCCAAACCCTAACTGATTATCAAGTAGAGAACTACCATAAAGTGATTAATGGAGAGGTCTCTAATAAACCTTCACTCTCACCTAGTTTAAATGCTCAACATACTGATTTAAATTCTATTAAAGAGAAAATTGAGAGTATGAGGAGGACCTCTAATGGTGTCTTGGACTATGATAGATCACTAACTAAGACTCTAATATTTGTTATTGTGCTAAAAGATGTTAATAATGTAGTTGGAAATACAGTGATTAAAGAACCATGCACTAAAGTAGTGAACAATTCTTCTAGACATAAGATGAGAATTGTTGAGAGGCAATCTATATTCAATGATAGTAAAATGGTAGGTAAGGACATCCCTAAATACTTTAACAAAATTTATATCAACTCCAAACGAAGCTCCTATGGGACCAAGCTATTGGTTTTTACTCCAACTATTGTAGAGGTAACATGGGTACTACTATTTTGGTTGGCCATCAATAGGCTTACAAGATTATTGCTAATGGTGTATCCCTATTCCAAAGAGCCCTTTGGATTACCTTTAAAATTCAAGACAACACTATTGGAGTTTGTAACATATATGCTTGTAATGACTACATAGATAGAAAAACAATATGGGAATGGTTGACCTTAGGAACACCTCAAGCACATTGGATTTGTTTTGGGATTTTAATATGGTGGAGCATAAAGAATAAAAATTTATAGGTGTCTTACATAGTGTTGAGCTATCATTATGAATGATACTGAATGAGAGAAATCCTGTCAAACTCCTTGCTTGAAAAGCTATTCGAAGATCAACTCCAAGGTTCTAGATAATCTTGTGACCTACTAAAATATGCTCAATTGAAGATAAATGTGTATATTCACAATGAGACCTTTTCTAGTTCAAACAATTTTTTGGATAAGCTATTGATCTATTGCTATTTTAAAAATTAACCACAAAAGAGATATATTTTTGGTATTTTTGTTTTATGATGAATACAATTTATCAATGCAACTATATAAATTCCTATTTTAACCAATTGTTAGAAAAGAAAATAACAAAGATAGGGTGACAAGAGATTAAAGAAGATAAATTGAAAGGGAAATTCCTAACGGACATAAACCACAGTAACACCACATCTACAAATTAAATCATCAAAAGTGATCTAGTAAAAATAGGAACAACACTTCCTCAATTCTATTGATGCCATCGTCAATGGGAACTCAATATAGATGAAAGATATTTTATGTTTCATCAGATCACAAGGCCACAAAAAATGCACTCATGCGAGACAAGATGCTATGCAAGAACAATAGGTGATCTTTTCTCCAATTTTTTACATTAGTGGATTTCGTGAATACGAGGAAATACCAGAACTAAAAGGCCATACAATCATAAGAACACAATAAAACCATTGGATCCATTATTATTCAAGAACGTACATTCACAAAAATAACACACTCCAATAAGAATAACTACACTCAGAATGAAAGCACCAATAACATATATTATTGCATCAAAATAACTACCTAGAGTACATATTACATCCATGTATTAATAAGAAATCATCTCTTCCCTTTGTGTTAGGAGTGAGAGCTCTTAAAATGTAAACCCATGCTAAAAAAATAATAAAACAAATATAATTATATACAAACTAACTCTCTAAATGGTACTAAGTAGGTGTCCACCCCTCTTTATATTCATTAATGGGTGCATGATCCTTTACATGACACAAAAGAATAAAAGAATGAGACGATAAGAAGAATGCAATTGTAAGATGATCTAGGCACTACTACATTTGGGCCCGAATTGCGACAACATGTCATTGCAATTATGACAGTAACCTGTTGTCTTGCCAACATCAGTCAGAATTGGCTCCTATCGAATGGGCATCGAACTTGATGGAAAAGGTTATCGTCACAATTGAGATAGCTATAGGTGTCATGAATTGGGCTACCATTCATTTTCACCATAAGAATTGCAACGAAAATCTATCAAAGCCATTGTCACAATTATGACATCTGTGTGACATAAATGCTATGGGTCCCACAGCAAGCCATTAGAAACCTTCATCGTAATTGGGATGGGCATGTGGTAGGAATTCTATGGGATTGATGGCTAGCTATCACAATTGTAATGGCGTGCTGTATTATTAAAAATAATTGGCAAAAAATATTGAATAGCTGTGATGCAATCATAGGTTAATATTGAGCTTCACTTGGTTTCAAGAATAGTTAATATTCTCTACTAATCAGGGCCAACCATGTGAACCACCGCCCCCTCCCCCCCCCCCCCCCCCCCCCAACATCTAAATTCCCTGTTAGCATCTAAAATATTTAAGAAATGATCAATGTTTAAAGTACGAAAAAAGGTTTCAGACCTGCAAAAGTGACATCATTTTCCCATCTTCTAGTGCATGCCATCTTTTCATCGCATCCAAAATAAGATTTTTCCACTTTGAATCAAGAATGCACATGAAGTTGCATTCAAATGCATGGACAATAGGAAAAAAAGATAAAACACAACACAATTACATTTATTTAATAGGTCTATTAAGTTTTTAAAATTATAGACCATCATCATGGAAAATGTTCATGATGGTCTATAACGTAAAATACCTAATTAAAGACCTCTAAAAAAAATGAAAACCTATTACATTTTTTAGCTCTGCCTGATGTCGTATGCATATGCATTGGTATTACATATTGAACTATGGCATCCTTTTGGATTGCTTGACACCAAGAGATTCATATAATTAGTTGTCATAAAATCATAGGTTATTTTTGAGCTTCACTTTGTTTTGAGAATAGTTTAATATTATCTACTAATCAGGGCCAACCACATGAAGGTGGAAGCTCATCCCCCCCCACTCAACATCTAAATTCTCTATTAACATCTAAAATATTTAAGAAATGATCAATCTTAAAAGTACCTAGAATGTCCTCATCGCCTCCTATTACTCACAAGGGAAGTCCATCTTCATTGCTCACAAGCAATTCATCACATGGGTACATCCAAGAATATCGTCATCTCCTCTTGCATTAAATGAATCCAATATCAGAAAATGCCCCCTAAGAAATAATATTTCAAGTTAAAAAAACACATAAAAAATGAGAGAGAGAAAGAGGAATCTACTTACCAATAGGCGTTGCCATCGCATCTATGGGCATGCTACTTGTTGAGTGAGTTTTATTATTTTTCTTGGTGTGCTAAGATCTCTCTATTTATATAATACATACATACATATGCACATATATATACATCTACATATGAACACACACACACACACACATAGAGATCACAAGGGCACGACAACGAGATGTAGAGATCATAGGGGCATGACAATGAAATGCAGTGATCACAAGGGCACATACATACATATATATGCACATACATACATACATATACACATACACACATACATTAATACACACACACACACACACATATATATATATATATGTATACATACGCACATGTATGTATGTATGTATAGAGAGAGATCTTTTTTAAGGTGCTAAGTGACTTACCTCAAGATCATCCACAAAAATAATGCAGACCAGGAAAAATGGGCAGAGTTTGCAAGACATTTTACAAAAGCATATGATAGCAGATATTTTTAGAAGGAAACAAGCCATAACCTAATTAAATGGGTCTAGTTATTGATTAGTTGGGTTGATATATAAGTATATTTAATTAGGTTATGGCTTCTGCAAGGGAATGAGCCTCATGATTATGACATTTACATAGAATAAAAACTTGCTTCTTCAACTCCTTACACTCAACTCTTCACTGAAGTTATTCTTCTAGGAATGAGGATAGCTACTACAAATTCCTATGAGCCAAGGGACCATAAAGCTATGCTACATTTTTTGGAGACATGGGAGAAGTTACTACTAACTTCAGTACTTCATAACATTCTGGATCATATAGTGATACCAAAATTAACAGCAGTAGTAGATACTTGTGATGCAGAGATCACAATGAGACAAAAAAAAAACTCCTATAGAATTATCATCATATTAGGTACAATAAAAAAAATGAGATGAAGATATCAGAAGGGAATGACAACAAGATGCAAAGATCACAAGGGTGTGACAACAAAATGTAGCAATCACAAGGGCACACCAACAAAATCCTAGATCTTCAAATGATACATACATACATATACATGTATGTATGTATACATAGAGATTATTTTTAAGATACTTATTACATCTTAGCACAATAGAAAAATTGATCCAGCTGCATACATATTCTAGAATCCAAATAATTAAACAATAAAACTCACTTAATTTGTGCTAAGTGATTTAGCTCAAGATCCTACAAAAAATAATGTTGATTGTTCCTTTTATTGTACCTAATATGATGACAATTCTATAGGAATTTGTAATCAACCCAGGTAATCAACAACTAGACCCATTTAACTAGATTATGGCTTTTGCAAGGGAATAGGCCTCGTGATTATGACATTTATGCCACAAGTAGAACTTTCTTCTTCAACTCCTTACACTCAAATCTTAACTGAAGTTATTCTTCTAGCAGTGAGAATAAACGCTACAAATTCTTGAGAGCCAAGGGACCCTAAACCTATGCTATGTTTTTCAGAGACATGGGAGAAGTTACTACTAGCTTCAATACTTCATTACATTCTACATCATATAATGATGCCCAAATTAACAATGGCATTAGATACTTGGGATCCTTGTAGGGAGAGCGTTCCAATACATGCATGGTTACATCCTTGGCTTCCATTGTGGGGCTAGTATATGGAGCCTTTATATCCAAAAATTTGTTATAAATTGGGGAATGTGTTTCATGCCTGACATTCAAGTGATGCATCTACATATGCAATTTTATCACCTTATATATGATCCTGCTCATTGGGAATAGCTAATTGTTTGTTTTATTGTACCTAATCTAATGATAGTTCTACAAGAATTTGTAATCAACCCAGCTAATCAAAAACTAGACCAATTTAACTAGGTTTGGCTTGGGCATGTGTTATTCTGATTTATCATATGGTTGTAGTGTTGGAGGCAACATTTTTTTATTTGTGCAGGGTATGGAGGAAGAGTAGTGGTGTTGGCAGACATAAAAATTTAATAATGCAAAGTCACCTTGAGGAACTTGTGTATGCTCTTGGAAAACATGTCATTGAAAATTTTCATCATGACCTTTTTTTCTTCTAAATATTTTTGGGTGGAGCCTTCACACACCTAGTGCTCACAAATGCCTACTTAAGAATGTATGTGAACCTGCAACGCACTGCTATGTGGTGAAATATGCAGAAAACCATATAATCCTTCATCACACAAGGTATTTTGCTTGGTGTTCTCATTCATCAAGTTAAGCACCCAAGTTTGCATTTAAAATCATGATTTATCTATTTTGGGCTTAAGAACTAGTACAACAGCCTAGAAAGAGTATGTAAGAAGAGATGGATCTCACATTCATTCATTAATAAAATATATAATTTATTCATTATCACATGAAGTAAAAAACAATTATGAGCATCCATAAAATAATCTCATAATGTCTAAAGCTAACATCTAACAATAGTTCATCCTTTAACATTCATTAATAGTAGCACATAAAAACATAACATTCAATAACATGTGAAATAAGGTGTTTAAACATGCACCAACCAATTATGGTTTAATTTTGGATCACCTACCTAATTAGTTTGGAATTTTTGTTCTCACCAAAAATTATAAAATGTAAGATTGTGCCAAAAAGAGCATAAAAAGATGATTATTGTGGACCAATCATGTTTTTAAGCTCATTTGGCACAATTGTTCTTACAATTTTTTGGTTCAATCGCCAACTGGTTAGTATGTGTTTTGGAAAATTATTGTTGGATTGTGACTTAGGAAAAAGAAAAATATCAAACTTGAAAAAGATGTACATAAATGCAATAAATTTTTGAACTTCAATTTTATAAAGTTACAAAGAGAACCATAGAATTATAATAAACTATTGTGGTTTGTACAATTTGAAAATTATAGCTACAAGTGATAAAGTTATATACCTTTGATTCAAAGAGTGCAAATAATGGAAATGAAGTATTGTAGAAGGTACAAGCTCAACTGCACCGCCACCCCCCCCCCTCCCCCCCCCACCATGTGGATGACACTATTAAGTAGAGAATAGTTACATCCATACATACATACATACATACATACATCTAGAGGCATACTCTACGTACTAGCTTGCCTACATACCTATATCCATGGGATCAAGAACCTTGAACTACCCACTCTAATGAATATGTAGTTATGGTTTCTAATTTTTTTGATGAAGTTGTATTCCTATAACCACTGGTGAGCTTTACTCACCTAATACACCTCTTCACCATCATACACCCACACAAGTGAATTAGGCAATTTTCTATAATTATAGTATTGTAATACCCTGGTGCAACCTTTGCGTTGTAGTTTATAGTTAATGTGAGGTTAATCTATATACACCCTAACTCATTCTTTATATAGTTATGCTAAAAAATCTTGTGACAATAATCAATGGGCCTAAATAGACTAGTCAAGTTAATGCTGAAACACAAAGTTTAGCCTTCTATTTTTAAAAGTTAGGTACACTAGGTACATATAATGTCTTAAATTATAAGCCTCATGATTTAACATAAAATGTCTTAAAATAGTTAAGTGCTACCTAACCATGTCCAAGGCGTCTGCACACTGGAGGCATACTCCACCTACCGGGCTGCCTACATACCTGTTGCCACAGGATTAAGACCCTTGAACTACTCACTCTAACCAATATGTAGTTCTTGTTTGTAATTTTTTTGATGTAGATGTATTCCTATAACCACTATGATCTTTACTCACCTAATACAAGTCTTTGCCATCATACACCCACTTGGGAAAATTAGGTAGTTTTCTATAATTATAGTATTGTAATACCCCGGTGCAACCTTTTTGTTGTAGTTTATAGTTAATGTAAAGTTAACCTATATATGTCCTGGCTCACTCCTTATATAGTTATGTTTAAAATTTTGTGGCAATAATCAATGGGCCTAAATAGACTAGTTAAGTTAATGCTAAAACATAGAGTTTAGCCTTCTATTTTTAAAATCTGGGTACACTAGGTACATATAATGTTTTAAAATACAAGCCTCGTGAGTTAACATACAATGTCTTAAAATAGTTAAGTTCTACCTAACTATGTCCAAGGTGTATGCACACTGGAGGCATACTCTGCCTACCAGGCTGCCTACATTCCTATATCCATGGGATCAAGACCCTTAAACTACTCACTCTAACAAATATGTAGTTCTAGTTTCTAATTGTTTTGATATATCTATATTCCACTAGTACATTTGAGACCATTTTTCGACCATTAATGGTTGAAATTTTGACCCAATTTTCGACCAAACTTCGACCAACTTCAACCAACCCATTGGTCGGAATTTTTTCGATCAAAATTTCGACCAATACGTTGGTCAAAAAACCTCAATTGCCATTTGCAAGTTCTAACAGGAATTGGTCGAAATTTTGACCAATAAAGGTAGAAATTTCCACCAATGAAGGTCGAAATTTTTGACCAAGCAAGGTAGAAATTTTGACCAACGAGGGTTAAAAATTTCGTGGATTAAGGTAGAAATTTTGACCAATGAAGGTCAAAAATTTTGACCAGTGAAGGTCGAAAATTTTGACCAATGAAGGTAGAGATTTCGACCAACGAAGGTCAAAAAAGTTTAACCAAAAAAGGTAGAAATTTCGACCAATAAAGGTCAAAAATTTCAACCAACGAAGGTAGAAATTTCTACCAATAGAAAGGTGTAAATTTTTTTTCAGGCATTCTATAAAACAATCACATGTCTTGCGTATGATATGACATTTTCCATGCATCCTGCACTCTCTCATCTGACTGATGATGGATTACGAAGAGTGATCTGAAACCATGATGCTAAAAAACACACACAATCAAATCCAAAATGAACTTGCATTACAAATGGATTGTGGAAATCTGATATTGTTAATTTTGCATGCATGTCTACCAGGACAAATATATGTTTAAGTTGTGATTGTCCTAGTAGACATGAATGCAATTTTACCAATATCAGATTTCCACAATCCATTTGTAGTGCATGTTCATTTTGGATTTGATTGTGTGTTTTTTAGCATCATGGTTTCACATCACTCTACGTAATCCATCATTAGCCGGATGAGAGAGAGTGCAGGATACATGCAAAATGTCATATCATACGCAAGACATGTGACTGTTTTATAGAATGCCTGAAAAAAATTTTACCAGTGAGTTGGTCAAAATTTTGACCAGATAAATTTTGACCAATGGGTTGGTCAAATTTGGTCAAAAATTTGATCAATGAAGGTCAAAAAATGAACCCAAATGCACTAGTATGCTCACCAAGTTGACTCTTTGAGTTTGGTCATCAAGTCACCCCACCAAAGTGCCTCAACAAGGTCAATCTTTAGGTCTGCTCATCGAGCTTACTCACCAAGTCAGCTTGCCATGTCACATCTCTAAGTGGCCTCGCTAAGTCGGCTCGCCAACTTGCCCCACCAAGTTGCCACTTTAAGCCTACTCACCATGTTAGATCGCCAGGCCAGCTCCCAGCCAAGTCAACTCACCAAGCTGACAATTGAAGTACGCTCACCAAGTTGACTTTGTAAGTTCGCTCACCAAGTCCGCCCCCTAGGCCAACTCTCCAGGTCAGCTCACCAAGTCACCCCCACCCAGTCACCTCAACGAGTTGACTCATTAAGTCAGCTCACAAAGTCGACTCACCCAATGGTTTTACCACCTTTCCCCACCAAGTGGGCTCACTCAGTGTGCTTATGAAGTTGCCCCATACAGTTGCTTCTCTAAGCTCGCTCACCATGTAAACTCACTTGGTCGGCATGCCAAGTTTTGTCATCGAGTCACCCCACCAAAGCACCTCATCAAGGTTAGTCTTTAAGTACACTTAGTAGGTCAGCTCACCAAGTTGCTTTGCGAAGTCGCCTCACCAAGTGGCCTCGATAAGTCAAATCACCAACTTGCACCACCAAGTTGCCACTTTAAGTCGACTCGCCATATCAGCTTGCCAAGCCGACTCTCATAGTCAGCTCGCCAAGCTAACAATTCAAGTACGATCACCAAGTCAACTCTTTAAGTTTGCTCACCAAGTCGGCCCTAGGTCAAATCTCCAGGTCAGCCCACCAAATCACCCTCACTGAGTCACCTCAACGAATTGACTCTTTAAGTCAGCTCACCAAGTCTACTATTCAAGTACGCACGCTAGGTCAGCTCGCCAAGCCCACCAAGTCATGTCACCAAGTTGATTGTTCCAGCTTTGTTACTTTTATACCAACTAAAGCTTGTGCTTGGACTATTGACTTGACCTATCAGAGGCTCTGCAAATGATTCTTCTTTTACATTGACTGAAGGAAGTGTATAGCCTAAAATTTTTTTTGTACTTGTAGAGTTAAGGGCACTACTGAAAAATGGCCCAATTCCTGATGTTCATGGTTGAACTTCCTAAAATAAGAAAAGATGACATCAATGCATCAAGCAAATTGTTATGTGCTCTACTTTTCTAACAGAAATATTGGAAAAGCACCCAAATGCTATTGTAATAATCAATAAAGCACACAAAATAATAATATGAAAGATTAAATTGTATAATGAACATATAACCCAGTCAGACTTAAGCCAAGAAATATGACATAACTTCACATTTCATTACTTTGTAAGTCCAATAAGCAGGAAAGCCAACCTAGTTTAATATAATTTTTCCAATTATAGTTACCTTTTGGTCAACTTAACTAAATTGCTAATATAATAATATTTTTAGCTCAAAAAAGGGACATGTCCCCTTCTCAGTCTTAATGCATATTAAAAACTTGGTGTATGCAATGTAAAGGCGGAAGGCGATTCAATGATCATTAGCCATGCCATTCAAAGCAGGAGATTTTCAAACTGGACAAGCATCAATATTAAACAAAAACATTGACTTATCCTATATTGTCAGAGCCCTTTCCCTACACCATGTATATAGACTTTAGAGAAATCAATGATGAAGCAACTAATCAACTAACTATACCATTGATAAAGAAGTGGAGTGTGTAATTGACAAACATGTAGATGCATAGAAATCTTTTGATACTACGAAATTATTAAAAAGTTGCTGTCTCCAGCATTGATCTTCAATCATATAGTTTGGCAACGGGTAAAATTTCATAGGATTTGGCCTTACATGATAAATTATTGATGAGCAACATTGGTGACTTGAGAAGCATGCAAATAAACTGATTTCATAAAGAAACATAATGGGTGAGTACAAAAATTGTAATGACATTTATGTAGGAAGAATTATGAACATTAAGTTGAAAGTGACATCTATCCTAGTTGTGATATTCATATCTGTTGATATATGGCAGCTTTGGTCAGATTATCTTCATAACAAGTCTGAAACTATACCAGCTTCATATCTAAGTAAGTTGAATCATGTGCATAATATATATATTCAATATCTTGTATATGGATCAATTATATTGGATTCAGTGAGTTACTGAACACCAACTAATCGTGACCTTTCACAATTAAGAGCCATGAACGATCCTAAAGTTGCTATTGAATATAATATATATATGCTTTCTTGATGGGAAGATACACATTGAAATCAATAAATGTGACATACTTCCTATAGTTCGAAGATCATCATATTTGCAGAACAATACTTATCATCTTAATCAACTATCTCATTTTAGCTAGTATCAGAGCAAAATCTGGGAGACATAAAAGTTAAGGTAGGATAGTCAATTGGTAGGTGAAAAGGATTCTAGTTGTCCTATATGAAAATAACTTCATGAAGCGATAATGGAAGAAGGGTGTTAACATTAAAGGAAGTATTTCAACACCTTCTTAAAATTGCAATATTAGAGCCACTCGATCTTAGGGGTCTTTCGAAGGACTAAAGTTGAATAAAAAATGGATTGCTGATAAACTTGAACTTATTATGAATATTTGGAGCACAGGTGGTGAGACAAGGAAGTGAGAGCACATGTCCCAAGTTTCAGATCTCCTGCATAGTGTTGTGAGATCAATGTTTGGACGTGTACTTGTGTAGGTCATAGTATATGATGGAAAGCTTCAATGATGAATCAGAAGTCTATGTCACTCATGAATGTATATACAATGCTTCTTCACTCTTCGCATGGATGTCTTAGCATCTGTGGCACATTTTGGGACCACTTGTAGCTCCCAATCCATGTTCAGGTTGTTGAACACTACAAAACTCAGGTGAGTTAGGCAATCAATTATCAATGTTGTGATAGATGCAAAACATGTTCAACATTCTTGTTTGCACTTCAATGTTGCTGAACGTCGGAGGGAGATAAGATGGACAATGCCAAGAAGAGATATTGGAGAGTGTTCGATGTCAATGCTCATGGGCACCACAACTTGGGAATGTTAGAATGCTAATGGTTGATTAATGTCAGTGCTCAAGTCAGCACCAAATGTGGGCACTGTCAATGTTTGATGTTTGTTCTGGCATTGCAGATTAATGAAAGTCTGGATCACATGATGTTTGAATATGGTTTCTTCAAGGAAATGTCACATGATGTGCTTAATCTGCTGATACAATGTTCTGGGAACATTCTGCACATCAAATGTCTAGTACAATCAACATTGAGATGATTTCTTTCAAGGCACAGTAGAATATACTGAGCACTCCCTATTTAAAGATGAGGATTTGCAATGAACACGGTAGATGCTTGCAGATGATGCAAATTTAAGATAAATACTCATCTTTCCAAGCACTTGTTGAATGGACTTTAGGGATGACACGACAGTGCTAAGTTGGAGATGTATCGTTGGGTTTGATGGATCTATATGCTATTGGGGGATTGGGCTTGCTGGGTGGATGTGCAATGCTATGACAAAGCTCTGCAATAATTGACTTCTCTAGATTGAAGATAAAGATTCATGGTGGCTTGGTGTAGATAGCTCGGCCACGATATGAATGCTACCTATGTGACTCAGCTGATATTTTGGAGTAGATTGGGTGGTTGCCAGGAGAGATATAAAGTAATAAACTTTGCATCAAATCAACCGAAGCTCTTGATTAATATCTTTCTTGTGATTTGATTGATTGCATTTGTACCTACTGAGAAATCACCATAACATATGAGGCAATCATTGTTGGGTAGTACGAGCAGTCATCTAAGAAATTATTGCCATGCAAGATTACAGAATCATAATCAGAAGAAACAGTTTCATTTTTCAATAACGTTGTCCAATCTGCAAACTTAGTGTAAGAGAGGTCGCAGGGAAGGACTTCCATCAAGCCAACTAGCTTGGAGGAGAAGTAGGAAATGAAACTAAGACAATTCTTGAAGAAGCGACTGATGAAAACTTTCTTTCAAAATCACAGGCTCCTGTGGCATTGAATGAAGAAGAAGTCACTGTTGTAACTTTGAGGGGTTTGGGATCTTGCATTTGAACACCCTCATTCATTTGAAGGCCCAAAGATATTTTTTTATAGGCACTGTACTTATGAGGCCTATGCCAAGTTCAAGATGTATCCAAAATTTTATAGTACAGAGGAAGTGAATGAGATCAAAAATGATGAGTATGGGTTATCTAGAAAAGACTGAAATCATCATAACATATATAACTGTATCCTGAATCAGTTTGTTATTAACATAAATATTAAAATTTTGCCTGAAAAAAAAAACTGTATCCCGAACCATGTCTAATTCAAAGGATACCATCATTGAATATTTGAATCAGTATTGACAGTACGATAATCATACATGCATCCTTAGAAGATTGCACCCTCCTTTCCTTAGTTGATTTGGTGAAGCAAGGACTAGTTGAGTTTCACCTCACCATCACTGATATCTTGCATGTTGAAGCGGTCATAAAACTCGCATCAACAGGTACATTTCCCTCCTAAAGAACCGATCACCTTTTACAATAGGATTTAATCAAACCTAAAGAATGAACCTAACATGGATCACTCCAAAAATGATAGCCTGTTTACAACTTTGATAAACAAGAACTCCATGAAACTATCTCCATGACATTGTAGATAAGTTATAACAATGAGGAATTCACTGAGCCATTTAAATTAATAAAACAAATCACCATCCTTTAAATATGAATTATTTAGGGCAATGATCCTACATGTATCAATTTTTAAAATATTAACAGAACCCTACGAGAAGTACAACATCATAATAATGAAATTAATTGTCATCATTTTCACATCATAGGGACATACTTATGACACTCCCATTACTCTTGGCAACAAAATGCATATTTGTCTCAAATTTTTGAATTTTTCGTTGTTGACTGGAACAACGTGAAAATATTATTCAGCCTTTAAATTCTTACAAAATTAAATAATATAATGCATTTTTTTTTTAAATATGGAATCTTTGCTCAATTCTCACCATCAATCACAATAAGTTCCCTCCAGTATTCACACAAGGAATACAATGGAAGAGGACACATTTGATGTCCATGCTGCTGACATCAACAGGCATATAGTCTGGCATTGACACAATGTTCATATTGGTGTGCATCTAAAACCATTCACATTCTATAAAAGGAGATTCTACATCACTACATAGAGTAACTCACAGAAACTAAACTAAACAAATCCAAGGGTCTTTTTTAATACATTGAAGAGAATAGAGACACTCCAAATCTATTCTATTATTGAAGAGTACAATATAGATAGAAAATGAAGCTATGGTGCAGAATTTATGTAGAAGATACTGAACTGATGTTAATTATTTATTCACAAAGTGCTCTAGTCGTCAATATCCTTAAGACTAAATCATAAGCATTTTTGTAGTAAAATCATGCATCTAGAATTAGAAACAAAACAAATTAGAGAAAATGTCTTGTACCCTAGATAACTATGGTGCCTATTTGCAAAAAAAAAACATTGTAAATTACGATTTTGTACTAGACCATGTTGATTGTTGCATAACAAGAGTGTTTTTTGAGTTTTTATCAGTGCTCTAGACTGCAAGTTTAAGTCAAGGAATTGCTCATCTGTCTCATATAATTCATCTGATGTCATATTATATATCATAAACACAATCTTATATACCCTTGTATTATTTACACATTTCTAGAACTAAGAAGTTTTTCAGTGTCTTGAGCTATAGACAGAATCAATTTTTATCATGCATCAGACAATCAAATTTTAGTTGGGCCATGGAAAAAAGCTGTTTTTATTCACTAATCAATCTGGATATTGTGCCAGATATCTTTTGAATGGAAACCATTTCTATGAAAGAATTTGAGCATACATAAGACTTGCACAGGGGAAGCTAAAACGAAAAAATCCAGTTGATGCTTAAATGTTTAGGGAATAATCAATGGAACAATGAAAGCACCCACAAGGCCAGAAAATTCATACGGGCATTGGAAATATAGGTTACCAGATATCTTGGTTCTCACAATGTAAACCACTTTAATGAAAAAATTTAGCAGTCATTAAGTTTTGTAGACAGAAAGCTGAAAAGAATAATATAATTGATGTATAAATGCTTGCAAAGTCGAAGGATCAATAAAGCACCTATAGAGTTAGAAAAATCATAAATGATAGAATAAACATTAGAAATAAAGGTACGATTAAGTAAAAAATTTCATTACATCTCATATAGCAGATTCAGAATTACAACCCATTGATATATCAAAGACTTCAAAAATAATTTGGCATCAACCGTACAAATTATTTAGGTCACCAGCACAGAAAACAATCTTTTCATTAAAAGAGTTATTTGAGCTTAAAAAGGCTAGTTATGAAAACATCAAAAGATATAAATGAGTTAAGGTCTCTAATAAAATAGCTAGTAGAGATATCTGTTATTAAATATGAAGATATTCAAATTGTATAATTGAACAAGTTAATCCTGAATATAATAATATTATATTTCACTTGGTATGCTTATTTCAGAATTGTTCGGTACTATGGTTTCTACTCTCTACTAGAAGAAAACAAATTACTTAAGATGAAATCCAACAAGATGTAGGTTTTGGAAGAGCAACTAGAAAAAAAGTTGGCAAGAGTGGGCATTAAACTTGCACCATGAACACTGATAGTATTTACCATAGCATGCTAATTCAAAGATTATCAAGAGTCAAGGGAAAGTCAAATTATTACCAAAAATTGCATAGAATTGTCTCTAATTTATAGTGAATACTGACTAATATTCTTAAGCTTAGTTTGAGGCTTGAGAATTAGAAGTATTAAAAGAATGAAAACAAACTAGGAAAATTGATGATCTACAATAATGAAAATTACTCAGAAGCCAAATGAGACAAATTGCAGTAAATTGCAAGGGTTGGAATAAGTGTTGATAAGTTTACCAGTAACACTCCTAAAATTAAAGTCAGCGAGTCCTTTTCCAACAAAATTCTACCATATCGCTTCTAATGCTGGAACAATAGGAGCTACATCTATACCAGGAGCCAGAAATCCCAGCCTTGTAAAATCATTTGCCATTTCTACATAATCTTCATTCATAGCATGGACAACTGCATCGATCAAGATTTGTTTATTTTGTTGAGACAACACAATCAAACAAGAGATATTAATTCATTGTTGAGCAATAAATCCACCAGTTATCTCTCCTCTCTCAGACAGGTATACAATTCAGTTGGTTTCAATTCTACAGATCTAAAAAATACCTTCTAAGACTTTCAATTAAATCAAGCCACATATAAGATAAATAAATTAAAAATGAAAAAAGCATCCCCAAAGCATTTGGATGAATTTTGGCATTAAAAATCAGAAAAAGAAAACACTTCTTTCTTAGAATTCTCTTTGCCAAAGCAGTAATATGGGGGGGGGGAGGCACAAGGTTTAAATTCATGTCTGTGGACAATAAGATTGAAATGAAGTTCTGCATGGGAAAAGATTTGGCAATAAAAAGGCTCAAAACTTAGAGGAATGGATTAAAATATTTCTTAAAATAGTGAAAATTAAATATGATACAATACATCCATTTAGACAATATGATTTTATCTTTTCTTCCTGTCACTTCTTAAATTTCCATTGGTTGATTGATTGGGCAGAACCCACATCCATCTATGCAACTTTTGAAATTTGGAACTTATGCATATTATGGTGTTATGACAATATGATATTACGATGAATTTGTAATATCTTAACATTTTAATTTTCAACTCTCGACCATACGAGAAACCTACAATTTTTTAATATGTCAAGCTTACAATTTTCAATTTATGACCTCACACCAATACACCATGTCATGATATCTTAGCTCTATTATTTGAAGCCCCTGATCATATGGAATGTCATGACATCGTAATAGTCAAACTCTATCCTTCTGATCTTATGGCTATAGTGTAGCATCTTACATCTTCCTCCTTAGTGTCCTGACCTTATGATGAGCCTCCTGTAGATGCCACATGGAACTTCCTGCTGCAAGCATTTCATTGGTCAAAATAATCATTTAGTCATTGCCATCCAATTGGCTAGAAGGGTGGGCCCCTCCACATGTGGGCCAAAAATCATGATTGTCACTATTTTTCAAGGGTAAAACGTGAGGTTTTACAAAGCAACTATGCATTATACTTATCCCAACTCCACTAAATTAATAGATTCATCATATTTTGTGCCTAATTAGACAAATCCATCATCAATTTCATCCTACGAGGACTTTTGATATGAAACCCCCAAATTCAAGCCTTAAAACCCTCAAAATCAAGGGTATCACCAAGCTAGGTCAAGCACACACTTCCAGGATCTAAAAATCAGGATTCACCATCCACTCATCATGTATTCAAAGAATATCAAATAAAAAGTATACCTTGTTAAGCCAGATGTACAGCTGCATAACACCTAGCACTCATTTGGGTACCCAAATTAGTCGTTCCAGCACTCAACTTTGCATTTCTTTCACAATAACCTGAAAATCTTCACTTTTATTGCATATTAGAGGTTATTTGGGCATGTTAGTGCTATGGGTTCCATCCCAAGAAGCAGTTAAGAGTACACATTGGATGGAACCCTCATTTCTTCATGTTAAACTAGGCAAAACTGTGACTTTTGGCGTGACAGCAGCAATAAAGATTTAAACCTGTTAATAAATGTATTAAATCTGATTCAAAGTCTCTTAATAACACTTTCCCAACATGAATGAATGATTACACCACCAAAATATGCTTCAAATGTGCAAGAAAACTCAAAATTTTTATTCAATTCTTGGTTGTCCATACAATTTCTATACTATTCCGTACATACCAATATAGACACTAGTCATATTAAAAGTAATTTACTTCAGGATTGAAGATGATTGGTGATCAAATGCGTATGGGGGGATCAGTTATGAAGTGTTTATGCAATTATTTTGTTCTGGTGATATGGTTAGAGGTCCTGTTGAACAGGCCCTAGATTAGTGACCCCAAAACCAAGTGTTTGGTGGCAAATGTGTTGTGTAAAGGGTAGAACCTTAAAATCTTGAAAATCTATTGTTTCTCAACCCCTAGAAGGACTGTTTCACCCTTTCAAATTGTAGGGTTCAGTGGAGTTGTGGGTTGCTGTGTAAAATTGGAGAATTAGGCCTAGTGTGGATAGGCTAGGGGTATCGAATCTTGGGTATGGTCCAAAAGGGTTGATATTGAAAATTAGGAAGGATGTATAGATCCCAAAAGGGTATCTTAATCAGGTTTTAGTTTCCGTAGTTGTTTGGGAACTATTGGAGAGAAATCCAAATTAGTGTCTGGTGAGGGCTACTAGCTTTAAGGCTAGATATGAATGTTGGGTAAGAGATTAGTTGTCCAAAATGAATGGATGGATGGAACATGGTGGAAAGGCCACGAGGAGACGATTCACAAAGGAAGAATGAAGGTTGAAGCCTTGGAAGAAGTTATGGTGTTTGGGAAACTCTAAGTGCACTTGGGGTAGCGTGGAAGGTAAGTCCTTGAGGGGACATTGGAGTAAAGAGTTGTTGCTAAATGAATGGATTTGCTATCTCATATGAAGAAGATGGATACCACACACCACCTCTGCATCATAGAGTAAGAGTGCATTGCGCTTGTTATGGCACTTGGGAATGTAGTTTCTTCATGTGATGCATTGGTCTTGGGGATGAATCTCGATTGGGTGTCAATGTTGGGATTTCTCAACAAGAAGCAACGAAATTGGTTGGGATTCACTGGAGTGACCTTGGAAGATATAAGGATGAAAGTTTCAGACGTTTAGGTTTTATTCACCATTTGACTAGTCACTTTGTGTCCTTGTTTCATCTAGAGATTGATTGGGACAAGATTCTCAATAAGGATTGGAGCATTGATCAAATTGGTACACTTGAGATCGTTGCTTGGCAATCCTTGGTGAAGGAAGGCTCACTCCTTTAATTGTGAACTTATTGGTTGGTTGCAGACCAGCCACACCACTTTGTAGTTTGCCATAATAGTAGAGAGTTGGCAAGTTCTTCTTGGCCAAGGCGGGGAGAGTTCATAGTCTCAGACTTGTGCAGGCTTCTTCCAGCCACTTCTGAGGCAATCTGGACTGAGGCATTACTCAAAATTCATGCTAAGACTATAGGCCACTCCTATGCTTCGAATAGAGTGTTGAAATTGGTGATATCAAAATGTATTTCACAAATTCATGTTATGGGCAGCAGTAGTCATGGATCATTTTAGACGTACCACATGCGAAGTAACCATTTTATGTTAGTTTGAGCTTCACTTGGTTTCAAGAATACTATAATATTCTCTACTTAACAAGGCTAACCACATGAAGGTGGAAGCTGGTCTAGCCTCACCCCCCTCCCCCTAACATCAATCTAAAGTACCCATTATCATCTAATTACATACTTCATTGATTCATTCATCCATTTATGAACCATAACATTCAATCAATACAATCACATAACATTCATTAATATGATATAAAATTCATTAATACATAATACTAATCAAGACTTCATTAAGACATAACAATATTCATTAACATAAGATAAAAATCAATATTAATACGCATCATTCATACATAATTACTTAAAACAAAGTTCTTTCATTATCCAACAAGGTTTTTGAAAGAAGATTTTTAAAACATCATTTCTTCTTTTTGTTTTTATGAGCTCTCTTAAGAAAAGTGCTCATAGGAGCATCCATATCTGCATCATTCTCCTCCTCTTCTAGCACGTGTAATGTCAAATTACAATGGCTCCTTCTCTTTGCAGGAGCAGGAGGCTGCTGCACTAAAGGGGGCTCTGTTGCAAGAACAAGTGAATGGGATAAATTGGCATACTCTTTTTCTTTTTTTAACTGTTACCAGTCTATAATTAAGTACTAGTACAACATAACATGCATTTTTCTTACCTGACAATGCCACATCATGTACATTAACATTTTGATCCACCACCACGTCAACATGTTGAACACTTGGAACATGTTCCACTCCTTCAACATGATGTTCAACATGCTCTGAAATATTCAAAAAAATATTATCATGAGTGATGGATTCATTTTGAGCACTGCACATGAAATATGAGTCAATAAATTTGACTCAAATACTACACAGTTAAATCATGATAGCAATATCACAATATTTACTCTATGAGATTTGTTAGAACAAATGATTTATCAAAGTACAGAGTTGGAAATCATTATCAACTACTGATCAAAAGCTTAAAGATCCCTATTTTAAAATAATGAATATGTTTCAGCAACCAGAGATAATCTTTAAAGTAGTATTAGAGAAATAAGAACAAAACTATGTGAATGATCCAAATCATATAATAAATTGCCTTGCCAATCTATAAACCTGGTTCTCATTGCTCAAGAATACCCTAAATACATAATACAAGAAATGCAAACTACTATGATTTAATAAACAACAAATAGCCAAGAGAAAAGTCTCGGCTCAAACAAACAAAATCTCATGTACACTGCAATGGAATTGAGTAGCAACACAAACACACCTTCCAGTGATGAAAACTATAGTTATGGATTATCAAATCATACAGTAAAATAGCCTCAATGATCTGAAGACCTGGTGGTAATGGCTCACAAACTAATATCAGTACTTTGTGTTTGATATGTAGTAATTTAATCTACAACCACAATCAATCAAAATATTTTTGGCCTTCTCCTGGCAGGGTTTTGTCATATAATGTACAGGACCATAACTCTTGCTTCATAGTGATTACAGTCTGTAATCCTCTTTCAACTATGACCAATATTTGAACTTAGATGGTGTATATTCAAAAAGACTCTTGACAACTATAAAGTATAAAGATACACACATCTTAAAGACTGGGAAGTCAAGTCTCTCATGTCATTTGAGATGCATATTCTTGAGGATGCTAATAAGTGGTCTTTTATTATATTTTTATTACCATGGAACCCTCACTTGGAGAAAAGTTTGAAGAGGTTGTAGTCTTTAAACAATACATTTTCTAAAAGATCTGCACAATGAGCATAGAATATATGTTTTGATAAGAGCATGCTTGGACAATAAATGGAAGGAGAACATTTCATATTTCTGATTGCATAATTAATTTCCAATAGAAAATTAATACCTCCACCACTATAATGCACATTATGACCTTCGTCACGAGCAGGTTCTGTGGTAGGATATGAAGGCTGCAATAAAATGTTATGCACATTGTTATGTAGTCAATTTATGTTCAAAACTAATACCAAAAAAGAAAAGGATCAACTATTCAATTTCATTTACTTTTCATCTAACCAATTTACCTATGAGATATCATTTGGTGAACTGGATTCTTGAGCAAGGCTTATAGATTCTTTGAGTAGGCCTACAGCCACGAATTTATAGCCTTCCTTCAAGGCAAGTTTTCTATCTTCATCTGTGACCTCCACATTGAATTCTGTGCCCTGTATTTTTTGCTTAATATCATCAGTTTTGTATGTATGGTTTCACTAAAAAAAATTGTTTGCAACATTATATTAAAAAAAATTATTTCATATCATTGCTCCTACTTACAACTCGAGACTGGAGATTCATATAGCCACCAGAGCCAAGTTTGTGTTGGCCAAACTTTTTTACTCTCGCTTTTGTAGCCACGGATGTGTCCTGCAATGTATGAACAATTTCAAACATCTTAGATTATATATTTAAAAATATGAATAATTAGTGCATGATTACAATGTACTTAATACTATCATGACATACCTCTTTTTTCCCTGTGCTACTTCATTACCTCTATCTTCAGATAGCCTTTTCTCCTTTGCATCTTCTACTATTTCATTCCACTCCATTGGTGGAATCATAGCTGGACGGTCATACTTTGGGTTATCCTTAAGAGCCCTTCTATATTGATCCCTCACAGTCTTTATATGCTTTGCTTCTCTTTTGAGAAGTAGGCCATTGTCAAACATGTCTTTTCCGAATTTCTCGTCAAAAGATGCAATGAGCTGATTTTTTAATTCCATGGTTTGTAAATTCCACCTTTTTAAAAACAAATAGATTGTTAGATCAATAGCTTTAATATATTACAGTAAATGAAAGAAAAGAAAAATTATGTAGAAATGATATGAAACTACGTACCTTTTACGTATGGTGGGTCTGAATAGTCTCAATTTCATATGAAAAAGATGTTCAAAGAAAACATTATTACCTACAAAAACATAAAGGATTTATTAGTCCAAAATGAGTAATATAAAAATAGATTTTTTTTACACTTTAAATAAAAACAATTTTAAAGCACCTGGAAGCTTTCGTTCTCTTAACAGAAACATAGTTTTCTTATTCAACAATAATGTCCCTTCATATGAACCAGTACTAATGACACGAACTGCTCCAGGAAATGGATCAACTTCACCAGTACTGCTCTCTGCTAGTCTATCAACTGAAACATCATGACAATTAAAGTAGACACCAAATGAATTAAAGCATACTTATGGATATAATCAAATTGAAGAAATTGACTAGCAAAAATGTTTTTTCCTCGCATTCCATTAAGGATTTAATTCAGGATAATAAAATAGTGTATTAAAGATACCATATTTTTAGAATTCATGATATATTGTTGTTTATGTTTATGATAAGATAATGTGTGATTTTTAATCATCTATGTTTAGGATAGCTTTCAATGGTCCATGGTCTGTTATCACAGTGACAGTTCAAGAATATAAAAGTATCTATGCACATACATTGTACAGAAACATCGTAGAGAAACATAAAATACAAAATTAAAATATATTTTTTAAATGATGTTTCAGTTTACTTTTGGATTCAAAGGTTAGACTATTTTTTCCATGTGAATCTGAAACATTAATTCAAAAAGTAGCACAAAATCTTGCCTACGTAGTACAATATATGTATGTATGTATGTATGCGTGGTGTGTGTATGCATGTGTTTGTGTGTATGCAAGCTTCTATAGACATCATTTAAGCACTGATATGCTACTTCGTTGTTCATCAACTTGTACAAATACATTACAAAATATAGCAAAACAAGGTTTTACCAGTTCTAGTGGGCATAGATGAAGATGTTTGCATGGCCCTTGTTGCCGACAATGCACTAGGCAATAGTGGACCGACAATCGAAGGAGGAGTCCGCACATCATAATGAGCTGAGGAATACAATATTGTTAGCAAAGACATTTGCAATGGATAAAGATCAAATCAGATACTAGCTAGAAATGTCCACAAAAAAAAAGTAAGTGTTATAATGTTGATGAAAACAAAGTGCTACTTACACGAAGGTTGTGCGCAACGACCATCACCATGTGCTGTCACAAATGGCACAAATGTCTATACAAGTACACATAAAATTAGAGATCAAGATCCATAAGATAGTATAAAATATTCATATCTATTGAACTTCTATTATTTCTTTAGTCGAATTACTGCTTACCTGCAAAGATTGGATTCTACGGCCCAATTCCATTCTCAGTGCCTCTTTCTCCTCACTTTTGTCACCCTCGATGATAATGTTAACAAGTTCATCAGTGTATCTTTGCTTTATTTTCTCGGTGATGAACACAGGGTCAGTACTAAGGGTGATGTTATGTAGATATGAAGCTCATATTTCAGATCGCATTTGATCAACAGTCATTCTAGCTTTTTCCTATCATTTGTGACATTAAATATCAGTAAAATTTCATCAAAAAAACTCCAAAGCCATAAAGAAAAGAACATAATAATATGACATTTGTTTCTATATTAACATTTAAATTTACAATATTTAATGTTTACCTCTACTGAAGGTGTCTGAGATGGTGCATCCATATCGCCCTGTGAAAAAAATTAGTAACTCTTAGAAATCAATAGCGAAATTAAAGTAATAGACTTACCAAAAAAAAATATTAAGAATAAAGTAGATTGTATATGTAAATCATTTGTCTTAAGTTAAAAATTTAGTGTAACTAATGTGTATATCTAAAAAAAATTTGACATGTTCTACTTAATGTTTATATGTGCACATATGGTCTACAAAGAAAAGTTTGGTCGTACAAAACCCCATCATAGTTGACATTGATCCTAGCTGGACATTTCATTGATCATCATGATCCTCATCCATGTCATCATCATCATCATCATCATCATCACCATCACCATCTTCATCGCCATCATCATCATCTTCATCACCATTATCATCATCACCATCATCGCCATGATCATGATCGTCATCAACATCATCATCATCATTATCACCATTATCGTCAGCATGACCAAAATCATCACCATCTTCTTCATCTTCACCACTGGGTAACTGTTGTTCCTGATAATCATTTACTTCCTCTTCTACTTCTTCAATTTCTTCTTCTTCGATCACATTATACTTTACCGGCCTTCCTCTTGGGTCATGTCTAACAACAAATGACCAACCTAGTTTCTGTGGAACACCAAAATAAAACACTTGCTCACACTGGCTTGGAAGAACATAGGGCTCATCTCCGACTGGCTCAAATGACCTTGCATTAATCATAGTAAATCCACTATCATGTTCAATAATAGTCCTATCAGGATCATTTCGATTCAGTCGTAACTTGAACCATTTGACGACAAATAGAACTATTTTGAATGAATTAAAGTCACACTCAAGTATATCATCCAAAATGCCATAGTATCAATTTTTAGATTGTTGAGGATGTATGTCAGTTCTAGATGAAATATTGGTGACCGCGAAGACAACACTTATCCTAGAATCACACGTTTTCTTCGTTTCATCTGACTTTTTGGTGCGGAATTTATAGCCATGGTAGTACATAGCTTTGTGGTGTTTGACCTGCAATTATTCAAACATGTCAAGAATATTTGCATCGATCTTTGAGTTGATATTAAACTTATGTGTGATGATTACTAATCTTATGCATACCTTTGTATCTCTTAAGCCATATATTAGATCAAGTACCATTTCTGTAACATTGGGATCTCCATTACGATGAGCTTCTTTAACCAACGATACAACACCATCCCATGTTAATGAGCGACCATTTTCTTGAGATTGCTCAATCCATACCATCATCCAATCAAGATTGTTTTCAATATACAAGTGGAGTGCATCCCACTCACGACCAACTATAAGGAAGACAATTACACTAGTTAGAAACAACTTATATATATTGATAATGAATAATAATTATTAAACTACAAAAAAAAAACTTATAATTACCTGTCACCCTCCTCAATCTACCTTTCCCCCTCAGGTACTCCCCTTCAAATTTGTCATTAGAGTTGGGATCCCAAATGCGATCTATATGGATATCTACTGCAAACTTTGGAAGATATTCAGTAATGTACACCATGGTTTGGTATATCATATATCCCTCTATCATAGAACCCTCAGGACGTGCTCTTTGTCGAACCAAGCCCTTCATAAATTTCAAGTGCCTCTCAACCATCCACATTGATCTAGCTTGTATAGGTCCACACAATTCAATCTCCTCAACTTGATGTATGAGGTAGTGTTCTTGAGCATTGAAAAAGGTTGGAGGTAAACAATTTTGCATTTCACACATAAGCTATGGAAATTTTTTCTTCCAGTATTTTATGTCTTTTTTGTCAATTTCTTTAGATGATAACCACCTAAAAGAGATTCAACACACAAAACCACATAAACGAGATTTCAAATAAAATTATACAATACATTTAAGAGACATCTACAAATCTAAGAAAAAACACTTCTAACCTCGTGTATTTTCCAAGATCATATATAACTTGTTTAATACTATTGTCAAACTATTGTGGAAGGGATAGAGGTAGGACGAACTATAATCATTAAAAATGATCATTTCAATATATTATTAAATAATGCAATAGGTAGTACATTCAATCTTACAAATATACTGTAAATGGAGAACATGACTTACCTTGAGGAAGGTATGCCAATCATGTGTTTTCAACCCAGGCCCAAAATCACCTTTCTTTGATAGAAGAGTGCTTATATTTGCAGCAAACCCTGTTGGAAATTTTGTTTTTTTTATGACTTCTTTTAATGCATCACTCTGTTGCTCCGTTAATAACCAAGGAAGGGCGCTTGTATTTATGCAGTCTCCATTGCTATTTGATTCAATGGAAGCTTTTAGTGCATGATTGGATTCATGAATGTCGGTACAAATTTTGGCAATTCATTCTCTATCACGCTTTCCATCCAACATTTTCCATAGTGTCTCTATTACATTCTTTCCAATATGCATAGTATCAAACAAATGCGCAATTGAGAGATCCTTGTAGTACGGTAACCTACTAAATTGAGTAGGATAACTTTTCATTCCTTTAGGAAGTTGGTCATTGATGCCTTGACGACCTTCACAAGCATCAATTACAACATTAGTAAATATAAGACAATATCAAAATACAAATTTTAAACTTTGGACGACAAATTGGATATTACCTCGACAATTTAGTCGATCATATTCCAACTTCCATAAATGAGGTTTCATTCTTCGTGGCCTTGATGATGTCTCTTCTTTCCCATTGAAAAGATCTTTTTCGGCAATTCGATACCTATGATTACTATGGAGAAAGTGTCTAAATTCATCAAACACCTGCTTTCTTAAAGTTCTCGAATGACGAGATTTCATATTCAGACCACAAACTGGACATGTGAATTTTCCCTTTGTCTGAAGACCTACAAGATCATGTAGAAGTGGATCATGTACAATTATCATGCGCAACTTAAACATTTGATAGTAATGTGTAAGCATTATAACAGACCAAAAATATGTGATATTAACAATATAACATACCACAAAAATGAGTTAACCCAGGGGCATCATGTATTGTCCATACAAGCATTGCATGGAATTGAAATTGTCGATGTCCTATCGGTCTAGAGATGTCATACATAGTGATGCCATTCCATAACTTCAACAACTCGTCAATCAGGGGCTCAATATACATGTTCATATCTTTCACTTGGTATTTACCTAGCAATTGAATGAACATAAACATTACATTATTATTATGACCATTTTCATGCGCTATTTATAAATTAATTTAGATAACTATAAAATGATAAAAATACCTGGCACAATCATTGACAACATTATGTGCTCCCTCTTTATGGACATCCAAGGAGGAATGTTATTATTAATAACAAAAATAGGCCACACTGAGTAAACAGATCTCATATCTCCATATGGATTGACACCGTCCACTGCCAACGAAAGCTTCAAATTACGAGGTTCTTCTTTAAAGTGTGACCATGTTTCTTCTATCTCTTTAAATGCAAAACCATCAGCAGGCATTCGCATAATGTCATCCTGACTTCTATTGCGTGCATGGTAATCCATAAATTGTGCCAAGGTAGTGCACCTGAATAACCGTTGAAGACGTGGAATAATGGGAATGTACCGAAGAACCTTGTGAGGCACTTTTTTTGTTATTTGATCTGACCGATATCTACTACTATGACAATCAGGGCATTCTGCTGCAAATTCATATTGATTATGATATAGAATGTGATCATTGGGACATGCATGTATTGTTTGATACTTCATTCCAATCTAATCCATAATGTTAGATAATTCTCGGTACGAACGAGGCAAAATGTTTGATGGTGGTAACAAAAACTCACTAATCAACCTACAACAAAAAATATGCATTGTTAATATAATGAATAGTAATTGTATGCTAACATTGAAAATGACAAAAATGACATACCTTAGCATACGTGACATTGCTACATTAGATATACCATTCATAGCCTTTAAGTTCACCAACAACACTATAGCCGAGAGTAGAGTTGTTTGGGAGCCTTCGTATAAGGGCTCGTGTACCTTCTCAAGCAAAGGTATATCAAGACCATCTTCATCATCATTATCAGATTTTCTAGTACCATCATTGTGAGCCTCTTCATCACCTGCCCCAATACCATCTTCTTCAATCATGTCCTCTGGCACATTATCATCTTCTTCCATGAGAGTGTTATCCTCAGCTTGGATATTCACACCTCCATCTTCCTCTAGTAGGAAATCCACATTCAGCAATGGACGAAAATCGTGGCCCCCTTCAACATGACCATGTTGCCTACAATGACTCTGGGCTGTTGTGATTAGAATTCTTCGAGTCTTTAAGCCTTTACACTTCTTGCAAGGACAATAACATTTATTAGGTTTTCTTCGAAACTGAGCCCACAATGCAGCCATTGTCTCATTTTGTTCAGCGTTCATATTGTCAGGCGTGGTCTTTCTTCATAGGAAAATATATCTACAAATAAATTGGACATCATGTGATTAATGTTTATATCTGCACATATGGTTTTTCTTGATTAATATTTTCAAATGTAACTAAAATGATCCTATAATTTCTAGAAGGCGTAGATGTTTGCAAAATGTGCAGTACCACCCTTCTACCAAAAAAAAACACCTAGTATAGAATAATGGATAAGATCAAGACAACAATAATACTGGTCCTTCTATTGATACGCCTTTTGAAGGTTGAATAAGGTCATAATTTTGCTAACCCACTATGTTTTATCTGCTATACTTTCTGCTTTCAGCACAATTGCACTATGTGCTGGAATAGAAAGCCATGAAACAAAGATTAGCAACCATTTGAGCATACAAGGTGCCAATTTAATATACAAATATGTGCACTTGCAGTTTGAAACTTGAACCCCAAAAAGACACACACCTTTTAGTACTATTATGTATGAAACCTTGTTGTTGATTTTGAATGTAAGACTTATAGCTACAGCATCAGAACCATTTGCCTTTTTTGAGATTTTAGAACTTGATTTAGCTAGAGCTGGAGAATTAGAAGTACCATCATTAATTCATTTATTCAAAGACATTAATTCATTAAAAAGTTTTGTGGTACTTGCTAGATAATGAAGAAAACCAAATACTCCATATAAAATTACACAATGGATAAACAGACAGAAACAGTCAATCTCATTTTTTCGTTACTGGATTTAGAAGTTTAAAGGTTCCAATTACAAAACAATTTTTGTATCCTTCGGGGAACTTTTGAAAAAGACCAAAAGCCTTTACAATCACAAGAGATCAACTTATAGTATACTTAAATGTTAGTAAAGATCTGCATTGTAAAGTTTCCTGGAAGTGACTGGCGCACATTACAATTACTATGCCACTTAGGCACCACGATATTGCCACATAGGCACTACGATAAACTTAACCATTTCTATTACTATGCCACTAGCGTAAGAGTCCTACACCTTATCAGTCAAATCCTACAACTCTTGTCATCTTGGTGTGACCCTTGACTAGAGGTGTATCCAACATCTTAGGATTGTCCTATAGTTGAACTAGTGTACCTAGGCAAAGGATTTCAGAACTATGAAGTTAACCTCTCATCCTATCCCACTTGAACTTAAGTCATGTTAGATCATGGGGTTACTAAGGAATAAGATTCCCTCCTTTGGTATTCAAATCCTAGAGATACATGAATTTAACTTCTAATTACAGCTACTGAAGAACATCATCTCATAAATTATAATGATTCTTGTCCATGGATTAGTTTGGTAAGTGTAATTGTAATTTAAAACTTGGCTCCAATGGATCAAATGTTGCTATACTTGGAATTGCCCCACATCTTGTCCATTTATAAGTTTGATCTGATAATTTAGAATTCATAAAATAGTTGAAAGTGTTATAATTTTCTAAATAGAAGAAATATCTTCTACCATCATGCTACATGCTAGAAGGAAGAGAGAACATACAAAATTTAGTTGTGTTACTGGTAGAGTCCTTTGACTATTAAAGTGTCACTTTCATATGCTTTGACTTTTGAGACACAAAAATTCAAAGCTCATTGTTAAGATAGTTTCATATTATAGCAGATGATTTTTTTTCCATTTACATATTTTATTTTCACATTAAATTCAGTCTCTTTGGTTTTGTCCATCCTATTGTCAACTGATGCAATGGTTTCTTCTTCTAGAGTATTTAGTCACTTTTCTTATTTAAAAACTATGGTGATTAGCACTACCATTTTTTATTAACAAAAAGGATATACAACATACTAGTAAATGATGTCATTACAATTTTCTCAAGGTTTATTATTTCTAGGTTGTGTATGTTACTATCTAGGCTCAAAAGTTTAGTCTTTTTGAAGATTATCTTATAGGAAGAATTATTAATGTTTATATTTCAAGAAGAATGTAAAGTAAAAATGTAGACATGAATACCTTCTTGGGCATGCTATAACTATAGAAGATTCAAGATCACATATGGAAAGTTTTAAAGTAGAATAAAGAATTGATAGTCTCTAGGGAGCTACAGCTAAGAGGTTAGGAATTTTGTACATTCTAACTATATATGTTAAGGAATCTTAATGGAAAGATCAAATTAAAGTAAGATTTTAGAGAGATTGGCTACAATTAACATGCCAAAACCTTTGAGAGTTATACGAGGCATAGGTGACTTGTAGATGGAAATTTATGCTAGAAAACTTGGTGCAATTCTTTATTACTTGAGAGGGGATCTCAGTGATAGCAATCAGTCACTACCTGTGCAGTATTCTACATTAATGCAAACCTGCACTAAACACTAGCAAAAGGAAGGAAACAGAGCTGAATTTGCATAGTCTACTCACAGCACCCACCTGTAGACACTTGGAGTATTCTTGGCTCAATTTGTAAATCTCATTAAGAATGGTTCCAATTTTTGCCATTGCTAGATAACAAAGAGGGATGTCAGAGTCATTGCCAGTTTTTTCACCATTCTTTATGCTGAAACAGAGATTCAGAAATGCCTATAATAAAATCTATTGGATTGCACGTGTAAAATTCAAAATAATATACATCCACTATTCATGTCACATCATCCCCAAAATAAATGAAGATGCAAAAAATAAATGCAACAATACTAATAAAAAGAGGATGAGGATAAACTAAACATAGAAAAATGCTTCTAAATTGTCTAAAAGGCTCACTTAGATATAAACAACGGGGAAAGACTTCTTTTGAAGGCATGGAAGAGTGGATAATCATAAGATAACCATAGTAAATTCTGGCCTAAGATATAAGACAGTTCTGATATGCATAAAGGGAGCATAGGAATTAAGGAAGGATTGATGGAAGAAGGGAGGGGAAGATAGTAAGGAAGTACCTTCATCTGGTCAACAATGATGAAGAGTTTGACCTTATTTGAAGGGTGGTAATTGTGAAAGGCTGTGACCAATGCAAGGGGCACATGTGGTGAACAGAAGTGACTCTTACATTGTAAGATATAAAGAAGAGGTTTTTTTTGAGGAGGGCATCCAAGGGAGATAAAGTTGGGGAATAACATATTAATTTAAAGTGGTGATTCCATTTTTATGATAGGTGTTGAACCTTCCACGAATAATATATAAAAGAAGAAAATTTTTTATGATCATTTACCATTCATCACTTCCAAATACATTAAATCAACACACAATCATCACTCCTCAATTTATGAATTACAACATTCATTTAGTCATCATTCACTAACTATCAAATTGTCAAATCAAAGGAAATCATTCTATCATTCATCAAACATCAGTTGGGAATAAAACAGACTTGCAATCAATTCTTCAATTAATTCAATCTATGTGCCTGCTTTATGTAGCTTATCTTGCAAAGCCCATTCATAAAAGGAGTGTAAGAAATAACATCAGGTGGAATTTCTTTCTTGTCCATTTCTACCCATAGTTTAAAAGCTTGTTCTACATTACCATTCTTGAGATGTTCATCAATCAATACACTGTGTACAAGTTTGTCACGAATCAAACCTTCTCCAAACATTTCCCTCAAAAGAAAATGTGCCTCTTGTATATTACCTTCCTTGCATAACCCAATTGTAAGAGTAGTATAAGTAATCACATGAGGCAAAATACCACTCTTTACCATATTATCAAATAGTTTGAATGCAACACTTGTGCAGGCAACCCTGCAGTGTCCAGCAATAATGATATTATACGTAAAGTTTTTTGGAGCCAGACCATTTAGAATTAGTTGGTTTAAGAGTCTGACTGCTTCTTCTAGCCTGCCAGCTCTACAATGACCTAAAATGAGCTGTAAGTGCACATATCAGGAGGTATGTTCCTTTCAAGTATGTAATGTAATATTTGATTGCCTAGCTTTTCTCTGCCAAACTTGAAATAACAAGCAATGAGAGTGTTGATCCCTAGAGCAACCTGGCTAATGTTGACAGAGAAATGTGCTTAGACATTGCAGGAGTGGATTGAACTTCAAGAAATTAATTTGGATTGTGTTAAGTATTTAAGGAAGATGAGAATTCTATGATAGTTGAGCAGCTATATGTGTTGATGAAGATTTCTCTATTTTTTATCAGAGTGTTGAGCATTAGCATTGATGTATCCCTACTCTCTCGATAGAGAAATCAATTAACTAAGATAAAAAGGAGAGTGGTGTTAGGATTTCCTTATTTTCTTGCCTAAATGTTTGTCTTAGGCTTCCTTTGGCCCTTACAGCTAAGAAATTTTGTGCTAGCAAATCAACTTCTGAGCATCATACCTGTCAGGACGATATGCTATATTGCAACTTGTGTAATGTGGAGGTATGTTTTAGATATGTAAAACTTTTCTAAATTGAATTTGCTTATCAGAATCTGTAATTAGTGTGGATATTAAATGATTATCACCTAACATACCAATACTAATCTTCTTTAGTTTCAATATATTTTGGTTAAATAATCTGTTGTTGCCTATGCAAGTGAAGGAGAAATGGATACCAACTCCATCTATTTACAATCAAGTCATATTTTCTAGCTAAAAAATCCTTGTAGAACATTTTTGATGGATGCAAACACTTTTGATCAACAAGGTTTAATAATAAAGCATATGACAAGACTGCATATTAATTTAATGTGAGCATATATATACACAACCATATCACTAAAGAATCCCACTATCTATGCCCTGAATGACATGATGCAAATCCTTTCACTATATGCCAAATATAAAAAATATATCAAGAGACTACACTCTACGCTTTAGATCTAAAGAATTTTGTTGCCTGCTTCAAAATTATAGTGGTCGATTACTTGGAAATAATGGTACAATTGAACAACCACCACTAGAAATTATGTTCGAAATAACACAACTTAGAAGGAAAATACCATCAAATCGCCTTTTGCTCAAAATACCATCAATTTAAACCCTTTTTCCGCGTACTCCTAGCCACAAATCACAGTGGTAGGCCCGTACCGGCCTAAAGAAACAATAGGCCACTAGAGCAGTTGTTTATCTTCCACCAGCCCAGGAAGTTGTTTACCTTGAATCCGCGGCGGAATAGCAGAGACAATTGATCGGGTGGACCAGGAAGTGGTGTGCACGAGTCTTTTGGGCGCAATACAATAAGATTAGGGCAGAAAACATAACGTATTTCAAGTTTTCGTTAAATATGAACTCGTGTTGGTGTTGGTCAAAATTTCGACCAACACGGGTTCATCTTTAACCAAAACTCATCACAATTCGACCAAATTGACCCCAAATTTTCAAATGGTCAAAAATTCGAGTCAAATGTACTAGTGAATTCCTATAACCATTGGTGAGATTTACTCGCATATTACAACTCTCCACCATCATACACTCAGTCGAGCAAATCAAGTAGTTTTCTATAACTACAATATTGTAATACTCTAGTGCAACCTTTGTGTTGTAATTTATAGTTAATGTAAGGTGAACCTATACATGTCCTAACTCACTCCTTATATAGTTATATTTAAAAAACTTGTGACAATACCTGTGGCCGTGCTACCTATTAAATGAATTTTATTATTTTTCTTTTGTGCCAAGATCTCTCTATTTATATACATACATACATACATATACACATGCACACACATATATATACACATATGTTTATATACATATATACATACATACATACATATATAGAGATCACAAGGGCATGGAAATGAGATGCAGAGATCACAAGGGCATGACAATGAAATGCAGTTATCACAAGAGCACGACAACAAAATCCTAGACCTCTACTAATCTCCACAATCCACATGATTTCTCTATAAATATACATACATACATATACATATATACATATATATACACATACATACATATATAAATACATCAACATATGCAATTTTATCACCTTGGAAAACTATATTTGATCCTGCTAGTTGGGAACACCTAGTTATTCATTTTATTGTACCTAATTTGATGACAATTTTATAGGATTTTGTAATCAACCCAAGTAATAAAAAACTAGACCAATTTAACTAGCTTATGGCTTATTTCTTTCTAAAAATATCTTTTATGATATGTTTTCCTAAAATTTCTTACGCATTTTTCCTAGTCTACATTATTTTTGTGCAGGATCTTGAGTAAGTTAGATAGCATGGGTTGAGTGAGTTTTATTGTTTTATTATTTGGATTCTAGAATATGGGCTTTTTTTTATAGTTGGATTTGTTCAAGTCCTAATTTTAATTAAGTAACAAAGTGGTTTTTAGGGTGGAAAGGACTATATAATGAAGAGGAAACTTGAAAACTTTAATGTTAAAATGAAAGCTATCGAGGATCAAACATCTATGGTAGAGTTACAAGACAATGTGAAGTTGATTTTAGATATAAAAAAAAAAAAAAAAAAACACAACAAATTTATTCCCCATTTTTTTTTGATTGTGGAGAGCTACATACAAAAGAGGGTGGAGAGCTTTGAACACAGGTGGACAGATTTGAACTTTGGTGGAGATTTCATAGTTGTGCCCTTGTGATCACTGCATCTCATTGGCATGCCCTTATGATCTCTACATTTCATTTGCATGCCCTTGTGATCTTTGTATTTCTCTATCATGCCCTTGTGATCTCTATTCCCTTGCTTTGTAATTTCATTTCTGTGTCATGCCCTTGTGATCTTTGTGCCCTTTGCAACACTACAATATTTGGGGTCAAATTGGGATGAAATTTTGTGATGACAGTGTAATTTGTGGTGTTCGGGCCCAAATGTAGTAGTGCTTGCTCTGCAATTTTTTTCAATGGGAGAAGATGTACCTATGTAAATGTTCTTTTCTTTTCCTTCTAAACATGTATCTCTTTATATTCCCCCAATAGGTGATTAGAGAATCTTCTCTTTATTTATATGTATGTGTATATATCCATACATACACACTCATTCATGTGTGTGTGTATATATACACATATATACATATACATATGTATATATATGCATATATATACATACAAGCATACACATACAAAGATCACAAGGGCACGACAATGAGATATTGCAAAGATACATATATACATACATACATACATCTGCATATGCATATGCAATTTTATCACCTTAGAAAACTATATTTGATCTTTACTCAACCACCAAGAAATAATATAATTTGTAAGTACATTATTTTTCATACTTAGTTTGGTATGAATAGTTTTGATTGAATTTTTCTAAGGAGAGTGAGTCTACTCATGCTAATAATGACTTAATGTATTGGGTCTTTAGAGGAGAGAGACTTACATAAGATTAGATGTTTTTTATGGATGCGGGATGATTTGTTTGTGTGAATGGCTGATTTTTCAAGTTATAAAAAATCAAGGTGTTAGTTGCAAGTAGTTTCATTAATTAGATAATGGAATCAACTTTGAAAGCGGGATGATCAAAACTGGCATGTCCATCCTTATGATAGATGTCTCTATCTCATAAAAGAAAATTACCTCAAATGACAAGTGACAAATTATTAAATATATGGAAAGTTAGAAGAACATTCACCTATAATATTTTTGAAGGACAAAAAAATAATAAAAATATAATTTGGTAGAAAAATCCATGATCTATGTGGCTCCACATTGTGGCTATTCCACTGTCTAGTAGTGGAAACTCTTCACATTAAATATGAAGATCTTGAAATTAAAAAAGAAAACTATCAGAGATCTATATTTGTGTTTTAGTTATAACAAATATACTAAGAAAAATGATAGTCTTAAATGTATATATGATTAAAAAAAATAAACAAGAGTACTAGCTATAGTTGTATAATTCTAGTATTACTAATTATGTGAAACAAAATGTTCAATAAAACAATTATGAAGTAACATAAATGGACCATCTACTCAATCCTATTATGACTTAATGTGAATGCATCTAGTCATTACTTGGATGATATTATGCATGAGATCTTTGCTCAATCACCAAGAGATAATATAATCTGTAAGTATAAAATTCTACACACTTAGTTTGGTATGAGTAAATTCAATTGAATGCAAGGATAATTGCTTGTGTGAATTTAAGACATGAATGATTAATTTAATTTAGCACAAGTACTATGCAACTGTGTATGTATGCATGTAAAGAAATTCACACAGTGAATTAATTTACATGCACATATGCATACAATCATCATTATCAATTATCCTTGAATCTGGCCAAAGCTATTATATATGAATAAGAGATACATGTCTAGAAATAAAAGAAAAGAACATTTACATAGGTACCTCTTCTCCCCTTGAATAAAATCATAGAGCAAGGGCATAAAGATCACAAGGTAATGACAAAAAAATCCTAGAACTCCACTGATCTCCACCAACATTTAGAGCTCTCCACCCTCATTCAAAGCTTTCCACCCTCTTTTGCTCACAACTCTCCATAGTTAGTTAGAACAAATGGGGAATGATTAATGTCATATTTTATTTTATATTTTATTTATAATCCATAATCCACAATCCACAAGATCTCTCTGTATACATACATACATGAGAACAATAATGCACTTTCTAAGAGTTAATTTTTCAACAAAATTAATATTTTATAAGAAAATGCATTTGAAGAACTATTAGCTCATAAGCAAGAACATGGTGTTGAAACAGTGAAAAAGTTCTTGACATGAGAGGTCCACAAGCAAGGGTGTTGACCAATCTTGAAAACTTGAATGTTGAATGAAAGCTATCGATGATCAAACACCTAGGCCAAAGTTACAAAACAATGTGAAGTTGATTTTAGATAAGTTGGAGGCATATATTTAGAAGTTTGATAATCAAAATTTAAGGCACAAGAGAAAAGGAGAAGAAGCAGCTTTAGAAAGACAACGAGAAGAAGCAACATTAGAAAGAGACTACACAACAAAAACATAAACTAGACAACATAGAGGATATTATGGGAGCTATTGGATAGAATCTAAGAAATTTTTGCGGTAGGTATGATGACATTGGAATCACTTGCAAGTGTCTTTGGAAATTTATAGTCCAAATATCAAATGCTTATAAGAGTGTTTCAAGTATTGGCATAGTCTTCCTATGATGATCCCAAGTAGTAAATGTTTGTAAGAGTGTTTCAAGATTGGGAACCACTTCAACATTCTTTGCATGGTTTATAGGTAATTTCATTGTGGTAGAGGATTCTACAAGGGAATGAGACTCATGGTTATGACATTTACACAGAAGCAAAACTTGCTTCTTTAGCTCCTTAAACTCAACTCTTCACTAAAGTTATTCTTTAATTCCTTGCATATGCAATTTTATCACCATGATAAACTGTACTTGATCCTACTAGCTAGGAACAACTAATTGTTCATTTTATTATACCTAATTAGATGATAGTTCTAAAGAAATTTGTAATCAACCTAGCTAATCAACAACTAGATCCATTTAACCAGTTGTGGCTAGTTTCTTTCTAAAAATATTTTCTATGATATGTTTTTGTAAAATTTCTTGCGAACTCTACTCATTTTTCTTGGTCTGCATTATTTTTGTGGAGGATCTTGAGGTAAGTCACTTAGCATGGGTTGAGTGAGTTTTATTTTATTATTATTTGGTTTCTAGAATATTTATGTAGCTGGATCAATTTTTATGTTGTGTAGCTAAGATGTAATAAGTACCTTAAAAATGATCTCTAAATATACATGTTCAAAGGAGACATAAAGAGGAACCTGTTTAGAAGGAAAAGAAACCAACATTTACATACCCTTGAAGAAAATAACAGAGCTAGGACATGACAATGAAATCACAGAGCAAGGGCACAAAATGACAACGAAATCATAAAGCAAGGGCACAACATGGCAACAAACTAGCAAAGCAAGGGCATGACACTAAAATTATAGAGCAAGGGCATGATAATGAAACACAAAGATCACAAGGGCATGGAAACCAAATCACAGAGCTAGGGTACAACAATGAAATATAGAGATATATTACAGGAAATACACCGAGTACACATGCATAATCACGAGTCTCATTCCCTAGTAGAAGCCAAAACCCAGTTAAATATACATATATATGAACCCAACTAATTAGCAACTAGACTCATTTAATTGGTTATGGCTTGTTTCTTTCTAAAAATATATGATATGATATTTTTTTGTAAAATTTCTTGTGAACTTAGCCCGTTTTCATGGTCTGCATTATTTTTATGTAGGATCTTGAGGTAAGCCACTTAGCACAGGTTGAGTGAGTTATATTATTTTATTATTTGGATTTTGGAATATGTATGCAACTTGATCATATATGTAATAAGCACCTTGAAAAATATCTCTCTAAATATATAAAGAGATACATGTTTAGAAGTAAATATAAAGACATACATGTTTACAAGGAAAAGAATTTTTTTTTACATAAGTATCTCTTCTTGCCCTTGAAGGAAATTATAGAGCTAGGGCACGTAGATCACAAGGGCACAATAGGACAATGAAGTCATAGAGCAAGGGCATGACATAACAATGAAATCACAGAGCAAGGGCACAACACAACAATGAAGTCATAGAGCAAGGGCACAAAAATGAAATGCAAAGATCAAGAGGGCACAAAAACCAAATGCACTGATCATAAGAGCCACGAAAAGGTTCATAGTTCTCCACCCTTATTCATAGCTCTCTGTCTTCTTTGCGCACAACTCTCCAAAATAAAAATAAATAGAAAATTATTGTCGTGTTTTTTTTTTAATGCTCGTGAGGGCGTTGCAATTACAAATCCAACATAAATATTACAATGGCATCGGGGACAATAACAAAAAAAACATGAAAATGACCACAAGTCACAAATTTTCATTGTAATTTGACCCCAATGTTGTAGTGAGGAGTCTTTAGAAGCTCTAAAAATGGAAGCTCGAATTTCTCTTGGTGTGTCTGGGAGCTGAACTATTGTCAAAAATGCATTTCAGAAACATGGTCCATGCTCTAAAATAGAAACTGGTAGTTAACTATCAGTGCACCTCTTAGAAAAGTGCACCTGCACATCTGCGCACTTTGGTGTCAGGATCTAAAAATCCAAAAAAATTTCTAAGTGTCAAAACTTGATTTCCAGCATTTGGGTTTTCTTCCCCTTTATACCAAAATTATTTGTGGATGTTTCCCTTTGAACTTTTGGATGACAAAGTTGATTTCTTGAGGAGCCACTAAGTCTAAAGCTTCATACTTTACCCTCACTTCCTTGTGCAAATCATGAAGTGTGACTTCTTGGGCATTCCTTGGAACTTGAAACTTATGGGTTTAAGTGTGATCTTAGCTGCTACAGAAGAAAATGAAGCCATGGTAATGATCGAGACCTCGGGGAGCCTCTAGATGTTTTAGTTATGTGCACTTGTGTACATTTAAAGATAATTTATTCACCAAATCTTCAAATTTCACACCTTTAGAGAATTGTGCAAGGTGCTCAATTCACCAAAAAATCAAAGTTCTCAGTTTTGAAAATGGTTTCTAATATTTTTCAAATGGGGTTTTAAATTTGTTTACTTATTTTGATCATTTTGATGATTTAATTCTATTTGTGCACCTTTGTACTTTTCTCATCAAAACTTTTAAAATTGTGCACATGCACACTTTCTAGATTCCTTCAACTTATGCATATCTCAAAATTATAATGTACACCCGCATACTTGTGCACCTGTGGAGACAATTCATTCACCAAAACTTTAAATTGTACACCTATGAACCTTCAAGAAATTGTCTAAGGTGCTCAATTCACCAAAAAATCAAAGTTCTCAGTTTTGAAAATAGTGTCTAGGTTTTTCTCAAACAAGGTTTGGGAGCACTCTAGTGTACTTATTTTTCCCTTTTTGATGTTTTATACCCTCTTTATAGTGCAACATTATCATAGACTAGAACTCCTTCTAATTCTTCTATCTAAAATCTCAAGGCGCCTATTTTGAAAATGTACATGCAATACCATAGATATTTTTGTGCTATGGAGAATGAGGATGTCATTTTATCTATACAAAGAAACAAAAATTAGTCATCTAATTTTAGGGGTTAAAAAATGATGCTAGTTGACAAGAATCCTAAACCCAAACTATAAAATTTCCACTCCTTGGGGCACCTTAGAAGATACTCTATTTTGACAAATGAGCTTGTTACCATTTTTGAAGTTGAAAACGGGTGTGTGTTGTGGAACCATAACAAATAGCCCTAACAAAAGGAAGAAATAACAAGGGCATTTTTTTATCAGCAAGCAATTTTCAAACCTGTATCAAATTTTCAACTTGATTCGAGGTGTTGTTAAGATTATGGGTATTGCACACACTGCATAATATTGCTTAAATTTTACTATTTTATTTTATTATGTAATATTGTATCTAGTAGCACCTAGATGGACGTGCAATATGTAAATATTCCCATGGGATATACTTGATGAGTTGTATTGTAACATTGTGATGATATTTCATTTAATTATTTAATATTGGGGAAAAGAATTAAATTTCTAATATTAAACGTAGGGTCAATGGGTTAGGTAGCTAAGGATTTTAGCACATGATTTATGTAATACAACTTGGTGGTTTGTGGGACTTGCTACTATATAAGCAACCACAAGGGTAGTTGTTGTGTGAGAAGATAGAAGGCAAAAAGGGAAAGATTTGAGCAGGACAAGGCTTGATAGGTTAGCCAAGGGAACATTTGTGGAGGTTGGAAGCATGACAAGGGATGTGTGGTTTCATGCATGTTCACATGGATTTCTTAGTGGTGGCTATGGATCTAAAGGCTTCCATAATTGTATTATAATGGTATTTTTGTTGGATAATACATGGTAATGGATGCTTTTGGAGGCTAGGTTTTTTTCGTTAATGAGGGTTTCCCAGGGTATATCTTGTGTCACATTTTTGTGGCATGTTATCTATTCTCTTGCATGTGGATTTCAATTGCATATTTATTTAAGATCTTTTATGGGTTATGTGAAAACACTTATATTATTTATTGCAAGTTTCCTTACAAGTGGTATTAGAGCTATGGTTTTATTATTGTAACCCTAGATTGAATCCATGGGAGTGCATGAGAGGATAAAAGAAAGAAAAATATATATGAGTTGATTATTGCATATCTGAGGGTTTTGAGTTTATATCTATGATGGGATGTTGAAATATTTTGGGCATGTGAAATTGTTGAACAAAAGGATTTTTTTGATGTTTCATTCAAATGAGGGTTTTTAGGGGGGAACTTGCAGAAATGACCTCCTGGGCAAAAATAAACCTCACCGTTGGATTTGGGTCGATGTTTCTATAAATTTTGATATATAATATGCCTTAGTTTGGGCATATTCAGAGAAAATTAAAGAGTTTTTTGGTCAGCCCCGATCAAATTTAATCCTGTCAAAATTTTTATCAGAAAAAAAATTGCATTGAAAATGGTAAACAGACCGTCTTAGTAAAACGACAATAAATTTTTCTCAGGTTATAAGATTTCAAACTTCTTATAGGCATTGGAATGCTAATTCAGAGCACTAGAACTTGGTGTAGGTTTAGTTATTTGATTTAATATATTTTCAGGTTTTAAGAGCCCAAAAGTTAGATGTTCTATAATTTGAGCAAAAATTAGGGCATAACTTGGGCATACAGAGTCATATTTGTAGAAGTTGATGAAAGCCAACTTCACAGTGTGCCAAGATCACCTGTATGGAAATAACTTGTTGAAGAGAAACCAAAGAAGGAAGGAGCAAGAGCTTAGAGAAACTAAACGAACTTGAGAGAAGATATTGCAAACAAAGAAAAATGTATTGATATAAAATATGAGTTGAAAAAGAGTTGAGTTGTGAAATACAATGTGAGAGCCTGAATATAAAGGCTTTAAGGAAGCTTCTAGAATAAGCTAGAAGGTGCTAGGAGATAAGTGTGACAACTAAACATATGTCCACAAAAGGTGGAATGTCCTCGATCAAGGTGAGAGGATAAGTATGACCTAGATAGGAGAAAACTCTCATGTTGTCAATAACTCATCAACAACTCCTAGATGACAACTAAAGTCTAAATGCATTTATCTAAGTAAACTTAAGTAAAAGAATAAATAATTAATAAATAATTATATACTCTAACACCCCCCCTTAAATGCAACTTAGAGAAATGCCTTAAGCTTACAATGGCTAAGATGAAATGTAGAATGGGTCCCGACAAAAAAGCCATGTTAAGTACCCATGAACAAGGAAATCTCTATAAAGTGGAGACAAAGGAGAAAACCTAGTGGAAAAAACCCCTCTCCAAAAAGAGATAGTTGAAAATCCAGTGAAGGACTAAAGAAGCCTCCAAATAGAGGAATGTCTCAGAAAATAGGAACAAAAAGGTGATCATGAAGAGCATCACTAAAGCATGAAGAAGCTGCAACTCTATCATAAAAAAGAAACTGCTGATCTGAAGAACCTCCATGGAAGAAGAAGGCATGAACAGAGCATGTCTATATGGTAGATGATCCATCTTACCGAAATGCATAGGTAGCTAGCCACTGCAATCACCTAGTATATAGGATCAAGTACTAAAAGCATAGTTCACACTATCAAACCATCGAACCAAGGAAGCATTAGAAAAATAGAATAATCCCCCTTAATGTAGACAGGGTGAGATGATAGGCAACTAAAAAGGTGGCCCAAAATCGTCTACAGAAAGAACCAAGAATGACAAGAGAGTTGAAGAGGTTCAAACACCTATAAAGGCACAACCACTGATGCTACATGGGATAAAAAAGGAAGAGGGCACAAAAGTGGCAAACAACTACCCCCCCATGGTGCTTTATAAAAAAGTGCAAGTACAACTATCTCAAAATAACGTTCATGAACCCGAAATGCAAGAGTGACACTTTATCTCAGTGCTTTTGCATAAAGAAGATTACAAATGATAGCTACAATGATTAGAAAAGGAAAAAAGCTAATAAAAAAGATAGTACAACCCAAAACAAAAGATCCCATGCCATGAAAATGATCCTTGGTCTTGGAACACCCAAGATATCCACCATAGAGAAAAAAATGCCAAAAGCATGATAGAAAGAGCACGAGGTAAAATTTGAAGGAAATAACAATATTTTTGAAAAGATGACAAAACTAGCTTTCTAAAAATATAACATTTTCAAAAAATGAAGATGGGATGCACAAGAAATGCTTGTCAGAGTCAAAAATAGAGCTTTAGACTTTAACTACAAAAATGAGCCACTAAACTGCATCAAAACCAAAAAAATCTATACCAATGTCTTTGTCTCAGAACCATCTTTTTTACATTTTTTTTGGATTGGAAAAACACCTATGTATGCTCAAGTTATGGCCAAAAAATTGTAAGTAGGTCAAAAAAGACCCTGGAGTACTGGTAGGAAGGTATGATGCAGTGCTAATGTCATGCTGACATTAGCAAATCACACCATTAAAATTGATGGCTTTGGAGCTATCACAGCAAAAAAAGAGGCCACGTAGCATGCCACATGGTAGTGTCACTTGACATCCACATGGAAAAGTGCTGAGCTATTGGGTGACGTGGCAAGGGCCACATGGCACCTACAAAAGTTACCAAGTTGTGCTGACTAGCTAGCTATAGGTACAAGTGGTAGGGTAGCAGACTAGTGGTAGAACCCTGTAGAGGTGGTGGTGGAGCCACAAAATTGAGTGGAGGGTTGATGAAAGCAGCGTCGAGGTGGTTGGGGATGTGGCTACATAGCAACAACCATAGGTAGGTTGTGCTGCGGTGGCTTCGCAGTGCTAAGCTGGCAGAGGAGGCCATAGAGTGGCATGGGGGTGACATCATGGTGGCATGGGGGCACTGCAATGGCAGTGCACCCTTTTAAAAAAATTTTGCTCCAAAATTTCATACAAGTTGTATGACCGCTTGTAAGGGGCCAAAAAAAATTTCTCAGACGCCTAGAAGCCAAAATCAAAAAGTTTTATATGAATTTTGACTATAACCGGCCTTCTGAACTCAATGACAACATTCATTTAGGCCCAAAGTGCTCCAAAAAATTGCTCTTCCACCCAATTGAAGAAAAATGCACAAATAAACTAGGGTTTGTGTCTTTGAATCCCGACTTCAAAAATCTTTCAACCAAGAAGTAGCAGGGAGCCTTTGATACCATGTAAAAGTTGATGAAAGCCAACTTCACAGTGCACCAAGATCACCTGCATGTAAATAACCTATTGAAGATAAACCAAAGAAGAAAGGAGCAAGAGCTTGGAGAAACTAAATGGACTTGAGAGAAGATATTGCAAACAAAGAAAAATGTATTGCTATACAATATGCCTTGAAAAAGAGTTGAGTTATGAAATACAATGCGAGAGCCTGAATATAAAATCCTCAAGGAAGCTTCTAGAACAAGCTAGAAGGTGATAGGAGATAAGTGTGACAACTAAGCATACATCCACAAAAGGTGGAATGTCCTTGATCAAGGTGAGAGGATAAGTATGACTTAGATAGGAACAAACTCTCATGTTATCAACAACTCCTAGATGACAACTAAAGTCTAAATTCATTTATCTAAGTAAACTTAAGTTAAAAAATAAATAATTAATAAATAATTATTTACTCCAACAAGACTTTGGACTTTGAGTAGTCAATAGAAAGCTCTTGGAGAGATCTATACATTGGCTCAGATTTGATGTAGGTTTGACATAGTTTATTTTATGATATATTAATCTGAATAGTTTATGGTATGTATTAACTATGGTAGCATTGTGAGTTTATGACATTGTATATTTTGGAGATTTAAGATTTGATGTCATTATATACTCAATTCATATTTCAGATTAGTTTCATGATGATATGGTTATTAGTGTTTGGTTTGTATGATGACTTGTTGGGTCTACAAGTTGTGCAGTGTTGTAAGTAGTCTATACTTACAAGTTGCATTTATGGCTTGGTTATGGGTTGTCTTTGCCCATTGATCTTTCATTATTGATGAATATTCAAATTAGTGGCTTGGATTTGAATTGTCTATATTTTAAGTCACATGATTTTCTAATTTTTATTCATGTAGAAGGGATGAGATGTTGTCAATAGGTACAATCATGGAAGAGGATTATGGTTGACTATTTTATGCTAATAGGTTGGACACTTTGAGAGTTAGATGCTTGGTTCATGGATGTGATCATGGTGCCATATATTTTGGTATGACATGATTGGATATACAGGTACATCCTTGATGTTCATTAGATTATATTCCTAATTTGGCTATAGTGGTATATCTTCTGGTTGAGGATCATGGTTATTTGGTTTCTTTTGAGGAGCTGATGATGTACACTTTGAGTTATTTGATGGTTTTATACTTTGGTTGATTCTCATGGCTAGATGATGGTTTTTTCATTATGATTTCATGGATAGATTGGTCCATGATATAGTAGGATCTTGTGGCAATGATGGGGTGACAACACATAATTGGTTCCTGGTTTGGTTTGTATCTTCTTGGTTTGGAGATTGTGGTTTCACTTGCTACTGACACTTTGATTGTGTGAGTGTAGACCTAGATGATCTTCATGTAGGAGATGGATTTTATGATGCCATGGATGACTCAGTACCACAGTTGAGTGGAAGTTGTTGGCAGTGATATATTTATTGAGTGTTTGGAGATGTTGGAGATTTGACATAAATCTTGTTGTTGTAGAAGCATCTTTGACATTTGCATGGTGCACTTATTATCTTCATGGTGTGTGAAGATGGTTAGATCTTGAGGACTCATGGGGTTCAGCTTGGTTATCTTCATGGTGTCTGGAGATGGTTCTTCATGGTATGTGGAGATGATTTTTCTTCATGGTGTGTGGAGATGGTTGTATCTTGAGGATTCACAGGTTGTGGTTTATGTTTTCATTTGGCATGTTATCCTTGGTGTGAGGATGGTTTCATTATTATGTCATGATATACTCTTGATACACATTTAGAGTGTTGGCATGTTATAGTATGTTCATATGGAGCATTTTATCTCTTTGGTTGAGATGGTTAGATTATGTTGTCATGTTTATGTTCCTAAGGTCATGGTTGGAACTTTGACATTGATCTTTGCTTAGTTTCTCGGTATTGAGTACACTAATCATAAGTTGGATACTTCATGATATTTCTATGTTGCATTTGAAGTTAGCATTGATTGATTGGTTATAGGTGCTCATGGATACTTAGAGATGGTAGTGATGCTGATTTTCTCTTGGATTATAAAAGTATTTTTTGGGACAATTGTTTGGTTTCAACAGGAAGTCCAAGGGGAATTAACTTGATATGGACTTGAGAGGAGATTTTTCTTAGATGAGTCTTGCTTGGAGACTTGGATATCTTGATGAGCATAGTTATTCCCCACTCTTGGTCTAGTCAAAAATTTGCTACTTGAGAGATATAGCCCATTGTTTCTCTCAGGTGCATTATGTTTATGCTTGTCTTCATGGATATGGATCTTGAGCTATGGTATATGAGTTAGTTCTAGAGAGTTCATTTTAGAGCTGACTTAGCATTGGTTATCTCCATTTTCATATGTTGTTATGCTGGTTGAGTTTGGGAGATGGTTTTATAGTGGGCATATTCCTTGGTTTAGGAATGGTTTATGATTTTGATCTTCTTTTGAGAGGCTGGCATCGATGATTACTTACATGGTATAGCTTGGGTGTTGTTGAGGTTTCTTGGTTGGGGTTTTATGGAGGAGATCATAATTCCACAATTTACATCTAGAGGTGTGTGCAGAAGGACATGATATAGGTTATGATTCACATGGATTCTTATTGGTCTTGATTATCTTCCTGGATGTTTAGTTTTACTTACATTGGATTTGAGAATGGTTAGAGATTGTGATCACTATTTGTGCGCATGTATGTCATGTGAGAGATGACATGGTTATTCCTTTATCTCTTTCCTCTTTTGGTTGTGGAGATCCTGGGAGAGTGTTGGAGACTTGGTATGAGAGTTGTTCTTGTAGGTTATTGGTTTATGTGTTGTGGATGTCCTTGATAATACATGGATTCACTTCTTTGAGATATTGTGAGTCGATTTGGTTGTGGAGAGATTGAGAGAGTGTTGGAGACTTGTTATGAGAGTTATTCTTGTAGGTTATTGGTTTATGTGTTGTGGATATCCTTGACACTACATGAATTCACTTCTTTGAAATATTGTGAGTGGATTGGTTATAGATTTGAAATTATCTTTTGTAGTGGAAGCTTCTTGGTATATATGTGTCAGGTATTTATCTTGAGGCTTGTAATTGCAGGTTATAGATTGGATATGTTGATAATTATGAGATTTAGTTGGTACACCTTTGGAGGTATAGATAGTTGGATGGGTTTGGCATTTGTTGTGGGTGCTATTTCAGCTATGGATATTTTGACAATTACAGATACATGTGATTACATTTGGATTAGGTTTTTGTACTTGGTATTTTAATTGGTATATGATTTTATGATCTTCTAATGCAACAGATTGAGTGGCTTTCTCTTTGGATGGATTCTATGTATGTTGGGTGGCAGTGGCATACTAGGAGGTGAGATCATTAATGTTTGAGATGATGGATACTTTAATTTTGTTGCAAGTACCAAGATGGAGCACTTCATGTACATTGATTCATGATGGTGGATGTACTAGGAGGGATTATTCCCTTATTCATTTATGTGGCTACGAATTGACCCTATGCAATATATACAAGTGGGAGATTGTTGAGATTATGGGTGTTGCATACATTGCATAATATTGGTTAAATTTTATTATTTTATTTTATTATGTAACATTGATCTAGGAGCACCTAGATGGATAGGTAATATGTAAATATTCCCATGGGATATACTTGATGAGTTGTATTGTAACATTGTGATAATATTTCATGTAATTATTTTAATATTGGGAAAAAGAATTGAATTTCCAATATTAAATGTGGGGTCAATGGCTTAGGTAGCGAATGGTTTCAGCACATGGTTTATGTAATACCACTTGGTGGTGGTTTCATGGGACTTGCTACTATATAAGCAACCACAAGGGTAGTTGTTGTGTGAGAAGATAGAAGGCAAAAAGGGAAAGTGTCGAGGAGGAAATGGTTTGACAGGTTAGCTAAGGGAGCATTTTTGAAGGTTGGAAGCATGGCATGGGATGTGTGGATTCATGCTTGTTCACATGGATTACTAGTGGTGGCTATAGTTTTGATGGCTTCCATGGTTGTATTGTAATGGTCTTTTTGCTGAATAATAAATGGTGATGGATATTTTTGGAGGCTGGATTTTTTCCCTCAATGAGGGTTTCCCAGGGTATATATTGTGTCACATTTTTGTGGGTATGCTGTCTATTCTCTTGCATGTGGATTTTAATTGTATAGTTATTTTAGATCTTTTATGGGTTATGTAGGAACAATTATATTCTTTATTGCAAGTATCCTTACAAATGTCACTAGTGGATTTTGAGAACTTCAAACAAGAAACTCAATTTTTTAAAATTTTCATGCTTACTGTGTGTTTTGTATCTTAATTCCCCTGATGCTCCTAAGTGCTAACCACCATGAGTGTACAACAACATAGAAATAATATTTCTCTACCTACTGAGAGTTTGGGAAATCCCCATCAACAAATTTCCAATCACTATATGACTAGATGTGAGAAACCGTTTAGAGGGCTCTTAATGAGTCATCAATTACTTTGTATTTATGGTGATCCATTTGTAAAATTCATCTAGCTCATGAATTTCCACTTGATTCTTCCTTGAAACTTTTATTTGTTTGAAGTGAGCCAGTGATTATATTGTGCCAGCTCCCATTGATCACCTTATTTTGGTTCATACCAAGTTCTCAAATCCTATTTGATGACATTATTTTTTTATTATAAAATTTTCTATTGACAATGATTAAATTGTGTGTTCAATGTGTTGGTGTTCCTTTCTTATGGATCTTTTCCTATCTAATGGATCGTGCATTCCTCTTTTAATGAACTTTTGGAAACTCACATGTGAACAAGTTATTTTGATAAGCTCTTGGGGAAATACTCTATTCAAATTGGAAAGTTTTGGACTATCCCTTAGCCATTGTCCACTTGAGTTGAAAGTAACCTGGATGACCAATTCTTTAAATTTCTAAAGTGTTGAGAGTGGTCGATCTAGAATCTAGTTTTAAGGTCAAAAGTTTTCTTTAACCGTGAGCAATGTCTATGTTTAGTCTGTACAAGAAACAAAGTTATCCAAATGCTTTGACAAATAAACACCTCTTCTAGAAATCTAGACGAGTTGGGATGGACCACATAATCGGAACAACCCTAAAAAAATATAGTGACTCCCTAACTCAAAGGCTTAAAAAGAAAAAGATGCAAAAAGATGAAAAAACCCAAACAAAATAGACTTGACACAGAAATACTAACACCTAACTAAAAAGACTAAAAAAAACAAAATACTCAATACAAAAAATCTTGAATAATAAGAATGTGGGGTGGTTGTCAGTAGATTTCTAATTATGTGCAATTGTAATAAACCACCCAATATAGTTCTAAACATGCTGACTTGTCTTTGTATTAATAAAAATAAGATTTGGGCAATCTTGGTTCAAATTCTAGGCACAAATCACACAAAATTAGAAGTTGTGGTAAGTCTCCATGGCCATGATTAATCCACAAACAAGTTCTCATACCTTTAGCATCATATTCAAATTGAAAATTATCAAACTGAGAGGGATAATAGAAATATATCACCTGATCTAGTGAGTAGCCCACCATAGGGGTATATTCACATATTATAATTTCTCCTTCTGGTGGTCTTATATCATGGTAGACAACTTCATGCACACATGGAAATAGTAGCGTCAATGATGTAATATAGCTATCAAAACAATACCCAAAAGATAGAATATTGTGTTTATTTTCCTTATTATCACCATCCTTAACCTTAGACCATGAATTGTCACCTTTAGGATCATTGGGACTAGAAAACTCAATCACACACCTTCCTTTCAAGTTATATGATTGATTAATATCATTAAAGGTGTTTTCTCTCTCATATCCCAAAGAAGAATTTTCAAAATTATACTTACCCTCCATTGCAATCTCCCAAGCTAACAAGATATTTGGACAACTTTCTTCTGAATGGAACCCAAATGGATGGATTCTACATGACTTAGTTATTGCATGGTTTGATATATGTGTAGAATATTGACAAATAGACATTTCCTCAATCAAGCTTGAGACCAAATTAAGCACTCTATCCATCTCTTCTAATGACATATCTTGTTTTGAGAGAGGTATCTTATCATTATCCAATGGAGAATCAATATCATAGTAGAAAGCATTGGTATCTTCTTCTTGATGACTTCCTGATTCAAAAATCTCACCAACCTCAAGATCTTATGCATTTCCTTCATTTTTTACAATTTTGAGAATTTTTGCAACTTCATGGAGTTTTGGAACTTTAAAAAAAATTGTGTCCTATATTTTTTTTGGGATATCCACACTTATTATAACATCAAAACTTGAAACAATTTCAACAGGCTGATTTGTCTATGCTTTAACACATTAGATACTGCATCTTGGCAACTAGCACATTCGAACTCTAAATGAATCCTTTGATGGAGGCGACAATAGTTAGAAAGCAAAAGGTTGTTTGGATTCTGACTTTCTCTAGGATACTTCAAATTTCTTGTTATGTTATCCATAAAACCTTTCAAAAGCTCATCCTTTACATGTAAATGCTTCTGAATTTCCAAGGTAATGTTATATGGAGCCTCATAATGCATTAGAGTGTTATACACCTATGTGTTTGGAGGAGTGGGATGAAACCATAGAGAGACATCATCCATTAGATACTCTTCTCTACTTTTCAAAATTCATATGTTCATTTTATTTCTACAATAAACATGGATCCCATAGTGTCCATGTGATATAGGAGCATCTTGCATGTTGAGGTATTCTAGCTTTGAATTTGGAGTACTCGATCAATAAAGAGGTGGTACTTAGTCGATAATGAGTTTTTCATGGCTGTTGTGTTAACTGAGTTCCTTAGTTAATGAAGGTGTTTGACGATTCTTGGGACACTTAATAGATACTATAAGCTTGATTTACATTGGGAGCTTGATAGTAGTGTTGTCTGAGTTGCTTAGTTAGTGAAGGCACTCAGCCTGTGAAGGTGGCACTCGACATATATTGTGGCTTCATGTGCACTAGGACTTAGAAATACTAATTCCCAAGTTAGCTTAATCAATTATGGAGCTCGATTATGCTTGGTGGAATACTGATGCTCGATGGTGATTTTATGATACTCAGTTTGGTATTGGTCTTTGTGGCTCCTGAGTTGTCTATGAGATGACTTTTGGCATTTGGTATTGTTCTTTGTGATTCTTGAGTTGTTTGTGAGATGACTTTTGGCCTTTGATTTGTGTATAGGTATTTAGTTTGTGTTGCAGCTAACATGTGGCTTGCATGGACATTTAATGTAAGGGTTTATATTAAATTTTAATATGCTAGGATGACTTGTGGCTTAGTTGTGTATAAGTAGGGGTGTTTTGTGGAATTTTGAGTGATAAATTAAGATTCATCCAACTTGAGGAAGAAGATGAAGTGTAGGAGTGAATTTTGAGAAGGGATAGTAGCTAAGGCTTGGTAAACTAGAAGATTTCTTGGTGAGCTTGTGACCACAAGTTGGGATTTCCTTAAGGTTTTTGACCAGAGTGTGAATTTGGACTAGCTTCGATTAGTGTTGAGTTGGGTCTTGAGGGATCTTGCAGAACTATTTTGTAATTGCTATTATATTTGGCCCTAACCCAGAAGGCCTTACAATCGGGCACATTGCATGTAAACAATTGTTTTATGAATAAAATGTTGAGAATTGGTATCAGATCTTGCATTGTTGTTGTGTGGTTATTTATATGGATCTAGATTACCTCTAGTAGGGTAGCCTTGAGTTCTCCCTGTATCAACTAGTATCAGAGCTTAGTTTTTCTTGAGTGTATAGATTGACCCCCAAAGTTGAAGCAATTTATTCTACGACATGGGTGAAGGCTCGAAGTGAAGGTTGATCTTGTGGAGCTGATTCATCTTCTAGATTTGTGGATTTATTGCCTTGGGTTTACCAATGATCTCTAAAGATGCCTCCAAAAACATTGGAACCTAAGGCAATTGATGATCTTAGTGATGCTATGGAATAAAGGATCTTAGAGAAGATTAAAGAAAAAATTAGATATGAGATGACATTGATGAAGAGTGATATGATTGTTGAGAGCATAAGTGTTATAGGTGGTGTGCCTTAGCATGTGGGTACTGAAGATGGTTATGAAGAAGTTGGATCGAGTGGTGAGGAAAAAACTAATCATGTAGAGAGACCTATGGGAAATAACTTTGGTCACTTTGATAGACCTGGATCTGAGTTGAAGTTGAAGCATAAGATGGAGGTTTCTAATTTCTCAAGTACTTTGAATCCTAAAGACCTGATTGATTAGATTGGTGAATTGGAAGACTACTTTGAGTTTGAGGATATTGAGGATCCACTTAGAGTAAGTATGGCACAAACTAAGCTGAAAGGACATGTTTCCCTTTGGTGGAATGAAATACAAAGAGTCAGAGAGGAGGAAGGTGAAATCAAAGATCATTCGATGGAGATTGATGGTAACTAAATTGAGGGCTAAATCAATTCCTACTGATTATGAACTTGAGTTGTTCAAGAGATTACATAATTTTAAGCAAAAATATGTGATTATGAAATATTATACCGAGGAGTTCTACAAGTTGACTATTTGGTCTAGTCATAGAGAATTGTCAAAGGAGAAGGTAGCTCAGTACATTAATGGTTTGAGATTCAATATCCAAGATGAGGTTAGTATTTTGAAGATTTATTTGGTTGAGGATGCTTATTAGTATGCCCTAAAAGAAGAAGATAAGTTAAAGAGGAAAAGTTAAGGTAATTCTAGAGGGAAGGAGAAGAAGGATTACTCAACAAAAGCTAAACTGATTGTTGAAGATGAACCATAACATGTTGATCAGAAGAGAAGGATAGGTAGAGGTGAGTTTAAGGGTACTTGCTACAAATATGGAGAAGTAGGACATATGTTTTATGAATTTCCTAAGGCTAGTGATAGAAGATTTGTTTTTTTGAAGGATGTTGTAGACCATGACAATCAACTTGAGCAAGGAAAGAGTTTACTAGCTTGGTGAGTATTGATTAGCCAAAGGACAATGGAATCTTGTTATAGGACTAGTTTGTTCAGGACTTGTTGTAAGTTTGGTGGTAAAGTCTACAAGGTGATTTTTTATAGTGGTAGTACTAATAACCTTGTTGCCGAGGAGATGGTTTAGAAACTTGGTTTGAGGAGAATGAGACATCCTTATCCTTGTAGGATTGGATGGTTACAAGGTGAGCATGCTTTGGAAGTAAGGGAGCAATGCATTGTTGATTTCTAGATTGGGTAGTATAAGGATCAAGTGTTGTCTGATATTGTGAACATGAATAGTTTTCATTTGTTGGTGTTGGTGTAAATACATATTTACAACAACACTCCACCTAAGTGCAACTTAGGGGAATGCACTTAAGTTCACAAGAACTAGGATGAAATGCATAATGGGTCTTGGCTACTAGGCCATGTTAGGTACCCATGTACATAATGATATGCAATCTCTCATAAAGTGGAGAAAGAGGGAAAACCTCGTGGGAAAAAACCTCCCCCAAAAAGAGAGATGAAATGGGATGCATGGATGGATGGAGTAATTAAGACCCCCCCATTACGACATACATCTAGTATATACAAAAGTGAAAAGAATGAGAAGGAAAAAACCTCATAAGAGGAAAAAGTCCCCACCATAAGAAAGAAGAGAAAGAGAGACAAGGTAGTCCCCCCCCACCAAATGAAGAATACCTCTCAGTGAAAGCCTCTCCAAGGTAGAAGCTAGTCCAAGGATGCAGAATGATGTTCCTCCCCTTTGGAAGAAACAAAGGAAAAGGTACAATTCTAAAGATGTATGGTGGCCTTGAAACCTGCTCAAGTGTTTGTAGAACATATTTCATAACTATCTCCTTAACTAATAAAGAGACCTCCTCCAACTATTGTACATAAGTATCCACAATCACACCAACCTATGTAGATTGATCATGTAGAGAATGGACATGAGGGTCAGAGTAAGCTCTCACAAAAATTGTAGAAGGATCATCTCCCACAAAGAGAAGACACAAATCATCAAGACTATCTCCCAAATCTGTGGCATGTGACTCCACGAACAGACCTGCAATATCTACCAAGAATTCATCAACTGAAGCTGGAGTTGGAAGACAACATATTACCTATTGTGCTAGAACTTTCATTGTGGAAATGTTTTCCCTCTTTCTCTGCTTTATGAGAGATTGCATATCATTATGTATATGGGTACCTAACATGGCCTACTAGCTGAGACCCATTATTCATTTCATCCTAGTTCTTGTTAACTTAAGTGCATTCCCCTAAGTTGCACTTAAGCGGGGGTGTTGGTGTAAATACATATTTACGATTTACACTTACTTAAATTTAATTAGGTTAATGCATATTTTTATTATTTATTTATTAGTCACCTAGGAGTATGCGTACTCTTGTGAGTTGTCATGTTGACAACACAAAAGTCTGAACCTCTTTTATGCACATGGTGTTTGCAACACAGGAGTTAGCACACTAATTAAGAACATGGTGTCTACAACTTCTCCACTTGAGATAAACCTTGTCATTCTTATCCAATAATCTAGAATGATGGATAAGACATGTGCTTAGTTGTCATGCTTATCTTATCTCCTAGCTCTTCCTAGAGACATTCTAGGTGCTTCTTGAGAGGCCTTTATATACATGCACTCCTAGTGCGTTTGTACATACAGTACAGAGCAATGTATGAGGACATACTCGTATATATTGATCATAATTTTTTTGGTCTACAGTTGTGCTTGTGTTTGAGTTCTACAATCTTTGGTGAATCTTGCCCTAAGTAAATTTTTTACAGTTGCTTGGTAGACCTTGGCAGTATGATTGCAGGGCTATGTATGATTGTGTCAAGAATATGTTTACAAATGTGAAAGGTGGCAGGAAGCATTCCCTAATTCCTTTTTAGAATGAAGAGCTCAATAGGAGGAACTTGAGTATTGGTAGTTGAATTGGGCTGAAGGATTCTAAGAGGGTTAGAGATCAACATGGAAAGAACACATGTAGCACACTGAGGATCAATGTGAAGAACAAGATCAAATGAAAGAGTGTACAAGTTGAGGACTTAGAGGATATGTATGTGAAGAACCAATTTAGAATTTTTGTGTTGAATCCCAAAAGATGTTCTTCCAACTACTGAGAACATCTTTTGAAACCTGGAGTGTCTAATGTAGGGGAATCCCTGGTTGGCTAGAAATCTTACATGTTGGCATATTCTAGCTTTGGATTTGGAGGACATAGTCAGTAAAGAGGTGGTACTCAGTTGATACTAAGTTGTTTATGGTTGTTGTGTTAACTGAGTGACTTAGTTAATGAAGGTTTTTGATGATGCTTGGGGCACTCGACAAATATTGTAAGCTCAGTTTACACTATGAATTTGACACTAGTGTTTCCCAAGTTGCTTGGTCAGTAAAGGTACTCAGTCTATAAAGGTGGCACTTGGTGTACACTATGGCTTAATTTTCACTAAGACTTGGTAGTAGTGTTTCCAGAGTTGGCTCGATCAATGATGGAGCTTGATTACGCTTGGTGGAATGCTAATTCTTGGAGGTGGTTTCTTGACACTTGGTTTAGTCTTGGTCTTTGTGGTGCCCAAGTTATTTGTGAGCTAACTTTTTGCATTTTATTTGTGAATATGTATTTAATTTGTGTTGTAGCCAACTTGTGGCTTGCATGGGTATTTAAGGTAAGGGTTTATTTTAATTTGTATTGGGATAGGCTGACTTGTGGCTTAATTGGGTATAAATAGGGATGTTTTGTGGAGTCTTAAGTAATAGATTGAGAGTCATCCAACTTAGGGAAGAGGATGAAGTGTAGGAGAAAATTTTGAGAAGGGTTAGTAGCTAAGGCTTGGTAAACTAGGATATTGCTTGGTGGGCTTTGTTGGAAATAGGGATTACTCAGGAGGGGGGGGGGGGGCAGGGGGGCGGGGTGAGGGGGTGCTAAATTAGTAATCTACAAACTTTAGTCACCAACTGGATGTTATTTCTTACTTTAGACCATACATAACAAAGTAATAAAATAATGTTGAACAATAATAGTAACCATGCTCAAAGATAAATCATAACACCATATTTTGTTAACTAGGGAAACCCTGGCCAAGGGAATTCCCTAGTGGGGATGATACTCACAAGATAATATATTGATATATAAGTTCCTTGTTAGAGGATGGACCTCGTTAAGAGTCAATGAGAAAATTCAATATAGAGAGTCACTGTTAGGAGACTTTGAATCCCTGTTAGGAGATTTCAACCATATTAGGAGTTGTAGTACAACATATGCAAGATGAGTCCACTATGCAAACATGCACTTCCAATTACAAAAAGATATCACTTCCCAAACAATTAATTGGAATTTTTTGATATATATTCTTTCTCAATTCTATCTCGAATCACAAAATATCTTCACAAACTTCACATTTATGACTTTCACTAAAGTTCACATACAATTGCTCAACACAAAAACTACATCTTTCATCGCAAAATGTCCTTTGCATAAATACCATGCCTTTAAACAAATTTATACTAGGATGGCTAAGACCATGCTCCACTCTTCCAATTTAGAGTAAACATCTAGGATGTCAACCCTAATTAGATAAGTAATTATTTTGTAAACAAAATAATCCTTTCCTTCAATTTTGACTTCTTGTTTCACTTAAAACACAAATATAATTCTTATGTACAATCTGCACTGACTTTCAAGGTTATATACATCATCATAAACATGTATACAATCTTCATCTAACTTCAATAGTCATAATATGACATCACCAACAAGTTACAAAGAAAACAATACACTACTGTGTATCAAATTCATAATTAGACAATTTTTTGAGTACCAAAAGCTAAGTATCTTTATTTCTGAGCTTTCTTGTAAGCATGTACATCATGTGTTGCCATAAATAATAAAAATTAAAAATCTCCATTAGCCAATTGTGTAATGTCCCCATCTCTTTAGCCTCTCAATAGATTTCTTAGCGTTTCGTCCGTTGAAGGCTAAGTGGAAATAATTAAATTGATTTCTTATAAAGTCATAAAATAATTTAATAATTAAAAAGATGACTTTATATTTAATTAATTTAATATTAGGGAATCGTCGAAAAGCACAACTCATCTATTGTTGGAAAGGAGGAAGCTTCTAGAATAGTGCGATAAGATAACACTTATGATTCTTCTAGAAGGAGAGGTAGGAATAAGATAAATAGAGGAGAGAGCCACATGGGAAGGCATTCAGATTTGTTATTAACATTTGCATGTGTATTTGTGGAGCCAAGGGTCTACAGATAATCAATTTGTCTTTGGGAATGAAAACTCCCAATGATAGCAATTTTGAGGGTGTGAAACATCACTTGAATTATTGCTGATTGGAGGTGGTATTACACTCACTTCATTGTGCCAAATTTGTGGCCAAGGGCCAGGTGTGAAGAAAAAGAATAAGTAGGGAATTTTCTACAGAAGCTTGTTGTAGGAACACTGTATTACCTTGTCATTAGGGCATAATACATGGAGATATTGATTGCATTGTTAGTGGAGACTCAAAGAGACTTCAAGAACCAAGTTTCTCCTATTTATTCATGCATATTATATGCTACTACTGTAGATGTCAATCTTTATCAGAATTAAGCATTTATTTATATATATGATACCATAGTTTTGGATTTGATATTAGTTTGTATTCAGATCTTGTAAAGATGTCTTGATTGTAGATGCATCCTATTCTCTTAGTGCATTAACAGATGAAAGAAAGAATGATATTCATTGTGGATCTTGCAACCATTTATTACAAGTAGAAAATTAGGGTAATTTGTGACTAGTTTGAGCAAGGCTCATTATAGTGGTATCAGACCCTTCATCCTACCATCCTATGATCAGTCAAATAGAAGATGAGTGAGAGAGAAATCAAATGTTATAACAGGGAACAATGGAAACAACACTATCAAAATCCATAGGTTGAAGGGGATACATCCTCAAAAGCATTAAGAGAAAGAGATACCAACAAAACAATTCAAAATATGGCAGAAGAAGAAAATAGGGATGCAAGAGCTAAAAGGAAATTTGATACCATGCTTGATATGTTGTCATGCTTATTAGCAAAAATGGATCAGCAAGCCCCTCAAAATTAGAACATAGCCACTCAATCAAAACATAACTGAACATAGTGGAGATAATGAGGGAAGGTCTATACATCGTGCTAAAGACACTAGAAGAATAGCTTCTAGGCCTCTTTTTCCCACCTTTATACCAAGAGAAGAACAACCACATGCTACTCCAGCTATTTTTTTTGGAGATGAAGCTAGACAAGCCTACTTGGAGTATACCACTCTTCCTCCTGATATGAGAGAAATGTGGACGTTTGATCAATTCATTAATCAAAGGAATAGGAGAGGAGGAAGGAATGATCACTATGCTCCAAGAAATGACTATCAACAAACACTTGGTAAGATTTCTATGCCTTTCTATGATGGAAGTAACAAATGCACAACTAGGTCTTGGGTTCAAAAACTTGATAATTATCTTTCTTTGAGACCAATACTTGAAGAGGATGCCATAAGATTTGCCACACTACATCTTGAAGGAGTTGCTCACGAGTGGTGGTATCATGGGTTAGTCACTTTTGGACACAACCTTATCACTACATATGAGGAGTTTACTAATAGGCTGATTGAAAGGTTTGATGTCAAAGATCTTGAGGTGAGTTTTTGTGAATTGGCTCAACTAAAACAACATCGTTCCCTTGACGCTTATGTGAATGACTTCCAACAGTTATCGATCATGGTTCCTAACATCAATGAAAGAAGATTGGTGGTCTTATTCATGGAAGGATTGATGGAGCCATTGAAGGGTTGGTTGAAAGCTTTTGATCCTCCCTCACTACAAGAAGCAATGAAGAAGGCACAAAGCATGGATTTTTCTGCCCCTACTAGCAAGTTTACATCAAAGGGAACATTTTCCAATCATGACAACAAGAAGTTTCTAAGAAGGAGGACAAATCTAAAGATAAGTCTACTTTTTCGCTTGACCATGAGACTCTTAATGATTTGAGGAAGAAGAAACTATGCTTCTATTGTAAGGGACCATATGATATTAACCATGACTACCCTATGAAACCTAAGGGGAAGTCAAATCATGCAATGTGGGCACTAATTGAAGATTATGATTCAGACCAACAATCTAAAATTAATGATTTAGAGTCAGAAAAATTAGAATATGATGAAGAATTAGAGGAAGAAGTGAAGACCATAGTATTGAGGTCTTTTCATGGTTCACCATTGGCAGGCCATCCCTGGTATTTCAAAACCTATCAACAAATTCATGAGAGGTTCACTTGGAAAGGTCTAAAATATAATGTTCTATGATATGCTAGAGAATGTGTTGTTTGTCAGCAGAATAAATAGAACCATACATATCCTACTGGTTTATTACAACCACTTACAATTCCAAACAAGAAGTGGGAATGTATATCTATGGACTTCATCACATGGTTGCCAAAGGTGCAAGGCAAGGATTGTTTTTATGTGGTGGTTGATCGCTTGACCAAGTTTGCACTTTTTTTTCTGGTCACTATTTCATATTCAGCCACACAGGTTGCGAAACTATTTTTTTGTGAGGTGTTTAGATTGCATGGATTACCATGAAATATTGTTAGTGACTAAGACAATCGATTTATGAGAAATTTTTGGAAGGAGATTTTCAAGTTGTGTGGGATAGAGCTTTCTTCGAGTACTAGTTACCACCCTCAAACAGATGGACAGACGAAGATAGTCAACAAGTGGGTGGAAGGGTACCTCAAAAATTATATCCCTGGGCAGCAAAAATGATGGGTTAAGTGGATATACCTTTGTGAGTACTGCTACAACACCACTTACCATATTTCTATTTAGATGACACCATTCATGGCCTTGTATGGTTATGAGGCTCCTAGCTTTCTTGATTTGTTGATAAGTGATAGTAGAGTGCCTAGTGCTAGAGACATGTTATAGGAAAATCAAGATATCATGAGGGCTCTTCGTGAAAACATTTGGAAGGCACAAAACAAACAAAAACAATATGCAGATCAAAAGAGAGTGGAACACTCTTTTGAGGTTGGAGACATGGTGTATTTGATGTTGCAGACCTATAGACAGTCTACTCTCAAGATAAGTGGTGCAGAGAAGCTCAAGCCATGATACTATGGACCCTTTCGGGGCATTAGGCATGTGGGTGAAGTGGCCTATCAGCTAGAGTTGCTAGTGGGCAGAAAAGTGCACAATATTTTCCATGTATCACACCTCAAGAAGGCATTGGGACATCATGTGGCTCCTTTTGCAGTTCTACCACCCTTAGATGATGAGGGTAAGTTGATTTTGATACCAGAGGCTATACTAGATTTTAGAGAGAAGAAATTAAGAAGCCATGTCATTAGAGAATATTTGATTAAATGGAAGAACCTACCTATTGAGGATGCTACATGGGAGAGTGAAGAGATTCTGCAACATCCAGAGTTGAGATTGCTTGGGGATAAGCAATTTCTAGAGGGGCAGACTGTAATGTCCCCATCTCTTTAGCCTCTCAATAGATTTCTTAGCCTTTTGTCCTTCAAAGGCTAAGTGGAAATAATTAAATTGATTTCTTATAAAGTCATAAAATTATTTAAAATTTAAAAAGATGACTTTAGATTTAATTAATTTAATATTAGGGAATCGTCGAGAAGCACAGCTCATCTATTGTTGGAAAGGAGGAAGCTTCTAGAATAGTGCGATAAGATAACACTAGTGATTCTTCTAGAAGGGGAGGTAGGAATAATATAAATAGAGGAGAGAGCCACATGGGAAGGCATTCAAATTTTTTATTAAAATTTGCATGTGTATTTGTGGAGCCAAGGGCCTGCAGATAATCAATTTTTCTTTGGGAATGAAAACTCCCAATGATAGCAATTTTGAGGGTGTGAAACATCACTTGAATTATTACCGATTGGAGGTGGTATTATAGTCACTTCATTGTGCCAAATTTGTGGCCAAAGGCTAGGTGTGAAGAGGAAGAATAAGTAGGGAATTTTCTATAGGAGCTTGTTGCAAGAACACTATATTACCTTGTCATTAGGGCATAATACTTGGAGATATTGATTGCATTGTTAGTGGAGACTCAAAGCGACTTCAAGAAACATGTTTCTCTTGATTATTCATGCATATTATATGTGATGTAGGGGCATCTCCTTGGGACCCTTTTGAAAACCAAAGCACCAGGAGGATCAAGATATGATGTGGTCTTTCATGAAATAAATTTTAAATGCTTTAAAAAAAACATATATTTGTAATAAGTCCTAAAAGGACAAATTGTGAAAATCTTGCATTGTAAGAGGAATAGGGGGTGCATAGGTTAAATGAGTCATTTTATAGGATCAGATTGTTGGTCATAGTCAACTCATGTCAATTGATAGGTTGGAAGGTTCATAGGACTCATTAAATGCTTGTTTTAATATTTTAAGAATTCAAAATTTCAAATAGTAACGATTATATGCATTTTGGAGGGAAAAGCCATAACTTGAATTTGGTTAAAGATAATCATGTGTAACCACTTGGAAATGGTTAAGGGGTCCCTATAGTATCTATATAAGGTTAGGAACCTTCATTGTACTGAGAGGTACAACGGTTGTACGAACTGCTCCATAAATGGAATGAAAAAGCCTTGTTTTTTAGTGCATTTTGAAGATTTCTTGGTGTTTTGAGTTCCAATATGATAGGAGTAAGTGGTATGATCATTTCCAATGATGTTTAATACTATTTCATGAAGATCTACTGACTTTTCATTGCATTTTTCTAACCTATTATTCACCAATTGGCTGGAAACTCACATTTTCAAGCAATTTTGAGGGTTTTTACTAATAATCATGGTCTTTCCATGAGATATTTCTGCTATTTTTCATGGGATGTCTCAATTATAACATGTACATTACAGATATGCACTAACATTTCTAGTTAACAAGGTTTGAGGGATAGCTATCCACTAACATGGGTGAAAATTGGTGAAAAAGGGCCTAGTAGGCTCAAGCAGTGGGAGTTTTTCCTTAAGGAGGGCATGGTTAAATTTTTGGAACATGTTTTTAATGTTGAAATAATGATTTTTGCACTCCAAATTGGGTTTGTAAGTTCTGGCACGTGGGAGATCTAGAAAGCCCTAGGAACAAGGGTTTCAAGAGGGCAAATTTGGGGCTTTTGGGGTTAGGAAGCTCCTAGAGTGAAATTGGTTGAAGAATCCTTGAACTGGGGACATTTTATGGACCTATGAAAAATTTGAGGTCTGTAAGTTAAGTACTTTTATGGGTTGCTTTGTAAATGCTCCAATCCTACATGCTTGTCAACAAGGGGTTTGTGAAGGAAGTCTAAAACTTGTCAAAGAATTCATAGTTGAAATTTTAGTATGTTGTACAACTCCAAAAAGGGTATTTGATAATGCAATTATTTTTCCTATTCCTTTGGAAAAGTTTGGAGAAAACTTGGAAAAACAGTCACAACAGTGCTAATTGGGGGCTCTTAGGCCTAAAAGACAGTTTTGAGGGATTTGAATGTTGGAAGTTGCATAGAAGACCAAAAGTGGTTGGATCCTACCTAATACACCTTGTTAACATTATTTTAATCCACCATAGGCATTTGGAGGTTGGGCTAGTCAAGTGCCTTAAGGGCTAGTGGGTTCTAGGATAAACTTTTCAAACTTGAAGAAGTATTCTTACCTATCCATCACCTCCATTGACCACTTTGCATCAATATGCTATTGCTGTAGGTGTCAGTCTTTATCAAAATTAAGCATTTATTTATATATATGATACCAGAGTTTTGGATTTGATATTAGTTTGTATTCAGATCTTGTAAAGATGTCTTGGTTGTAGATGCATCGTATTCTCTTAGTGCATTAATAGATGAAAGAAATAATTATATCATTGTGGATCTTGCAACCATTTATTACAAGTAGAAAATTAGGGTAGTTTGTGACCAGTTTGAGCAAGGCTCATTACAAATTGTCAACAATCTCTCCCTTTGGCATTGATGGCAATATAATAGGGAAAATTGGCTAAGTATTAAAAACTTAACATAAACAACACATTCATATTACATCTATTACAATTTGTCCATCTTATATAAACTCTCTCTTACAATATTATTTCATACTTCACAATACTATACTTGCAATTTTCTATAGTTTCTTCTCCCCCTTTGACATCAATGACAAGGTTAAGATGTCAAAAACTATTCAAAAACTATCCATCTACTATAAAAAATGTTGTCCTTATGCCTTAAGCTAATATAATCTTAATGCAATCATCAAAATTTGCCTTTAGATTATCCCTACCTTTAGTCCATGTTTCCTTGGTAGATTCAATAGAGGTTATAATTGCACATAAGATATATGATGCAATCTCAATTACATTAAGGCATGAATACAAAAAATTAAAATAAGTGTCCTTGGCCTGGACACATTCCTCCAATTGTTTCTCAAAAAAAGATACTTTCAAAGCAATAGAATCTTTGAATTCTGATACTCTCTTCAAAATTTGTTCCTTCTAAATTTCTAGTTTCTTGATATCATTGTGAATACTAGCCAGTTGTCCTTCAAAACAATCAATCTTACAAGATGGATGTTGTAGTTGGGTAGATAGAGCCTTTAGCTCACTCATCTTTCCTCCAATCTAACTATCAATGTCTTTAGTCAGTTTATATGATACAGTACACTTAATGTACAATATCTTACCATCTTATTGACACTTCCAAAGTTCTTTGATACAAGTATTAAGACTTATCAAATCATTCTTAATATTTTGACAAATGGTGCTAAAAATTTAGCATCATGTAAAACTTATGCCTTCGCTTCTGCAACACTTAACAAATTGCTAAATTCCTCATCAAATGAATTTAGCACTGCATGTGCCCTCTCTTCTAGATCTGCCTCTATGTGTTGCATTGCCAGAGTACTATGTAGTCTGTCAATAACCTCCATCAAGGTTTTTTGTAGGCTCTTCACTATTCTAAATCTTCTTCTCTTATTGGTGTCTTCTTCTTAATAAATCAATCATAGACCTTCCGGTTTACTATGCCCTCAATATCCTTCAATTTCATATTATTAGCTATAATGTATCTCATAGTAGAGATATCAATCTGATCTTTCTTAAAATTGTTGTACATGTCATAAAGGTTGTTCATCTAAACAAAGTTGCCCTCAATAGCAATAGCTAAGCTTATCATTTTCTATCTTTGCTACGAGCATTCCTCAAAGTTAACTTTAGATTTTTAATCTTCAATTCATGCTTCAAGATCTTGTACTTTGTCTTTAGTTATGAATAATCATAATCATTGGTTTTAGATTCAATAGATTGAGGCTTGAATTTGAGATGTTCAATCTTTTCTTCAATTGTCCAATGTATACATTGGAGTCTTCATATATGTCATTCAGCTTATCTCTTTCCATAGTAAGGAGATCAATTTGTTCTAGTACCTCTTTAAGGTTCTTCATCAATTGTTCCATATCCATAGGGACCTTACTCAAGCTATTAAGATTTTTGAGTAACTATGCTCTGATACCAATTGTTAGAAATAGGGATTATTGAGAGGGGGGGTGAACCACTAATCTATAAACTTTAGTTGTCAACTAGATATTATTTCTTACATTAAACCATACATAACAAAGTAATGAAGTAATGTGAACAATAACAATAGCCATGCACAAAGATAACTCATAACACCATATTCTATTAACTAGGGAAACCCTAGCCAAGGGAAAATTCTAGTGGGGATGATACACACTAGATAATATACTGATACATAAGTTCCTTGTTAGAGGATGGACCTTGTTAGGAGTCAATGAGAAAATTCAGTGTAGAGAGTCCTTGTTAGGAGACTTTGAATCCTTGTTAGAAGATTCCAACTCTGTTAGGAGTTGTAGTATAGTAGATGCAAGATAAGCTCACTGCCCAAACATGCACTTCCAATTACATGGGTTTGAGTGTGATCTTAGTTGCTATAGAAGATAAGGAAGCCATGGTAATGCTCAGGACCTCAAAGAGCCTCTAGATGTTTTAGTTATGCACACCTGCAAACCTTTAGAGACAATTTAGTCGTGACATCTTCAAATTATGCACCTGTGCATCTTCGCACATACATACCTTTAAGGTATTGTACAAGGTGCTAAATTCACCAAAAAATCAAATTTCTTAGTTTTAAAAATGGTTTATGGGTTTTGCTCAAATGAGGTTTTAGATTACTTGTGTACTTATTTTGATCCTTTTGATGATTTAGACCTATTTGCGCACCTATGTACTTTTCTCTTCAAAACTTGTTGAACCTATGTAGCTTCACACATGTGCAACTTCTAGAGTCCTTCAACTTATGCATATCTCAAAATTTCAACCACACTCACACACCTACACACCTTCTGGAGATAATTTACTCACCAAATCTTCAAATTGTGCACCTTCAAGGAATTGTGCAAGGTGCTCAAATCACCAAAAAGTCAAAGTTCTCAATTTTGAAAATAATTTTCTAGGGTTTTCTCATATGAGGCCTAGGAGAACTATAGTGTACTTTCTTTTTGGCTTTTTGATGATTTATACCCTCCTTATAGCCCAAAATTGTCATAGACTTGAACTCCTTCTGCTTCTTCTATCTAAAATCTGAAGGCATCAATTTTGAAAATGCACATGCAGTAGCATGGATATTTTTTGTGCTATGCGTAAAGAGGATGTCATCTAGTGTTAGGGTTTAAAAAATGATGCTAGCTGACTAGACTCCTAAAACCAAACTACAAAATCTCCAGTCCTTGGGGCACCTTGGAAGATACTCTATTCTGATGAACAAGCTTATGTGAGCTAAAAAGGGGTCCCCATTTCTGAACTTGAAAATGGGGCATGTGTTGTGGAACCACAATACATAGCTAGAAGGGTAATGAACACTTCTTATAGTCTAATTTCAAGAGGAAATTCAGACTTAAAGATCCTCTTGAATTGAAAATATTTCTCTCTCCTAACATCAGGTATACTTGGTGCAATAATCAAGGAGGACACCAAAGAGATTACAGTAGACTGGATAGGAATTACGTACATAACTCTATTTTCTCTTTTGGTCTTGGGTTGGACAAGCACTAGTTTGTGTTCTTCCTTATCTCACTACTACATTTGGACTTAAAATGAAATGGAAGGCTATCACAATTGTGATGTTTAACCATCGCCCTAGCGACATGACCATGAATTGGCTCCTATCGGACGAGCGTCATATTTTTGTTATGGAAAATTATGATGGGGAGGTGATCTGTCATAGTAGTGACAGTTGAAACTATGGTTTAAGCTTACAATTAGTCTTAGTAATTGTGACATCAATGCAATTTTTGTGTTGTAGAAGCAACGTTAATCCATCGGGATTGGTCCTCATAATTACGACAGCTATGCTATGTGAGTGAGGGCTAGCTATCAGAATATCCAACGCAATTGTGACGGATAGTCAATTTTATTTTTTTTTAAATTACTTTTAGAGGATCATGTTATTGTCACTAGTGTTGTGGTGAGTATGGGCAGCCTGGGGAAGACATTCCTTCTCAAGAATGTCTATGAAATAGTTAAAGGTAGGTACTAGCATTCTACCTAGATTTTTGTTTCGCAGACTTATTATCTTAGAAATTTATAGTCTGACTTGACCTCCAACATTAGTTTAGAAACACCCTATAACATAACATATTTCAAAGAAACTGAATTGATAAAAGGTAAGTTACATGGCAAAGCATGTTTGATCATTCTTGATGATGTCTAGAAGGGTAGTGTTGATGGTGATTTGATATCAAGATTGGATCTTCCCACTGGTAGAAATAACCAGTGTAAAATTGTTGCAACCACTAGAAGCAAAGATGTTGCTGCAAACATGAACACTATGAGTATGAGATGCAACATCTCTTTGAAGAGAACAAATGGAAGCTCTTTGTCTGTTTTCCTTCCCCCATTGTGAAGGAAATATGTCGCCTGAGCACTTGGAGAGCTTGGCCCATCAGATTGTAGAAAAATGTGGGGGGTTGTCACTTATCATTAAGATTGTTGGAGCATCCATGGCCAACTGTTCGGACTGGGAGTCAAAATTGAGGCAATTAATTGATGCAGAGAACGCCACCATGAAAATCTACTGCATCAGACTGAATGCAACTCCAGAACACAAATTTCACTGTGCAATTTGGAACTTAAAAAATTCTTACATTTGATGGTGATCCTGGATCTTGATTGCAATGAATGATGGATACAACTTTAATATTCAATCACTACAGAAAAAATTTATCAAATCTATTTTATTATCACTTATGATTAACAAAAAGTTTTGTAGGGCTAAGCATAAATCTCATAAACTAAGAAACTACCGAAGGCTGTCAACATTAAGTAATTTGATTAAATTATTTCAACTTTCAATATTAAAAGCACATAAAAAAAAACCATTACCTTCAATCTTATCAGTATGAGCTTACACTTTATCTAAGGAGATGCTCCTCTTTGTAATTATTTTTAAATATATAGAAGGATGCTATCATATACAACAAGGTGTGATAAAAAAAATCAACACACAAATGGATATTTACTGACTAAATTATTATTATATATAATTATAAGCTCAATTATAGTAAACCATCATATTTAAAAATTATAAACTCCTAAAAATGTTCATATCTTTGTAAATCTTATGCCTACTTACATTGGAATGACATACATAATCAAATGTTAGAACATTCTTCTGAGAAGAAAATCCTGAAATCAACACCCAAAAAAAAACAAAAGAGAGTGTTGCCTTCATATAAAAGAAATGAATAACTAACAAGCATAGAGAAGGAATTTTACTTACACCAAGCCAGCATGACCCAAATGTAAATATTTTTGCATTAGCTTCATGGACAAGCTGCTCATTAAAGCCTTTCTCCCTACATATCTTCTTCACCCATTTCTTAACAACCTAAACAATTCATAATAAGCAATCAAAATGCAAGCACCACTTTTGAAATAATCCACGAGTCATATTAAAAAATCCAACTTACCTAATCCAATCTACCAAGTACTTCTTCTCTACAAACAATTTCTTGGCTTTCATATAATCCAACATTGACAAGGAACTGTACATACATACATTCATACATACATAGACACACACATATGTGTGTGTATATTATGTATATATATACACACATATATATACATATACATATGTGTATACACACACACACATATATACATACATATATACATACATACATATACATAAATAATAGTAATATATGTATTGCATCTGTATTTGCTTTGCCATTGCCTATAAGAGTATTTCAAGGTTGGGAACCACTTCAAAATCCTTTGCATGGTTCAGAGGTAATGCCATTCTAGCAGAGGCTTCTACAAGGGAATGAGCCTCGTGATTATGACATTTACACAGAAGAAAAACTTGCTTCTTCAACTCCGTACACTCAACTCTTCACTAAAGTTATTCTTCTAGTAGTGAGAATAGCTATTACACATTTCTAGGAGCCAAGGGACCTTGAACCTATGCTACATTTTCTAGAGACATGGGAGAAGTTACTACTGCCTTCAATACTTCATAACATTCTAGATCATAAAGTGATGCCCAAATTAACAACAACAGTAAATACTTGGGATCCTCACAGGGAGACTATGCCAATACATGCATGGTTACATCCTTGGCTTCCATTGTTGGGCTAGTGTATGGAACCTTTATATCCAACCATTAGTTATACATTGGGGAATGGGCTTCATACTTGGCATGCAAGTGATTTAGATCTACACATGCAATTTTATCACCTTGGAAAACTATATTTGATCGTGCTAGTTGGGAATACCTAATTGTTCATTTTATTGTACCTAATCTAATGATGAATTTGTAATCAACCCAACTAATCAACAACTAGACCAATTTAATTGGGTTATGACTTGTTTCTTTCTAAAAATATTTGCTATGATATGTTTTTGTAAAATTTCTTATGAACTCTACCCGTTTTTCCTAGTCTACATTATTTTTGTGCAAGATCTTGAGGTAAGTCACTTAGCATGGGTTGAGTGAGTTTTATTGTTTTATTATTTGGATTCTAGATTATGTATGCAACTGGATGAGTTTTTTCTATATATATATATATATATATATATATATATATATATATATATATATATATGTATGTATGTATGTATGTATTTATGTATGTATGTATGTATGTATGTATGTATGTATGTATGTACACACACACACACACACATATATATATCTATATATATACATATGTATATATATATATATATATATACATACATATATATACATATGTATATGTGTATGTACATACATACACACACACACACACACACACACACACACACACACACACACACACACATAATATTAATATAGGTATTGCATCTGCATTTCCTTTGTCATTTCTTATAAGAGTGTTTCAACGTTGGGAACCACTTCAACATCATTTGCATGGTTTAGAGGTAATGTCATTGTGGCATAGGCTTCTACAAGGGAATGCACCTCGTGATTATGGAATTTAAAAAGAAGCATAACTTGCTTCTTGAACTCTTTACACTCAATTCTTCACTGAAGTTATTGTTCCAGCAGTGAGAATAGCTACTACAAATTCTTGGGAGCCAAGAGATCCTGAACTTATGCTAAATTTTATGGAGACATAGGAGAAGTTACTACTGACTTCAGTACTTCATAACATTCTAGATCATATAGTGATGCCCAAATTAACAGCAATAGTAGATACTTGCCATCCTCGCAAAGAGATTGTGCCAATACATGAATAGTTACATCTGTGGTTTCCATTGTTGGGCCAGCGTATGTGATGCAGGAGCATCAGGACATGCAAGGATCCCTAAAGAAGGCAAAAGATGGATTAGAGGCAAGGAGGAGTTTAAACCAATCAGTTGGCATGTGTTGAAGCCAATCATGGCCTTAGAAGGCTTTAAAGATGATAAAAATGTAATGAATCCTAAAGGGCCTATTAAGAACTTTAGGATCTTTGATAGTGAAATATAGACATAATGGCATATTGGAGTTAACTGGGTCCTTAGGAGCCTTAGAGAGGTTTAGGATTGGTTAAATTGGTCGTGAGGACCTAATAGGCAAGTTTAGTGGGTTAATTAGTTATTTTATAATATAAATTGTAAGTTGGGAAATTCATATATTTGAATCCCAACAGTTAGTTCCATTTTATTGTACCTAATCTGATGATAGTTCTACAGGTTTTTGTTGTCAACCCAACTAATCAACAACTAGACCCATTTTTCTGGGTTATGGCTTGTTTTTTCTAAAAATATATGTTATGCTATGTTTTTGTAAAATTTCTTGCGAACTCTGTCCATTTTTCCTTTTCTACATTATTTGTGTACAGTATTTTGAGGTAAGTCACTTAGCACAGGTTGAGTGAGTTTTATTGTTTTATTATTTGGATTTTGGAATATGTATGCATCAGGATCAATTTTTCTATTGTGCTAAGATGTAATAAGCACCTTAAAAAAGATCTCTCTCTATACATACATACATACATAGACACACACACATGTATGTGTGTGTATGTATATATACATAAAGAGAAGCTTCTATATACATACATAAATACATAGAGACACATATGTTTGTGTATGTATGGATATATACGCATACATATACATAAAGAGAAGCTTCTGTATTCACTTGTTGGGGGAAATATAAAGAGACACATGTTTAGAAGGAAAAAAAAAAGAAAAAGAACATTTAATAGGTACCTCTTCTCCCCTTGAAGAAAATCACAGAACAAGGGCAGGAAGATCAAGAGGGAATGACAAGGCAATGAAATTGCAAATCAAGGGCACGACAATGAAATGTAATGATCACAAGGGCACGACAATGAAGCCCTATATCTCCACTAATCTCCACCAAGGGCATGACAATGAAATGCATACATTACAAGGGCACAACAATGAAATGCAATAATCACAAGGGAACGACAATGAAATCTCCACCAACATTTAGAGATCAGAGCTTTCCATGAACGCTCAAAGCTCTCAACCCTCGTTCAGAGCTCTCCACCCTATTTTGCGTGCAACTCTCTACAATTGGTCAAAACAAATGGGGAATGATTTATATTGTGTTTTATTTTTATTTGATTTTTTATATTCACGTTAGTGTCACAATTGTGATGCCAACATCGATATTGCGACGACATCGGGGGCAATTGCAAAAAAAAAAAAAAAATGAAAATCACCCACAAATTACCCTGTCGTCGTAAATTACCATCACAATTTGACTCCAAATGTTTAGTGTTTGATCATTACCCCATCTATGCAAAGGTGTATTGGAAGTCTTAATTGGACACTAAGATATTGAGGGGGGAGGGGGGGGCGGATGAATCAGGATCTGTAACACTTTAAAACTCTTCAGTAATTCTATAATGCATTCATCATATTTACCATCTCATATCCAATTGATTATGCATGCATAATTTATATAATCAAATTGTAATAACTTATAGATCTAATCTATCAATCATGCATGAAAAGTAATTGCATGACACAGATTTTGATTACCCTGAAGCACTTCAATATGAAGATAAAACTGGGGTGGAGATTACACCCACAAATCTTCACTTGTACAATATTAAAGTTAACCTGTTAGGGTTATAATGTTTGACCATGTCCAATGATCTACCATGTGAGGGGTCTGCCTTGTTAAAATATTTTGAGAATATTAGATCTCACCTTGTTAGAGGATTTCACACTTATAACAAAGTAAGGACTTTGGTAGGAGATTTACAAAGATCTTTTAAGACCACTCTATTAAGAGATTTACCTTGACTCAATTTGTTAAAACTAATTTAGTACTTGATCCTTGATTTGCTCTGATAAGATGATATTGGATCTCCTCTTTCTAATCTGATATGATCTTTGATTTGATAAATCATTTTTGTCCTTCAATGTCTGACTAGGTCGCTTGCTCTGTTATAGAATAACTTAACTCTTTCCCTCTTCTGCAATGTTCACAGATTCACTCTTGAATTGCATAACTAACTCATTCTCTTCTTCGTATCACCATACACTTCACCATACCATCTATTGATCTATATTAAAATAGATCAAGTTCTGCCCTATTTAAAGATTTCATAAAGAGTTTTCTAGATGCTTCCTTGTTTTGCCTCTCCATCTAATTCGTTCATCACAGAACATAGGGACCTTTGATCCATGCCACAAAACGTGTAAAAATCGTTATAGAAAACTCTACAAATAATAAATATCATGTTCATGTTAGCTTGAAACAGGCTACCTCAAATTTTGTATCATTCTTGACTTGAATGTAAATTATGTGCTTCTTGACATGTACTATTTTTGACCCTCAAAACTCATTGTATATGCTACTAGCACTCGATCTATACTATGCTTGGTACCTTCTGTATAACTCAGCTTCAACATACTCGAACTACTTGGTTAACATTACATTGGCTTACATTGAAAACACTCGGCGACCATATACTTGCTCGACTCCAATAGAGCTCAGTATATATAAGTCATTCTCATGACTCGACCTAAATAGAGTAGTTCGGTCATAGTAATGATTGTCTAACTCCGCCTAGTAAATGATTGTGTGTTTGACACTAATAGACAACAACAGTTAGATAGACCAATAAGGTGTATATGAATGATCTCATAGATAATAGAAGCATTAGGAGAAGTAACGGAAAATATAAACCGAACTCATCCCTTCTTATGAATGAGGATAATATTGAAGCCATTGAAATGGTAATCAGTCTACTAAACTTTGAATTTCGGTGAAACATAATTATTTCTTATAAAGTTCTTGAAATTACACATAATCAATTTGAAAATAAATGAATACCTACCCATATACATCATTTCCATTTTCATATATCTTAAAAGCTATAAATCAAATCTGCAATTGAAATTATATATAAGTTACAAATTTTGTTTAAAAAATATTTCCATCAAACAACCATTCCCAAATATAACTCTCCTTAAGTTTCACAATACAATACATACATTACTTGACTACAAATACAAATCCTAAGCAACAATCATGAAGAAGAAAACACCCTCTAATACCAAACTTCTCCATGACTATACAAAATGTTGTGACATCATCAAACCTCTCCAAGTATTTATTCGCTAATGTGTCTGCCTCCATCAACAACTACCTATACAAGCTATGGGAGGATCATGATGTTGTAGTCCCTTGTTGTTGTTGTTGTTTCTGATTTAGATTTTATACAGTTTCTTTTTGCATTATTTTTTATTACATTATGTAGTCCATCATTGGATTGATTAAAAAGCTCAAGAATCAACAAGATGAAAAAATTGATACATATAATACCAACTATTCATTCACTAATGTGTCTACCTCCATCATAAACTACCTTAACAAACTTACATATACAAGCTATGGCAGGAACATGATGCCGTAGTCCCTTCTTGTTGTTTCTAATTTAGATTTTATATAGTTTTCTTTTACATTGTTTCAAATTACATTATGTAGTCCATCATCAGATTAATTGAAAAGCTCAAGAATCAACAAGATAAAAAAATGATACATATAATACCAATTTTTCATTCACTAATATGTCTACCTCCATCAACAATAACCTATACAAAATATGATAGGAACATGATGCTTTCATTCTTTTCTTATTATTCTTATTTCTGATTTAGATTTTCAGATTACGTTCTACAGTCCATCACCAGAATGATACAAGTTCAAGAACCAATAACATAAAAGAAATGAGAAATAGAAACGATCTCACATGAGCATGGTGGATTACTGATACACACCTATCATTATTTGCTATCTTATTCTTTCCTTAATTTTATCAAATTTTCACATACTTTTAACTAATTTGAAATATTGATTAAAGAATAACAGAATTTGAACTAGAAAAGCCATGAATTGTTCATTGATTGCAAGTCCGACTATAAACAAGCAGATTCATAAGAGTTCAACAAATTATAAACAAGACAGTGGCTTGTATACAAAAATTTACAAGGGAGAAGATTGCCTGCGGATTAAGAAAATGCTAGCTTCGAAATCCTAGGATCCATGATTGTCCGTAGAAACTGAGCTTTCTGCATTTTTCAAAGCTATTCTGCATTGCTTTTGCAGCAAATCCAAGGTTTCACAGAACATCTTCACCTCCTGAATCTTAAGAGCATGCCATTTCTGCTGCAATTCCCGAGCCTCCAAAGAATCCAAACCAGTAAACCCCTTCACAGAATTAAGATCATCCATCAATTCTTTCATTCTTCTTGACAAAATGGCTCCCATCCCCATCTCAGGCCCAAAACCTCCAAAGGGTTGAAAACTTGCACCAGCAGAGGAAGCAGCAGCAACACGATTGATTGAGCTCTCAATTGATGCTTTAAGCCTCGATTCTTGATTTTCGAGCAAGATTTTAATATTATCCTCAAAACGCCCACTTTTGCTTTTCTGCAATTTGCACAATCTATTATCTTCTATGTTTTCGGTTTCATGAGACACAGAGTTCTGTAGGTTTTGCTCCTCTCCTTCCTTTTCTTTTTCAATTCCACTTCCCCCTGGCTTGGTAATTCAATTCCCCTAGGGTTTTCACCCGCAGTTTCCGCAGAGTTTCCCCTTTCGTTATCATTTACCACAGGGCTTTCAGCTCCCTTTTCCCTCTGCATTTCAGCAGCATTTTCTCCGGGATTTTCACCCTCGATTTCCATACAACTTTCATTTCCAATTTCCCGTCCATTTCCACTAGAATTTTCATGTTCTAACTCCTTTGGGGTTTCAACTACATTTTCCCTAGATTTTTCATACTCAATAAGCCCTTGGACGCCATTTTTCTTGGGGTTTTCGGAATTTATTCCCGGATCATCTCCATTATTTCCCCAGATTCGCTTCCACATCCTAAATAAAGCGGGCTCCTGAGGAGTCCTGTAAGGAAACTCGTCCTCCGCAATACTGCGCTCCTTAAGCTTGGACTCTATAGTCTGAAACCTCTTCTTCATAGTTCTCATCTTATCATACAGCTGAGAATTACTTACCTCATCATGCAGAGACTCCTTCGCCCGCTGGTAAAACGCCGCCATGTTAATTTCGCCTTCGGGTGAACTGCATTCTAAGAGCGCCATGGAAAGAGAAATCTCCTCGTCGTTGGACCATTTCTTAGTAGAATCGCTCACTCTTTTCGCCAGCCTTTTCTTCTTGCGGTTGGATCTACGAATGGAGCCTTCGGCTGGCGTTTGCTTCGCACTTTCCACCGGCGCAGAGATCTGCATATGGTAAGTTTGCGGCAGGAGTTCTTCCAAGTCGATTCCGCCGGATTTGTTCAGGCTTTTCTTAGATCTCTTCTTCTTTTTCCATTCCTGAAATGGCTCTATCCCATGTCTCTTTAGCCTGAAATTTGCCTGTGCAGGGGCGTCCTTGGTTTTCTTCTTCTTTGAAGACAGCAGTTCGTCAGTGGCTATCAAAGTGGGCTTCACAGCAACTTGTTTCCCTTCATCCTCTTCCGGAGACGGAGAGGACAGAGGCAACTGGCGAGCACCGGCTCTTATATCTGAATTACAACGAACTTGGCCGGGAGGAGTCGAACCCGAGACCTCTTAAAGAAGCAAATGCGAGATACAGGGAAAGATGGGACGGGTGGAACGCTTATGAAAACCAACGGGCGGGCGGGTGGCTAGTTTGGCCCTCGGTCGGGTGCGAGTAGAAAAGGGCACCGATGGAACGGGTAGAATTTCTAATTTGGGAAAACGAGTAACTTGTTGCTTATGTTTATTTTCTAATTAGGGAAAATGGGTCATTGGCCGCTTATGTTTGTATGGCGTTGGCTAATCTCCAAACAAAATGTATTAAAGACAAAAATAAAAATTCAAATAAGATTCTTTTTTAGATTCACAACCTTTCCCCTTGCTTATTGCTCATTAAAAGTTCTTAAAAATGATTGCATATGTACTAATAGTCGATCACACATGTACTAATATTCGCATGTACTAATAGTTGATAATTGTTTAGCTTTCTTGGTTGCTGATTGGTCCATTTGTGCAAAAGTACTATTTTTTAGGTGAGCAACTATTAGGAGGTCTTAGTGCTAGGTTACGAGTGAACATTTTAAAATTGCACTTTTAGACCACCTCACACTCTACGAGTTCTATAAAGAGCTCCATAAATGCGGGAAAGCCAAAATGTTTGTTTTAAGCTCGTCACTCACCTACAAAGGTTCACTTAAAAAATCAACAAATTTTGACATACGAATTAGGAACTATAGATGCATGAAGTTAACCTGAACGACTACTGGATCATTCCCCCTAGTCATCTTTGAGTTGACCTTTTGTTACAACCTAACTCAACAAGTGTTAGTTGTGAAGGAGAGGGTTCAATGTTGGGCAACTTTTTTTTCCCTTTCTTTTTCTGGTTTGTGGTTGTTGTTGGAGACTATTGTATTAAACTTATAAGAGAGGGGAATGGAAAGATGTATATCCTAATCTTGGGGATCTATGTGGACTTCTAAATCTTAGTTTTTATTTTATTTTCTTTATTTAGTTAGCAGCATCAAGTAAATTTTATGGCATTGAATCTATCATGTATGTGTCAAAAATGATCCCCAAAAATAAGAAAGACCCATAGGTATGCACTTGATCATATTTAATGGTGCATTGATGTGCACCATATGAGTGGTTATCTTTTTAAAAATTTCCCTATCTTTTTGGAAACCTAGATTGATATGACATTTCCAGTGCACCACTATACTTACTTATAAACTATAGAATGTTTTGGACCCCATTCATCTATTGACTGCTCACCCCTACACTTGTTTAGATAAGTTTTGATATAAGAGTGTGAGGTTTAGTTTAACACCACAAAAATTTGTCAAAGATAAAACGGTTTTCACAATTAAATTACTTTTTGTCACTAATTTTGAAAATAATTAGAATGTTTAGATGATTTTATAGTGTAGCCTTTATTTGTAATTTATAATATTAATTTGGTAGCTTCTTGTGTGATTAATGTGATAGGTTATAGTATTTGAGTGAAGTTATTAATTTCTTTAAAAAAATCCTATTTTGTGACACCAAGCACAACCAAGTAGGGGTGTTCAATTTGAGTAGGGATACAATAAAATTATTGTATCCCATGCCATGTTGCATGAGTTATCATGCCTCCTTTGGCTTAGTGTTAGGGGATCAAGAGTATGTGTTACATTATGTTTACACTCAACAAAAATTATTATTGTGTTGTAATATGAGTATCTTAAAAAATGATATAGAATTGACTTATTTTTTGTTCAATAATAACTAAACATACATATTAAGATAGTGTTATTGTTGAAAACCACATAAACCTCTCTTCAACATGACATCTACTCTATCTTGGCCTCCCCATGTCTCTCATTGTTTCTATAGCACCACTTTCTAGTGTTTTCTCAAATTCGATCATATTACCAACTTCTCACAATGTAGTCATACACCACCTTTAAAAATATGAAAATTATCACCATGAAAATCAATTTACTTTTGGAATCACTCAATTGGTCCATTCTTGTGAGAGAGATGATGGTCAAGACTATCATTTACTACTCTATTATGTATTTCAAATGCCATAAAAGGGGCAATGGAGGGGGAAATCAGACGATTGAGCGGGGAGTCATGTGGAGAACCAAGAGGAAGTATTCATTAATGGGTAGTTTTGAGTCATTAGGGGATCCATAAACTGGCATAAGCAAGGCACATCGTTGATAACATGATGCATTGGCACATATTCACCATTTTTCTAGTTATGTGTTTGTTTATTGTTGGGTAGCTTCAATCAATCCAAATCTAATTAAAATGTTTATGTGCATGCAAAGGATGAGCTTTCAAGGATCGAATAGAATATTATTTTCGCATTAGCATTTTTATGATATTTGTGTTATCCTCATAACTAGCACTTGTACCCCGTAGGTCCAAGGGTCAAGTCAATTCTTAAACTTAAAAAGTCTTAATTTTTTTCATGACAAGGACACATGATCTATACACTCTAAAACAATTGTATTTGTAAATTTCTTCTTTATAGTACTGAGGAAAACATAAACACCAAATCTATATGATTATATTATATTACATCTATTACACCTAAATAAAATTATTTTTTAGAACTCATTGCCCAAGTATCTTGGCTCAATCAACTTGTCTACTTTAGTCTCGATTATTTCTATATATCTTCTAAATCTATGTAGAGGTATGGAAATTTGTGTTTCCATCTTCGAAGAACTGTTCCACAAAGTGGGTTGCAAAACATAATAGGGAATGCTCAAATTAATCATTGACTATTTTGTTTGAGACAACCAAAAGTATTAGCGAAATAGGAAACTAAATCAAGCTAATGTAGATGCCTATTTTGGGTAAAATTGTGCAAGTTTTGTAAAAGAGAACTTGGTAAAACTATTTGTGAAATATGAATTACTGAGTATCTCTCTACCAAATATTAAAGAATAGACGTGACAGTGGATATAAAATGTAATAAAATATGAATTTATTTGTAGACCTTACCAGATAATCCCGAGATATTTGTTCAAACATCTTCTAGTCATTGAAATGCTGAATTAGGGTTTTGTGTATAAGTAATTGGATTTCATTAGTGAAAGAATCATTATTTTAGAATATTGAAAACAACATAATTGTACACATATTTCATAATTAGAGCATGATTCTACGAAATCGTGGCATACCTTGACTTTTGAGAGGGCGATTTGATGCAATCAAGCTTCTTCTCCTTTCCTGATAATTGTGTATGTATTGTTTTCCATTTTGGAGAACCTTTTGAGGGAGAAAATTGGTTGGATATAAAGTTGTTTTAGTGATCTGACTCTGGATATTGCTATGAATGTGAGTCCTTGCCTTTCTATTTTACCAATATCAACTGTTGCTTTATGTAGTGTAAGTCCTTGGGATTTGTTAATGCTTATAGCCCATGCCATTATTAGAGGCATTTTATTTCCCATGCCTAGGGTCAAAGGAATTATTGGTACCACTTTTGAACCATTTTTATCTCATGATGGACCATTGCAATTATCAATTCTTGTTGTAATGTATAGTGGAAGTTGTGGGGGTTCAGATTAGTCACTATAAACAATCTCAATTATTTCACCCAATGCTCCATTTACGAGGCATGCCTGTGTCCATATGTTTGTCATTAGCATGAGATGTTTCCCTTTGCACAATAGTATTTCCTTTTCAAGTTGCTCTTGAATACCCCCATATTTTGTGTTGCACGTAGTGTTTGTTGCTATACTTATTGCAATTGGACAATTCAATAGTTTCAGCATTTTTTTATTGTGTAGTTTGACAAGATCATTTGTAGCAAATAGGTGTATTGATTTTTCAAATTCCTCTTCTTCAAAATTTGGCTCACATTCTGACATGCGATTAACATGCCAAACATTATATCCATTTGCATTCATGCTGTTCCAATTTGCAATAATTCATTCTTTTGTCAAGCCAATGTCATTTTCTATAATACGAAAAATGTTTGTATAAGAGAAGCTTACTCCAACAAAATATTTCAAACTAATCTGTGTCAACATGTGGAATATTGTTGAACTTTGGGTAAACATTAACAATGGCTTGCACCTGTCTTTCTTTCTACCTGTCATTTATATGCTTTCCAAAATAAGTGTATGATTGTGTAGATTCAAGAAGTGTTAGCATATCAAGCTTTGGAGGTCGCTACATGTAAGCTTGCAAGTATGTAGATTGTATTTGGTTTGTGTTTGACATGTCTATTATCCGTTTGAACATTTTTCGGCCAACATTCAAGGATCTGAATGGACAATGCGACATGTTTCCTGCACCCCTATGTCATGTTCAACTATAATTTCTGACGTAAATTTCCTATATGTTGTAAGAGTTGGGCTATCAGGTTCATGGACTAAATATATTCTTTTTAACATATCAATATATGTCTCAGATGCTCTTTTTGCCTTAGATGCATATTTAGCAATGTATTTGAGAACAAGCTCCTATGAGATAATTGGTTGGCAATCAATGTTTGCTCTCCAAATTATTGACATTTCTTAATTGTGAATGTTAAGTCTATCATCATTTCTTGCAGGTTCATATTTTTTTTCCATCCTCATCACATGATAAAGTAGATACAATTTGTCTTTCCATGGAGCTTTATAGTGACACTCTAGTTTCACACCCTTTTTTCTTAAGCATGTTCCTTGTTTGCATTTTGTGTGTCTTTGAACTTGATTAATCAACTCTTCATAGTCATGAGAATGCTCTTTAGCTGATATCTCATGTGTGTCAAGCAAGCATGATCATCCAAGGAGTTGTGGAAGAGTGTGTTATTTCTTTTTGAAGCCTCACGAGGGTCCCAAGTGGTAACATACTCGTCAAAAAATAATCGTGCTCTTTTAACTTTTGCAACATTATTCCAATCCAATTTATCCATATCCGATGCATTCTTAATCCATATAAGTCCATGCACATGTTTATTTCCTCTGGTTTGCCACTCGGATCTATACCAATAGTTTTCTACACCCCAAAATTTTTTCAATGAATTCTTCATGGAATATTGTAAAATGATGATGCATGTATAATGATACTGTATGAGGGTTATTGATTATGTTCTCCATGTGTTGTCTGTTTGATAACATCCATGGGGAAGCGCCATTTGTGAACAATGTAAATCTAGCCATTTTGTGTCCACTACACTCAATGTGAAGAAAAGTGTAGGTGAGCCTATTTGGTTGATGAAGTTTATCAACTCTATTTGGCACTTGTTCCAATATGGTTGTTCCTCACATGGAAGAACCATAGTGTGCTAGTTCTTGTGCAAGTTGGTTGTCTGAAAATTTTTTAAGGTGTGCATGAAGATTTTCTATGGTAGCAGGTATATTTTCTTCTACATTTATTTTAATGAATATCGCTGCAATTGCTTGGCTACAATGTCTAGCCACGAGATTGAGGATGAAATGCAAAAGCATGAATGCCTTCCAAATTGGTTGTCATGGAACCTCATTAGGTGGTGTACAAATTCATGAGCTTGAAATTCCTTTATGTGGGGTTGCATGTAGAGTCTAGATCCATTTGGAAAAAGTGTGGGAAATGCCTTATCTACTAAGCCCTTAGTGTTGTATTCATTTACTGGAGATAAATCTATCACTGGCATATTGATAACATTGCTTACATCATCTTCAAGTTGTAATTTTTTCTTGATAATTTGTAGCTCATGTGTCATTTTTGGATTCTTAGACATAAATGATGATGTGTATTATGTGTTATCTCCATTTATCTCTTTGTTAATTTCCATTTCAAGATTTGGCATTGATACATCTTCAACTATTTCAATGGTTTTGAGCATATCTAAGATATATGTTTGTATTTTAGGGATGCCAGCTAGATGTTCAACATAAATGGTGACATCCTTATAGTATGGGTCATATTTTACCTTGTATTGTAATGCATCTATAATGTGACTTCTCTTTACATAACAATCATAGGATTGGCCTATTATATGTAATCTTTGAACAATGACTATATATAGGTCCTATATTCTATGTGGAAGAATGTTTGCAATGTTTTTTACATCTTGTGCGAAGCTTATAGTGTGACCACAATATTTATATTGACCTCCAAAATTTTGAGTCACTTGTAATACTGGGTTGACTTTAGCAATAAACATCTCTTCAACCTAGGTCAATCTCTTGAGTGTAATAGGTTGTTCTCCTGGATCCATGTTGTTTAAGGATGAGAACCAGTGTACTCCTTTCTCATGGAAGCATCTCTTGCACATTGGAGTTGTTTTTGATACCTACAAATGTATCCCTAAGTAACATTATTTGCATATGGTGTAGCTTCATAATTTGGACAATGCATAAATCTTTTGGCAAAATTTTCTGAGTGCCATTGTATAATCATTTCTTTTCCCAACCCTTGTTTGTTTATTCCTTTCTTCTTGCAATGGAGTTTTTCAAACTTCAAGTAGTGTCTCTTGTAATGATGGAACTATTTGCCATGTACCTGTGTGGTCAACACTATCTACTTCTATTTGTTGCAAGGGACTTAAAGTTTGCTCCAATCTATTAACATGTCTACGAGTAGCTATTTGATCTTTACGATGGGCATAACATTCTTGATTTCTTTTTCTTCTCTATCTTTGTTGGATTTCTTGAAGTGCAATTTCTGGGACACAATTACATTGTTCTAAGAGTGGAGCTTGACCATGTAATCGATCGAGCTTTAGCTATTGAAGGTCTTTCTCTATGTTTTCTTCTATTGTACTCTCCTCTTGTATTTGTTCAGAGGTAGTCAAAACTCTCTACAATGTTTTAGCATGTCTATGGGCAACTATCACATCTTGGTTGCGTGCATAATATTCTCTATTAATTTTTTTATTTTCCTAAATTTGTAGTGTAGAAGGTGGAGTTCTTGGGAGATTTTTATTCATAGAATATTCCATTTCTTCAAATTTGTAAGTAGAACATATTATTTGGTCAATAAAACCCCAAAATTCAAAATTAATGAACAAAATAGACATTCTCCCTAGTTACCATGATCAAAGAATCTTAGTTGTTCCAATTTCTCATCAAACAAGAACATTGTTTGACAAGTTCAAATGGAAACATGAATCCTACATAGGATGAGAGTTAGTTTTATTGATTATTCAGGTCCTGTGGGTCATCAACCATAACCCATTTATATGAATTCTATAGGATAGTACACCACAATCAACATTTGATGACAAACATGAGATATGTGTACCTTTGATATAATGAGCAGAGATGTTCATGAAGATAGAAGCTTTATATATTAGGTCAAATATAATGATTCAATTATAATCTTAAATGATGGATAAAATTGTACACAATCTATACATGTGATGACAAACATGAGAGATGTGTATATTTTATATAATGGGTAGAGTTGTTCATGGAGATAGAAGCTTTATATATTAGGTAAAATCTAACTATTCATTCATCACCTAAAATGATGGTTTTTTTTAATACAAAATCTATCTATAGATAGGGAGGAAGAGAGCGAGAGAATCTGTTGTTTAGTGCCTTAGACAAAGTTATCCTTGTATAACTTTTGGTGCATTTGATAAACTTATCCTTGTAGAACTTTAGTTAGAAATATTTCAATGTCGCACCTAAAACTATTGCTTTCTTTTTTCCTATCATTCAACAAAAGAAAACAATAAATCAAAATATGGTCAGATCTAAGACATAATGAGGTAAAACATGCTGGAGTAATTTCTTTCTTTATTTACATGTATAATTAGTTAAAATGTAATCAAGAAATCGTGGAATATTAGAAAGAGAACGTGGTCCTAAAAGAAAAGTGATTCCATAATTAGCATAACCATTTCATTGTACAACATGTAAGAAGGCATTTTAAAAGGATGTAGTATAATATGGGAAGTGAGATTCATGTAAATGTTTAATAGTAAAAGCATATACCATCTTATTACAATAATCTAACTTTTAGTTCATTTATTTAAAATGATATACTATGAAATTATAATTATCATTATGAACTATTCATGAAGTGAAAGCATGATATTTTTGTGAAGCACTATGAGTAGAATACTTTTTATCCACTATCTTTGCATTAGTATACTATTTGTAGTATACTATTTGTATCCTAGATAGTGTATTTTCATTTTTCTAATGGAGAGGTCAAATATTTGTAGTATACTAATGCAAAGATAGTGCATAAGATAATTATACTACAAATATTTTTAGTATACTACAAATATTTGTATCCTATTTGCATTAGTATACTACAAATATTTGACCTCTCCATTAGAAAAATGAAAATACACTATCTTTACATTAGTATACTACTCCAAATATTTGACCTCTACATGAGAAAAATTAAAAATTCAGAAATGTGTTGTCCACCTAGAAATTCTGAATAAAATAAGCATTTCAAGAAATACAAAGGAAGTGCTCGTAGACATCTTGGAAATATATGGAAGCATGGGAAAGGAAATGTGTTTTGTGATTGAATGCATCTGTAAATGTAGATGATCTAATGAAATCCAAAGACTGAAAGGTTTACATGAAAGAACATTCCAACAAATGGAATGGGCAGTTGTAAGAATATACTTTGTAACCATTACCTACAGTTTCCCTACATGTGCCAAAATGGATTTCTAAACTCACTAGTGATAAGAACTAAATCTAAAAAAATTGCAAGCTTCACCAAGAGTTCATGGGGATGATCTTGTATGAGGCTGGAATAGGCATAATAGGAGGAAGGAGGAATGGATTTTAGGTTCTACGCATAACTATTGAGCACTTCCAAAATACCGTAAAAGTCAACAAACACCAATGGTTTTGTAATCTCACCACTAATCTCTGAAAATATGTTCAAAAGTCAGCACACCTAATTTTTTAATTTGTAAATGGCTTTTATGAACCACAAATTGTAGAGGGATTGATTTTGCTCTCTTTAAGTTCAAGTTGGAATTTTTCATCATTTTAGTTTGAGTACATAGTGGTTACTAGGGCAACTGCCCTTCATAGCAACATAGATATTTTGGGGATATTCTACATAATTTAATCTTTCTTGAAGCATGGCAACAACTTTTCTTATAAAAGAAAAATTGATGATTTCATCTCACATGTCGTGTATATTTCTCAAAAACTCCCACTTTCTAATGAACAAAAAAATCTTTTTAATGCACAATAAAATATTTTTAATGAACAAAAAAACATCTGTAGATGAGGCCTACTCAAATGCCCAATTTCATCATATTCTTTGTGGTTCATTGAGAGCTCCATGTTGATGCCAAGGAAAATTTTGGTCTTCCTCTAATTTGTGAAACCAAGTAATGCATAAGATTGGCCATTTTCTAAATGTATCACTCGCATAGACCAAGATAGTGGACCCGAGCCAGACAGTGGATTAGTAATTTTTAGTAATTTTCATGTTCTATCAATTGGTAGTGGTTGTCCTCTGTTCATTCACCTATGTTATTTCCAAGCTCAACAACAACTGGTAATGTGAGATTGTAGTTGGTGGGAAACCTGTCATGATCTAGGTAGCAGCTGCATGGCTATGTGGATTGTAATTTGGTAGTGGCTAGGAAGCAAGAAAGTTGCATATGAATGTAGTTGGTTGGGAGTGTAAAATATAGATGACACAAGACAACTTCTCGGAATACAAAAAGTTTCCGTTCATGGGTGATGTCCATAATGAAAAGCCTATTGACTTAATCAATACATGTGGTAGTTTTGGTATTTTTATCAATATTTACGTAGCCTAAGTACTATTATGACAAGTTTTAGTTTTTTCATTAATTAGTGATTAAAAAAAATTGTATGATCCAATTACAAGTTATTATTTATCTTATTTTATAATAAATTTCATATATTTTTAAGTGCAAATAATTTTTTTTTGTAAGTTATTCAATTATAAAATTTCCTATTACTAATGTGATTGACTTAAATTGTTACTTTTTCCCCTTTTCTTTTGGCTTACTATGTTATTATTATTATTTTGGTTCTCTAGTGTCTTAGATTTAAAGTTGGGTATTATGGCATCAGAGGCAGGCTTTCTTGGCTCCAAGCCTGGTTCACGTGTGTGAGAAGAGAATGCATCAGGCAATGATAAAGACACTAATTGGATGAATATTGATAGCAATAAAGCTGGAGAAACTATGCCAAAGGGTTCAAAGGGAAAAGATAAAATTGAGTCTAGAAAAACTTACAGTGTAGTTGTTGCAAAGAAATCTCAGCCAGAGTGTCCTTCCTTGACAAATTTTAATAGGGGTTTTATAGAATGCCAGGGAAGGTAGAGGACCCTCAATTGATGGACATAAACTATATGGGAGAGGAACTGAGGAAACAAGAGTTGCAGAAGATCATGGAGTAGGTAAGAATGCTCCCCATGTCTGTAAAACTCTCTCTTTATCCCCAAATGAGGACATGGTTAAAGAAATTAGGAAAGAACAACTCTTTTAAAGGATATTGCACAATTTTTTTTTGTTTTCATTGATAAAGAATTTTTTCCATCTCGTAAATTCTTTGATGACTAGATTTCTAACATATGGGGTAGGAAACTTTGCATTCACGTTAGTTTTTGTAGGATGGTATAGAGAGGACTATTTATCATTTTCATTACGTCTCATGGAATCTAAGAAAGAGTGTTAAAAAAAGGATATTGGAATGTTGGTCGATTCCTCTTTTGGGAATTTTTATGGTCCGCTAAAGGAAATGTTGAGTAAGTCATTGCTTGCTCTTCCCCTCATTGGATAGAAATTAGAAATTTATAGTTGAAGTTCTGACCTTTTATCCCTCATATTGTTCACTTGGCTAAGTTTACAAATTGAAGATTCAAAAACCACTTTACCTTATTTGAATGCTAGGGTTTTTCTTTCCCTAGCCCCAAATATAGATTTTCCTAACTTTATTTCAATGGAATTAGAAAAAGAAAGGTTTGTGTGGGAAGTTTCCTTATTGGGAAATCTAGGGTCATGTTTTCATTGTAAAAAAATGGGCATACAAAAAAGGAACACCCATCTCTTAAAATTTGTAGAACCCTAAGTTTGATATCAATAATAATGCTAAGGAAGTTGAGAAGTCAGGGGTGATCAAAGAAAAAGAAGGTATTGATAGAGATGTTAACCCACCTAGGGAAGAAGTCTATCATGTGCATAAAAATGTTTGTAATGATATCGTGGAGGATAAAAATGCTAGGAGTGCATCAGAGATTGAATCTATTAATAAAGAAAAAATTATTAATTTTCTTAATCCTCTATCTGAGGAAGATTTTGAGATGGTGTCAGCTTCTGATAGTGGCATCAAACAAGCCTAAATCCTAACTGACTATTAAGTAGAGAACCACCATAAAGTGATTAATGGAGAGGTCTTTAATAAACCTTCACTCCCACCTAGGTTAAATGCTCAATAGACTGCTTTAAGTTCTATTAAAGAGTAAGCCTAGAATATGAGGAGGACCTCTAATGGTGTCCTGGACTATGATAGATCACTAACTAGGACTCTAATATTTGTTATTGTGCTAAAAGATGTTAATAATGTAGTTGGAAATACAGTGATTAAAGAACCATGCACTAAGGTAGTGAAGAAGTCTTCTAAAAAGAAGATAAGAATCATTGAGAGGCAATCTATATTCAATGATAGTAAAATGGTAGGTAAGGACATCCCTAACTACTTTAACAAAATTTATAACAATTCCAAATGAAGTTCCTATGGGACCAAGCTATTGGTTTTTACTCCAACCATTTTAGAGGTAACATGGGTACTACTATTTTGGTTGGCCCTCGATGGGATTACAAGATTATTGCTAATGGTGTATCCCCATGCCAAAGAGCTCTTTGGATTACCTTAAAACTTTAGGACAACACTATTGGAGTTTGTAACATATATGCTCCTAATGAATACAAAGATAGAAAAATAATATGGAAATGGTTAACCTTAGGACTACCTCAAGCACATTGGATTTGTTTTGGGATTTCAATATGGTGGAGTATAAAGAAGATGAATATGTAGGTGTCTTACATAGTGTTGAGTGGTCATTTTGCATGATACTAAATGACATGAATCCTTTCAAACTCCTCTCTTGAAAAGCTAATCGAGGATCAACTATAAGGTTCTAGGTAATCTTGCAACCTACTAAAATCTACTCAGTTGAAGGTAAATGTGTATGTTCACAAGGAGGCATTTGCTGGTTCAAACAATTTTTTTGATTAGCTATTTGATCTGTTTCTATTTTGAAAAGTAACCACAAAAGAGATATATTTTTGGTATTTTTGTTTTATGATGAATGCCATTTATCGATGCAACTATATAAATTCATATTTTAACCAATTGTTAGAAAAGAAAATAACAAAGATAGGGTGATGAGAGATTAAAGAAAATAAATTGAAGGGGAAATTCCTAATGGACATAAACCATGGTAACAACACGTTTGCAAATTAAATCATCAAAAGTGATCAGAATGGAAACTAATGGAAATAGGAGTAGCACTTCCTCAATTCCATTGATGCAACTGTCAATGGGAACTCAATATAGATGAAAGTAGTTTCATGTTTCATTAGATCACAAGGCCATGGAAAGTGTGCTCATGCAAGAGAAGATGCTATGCAAGAATAATAGGTGATCTTTTCTCCAATTTCTTATGTTAGTGGAATTCATTAACACGAGGAAAATACCAAAACTAAAAGGTCGCACAATCATAACAACACAATAAAACCATTGGATCCATTATTATTTAAGAACATGCATTCACAAAAATAACACACTCTGGCAAGAATAACTACACTCAGAATGAGAGCACCAATAGCATATATTATTGCATCAAAATAACAACCTAGAGTACATATTACATCCATGTATTTATAAGAAATCATCTCCTCCCTTTGTGTTAGGAGTGAGAGCTCTTAAAATGTAAACTCATGCTAAAAAACTAATAAAACTAATATAATTATATACAAACTGACTCTCTAAATAGTACACTCTCTAAATGGTACCAAGTAGGTCTTATCCTTGTTTATATTCATTAATAGTTGCATGAGCCTTTATATGACACAACAGAATTAGAAGATAAGAAGAATGCAATTGTAAGATGATCTAGGCACTACTAAATTTGGGCCCAAATTGCAACAACATGTCATCATAATTATGACACTAACCCGTTGCCCAACCTACATTAGTTAGAATTGGCTCCTACCAGACGAGCATCAAACTTGATGGCAAGGGTTACTATCACAATTGAGACAAATACATGTGTCGTAAATTGGGCTACCATTCATTTTTATCGTAAGAATTACGAAAAAAATCTATCGAAGACACTGTCACAATTGTGACATATGTGCGATAGAAATGCTATGGGTCCCACAATAAGCTGTCAAAAATCTCCATCATAATTGGGATAGGCATGTGGTAGGAATTCTATGGGATCAATGGCCAGTCATCACAATTGTGATGGTGTGTTGTATTAATAAAAAATGGTAGAAAACATTGAATAGTTATGATGCAATTATAGGTTAATATTGAGCTTCAGTTGGTTTTGAGAATAGTTTAATATTCTCTACTAATCAGGGCCAACCACATGAAGATGAAAGATCATTTGCACCCCCACCCCTCCCCCCACCCAACATCAAAATTCCTCGTTAACATCTAAAATATTTAAGAAATGATCAACGTTTAAAGTACAAAAAAAGGTTCCAGACCTACAAAATTGACATTATTTTCCCATCTTCTGGTGCATGCCATCTTTCTGTCGCATCCAAAATAAGATTCTACCCTTCTGAATCAAGAATGCACATGTAGTTGCGTTCAAAAGCATGGACAAAAGGAAAACTGATAAAACACAACATGATTACATTTATTTAATAGGTCTATTAAGTTTTTAAAGTTATAGACCATCATCATGCAAAATGTTCATGATGGTTTATAACATAAAATACCTAATTAAAGACCTCTAACAAAAATGCAAACCTGTTGCATTTTCAGCTCCACCTGATCTTGTATGCATATGAATTGGTATTGCATATTGAACTATGACATCCTTTTGCATTGCTAAAACCAAGAGATTCATACAATTAGTTGTCATAAAATCATAGGTTATTGTTGAGCTTCACTTGGTTTCAAGAATAGTTTAATATTCTCTACTAATTAAAGCCAAGCACATAAATGTGGAAGCTCATTCCCCCCCTTAAAACATCTAAATTCCTCATTAACATCTAAAATATTTAAGAAATGATCAATCTTAAAAGTACCTGGAATGTCCTCATCTCCTCCTGCTACTCTCAGGAGAAGTCCATCTTCATTGCTCATGAGAAATTCATCTCACGTGTACATCTTGGAATGTCATCATCGCTTGTTGCATAAAATAAATCCAATATTAGAAAATTCCCCCGAGAAATAATAGTTCAAGTAAAATAAACACATGAAAAATGAGAGAGAGAGAAAGAGGAATCTACTTACCAATAGGCGGTACCATCGCATCTATGGCTATGCTACCTGTTGAGTGAGTTTTATTGTTTTTTTGTTGTGCCAAGATCTCTCTATTTATATACATACATACATACATATACACATATATATATACATCTACATATATATATATATATATATATATATATATATATATATATATATATATATATATATATAACAACAAGATGGAGAGATCATAGGGGCACGAAAATGAAATGTAGTGATTACAAGGGCATACATACATACATATATATATCCATACATATATACACACATACATACATAAATACTATGTATGTACATACATATATATGTGTATGTATGTATGTATGTATGTATGTATATAGAGAGAGATCTTTTTAAGGTGCTAAGTGACTTACCTCAAGATCGTCCACAAAAATAATGCAGACTGGGAAAATGGGCAGAGTTCACAAAAATTTTTACAAAAGCATATGATAGTAGATATTTTTAGAAAGAAACAAGCCATAACTCAGTTAAATGGGTCTAGTTGTTGATTCCCTGGGTTGATATATATGTATATTTAATTGGGTTATGGCTTCTACAAGGGAATGAGCCTCATTATTATGGCATTTACACAGAAGTAGAACTTGCTTCTTCAACTCCCTACACTCAACTCTTCATTGAAGTTATTCTTCAATTCCTTGCATATGCAATTTTATCACCTTTTGAAACTATATTTGATCTTGCTAGCTGGGAATAAATAATTGTTCATTTTATTATAACTAACCAGATGATAATTCTAAAGGAATTTTTAATCAACCTAGCTAATCAGCAACTAGATCCATTTAATTGGTTATGGATAGTTTCTTTCTAAAAATATTTGCTATGACATGTTTTTGTAAAATTTATTGTGAACTCTCCCTAGTTTTCTTGGTCTCCATTATTTTTGTGGAGGATCCTGAGGTAAGTCACTTAGCATGGGTTGAGTGAGTTTTATTCTATTATTATTTGGATTCTAGAATATTTATGTAGCTGGATCAATTGTTCTGTTGTGTAGCTAAGATGTAATAAGTACCTTAAGAAAGATCTCTAAATATACATGTTCAAAAGGAGATATAAAGAGATACCTATTTAGAAGGAAAAGAAACCAACATTTACATACCCTTGAAGCAAAATCATAGAGCTAGGACATGGCAATGAAATTGTAGAGCAAGGGCACAACATGACAAAAAAAATCATAGAGGAAGGGCACAACATGACAACAAAATAGTAGAGCAAGGTCACAACACCAAGATCATAGAGCAAGAGCATGACAATGAAATACAGAGATCACAAGGGCATGCAAACCAAATCGCAGAGCTAGGGTACAATAATGAAATGCAAAGAAATATTACAGGAACGAAATGCACCAAGCACATATGCATAATCAAAAGGTTCATTCCCTTGAAGAAGCCACAACCTAGTTAAATATACATATATCAACCCAACTAATCAAAAAATAGACTCATTTAACTAGTTATGGCTTGTTTCTTTCTAAAAATTTATGTTATGATATGTTTTTGTAAAGTTTCTTGCGAACTTGGCCCATTTTTTGTGGTCTACATTATTTTTATGTGGGATCTTGAGATAAGTCACTTAGCACAGGTTAAGTTAGTTTTATTGTTTTATTATTTGGATTTTGGAATATGTATGTAGCTGGATCATATATGTAATAAGCACCTTGAAAAAGATCTCTCTGAATATATAAAGAGATACATGTTTAGAAGGAATATAAATACATACATGTTTACAAGGAAAAGAAAAGAACATTTACATACATGCCTCTTCTTGCCCTTGAAGAAAATCATAGAGCTAGGGCATGTAGATCACAAGGGCACGACATGACAATGAAATTGCAGAGCAAGGGCACAATATGACAATGAATTATAGAGCAAGGGCACAACACAACAATGAAATCACAGAGCAAGGGCATGAAAATGAAATGCAGAGATCATCAGGGCACAACAACCAAATGCATTGATCATAAGGGCCACGAAAATGTTCATAGCTCTCCACCTTTTTCGCGTGCAACTCTCCAAAATCAAAACAAATGGAAAATTGTTGTCATGTTTTCTTTTCTTTTTCCTTTTATGCTTGTGAGGGAAATGAAATTATGACTTTGACATTAGTATTGTGATGGCATCAGGGACAATTGCAAATAAACATGAAAATGACCACAAGTCACAAATTTTAATCGCAATTTGACCCTAAAAGTTGTAGTGAGGAGTCTCTGGAACCTCTAAAAATCAAAGGTCAGCTTTCTCTTTGCATTTCTAGGAGTTGAACTATTATCAAAATGTATTTTTGACACATGGAATGCTCTAAAATAGAAATTGGTAGTTAACTATTGATGCAACCTCTAAGAAAAGTGTACCTGTGCATCTACACACTTTGGTGTCAGATCCAAAAATCCAAATATTCAAAACTTGATTTCTAGCATTTGAGTTTTCTTCCTCTTTATACCAAAATGACTTGTGGATGTTTCCCTTTGAAATTTTGGATGATAGGGGTGATTTCTTTAGGAGCTCCTAAGTCTAAAGCTCCATACTTTACCCTCACTTCCTTGTGGAAATCATGAAGTGTGACTTCTTGGACATTCCTTAGAGCTTGAAAGTCATGGGTTTAAGTGTGATCTTAGCTGCTACAGAAGACAATGAAGCTATGGTAATTCTTGGGACCTCAGGGAGCCTATAGATGTTTTAGTTATGTGCACCTGCATATCTTTAAAGACAATTCACCAAATCTTCAATTTACAGACCTTCAGAGAATTGTGCAAGGTGCTCAATTCACCAAAAAATCAAATTTCTCAATTTTGAAAATAGTTTTTGAGTTTTTCTCAAATGGGTTTTTAGATCACTCTTGTTTACTTATTTTGATCATTTTGATGATTTAAGCCTATTTGTGCACCTATGTACTTTTCTCTTCAAAACTTGTAAAATTTTGCACCTACACACCTTCATACATGCACACCTTCTAAAGTCCTTCAACTTATGCATATCTCAAAATTACAATGCACACTAGCACACCTGTGCACCTTTTGGAGATAATTCATTCACCAAAACTTTAAATTTTACACATGAAAACCTTGAAGAAATTTTCCAAGGTGCTCAATTCACCAAAAAATCAAAGTTCTCAATTTTGAAAATAGTTTCTGGGTTTTTCTCAGACAAGGTCTAGGAGCACTCTAGTGTACTTATTTTTCCATTTTTGATGTTTTAAACCCTTTTTATAGCCCAACATTGTCATAGACTAGAACTATTTCTGATTGTTCTATTTGAAATCCCAAGGTGCCTGTTTTAAAAATCTGCATGCAATACCATGGATATTTTTGTGTTATGGATAATGATGATGTAATTTTAGTTGCACAAAGAAGAAAATATTAGTCATCTAATGTTAGGGGTTAAAAAATCATGCTAGTTGGCTAGAATCCTAAACCCAAGCTATGAAATTTCTACTCCTTGGGGCACCTTGTAAGATACTCTATTCTAACAAATGAACTCGTTCCCATTTTTGAAGTTAAAAATGGGGTGTGTGTTGTAGAACAATAACAAATGGCCCTAAAAAAAGGAATAAATAACAAAAGCATTATTTATTAGAAAGTAATTTTCAAACTCGTATCAAATTTTCAACTTGATTCTAGATGTTGTTAAAATTATGGGTGTTGCACACATTGCATAATATTGCTATAATTTTATTATTTTATTTTATTATGTAATATTGTATCTAGGAGCACCTAGATGGATGTGTAATATCTAAATATTCTCATGGGATTTACTTGATGAGTTGTATTGTAACATTATGATAATATTTTTTGTAACTATTTAATATTGGGGAAACGAATTAAATTTTGAATATTAAATGTAGGGTCAATGGGTTAGGTAGCAAACAATTTTAGCACATGGTTTATGTAATACCACTTGGTGGTTTGTGGAACTTGCTACTATATAAGCAGCCACAAGGGTAGTTTTTGTGTGAGAAGATAGAAGGCAAAAAGGAAAAGAGTCAAGCAAGACAATGCTTGCCAGGTTAGCTAAGGGGTCATTTATGAACGTTGGAAGCATGACATGGGATGTGTGGATTCATGCTTGTTCAGATAGATTGCTTAGTGGTGGCTATGGCTTTGAAGGCTTCTATGGTTATATTATAATGGTATCTTTGCTAAATAATACATGGTGATGGATGTTTTTGGAAGCTGGGTTTTTTCCTCAATGAAGGTTTCCCAGGGTATATCTTGTGTCACATTTTTGTGGGTGTGTTATCTATTCCATTGCATGTGGATTTCAATTGAATATTTATTTTAGATCTATTATGGGTTATGTGAAAACACTTATATTCTTATTGCAAGTTTTCTTACAAGTGGTATCAGAGCTATGGTTTTATTATTGTAACCCTAAATTGAATCCATGGGAGTGCATGAGAGGATAAAGGAAAGGGCAAGATATATGAGTTTTTTATCGTAGATCTAAAGCTTTTGGGTTTGATGTCATGATGGGATGTTGAAATATTTTGGGCATATGAAATTGTTGATCAAAGGGATTTTTTGGATGTTTCATTCAAATGAGGGTTTTTAGAGGGGAGCTTGTAGAAATGACCTCCTGGGAAAAAATGGACCTCACCATTGGATCCAAGTCTATGTTCCCATAAGTTTTAATATATAATGTGCCCTAGTTTGGCCATGTTTAGAGGAAATTAAAAAGTTTTTAGTTCAGCTTGTGATGGTCATCAAATTTAATCTCGTCAAAATTTTTGTCACAAAAAAATTGCATTGAAAATGGTAAAAATACTGTCTTAGTAAAACGGCCATAACTTTCTCTCAGGATATCAGATTTGAAACTTCTTATAGGTACTAGAATGCTAATTTAGAGTATTACAACTTGGCATAGGTTCAATTATCTGACTTTCATATTTTGTTAGGTTTTAAGAGCCCAAAAGTTATATGTTCTATATTTTGAGCACAAATTAGGACATAACTTGGGCATACAAAGTTGGATTTTGGACTTCGAGTAATCAATAGAAAGTTATTGGAGAGCTCTGCACATTGGTTTAGATTTGATGCAGATTTGTTATGGTTTATTTGGTGATATATTAATCTAAACAGTTTATGGTATATATTGACTATGGTAGTATTGTGAGTTTATGATATTGTATATTTTGGAGATTTAATATTTGATTCATTATATACTTAGTTTATATTTCAGATTAGTCTCATAATGATATGATTATTGGTGTTTGGTTTGTATATGACTTGTTGTTTCTACAAGTTGTGTAGTGTTGTAAGCAATCTATACTTACAAGTTGCATTTATGGCTTGGTTATGGGTTGTCTTTTCCTATTGATCTTTCATTATTGATACATATTCAAATTGGTGGCTTATATTTGGGTTGTCTATGCCTTAAGCCACATGATTTTCTAATTTTTCTTCATGTAGAAGGGATGAGATGTTACCAGGTATAGTCATGGCAGAGGATTGTGGTTGATTATTTTATGTTGATAGGTTGGACACTTTGAGAGTTAGATGCTCAATTCATGGATGTGATCATGGTACCATAGATTTTGGCATGACATGATTCCTAATTTGGTTATGGTGGTATATTTTCTTGGATTAGGATCATGGTTATTTGGTTTCTTTTGAGGAGCTCATGATTTACACTTTGAGTTCTTTGATGGTTTGATGCCTTAGTTTATTCTCATGGTTAGATGATGGTTTTTTCATCATAATGGCATGCATAGCTTGGTTCAGGGCTTAGTAGGAGCTTGTGGCAGTGATGGGGTGATAGTGCAGGATTAGTTCCTGGCTTGGTTTGTATCTTTTTGGTTTGGAGATCTTGGTTTCACTTGCTACTAACACTTTGACTATTTGAGTGTAGACCTAGAGGATCTTCATGTAGGAGATAGATTTTATGATGCCATGGATGACTTGGTACCACAATTGACTAGAAGTTTTTAGCATTCATATATTTATTGAGTGTTTGTAGATGTTGGAGATTTGTGTTAAATCCTATTGTTGTAGAAGCATATTTGACATTTGCATGGTGCACTTGTTATCTTCATGGTGTGTGAACATGGTTAGATCTCCAGAACTCATGAGGTTCTTGGTTATCTTCATGGTGTGCAAAGATGGATGGTATGTGAAGATGGTTGCATTTTGAGGACTCACAAGGTGTAGTTTATGCTTTCATTTAGCATGTTATCCTTAGTGTGAGGATGGTTTCATTATTATGTCATGATATACTCTTGATATGTGTTTAGAGTGTTGACATGTTATAGTATGTTCATATGGAGCATTTTATCTCTTTAGTTGAGATGATTAGATCATGTTGTCATATTTATGTTCCTGAGGCCATGGTTGAAACTTTGACATTGATCTTGGTTTAGTTTCTTGGTATTTAATACACAAATCATAAGCTAGATACTTCATGGTATTTCTATGTTGCATTTGGAGTTGGCATGGATTGATTGGTTACAAGTGCTCATGGGTACTTAGAGATGGTAGTGATGTTGATTTTCTCTTGGATTATAGAAGTATTTGTTGGGATAGTTGTTTGATTTTAGCGGGAAGTTCAAGGGGCATTCACTTGATATGGAATTGAGAGGAGATTGTTCTTAGATAAGTCTTGGTTGGAGACTTGGATATCTTGATGAACATTCTCATTACCCACTCTTGGTATACTCAACAGTTTGCTACTTGAGAGGTATAGCCCATTGTTTCTCTTAGATATATTATGTTAATGCTTGTCTTTCATGGATATTGATCTTGTGCTACGGTATATGAGTTAGTTCTGTAGAGTTCATTTGAGAGATGGTTTAGCATTCGTTATCTCCATTTGCATATTTTTTTATGCTGGTTGAATTTGGGAGATGGTTTTATATTGGGAATATTACTTGGTTTAGGAATGGTTTATGATTTTGATATTATTTTGAGAGGCTTATGTCCATAATTAGTTATATGGTATGGATTGAGTGTTAATGAGGCTTCTTGGTTGGGGTTTTATGGAGGAGATCATACTTGCATAGTTTAGATCTAGAGGTGTGTGTAGAAGGACATGATATAGGTTATGATTTGCATGGTTTCTTGTTGGTCTTGGTTATCTTCCTAAATGTTCAATTTTACTTACATTAGATTTGAGATTGGTTAGAGATTGTGATCACTAGTTTGTGCTCATGTATGTCATGTGAGAGATGACATGGTTATTACTTTATCTCTTTCCTCTGTTGGTTGTGGAGAGCTTGGGAGAGTGTTGGAGACTTGTTATTGATGTAGGAGAATCCAGAGGTATAAGGGCAATCCTATGTGACCCAAAAAAATATACTTAGACTTAGTTTCTATTTCATGTGTTTTCATTTTTGGATACCCATTTGGGTCAAATAAAGGTTCCAACTCTCACAATTCCACTCTCCAAAATGGCACATTTCATTCCATGCCACAAAACTCATGATGCTGTCCATATTGTAGACTTGTTTTTCAAAGAGGTGGTAAGACTACATGGTCTTCCAAGGAGTATAGTTTCTGATAGAGATACTAAATTTGTGGGGTATTTCTAGAGGACATTGTGGAAAAAGTTGAGAACAGACTTGAAATTCAGTTCCACGCATCACCCACAAACTGACGGCCAAACAGATGTGGTAAACAAAAGTTTGGGCAATTTGCTAAGATGTTTAGTTGGGGATTAGCCCAAGGGATGGGATTTGATTCTACCACAAGCAGAGTTTGCTTAAAATAACTCTATAAATAGGAGTACTGGAAAATCACCATTCCAAATTGTATATGGAAATAGCTCAAGGACTGCACCAGAATTGAGGAAGATAGAGCAAGGGGAGAGGACAAGTGTTGAAGCGGAAGAATTTGCTGAACATATCAAGTGTCTACATGAGGAGGTTCAGGCACACATTACCAAGATGAATCAAGAGTATAAAGCTAGGGTTGATCAAAGGAGAAGACATAAGGAATTCCAAGTAGGGGATCTAGTCATGGTGCACTTACGAAAAGAAAGATTTCCAACCGGTACTTACAACAAGCTAAAAATGAAGAAATTTGGCCCCTGCAAAATTTTGAAGAAACATGACTCAGGAAATGCATATGAGGTGGAGCTGCTAGATGGTATTCACATTTCTCCCATTTTCAACATTGCAGATTTAACAGAGTATCATGATGATGGTGTAGATGAGGAACTAGTGTTAGAGCCATGTCTGATTCCTGCTTCTAAGAAGGAGGAGATAGAAGACATTCTAGATCATTGTGTGGGTAGGAGTACCAGAAACAGGCAGTATGAAGAGTATTTGGTCAAATGGAAAGGACGACCAATCGAGGACTCAACTTGGATTTCAGCAGCTAAGGTTTCCCATTTGAGATTTCCTCTACCATTCATAAAGTGATAGGGTCACTTTTCAATCTACCTTGGGTGTCTGATGCAGGAGCATCTAGAGGTATAAGAGCAATCTTGTGTCACCCAAAAAAAAATACTTAGACTTAGTTTCTATTTCATGTGTTTTCATTTTTGGATACCCATTTGGGTCAAATAAAGGTTCCAACTCTCACAGTTCCACTATCAGTGTTCGTGTAAATCCTGAAAAAATAGGAGTATGTAATTGAGCCATCATTTTGGTGAACTAGGAGGTGTAAATTGGCTAGATGAATGTAATTGTAATTTAGACCATTCTAGAAAAAGAATCAGGTCAAAAGGCCCCATGGTTTGAAAGTTATTGCAATTTTTTGAGTTGTGGAGACCTCCTAAGAATGCTTCAAAGTCAAGTTAAGGGCATTAAATGACCTTGAAAAGGGCCAAAAAAATGGGGGGACGAGAAAAGCTCTCCATAGGGCTATAGAGCACTTCAAGAGCTTTCTGAAAATGTAAACGGTTCGTCAATCGGAGCTACGGTTCAAAAGTTATGCCTCTCGAAAGTTTGGTTACCGTTTCTGGATTCTTCTAGATTTGCGTCGACTTCTAACGCAGCTTTTGGAACCTTCTATTTCGTCGATGGATGCCTACTAGCACTTTCTAGAATGTACTCCTAGTCCTTAACCCTCTGGGGTCTATTTAAGGAGATTTCTAGCATTGTAAAAGGAGTTTGAAGTGGAGTTTGAGAGGAGGTACTAAAAGGAGAAATTATCTCCACATTTATGCTATTGTAAGCCCTTAGGGCATGTTTTGAAGTTTATTTTCTCTGCACTGAATGTACTAGCTTATTTTTCAGTTAATACAATTTCCCTTTTCTATTGTGTCCATTCTGTTCTTGGGTTGTGTTCCCATCAGTTATGAGAGTTGTTCTTGCAAATTATTAGTTTATGTGTTGTGGATGTCCTTGATACTACATGGATTCACTTCTTTGAGATGTTGTGAGTGGATTTGGTTATGGAGAGCTTGAAAGAGCATTGGAGACTTGTTATGAGAGTTGTTCTTGCAAGTTATTAGTTTATGTGTTGTGGATATCCTTGATATTGCATGGATTCACTTCTTTGAGATGTTGTGAGTGGATTGGTTATAGATTTGACATTATCTTTTACAATGGGAGCTTCTTGGTATATATGTGGTAGGTATTTCTCTTGAGGCTCTTAATTGTAGGTTACAGATTGGATATGTTGATGATTGTGAGATTCACTTGGTATACCTATGGAGGTATGTATAGTTGGATTGGTTTGGCACTTGTTGTTGGTGTTATTTCAGCTATGGATATTCTAACAATTATAGATACATGTGATTACCTTTGGATCAGGTTTTTGTGCTTGGTATTTCCATTGTTACAGGATTTTATGATCTTCTAATGCAACAGGTTGGGTGGCTTTATCTTTGGATGGATTCTATGTATGTTTGGTGATAGTGGCATAATAAGAGGTGAGATCATTCATGTTTGAGATGCTGGATACTTTTATTTTGTTCTGGATACCAAGATGGAGCTCTTAGTCTACATTGATTTATAATGGTGGATGTGCTAGGAGGGATTATTCCCTTGTTCATTTATGTGGCTATGGATTGACCTTATGCAATTTATACAAGTGGGAGATTGTTGAGATTATGGGTGTTGCACACGTTGCATAATATTGCTTAAATTTTATTATTTTATTTTATTATGTAATATTGTATCTAGGAGTGCCTAGATGGACATGCAATATGTAAACATTCCCATGGGATATACTTGATAAGTTGTATTGTAATGTTGTGATAACATTTTCATGTAATTATTTAATATTGGGGAAAGAATTAAATTTCTAATATTAAATGTGGGGTCAATGGGCTAGGTAGCGAATGGTTTTAGCACATGGTTTATATAATACCACTTGGTGGTGGTTTTGTGGGACTTGCTACTATATAAGAAACCACAAGGGTAGTTGTTGTGTGAGAAGATAGAAGGCAAAAAGGGAAAGAGTTGAGTAGGAAAAGGCTTGACATGTTAGCCAAGGGAGCATTTGTGAAGGTTGATGGCATGGAATAGGATGTGTGGATTCATGCTTGTTCACATGGATTACTTAGTGGTGGCTATGGCTTTGAAGGCTTCCATGGTTGTATTTTAATAGTATTTTTTCTAAATTATACATGGTGATGGATGTTTTTGGAGACTAGATTTTTTCCCTCAATGAGAGGGTGACCGCAAGAAGTTGGGTCGCAATTTCGCGGAAGTCAGATCCGTGGAATTGTACTTCTCAGAAACGGGTACTCAATTTTTTAAAAATTGAGTACCCATTTCTAAAATTATGCTTCAAGCACCCGAGCCGAATTTTAAAAATTGGGTACCCGATATTTAAAATGGATCGGGTGTTTGAGCCGCTTAACTATCGGGCGCCCGCCTTTTTAAGAATCGGGCACACGATTTCTTAAAAATCGGGTACCCGATTTGTAAAACTTTTATATAGCGCTTTTTTGGCATTTTAGAGGTCATTTTCATGACATCAAAAACGGGAGCCCGATTAGAGACGCATACGGGAGCCCGTTTCTCAGCCCTACTGACTACCCCCTTGTTGCTAGTTTTTGATACACAGGTATTTTAATATGTTTTATACTATTTTACTTTATTTTTTTCAATTTTCAATTTAATATGTATGTTAATTTATTGTTTTTTCACTTTTCATATGTACGTAAAATTGTAAATTTACATTGTTAATGAACTTAAATGTTTAAATTTTTGTATTTGTTAATTAAAATATAGTTTTGTAAATGTTTATTTAAAAAATTATTATTTTAGATGTTTTGAAATGTATTTAATTTATGTATTTATTACAATGTTGAATGATTAGATTAGATGTAAATCTATTGTTTAAACATGTAATTTTACAAATAAATATAACCTCGACCTAAAACCATATAACCTCGACCTAAAACCATATAACCTCAACCTTGTTTTAACTATTTAACCTCGACCTAAAACCATATAACCTCGACCTTGTTTTAACTATAACCTCAACCTAAATTTATTGTTTAAACTATAATCTCGACCTAACCATATAAATAAAACCCTAAACATATTATAAAATACTTAATCACATAACAGCCGGCCAAGGGATCCAAACAAAAAACTTATAGTATTTAAAATGATTTTACTTAAATTGTATTGTACTTTGTTTCATGGATCGAAAATGGATGATGTAAACTATTTTATAAATGTATATTCTTTCAGCCTTTCATACCCTGTGACATGTACAGTGGATGATTGTGCATTTCAAATTAATTTGCCAAGTGGCATTCGGAACAAATGTATATAAATTATTTAAATGGATTGAACTGAAGTAGTTAATATGAACTTTCATGTGGACATGTTATTTATTTTACTTTTAGTAGTTTATAATTATTTAAAAATGAAATGTAAATGTGCTCTTAAGGAATGCAATCTCTTATGTTTTTTATAAATGTAAATTATTACATGTATGTTATTGCGTGCTTAGTAAAACTTTTGATTAGTTCTTTGGATCCCTTGGCTGGGCATCATTTAGGATTAGTTCTATAATGTCAATTTGTATTGAATTTAACTCTAATTATTACCCTTACTATCATCTTAACCTAAGTAATCTTAATTTGCTAAAACCTACACCAGGTAATATATTAATAATTAAATAACTTTCCTATCTTACCTTGAGTACTAATTTTATAAATGTCAAACCCTAAGATTGAAAGGTAACCCTGGCCCTTAACTAATTAATATTATACTTATAAACCAAATTGAATTAAACCATGATCATAAACCTAATTATATATCCCAACTTAAGAGTAGAAACCTTGAATTTAACCTTAAAAATCCTTTCCCCAACCATTAACCAAATTGAACCATTACCCTAGAAAATTCAACCAAGTTAAACGTTGACCTTAAGACTAAACCAAATCACCCTAAACTAGAACTCAATAATATATTGAACACTTTAAAACAAAATTCAAACCTAACTTTTTTGAATTAATGTTGGTTTTTAATCTAAAAGCTCTAACTATAATTCTATATCTAAAACCAAATTTAGCACTTTAAAACTTAATTCAATTTATTAACTCTTGTCCTAATTGAAACCTAAGCATTAAAACCTAATCAAATAGTAGAAACCAAATTGAACCCTAATCCTAAAACTAATTAAACATTGATATCAAGGTCTCAAAATGATACATCATAAAAAAATTAGAAGAGACTTGAACGAATCAAGCATCTAATTAAGTAACCCTCCCTGACCATCAAGAGGTGGAGGTGTCCACATCAGTGCGAGTACAAGCCCAGACTAGACCCTTGGATGGGTAGCCTAAATTTTTATTACCTTTGTAGAATGGAAGGCCACATAACAAAATAATTTCTTATTCTATAAAAAGAAATACCCACCCCCTAGTGATATATATAGTAAGATCTTTTTCCTAACTTTACTATCAATTTTTTTGGTTAGAAGACGATGATAGTTCAAAATGATTTAGAAGATAGGGATAAAATGAGAACCATCATTCCTAGAATGAAGATGCATCAATCCAAGTGATAAACCCATTTCTATCATAAATCAACTCCTCCATCCAAAAAATTAGTAATGAGAAATCCCTACGTCAAGTAATCAATGGAGGGCTCATAAAATTGATCAAGTGATCAACAGAGGGCTCATAAAATCCCTAGGTCAAGTAATCAATTGATCCCCAAGGGGAGATAAGAATCTCATTAAAAATTAGAGACAGGACACTCCTAAATGCGTAGCATACAAAATAATTATTGCCAAGGTCTTAGCCTCTAGACTAGAAGATATCCTACCCAAGATCATTGACCCTACACAAAAGCGTTTTGTTAAGGATATTTATGCATATTGGAGAACTTGAAAACCTATTGGAAGACTTTGGATTGAGAAACATTTCTAGAATAGAGTGTAGGCATGCTCAAGTAATTGATTATGAAAATGTCTACAAAAGGGTGGAATGGAGTTTCACTATGATGATGTTGCAAGCCCTCCATCCAATATTAAATGTCAAATGGTGTCCTCTCTTATGATTGGTGTCAAGGTTTTAGTAAAGAAATTAATGGGTTTAGATCATAATTTTTAGGACTCTCTAGATCAATTATGAAAGGGTGTCCTCTTGCATCCTCTTTATTTTTTATTGTTGAACATTGACTCATTACATTATCTCCTTAGAGATAACCAGTTGTCTCTAAAAGTTAGAGGATCTACTCTCCAAATAATTAATAAGTATCTAATGTACATAGTTTGTTGATAATATATTTGTATTCTTTTTAAGCTAGAAGAGTGCAACACGAGTCATTTAATGATCAAATTGGACCTCTTTTCTTTGTATCGGGTAGTAAGATTTATGTCTCTACATCTATCTTATTGGGGCTAAATATTGAGTCCCCTACCTTGTGTAGTAAATATGTTATTGGATGGAGATTTCATAATTAAGTGGTTAGGTACCTAGGGATTCCATCTGTAGGAAACCCTAACATATAAATAAAATGTGTCTTTATATCAAAAAAAAAATCTTTGGAAAAGTCAACAACTGGAACTCTAATTATCTCACTTTGGTTGGTATAATTCAAGTATGTTAAAAGATTCTCTCCTTGAATATTGGGTGTAAGTTTGTCTTCTTCCTGCTCATTTTATTTAAATCAATTTGGTCTTCCATATAAATCTATTAGGACCATTTCGTGGATAGCCAAGGGATTACTTTGGCAATAAAATGGATAGCCAAAGCTTCATAAGGTAATGAATTATGGATTATGATTAGAATTAGGATTATTATACGTGGTTAGGGATAGGGTTCACACGTAAATTAGTTCATTACTTGACATGATCTACACTTATAGTTTGCAAGAAGGTTTTCAACTTGGTGCCATACTCTATTTTTGAGATCTTCTGAAATTGCTTTTGTAAGAGATGTTTATCTCAATACTTGTATATGTACATATTATAATAATCTTAAGCTTAGCCATCATGAAAATTGTTAACATAACAAAATTGTAAACCATAACCTTGTCATAATCTTAACTTTGTTTCATCCTGAGACATGAACATGTATAATCCATAATGAGTTCATACTTAAAAATTTAGTATTTAATGTTTAATTTGACTTAAGTGTTTAACTTTATTTATAATTTAATTGATATAATTTCAATAAATATATGCGCATTTATATAGATCTAGTTGATAAATTTTAGATTTAAATTTTATTAAATAGTAATTTTGTCATACATGTATTATGTTGTGATGTATTTTTTATGTGTTTTATGTTTTATGTTGTTTAAATATATATGTAGATTATATTTGATGGACCCACCACCACCCCCTCCCCCTCCCATACCCCCACCTCCACCACCTCCATCTCCACCTCCACCTCCACCTCCACCCCCACCCACACCTCCACCTCCCACTGCGGATGAGCTCTGCGAGACCATGAGGTGTAACCTCAACGACCTCATGAGTGATATAGAGGCTATTCGACATGAGAGACACCCCCCCGTCACCTACTACGTCTTGCAGATAGCATGCAAGGTGTCGTTGACTCCATTCATCATTTTGATTTAGACATCGATTCATTTAGATCATGGACAAAAAGCATGCGTGCCTTCTACTCTGATGGCTTATCATATAGAGAGGTTTATAACCTACATATAGGTAAAGGAAATTTTCAACATTATTTTGTAAACCCTAAGATGGGTGAACCAATTAGTGAGAAGAAGCCTCGCATTTCCATTAGGTGGTGTACACATCCGCGCATAGTAGCACATTTTTGGGAGAGGTGGTGGATGGTATTTGACCATCCACCACACGCTAATCATGAGGTGCCCATGTACTTCCTTAGGAATTTATGGGCTGAGTTTGAGTTGGGTTTGAAACCCAACTATTTTGATATGAAAGCATTTCAAGGGGTTGGTAGAGGGATGCCTCAGGATAGGCCTGGGGCAAAGCTGAGTGACAGAATGAGAAACCGCAGGTGAGCTAAGCCCCTTGTACCTCTTCCTGTGCCTGTTGTGCCTGCTCCTCACCATCATCATGTGATTTCATCTACTTTTACCCATTTGAGTTCCTTTTCGGGCAATTTAGTATAGCAATGGACGTAGGCGGTACATGCTCCTCCACTTGGACATGTTTGTACTAGCTATGGAGGCATATGCAAAGGCCCCCAAAGAGATCCTGGTGAAACACACGATGGCCATTATGCTGAGGGTGCAAATTTTGATGATGATGTATATGCTGCCCGTGGTGATGGTAGTGACGAGATAGATGTGTCATCATTTGTTGACCTCATGCAGCAGGGAGAGCCTGGAGAGAGTCAAGAGCAGCAGGTAAAATTTTAATTTCAATATAAATATAAAGTGCACATAATTATTTACTTTCTACATATATGTGTAATTTTATTAACTATATTAATTTGTACTTTTCAAATAACAGAGGATGGATGACACTGTTCCTCCTAGGAGGCAGTATAGTCTTTTTTCAAGACCTACAGATGTTGGCGTCCCTTATACGGTATGCACTTTGAATTACACTGTAAAAATGTACATTCAAATTTGAATTTAATAACATGTGCTCATATGTTCTTTTTATTTGATTTTGTAGGGATTGTCTGCATCTACACATACTGATGTTAGTACAAGTCCTACTCCAGTTACCACTGAGGCACAGCCTCAAATACATGCGGTATGAACTTTTAACTGAAGACAAATAATTTGTATTATTTTTATGTATGTACATTATTATTAACTTATAATCTGAACAATTTTGACTCACCTGTATATATATTTTATGTGTTTTGATTTTACGAACAGGAGCATGGATATCATACTCATCCATATAGGCTTTGGTATAGTCTATTTTTGACTCCATCTTATGATTATCGTGCTAGCATACCTGTAGACACATCTGTGACATTGGCTACCACTCAGGTATGATATATACATTATATATACATATTTAATTTATAGTGTATAAAAAATGTAGTGTACAAATTATGTACTTTGTAATTATATTCATGTATATTTAATTTTGACTAAACGTTTATGTATCCATAATTTTAGGAGTACGTCACCACGAGTGTTGCTGAGAGCACAAGACTTAGCTAGATGGAGGTACCTACATCGTCATTTGAGGTCAGTATTGTGATTTATGTACATAATTTATAGTTCATTATGCTCTAAAATCAAATTTAAAAAATGTATGTATTGTAAATTACAGGACCTCACCACTGTCGCATTTGGTAGTTTTGACAGTGCGCCTCCTCCCGTTACTAAGGGACACCCATCTCATGTGGTATAATTTATTTTATTATGTAGTGAATATTTAATTTATTTGCAAGCTAGATTTTGAGACCCATTTCAATTAAGCAAGTACATGATGAGACGTGCCTCCTGTTACATAGGGTGATACATCTACCTCATAGGGTGTCCGACATGACGAGACAACTCATATTGCACATGATGATCCATCTGAGTCCTCTTCGCATGGAGCAAAGAGGATATTTGATCAGATAGATTAGGTCTTGTTGGCACCTATAGATTGTGTTTTTATGATGTATATATATATTATTTATGATGTATGTACACTTTGTGTTAGGATAGTTAAAATTGTATGTTAGATCATGTATTTTTTCACTTCATAGATCATGTTATGATGTATGTTAGACCATGTACTATTTTTTTACAATTTCTTATCATGCTTGTGTATGTAGTACATATATTACTATGTTTCACCATGTTTTAAGTATATTCAAACCATTTTCTTTATTCTGACATATTTTATTCATGAACATATGACACATTTTGTAAGTATATATGCAAGATGAACAATAATTTTAACTATCTATAGAGCATTATTGGATAAATATCACATCAAATTTATGCATTGAGATAATTCATACAAATAAAATTGACCTACTCGATTAAAAAATGTATTGATAATGTACCTAACAATGTATCATAGGTGATCTTAATGTGTTGTTTGGTAATGTAAGACTCATTATCACCTAATAAGACCTATTATGTGGTAGTAAACATATGAATACCTATCATAACATATAACAGACATAATGACTTATTAGGACTCCATGTCCCCTTAAGACACACATGTATGGATAACGTACCTAACAATGTACATCATGTAAGTGATCTTAATGTGTTGTTTGGTAATGAAAGATATAATCAATACAATGAATACAATGAGTAATGATCTTTACATTATCATGTGCAAGTCACTTGTTTTTAATATTACAATCAATAGTAATTTGAAACTTCAAACAAACATTAATTTAAACATGCTTGAATGTAAAAGTAATAGAACAAAATAGGAGGTCATTACTTAAATTGACAATTAATTTATAGTAATTTATCAAGTGCACATACCTTTAACTTTCAAATAGAAGTAAACTCTCATTTTTGAATTAGTTTGTACAACATATTTCACAATATATGTAAGACAATGTCAATGATATATTTATAGTTCACCGAACTCATTTGAAACATAAAATTGGTTGAACACATCTCTTCAAATGAGGTCCTATAAAATAAAATTGTAAAACAAAAACACACATGTTAATAAACACATAAATTAATATTCAAGGTATCTAAACTATGTAAATATATATATGTGTAATTTGTATGTACTTACTATGTGAAATTTCACAAGATGTTGATGTTCGATCCACTTTAACACTTAAATTTGCATAAATTGTAATTGAGACCTGAATAAGAGGTATAGAAGCTCTCTAAATTGGTATTGACAACACAAACATACATGTAATTAAATTATATAAGTACATATATATATAAATAATACAATAATGAAAAAATTTACATATGTTTGATTCAAATGTAGTCATCCCACTGTACCATCTGCATCCTCTCTCTTTTGCAATGCATCTATGATTGTCTCGTGCTCGTCCATTGAAATTGTCCATAATACCTTATTGGCGGGCCTCCCTTTGTACCTTTCTAATTTGATATTTGTTGCCACAACCAAATGAGAATAGTGTAAAATCTTCTTTTTGATTTGGTAGTCTTCAAATGCTGGCAAACCATTTCTTCTTGTTAAGTATCTACGTAACCAGGTGCCAACTACAACAACAGACCCAATTGGATACTCAAAACCATCATCGTCTACTTGATGACATGTCATTTTTTTCTTAGGTTCCACACATCTAGCTAGCCAATACTTAGTCTATTCATCATTATCACTAGGTGCAATAACAGCATAAACATGTCCTACAAGATAAGATAAAGTATAGAAACACTTTAATCACTCGTGTACATATGCAAATTATATAAATTGAAGCATGAGATTGCAAAAAAATATAATTAAATTGTGCATACCAAGTTCTATGAGGTTTGAAATACGATCATAGTCTTCTGATGCAAAAGTAACATTCTGGCCTTCATTTACTATATCATCTTCAAAATGCGTGTCAGTAGGTGCTAATGATCTTTGTTGCCAATCTTCAACCCATTCTGTATTCTTACATTCTTCCCATTCACCTACAAGACAAAATTGACAAAAACAAGAAAGCTCCCTAATCCATATAGTCCAAGTGTTAGAATATGAACTCCTAAATGAATGCCATTTAGCTGAACCACTAATTGTATCACAATCATATCTTGAAGGGATATTATTTTCTTCAACTAGGTAGAAGAAACGTTTGATTGTAGAGTTTTGACTTGATCCCGTGTATAAATATTTATTACACCATTCGACAATCTCATGTGCATTTTTGAATTTAGCTCTTTCCTCAAATTTTAATTGCTCTTTACTAAGGGCTCTCTTCACACATGCACCAACACCATCATGTTCTCCTTTACCATGTCCAGCCTCAAAAAAACTCCACACATGTTGGATGCTAGTTTGCTTATGTGTCCTACTCAACCAATAGAACATTCTAGCATTCTTGAATTGTCCTATACAATTATCTAACCATATCCAATGTTGTGTCATTTGAATTTGTCTCTCTTTTAAATTATCATAAAAGACCTTGAAACAATATTGGACAAACTCAGATGAATGGAGTTTATTATCACTTAAATAAAAATGGTACTCTCTCAATATTTTTTGATCCTCCTCTATACTATCAGGTGCATGCCTATAAACTATATGAACATAAATTGTTACTTGCATTGAATTGTAATATTGTGGTTGTACCTCTTCTTGCGGTGCAAGCGTGTAGTTCTCTGAAAAGTCAACAACTGAAAGTATAGTACCAATTGGAAATGTATTCTTACATATGCAAAATTGTTCATCAAGCCATCTAGAATATTGAGAGTGTTTAACATATTTTGGTATGATCACACTCTTAAAATCATCCATAAATGCATGACAACTAACTTTATCTGTAACTAGATCACACCTTCTTCCAAACTTCCCATCCTTCAATGGATATTCAATAGTTTTAAATCTTTTTACCTCAACTAATTGTTGTCCAAAAGTAGTCGAAGCATTTTCATGCAAACATTCATCTAACAAAGAAAGATTGCCGCACATATCACATTACTAGAAAGACATGCATTGAAAAGAAAGTATTGATCATTAGGTGGCTTACAAAACAAACCTAATATGAAATCTTTTATAGTTTGAGGTGGTATTTTTATACCACATTCTTGCAACATTTCTTTACTATGCATGGTACCATGTATAGATTCAAATACATCATAATGGTAACGAAATTGAATATGAGTTTTATGACAACATGTGATTCTTTCCTTGTTAATCCTTACATACCATGGTTTACACTTTTCAAAAGATCTTTGACTAATGGTAATATTTAATACCTTACCATCTGCAAATTTTTTAAATAATTTAGTTTGAGTCATGTCAAAAAGGTGTTTAGGATGTGGATCACGTATTTTTGACCCAATTCTCAATTTAAGAACATCTCTTGAATTAGGTGATACTCTTGTATTATCATGCCAAAAATTTTCAATCAAACTTTTGATTTCACTAGTAAGTTTCATATCACATCTTGGGAGTCTACCACTAGAAGTCCATAAAATATTTGCTGGATCACATTCAAAGTTAACCCTTCTGTTTACAGCTCTTTCTAAAGTCTTACGATTCACATTAACATATCCACTTATGTTGGTAATCAATCTTTTGTTAGATGTTGATTTGTTAACTAAAGCTATTGTTATTGCTCATCGTGCTGCATTCTTATCTTTAGACCGACTTCTCTTTCCGATAACATCAAAGGCACTAGCAACAGTGGATACAACTTGTTTTAAAGACTCATTTTTATTCTTAGATTTTGCATACATTCCCAACCTTCTCATTACTTTTCGCATTTTAGACATTTTAATTAGTTGCAACATTAGCTGACATTGAAACCCAAATTTCTTATTATAAAAAAAATGCCAATACAATCTATTAGCATGTGTCCTAATTTGTCTCCATGAAACCAATCCCTCAAGATTATCTAACACATCATTAGGAATATGAAAATTATGTTCAGACACTTTACTATCATCCTGAAATGTTTGTTTAGTAGTTGGTGTTTCTATGTCTACATTCATGCAATTTTTATTTTGAGACACTTTACTATTTTCACTGTTATTTGGGATTTGAATATCATTTTCAAATTTTCTTGGCATTTCTTTTGGGGCAGGCATTTCAATTGGAGTGTTTTGTGCATGATCGTTTGACAATTGCTTCTCATGAAGAAAATCTAAATCATTTAAATCGTAACCTGCTTCTAAAAAATCACCAATTTCATCACGAGAGAAAATTTGAGGGTTTGGAGACACACCTGTATTGAACGCATAATTAGAATGTGCACCTGAATTTTCTTGTATTGGGTTCTCTTATATGACTTCTTCATCCATCGTGGTATCTTCAATGTCTTTTTCCTTTGAAACATTGTTCAAGTCTCTAATTCTCTGTCTTCTCTCTTGTTGACGTTGTGCTTCATTCTCTTTATTTGCTGCAATCTCCTCATCTGTCATAACTCTTGCTTTCTTCTTTCTTTGTTGTTTTGATCCCATGTTTGCACCAGTTTTGAATTTGAATCAGTATCTTGCAAATTGTATAAGAGGACAAGAAAATAGAATAAGCGTGACAAAATTCGGTGTTGTAGGTCGAAACTATTGTTCAATCATTTCAATCATTGAAATTGGGTCGGTGGGGCAGCTTTTGGGACCCAACAGGTACATCAGAAATGGGTACCCAATTTCTTAAAAATCGGGCACCCATTTTTTAAAACTTGGGTACCCGTTTACAAATTGGGTACCCGATTTTAAAAAAGTCAGTATAACAGTTTAAAGAAATCAGGCACCCGATTTATGAATTACAAATCGGGTGCCCGATTCGTGAGACATGAGCGGGAATTTGGCATGGCTCCTGAATTTTGCATGGGGTTTTGCCTTGGGGAAAGGCATGGCATAGGCTTGGTCCCACCAAGCCATGCCTTTGTACTCCTTTTTTTTTTAAGGCATTTAATCGACAATTTTTGGTATTGTGATAATTTTTTTATATTCATTCCTATTGAATTTTTTGACGAGACAAAAACCCATTATAGGTCTTGCTCTTCTGATTTCAAAAATGTAAATTTTATAGTGTTATTAGTTTATTTTCTATTTTTCCATTATTTATTAATCAAAACTATCTCCTAAACGTTAAAAAGTGGCATTCACTAAAACTTTAATAACTTTTTTATTTTATAATTTTTCTTAAATTAATTTATATGTCATCAATCTACATACAATTCTTTTGATGTTAAAATAAAAATTAAAAAATTTTTAAAAATGAGATTTTGATCAAATTATGTGGTCCGTACATGAGAGGTTTTAAAATTTACCTTTATCGCCAATTAATAATTAATAATAAAAAAATTATTCAATAAAAAATTAAGAAAAAATATTGTCATCAATCTTTGGTGTATTAGGTAACTCCCTTTAAAAGGATTTGCAAAAATTCATTTATTTGTGTCAAATTATGGTGTCTGTACACGAGCATTGTATGGTCCTAAAACAGGCATTTTGAAAAAGTGGTTTTTAAATATCCATACCAAAAAAATAATCTATCATATGGGTGCACAAATAAATTACATATTCAAAAACTAGATTCTGAAAACTAAAAATTTTATTTCTAGAGTTTTTTAATATTCAATATCTAAATACCTCAAATTTTGACATCAATTGACAAAAAATTTCAAAAACAGGAAAAACACTTCCACTTTTTGGCCAAAAGTGAGACCCAACTTCTTGCATTGACCCGAGAGTTTCCCATGGTATATATTGTGTCACATTTTTGTGGGTATGTTGTCTATTCTCTTGCATGTAGATTTCAATTGCATATTTATTTTAGATCTTTTATGGATTATGTGAAAAAAGTTATATTCTTTATTGCAAGTTTCCTTACAGATGTCACTAGTGGATTTTGAGAACTTCAAACAAGAAACTCATTTTAAAAAAAAAATTCCTACTCAGTATGTGTTTAGTGTCTTAATTCCCCTTATGCTCCTAAGTGCCAACCACCATGAGTGTACAATAATATAGAAATAATATTTCTTTGACTAGTGAGAGTTTGAGAAATCCCCATCAACAAATTTCCAATCACTATATGACTAGATGTGAGAAACCATTCAGAGGGCTTTTAATGAGTCATCAATTACTTGCCTTTCATATTTATGATGATCCATTTGTAAAATTCATGGAGCTCGTGCATTTCAACTTGATTCTTCCTTGAAAATTTTATTTGTTTGAAGTGAGCCAACGATTATATTGAGCTAGCTCCCATTGATCACCTTATTTTGGTTCATACCAAGTTCTCGAATCCTATTTGATGACACCATTTTTTTATTAAAATTTTTCTATTGACAATGATTAAACTGTGTGTTCAATGTGTTGGTGTTCCTTTCTTATGGACCTTTTCCAATCTAATGGCTTGTGTATTCTTCTTTTAATGAACTTTCAGAAACTCACATGCCAACAAGTGATTTTGATAAGCTCTTGGGGAAATCCTCGATTCAAACTTGAAAGTTTTGGACTATCTCTTATCCACTGTCCACCTAAGTTGAAAGTAATCTAGATGACCAATTCTTTAAATTTCTAAAGTATTGAGAGGGGTCAATCTAGAATATGGTTTTAAGGTCAAAAATCCTCTTTAACTGTGAGCAATGCCTATATTTACTTTGTACAAGAAACAAAGTTATCCAACTGCTTTGACAAATAAACACCTATTCTGGAAATCTAGACTAGTTGGGATGGACCACATAATCGGAACAACCCTGAAAAATTAAAGTGACTCCCTAACTCAAAGGATAAAAAATAAAAAGAAGAAAAAAAATGAAAAACCCCAAATAAAATAGACTTGATAAAAGAAAAACTAACATGTAACTAAAAAGACCAAAAGGACTAATAAAAACAAAAAACTCATATATAAAAAATCTTGAATTATAAGAATGTGGGGTGGTTGTCAGTAGATTTCTAATTATGTGCATTCATAATGAACCACCCCATATAGTTCTAAAAATGTTGACTTGTCTTTGTTTTCATAAAAATAAAATTTGGGCAATCTTGGTCCAAATCACACAAAATCAGAAATTTTGGTAAGTCTTCATGGCCATGATTAATCATCATATTCAAATTAAAAATCATCAAACTAAGAGGGATAATATAAATATATCATCTAATCTATTGAGTACCCCACAATAGGGGTACACTCACATATTGTAATTTCTCCTTCTTGCGATCTTATATCATGGTACACAACTCCATGTACATATGGAAATAGTAGCATCAATGATGTAATATAGCTATCAAAACAAGACCCAAAAAATAGAACATTGTGTTTATGGTCCTTATTATCACCATAATTAGACTTAAACCATGAGTTGTCACCTTTAGGATCATTAGGACTAGAAAACTCAATCATACGCCTTCCTTTCAAATTACAGGATTCATTAATATCATTAAAGAAGGCATTTTGTCTCTCATATCCCAAATAAGAATGTTCACAATTATACTTACCCTCCATTGGGAACTCCCAAGATAACAAGATATTAGGACAACTTTCTTTTGAATGGAACCCAAATGGATGGACTCTACATGACTCGGTTATTGGATGGTCTATTATATGTGTAGAATATCCACAAATAGATATTTCCTCAATCAAGCTTGAGAACAAATTAAGCACTCTATCCATCTCTTCTAATGACATTTTTTTTTTTGAGGGCTCAAGTATCTTATCATTATCCAATGGGGGGGTCAATATCACAGTACAAAGCATTGATATCTTCTTCTTGATGACTTCCTGATTCAAAAATCTCACCAACCTCAACATCTTATGCATTTCCATCAGTTTTTGCAACTTTGAGAATTTTTGCAACTTCATGGATTTTTCTAACTTCAAAAATTTTTGCATCCTCAAATTTTTTTGGGATATCCACACTTATTGCAACATCAAAACTTGAAACAATTTGATTACTTCAAACAATTTCAACAAGTTGATCCATCTGTGCTTTAATGCATTAGATAATGCATCTTGGCAACTAGTACATTCCAACTCTAAATGAATCCTTTGATGGAGGAAACAATAGCTAGGAAGAAAAAATATGTTTGGATTCTGACTTTCTCCAAGATACTTCAAATTTCTTGTTATGTTATCCATAAAACCTTTCAAAAGCTCATCCTTTACATGTAAATACTTCTAAATTGCCAAGGTAATATTATATGGAGCCTCATAATGCATTGGAGTGTTACAAACCTACATATCTAGAGGAGTGGGATGTAACCATAGAGAGACATCATCCATTAGATACTCTTCTCTACTTTTCAAACTTTTTGTGTTCATATTATTTCTACAATAAACATATATCCCATAATGTCTATGTGATGTAGGAGCATCCTATATATTGGGGTATTATAGCTTTGAAGTTGGAGGACTTGGTTAGTAAAGAGGTGGTACTCAGTCGATATTGAGTTGTTTATGGTTGTTGTGTTAACCAAGTGCCTCAGTTAATGAAGGCATTTGATGATGCTTGGGGCACTTGATAGATACTATAAGCTTGATTTACACTAGGAGCTTGATAGTAGTGTTGTCCAAGTTGCTTAGTGAAGGTACTTAGTCCATGAAGGTGGCACTCAGCATATACCATGGCTTGGTTTGCACTGGGACTTAATAATAGTGTTTCCCAAGTTGGCTTAGTCAATGATGGAGCTTAATTATGCTTGGTGGAATACTGATGCTCGATCATGGTTTTCTGACACTCAATTTGGTATTGGTTTTTATGGTTCCTGAGTTGCCTGTGAGACAACTTTTGGCCTTTGATTTGTGTATAGGTATTTAATTTGTGTTGTAACTAACTTATGGATTGCATGGACATTTAATGTAAGGGTTTATTTTAATTTGTAATGGGCTAGGCCAACTTGTGGCTTAGTTGGGTATAAGTAGGGGTGTTTTGTGGAGTCTTGAGTGATAAATTGAGAGTCATCCAGCTTGGAGAAGAGAATAGAGTGTAGGAGTGAATTTTGAGAAGGGCTAGTAGCTAAGGCTTGGTAAACTAGGAGATTTCTTGGTGAGCTTGTGAGCACAAGTTGGGATTTCCTTAAGGTTTTTTACTAGGGTGTGGATTTGGACTAGCTTGGATTAGTGTTGAGTTGGATCTTGAGGGATTTTGTAAAACTATTTTGTAATTTCTATTGTATTTGACCCTAACTCGAAATGCCTTATAGTTGAGCACATTGCATGTAAACAATTGTTATATGAATAAAGTGTGTTAGAGTAAATAATTAATTAATTATTAATTATTTATCCTATTACTTAAACTTACTTAGGTTAATGCATTCATTTAATACTTAGTATTTAATGCATGTAGTGATGAGTTGTTGATAACACAGGAGTTTTTTCCCTTCTAGCATGTCCACCTTTTTGTGAAAGTGTGCTTAGTTGTCAACCTTATCTTCTACCATTTTCCATCTTATTCTACAAGCTTCCATGAGGCCTTTATATTTGGACTCTCTCATTGTATCTTATAATGCATTCTCATTGTAAATACAAGTTCATTATTTTTGCATATGTTCTCTCTCATGTCCATTTAGGGTTTTTCCAAGCTCCACCTCTTCCTTCTTGGTTTCCCTTCGATAGGTTATTTGCATGCAGGTGATCTTGGTGAGATATGGAGTTGGATTTCATCAACTCTTACATGGTATCAAAGCCTCCCTGCTGCTGCTTTGTTGAAGGTTTTTTGAAGCCATGTTTTAGAGACATAAACCCTAGTTTGTTTGTGCTTTTTTCTTCAAATCGGGGGAAGAACATTTTTTCGGAGCACTTTGGGCCCAAATAGATGTTGCCATTGGATTTAGAAGGCACTTTCCAGTCAGGATCCATAAAAAATTTGTTGATTTTGGAGACAAGGCTCCGGGAGGAATTTTTTTTTAGGTTGGGGCTTCCGTATAGAAGATTTTGGGTTTAATATATATATAAAAAGTGAGCACAGACCGCACTGCCCAACGGCCACTGCGGGGCTGCTTGTGCTCTGCCCATGCTCTGTTGTGATAGGCAGCACCACCCATCTCTCTTTGCAACCTCGCCACCACCGGTAGGTTGCCTCGACTCCGCTCACTGCCCACCTCCGCCAGTGGACTTCTCTATTTCTGCTAACTCGGCGGTTGTTGTGCCCAGGCAGCACCACCCTTTGTAGCACTCGTCCACATTAGCACTTATGTGAAGATTTTGTACCATTGGACTCAACCTACATTTGATGCATGTCCCTACTACTGTGTTGGACGCTCTGACCTAGTCACTTCCTGCATGGCACTTTTGCTGTAGTTGGCGTGTTATTCGAGTGACAACTTTGCCACATGGACCCTACCACGTCACTGATATGTCATCTATACATGCCACGTGGCCTCTTTTTTTGTTGTAACAACCATTCAACCATCAATTTTAATGCAGTCTTTTGCTGACATCAGCACGATATCATCCTGCATTAGCAAGCTTCTTGCACCTCTTCAAGGTCCTTTTTGACCTACCTTCAATTTTTTGGCCATAACTTGAGCATACGAATGTATTTTTTCGATCCAAAAGAAGTACCAGAATGCTGGTTCTGAGATGGAGACATTGGTGTAGGTATTTTTAGCTTTTGATATAGTTTAGTTGCCCATTTTTTTAGTTGAAGTCTGAAGTTATATTTTTGACTCTAACATGCATATCTTTTACGTCCCATGTCAATTTTTTGAAAACATTATATTTTTGGAAAGCTAATTTTGTCACCTTTTCAAAAATGTGGTCTTTTTTCTTAGATTCTAGCCCATGCTCTTTCTATCATGTTTTTGGCAATTTTGCTCTATGAAGGATATCTTGGGTGTTTCAAGTCCAAGGATCATTTTCCTGGCATAGTTTCTTTTGTTTTGGGCTATCCTATCTTTTTTGTCATCTTTTTTCCTTTTCTAATCATTGTAGACATCATTTTAAAGCTCTTTTGTCTACGCACTGAGATAAAGTGCCACTTCTACATTTCGGGTTCATGAACATTATTTTTTGAGACAGTTGTACTTGCACTATTTTTGTAAAGCACCATGGGGGGGATAGTTGTTTACTATTTTAGGTCTTCTCCCTTTGTCAAGTGAGTGTCCCTTCCATGACATTAGCCCCATGCAGCATCGATGTGACCATGTCTTTATAGGTGTTTGTAACTCTTCCTCTCTTGTCATTCTTGATTCTGTTTGTAGGGGATTTTGGCCCACCTTCTTAGTTGCTTGTCATCTCACACTATCTACATTAAGGGGGGGTTATGCTATTTTTCTAATGCATCCTTGGTTTGATGGTTTGATAGTGTGAACTATGTATTCAATGGTTGATCCTATATACGAGGCTATTGTAGTGGCTAGCTACCTATGCATTTCGATGAGATGGATCATCTACCATATAGACAGGATCATCAGTTTGTGCCTTCTTCTTACATGGAAGTTCTTCATATCAACAATTTCTTTCTAATGGTAGATTTTGTGGCTTCTTCATGCTTCATTGATGCTCTTCATGATCACTTATTGTTCCTATTTTAGGGGACATTCCCCTAGTTGGAGGCTTCTTCAGTTCTTCACTAGGTTCTGACCTCTTTTTGGGAGAGGGTTTCTCCCATGTGGTTTTCTATCTTTCCCCATTTTTCAGAGGTTGCATCTCTTGCATTGTACATGGGTACCTAACATGGCCTTGTTTCTGAGACCCATTCTGCATTTTCATCTTAGTTTTTTGTGAGCTTAAGGCATTCCCCTAAGTTGAACTTAAGGGGGGGTGTTAGAGTAATTAATTAATTAATTATTAATTATTTATTCTATTACTTAAGCTTACTTAGGTTAATGCATTCATTTAATATTTAGTATTTAATGCATGTAGTGATGAGTTGTTGACAACATGGGAGTTTGTTCCCTTCTAGCATGTTTCACCTTTTTGTGGAAGTGTGTTTAGTTGTCAACCTTATCTTCTACCACTTTCTAGATTTTTCTACAAGCTTCCATGAGGCCTTTATATTCAAGCTCTCTCATTGTATCTTATAACACATTCTCATTGTAAATACAATTTTATTATTTTTGCATATGTTCTCTCTCATGTCCGTTTAGGGTTTTTCCAAGGTCCACCTCTTCCTTCTTGGTTTCCCTTCAACAAGTTATTTTCATGTAGGTGATCTTGGTGAGATGTGGAGTTGGATTTCATCAACTCCTACAAAGTGTTGAGAGTTGGTTTCAGATCTTGCATTGTTGGTGTGTTTTCATTGTGTGATTATTTGCAGGGATCTAGATTACCTCTAGCAAGGTACCCTCAAGTTCTTGCTGTATCACTTGGTATTAGAGCTCAATTGTTCGTGAGTGTATAGATTGACCCCCAAGGTTGAAGTAATCTATACTAGGACATGGGTGAAGGTTGGAAGAGAAGGTTGATCTTGTGGAGCTGATTGATCTTATGGATTTGTGGATTTATTGCCTTGGGTTTGCAAAGGATCTTGGAAGATTCCTCTAAGAAGATTGGATCCTTAGGAAATTTATGATCTTAGTGATGCTGTGGAATAAAGGATGTCATATAAGATTAAAGAAAAAATTAGATTTAAAATTATAGTAATGAAGAGTGATATGATTGCTGAGAGTACAAGTGTTATAGGTGATGTACCTTAGCATGTGGGTACTAAAGATGGTTATGAGGAAGTTGTTGGATTGAGTGGTGAGGAAACAACTAATAATGTGGAGAGACCTATTGGAAATAGGGTTGGTCATTTTGATAGACCTAGATCTTAGTTGGAGTTGAAGCATAAGATAGAGGTTTTCTAATTTCTCAAGTACTTTGAATCCTAAAGACCTGATTGATTGGATTGGTGAATTGGAAGAATACTTTGAGCTTGAGGATATTGCGAATCCACTTAGAGTAAGTATGGCACAAACTAAGCTAAAAGGACATGCTGCTTTTTGGTGGAAAGAACTACAAAGAGGCAGAGAGGAGGAAGGTGAAATCAAGATCACTAGATGGAGGTTGATGGTAACTAAGTTGAGGGCTAAATTAATTCTTATTGATTATGAACTTGAGTTGTTCAAGAGGTTACAAAATTTGAAGCAAAAAGATATGACTATGAAAGATTATACCAAGGAGTTCTACAAGTTGAGTATTTGGTCTAGTCATAGTGAATTGTTAAAGGAGAAGGTAGGTCAGTACATTAATGGTTTGAAATTCAATATCCAAGATGAGGGTATTATGTTGAAGATTGATTTGGTTGAGGATGCTTATCAATATGCCCTGAAAGAAGAAGCTAAGTTGAAGAGGAAAAGTCAAGGTAATTCCAGAGGGAAGGAGTAGGATAACTCAATAAAAAGCTATATTGAGTGTTGAAGATGAACCAAAACTTGTTGATCAGAAGAGAAGGAAAGGTAGAGGTGAGCTTAAGGGTACTAGCTACAAATGTGAAGATGTAGGACATATGTTTTATGAATTTCCTAAGGCTAGTGATAGAAGAGTTGTTGTTGTGAAGGAGGTTGTAGACCACAACAATCAAATTGAGAAAAGAGAGAGTTTAGTAGCTTGACAAGTACTGATTGGTTAAAGGATAATGAAATCTTGTTAGAGGACTAGTTTGTTTAGGACTTGTTGTAAGTCTAGTGGTAAATTCTGCAAGGTGATTGTTGATAATGGTAGTATTGATATCCTTGTTGCTGAGGAGATGGTTCAAAAACTTGGTTTGAGGAGAATGAGACATCCTTATCCTTGTAGGATTGGCTGGTTGCAAGGTGAGAATGCTTTGGAAGTAAGGGATCAATGCCTTATTGATTTCTAGATTGAGCAGTATAAGTATCAAGTGTTGTGTGATATTGTGGACATGAATAGTTGTCATTTGTTTCTTGGTAGACCTTAGCAGTATGATTGTAGGGCTATGCATGATTTTGTTAAGAATATATTTACAATTGTGAAAGGTGGCCAGAAGCATTCCCTAATTCCTTTTCAAAAAGAAGAATTCAGTAGGAGGAACCCAAGTATTGGCAGCTGAATTGAGTTGAAGGATTCTAAGAGGGTTAGAGATATACATAGAAAGTACACATGTAGCACATTGAGGATGGATGTGAAGAACAAGATCAAAGGAAAGAGTGTACAAGTTGAGGACTTGGAAGATATGTACGTGAAGAGTCAATTTAGAATTTATGTGTTGAATCCCAAAAGATGTTGTTCTACCTACTAAAAAAATATTTTCAAACTTGGGGTGTTTGATGTAAGAGTATCCTTGGTTGGCTAGCAATATTGCATGTTGGGGTATTTTGGCTTTAGAGTTGGAGGACATAGTTAGTAAAGAGGTGGTACTCAATTGATACTAAGTTGCTCATGGTTGCTATGTTAACCGAGTGACTCATTTAATGAAGGTGTTCGATGATGCTTGGGGCACTCAACAAATACTATATGCTTGTTATACATTGGGAATTTGACATTAGTATTTTCCAAGTTGCTTGGTCAGTGAAGGTACTCATTCTATGAAGGTGGCACTTGGTGTATACTATGGCTCAGTTTGTATTGGGACTTGGTGGTAGTGTTTCTTGAGTTGGCTCGGTCAATGATGGAGCTTGATTATGCTTGGTGGAATGCTAATTATTTGTGGTGGTCTTCTGACACTTGGCTAGGTCTTGGTCTCTATGGTGCCCAAGTTGTCTATGAGCCAACTTTTGGGATTTGATTTGTGTATATGTATTTAATTTGTGTTGCAGTTGACTTGTGGCTTGCATGGGCATTTAATGTAAGGGTTTATTTTAATTTGTAATGGGCTAGGCTGACTAGTGGTTTATTTGGGTATAAGTAGGGATATTTTGTGGAGTAGTCATCCAACTCAGGGAAGAGGATGAAGTGTAGGAGAAATTTTTGAGAAGGGCTAGTAGCTGAGGCTTGGTAAACAAGGAGATTGCTTGGTGGGCTTTGTTAAAAATAGGGATTACTAAGGTTGGGGGGGTGTGAATTAGTAATCTACAAATGTTAGTCACCAACTAGATATTATTTCTTCCTTTAAACCATACATAACAAATTAATAAAGTAACATTGAATAATAATAGTAACCATGCACATAGATAACTCATAACACCATATTTCATTAACTAGGGAAACCCTGGCCAAGGGAAAACCTTGGTGGGGATGATACCCATAAGATAATATATTGATATATTAGTTCCTTGTTAGAGGATGGGCCCTGTTAAGAGTTAATGAGAAAATTTAGTATAGAGAGTCTCTATTAAGAGACTTTGAATCCCTGTTAGGAGATTCCAACCTTGCTAGGAGTTATAGTATAGTAGATGCAAGATGAGCCCACTACCTCAACATGCACTTCCAATTATAACAAGATCTCACTGCCCAAACAATTAATTAGACTTCTCAAATATAGATTTTTTCTTAGTTCGATCTTGGATCACAAAATATCTTCACAAACTTTTCATATATGAATTTCACAAAAGTTTGCATACACTTGCTCAATGCAACAACTACATCTTTCATCACAAAATGTCCTTTGCATAAATACTATGCCTTTACACAAATTGTTGCTAGGTTGGCTAAGACCATGCTCCACTCTTCCAACTTAGAGTAAACATCTAGGATGTCGGCACTAATTGGACAAGTAATTATTTTGTAAACAAAATAATCCTTTCTTTCAATTTCGATGTCTAGTTTCACTTAAAACACAAATATCTTTGTTTTGTATAGTCTATACTGACTTCCAAGGTTATATACATCAACATAAAAATATATACAATCTCCATCTAACTTCTCTAGTCATAGTATGACATCAGCAACAAGTTACAAACAAAACAATACACTATTATATATCAAATTCATACATAGACAATTTTCTGAGTACCAGAAGCTAAGTATCTTTATTTCTAAGGTTTCCTATAAGAATGTACATCGTGTGTTGCAATAAATTAAAATAATTTAAAATCTCCATTAGCCAATTGCCAATAATCTCCCCCTTTGGCATTGATGGCAACAAACTAGGGAAAATTGGCTAAGTATAAAAAACTTAACATAAACAACACATTCATATTGCATCTATTACAATTTTTCCATCTTACATAGGCTCCCCCATACAATATTATTTCATACTTCATAATATTGTATTTACAATTTTCTATAGTATATTCTCCCCCTTTGACATCAATGATAAGGTTAAGATGTCAAAAATTGTTCAAAAACTGTCCATCTGCTATAAAAAATGTTGTCCTTCTGCCTTAAGCTAATAAAATATTCTTGCAATCATCAAAATTTGCCTTAATATTATCCATACCTTTAGTCCATGTTTCCTTGGAAGATTCAGCAGAGGTGAGAATTGCACATAAGGCATATGATGCAATTTCAATTGTATTTAGGTTTGAATACAAAAAATTAGAATAGGTGTCCTTAGCCTTGACACATTCCTCCAACTGTTTCTCAACAAAAGATACTTTCAAAGCAATAGAATCTCTAAAATTTGATACTCTCTACAAAATTTGTTCCTTCTAAAGTTCTAGTTTCCTGATATCATTGTGAATACTAGCCACTTGTCCTTCAAAACAATCAATCTTACAAGATGGATGTTGTATCTGGCTGGATAGAGCCTCTAGCTTACTCATCTTTCCTCCAATCTGACTATCAATGTCTTTAGTTAGTTTATATGATAGAGTACACTTAATGTACGGTATCTTACCATCCCATTGACACTTTTGAAGTTCTTTGATACAAGTATCAGGACTTATCAAATCATTTTTAATATTTTGACAAATGGTGTTAAACAAGTTAGCGTCATGTGAAATTTGTGTCTTTGCTTCTACAACACATAAGAAATTGGTAAATTCCTCATCAAATGACTTTAGCACTGCCTGTGCCCTCTCTTCTAGATCTACCTCTATGTGCTGCACTACTAGAGTACTATTTATTATGTTAGTAACTTCCATCAAGGTTTTCTACAAGCTCTTCACTATTCAGAATCTTCTTCTCTTGTTGGTGCCTTCTTCTCAATAAGTCTATCATAGACCTTCTAGTTTACTATTCGCTCAATATCCTTCAATTTCAAATTATTTGCTATAATGTATCTCACAATAGAGATATCAATCTAATCTTTCTCAAAATTGTTGTACACATCGTAAATTTTGTTCATCTGAACAATGTTGCCCTCAATAGCAATAGTTGAGTTTATCTTTTCTACCTTTTGCTTCCAAGGTTGCTGATCTTTTCTTGTTGATTTCTTTGATGTTGTCACCTTCTCTACTTGCTTGACTTCTTATTCTTCTTCTTCTTGATCACTAGACTTGACAATTGTATACAATTTCTTTTGTCTCTTGCCTGGTCCAGTGGCTTGTTGCTTGACCCTTTTATTATTTGTGGTCACAACTTCCACCAATCTCTCAAATATTCTCTTTGGTTCACATGGTTGCACATCTAATACTACTGCATATAGAATGCTCTATTTTGAAGATGTCTCTGCAATAGATACTGACAAGGGTTGTATATTTAGTATACCTTGCTTCATAGTTTGCTTGATTGCATCAGAATCACTATTAGCCATACTAGACTCTAATAAAGCTTTCTTTATAATAGTCTCTATTTTCTAGTCAGATTTCTTCTCCAAGTATGCCTGATGAGATGACTAGGTAATCTCATCATAGGTTCCAAATTTGTATTTAATTTTGTCTTTTTTTGATTTCAACAGTAAATCAATGTATCCAACTATTTTTTTATTATTTAATTCATAACCTAAGGGATCAAGAAATGTTTCCCAAGGTTCTACTGCTTGAATATAAGTAAAATCTGTATCAGCCACAACACAAATGTCATCTTTAAATATATCTACAATAACAGCTGCAATTATGAATCTCTATCTCATTTCATTCTAAAATGTCTTCATTATCAGGTTTCCACTATCCAATATCTTATCTGTAGGATGTCTTCTACATATATCTATAATATTCTCCATTGTACACCTATCACTACTCATTATCTATGTGACTAATAAATGTGGTAATCTTTTAAGCACATGAAAGAATATGTAATTGATTATGACTAAAATCTAAACATACCATTCTTAGTCCTTTTGATCTTTTCTAGGTTCTCAAGTAGTTGCATTCTCATAATTTCACTGAGGTTAACTTGTTCCTTCTCAATACATATCTTATATGTTGCATAGATGAATATGGCTGACAATTCATCAATCTTTGAACTTGCACATACAAAGTAGGCAATAATTCTACTAAAAAATCTTACATCATGTTGCTTAATAGTGCTAATCACCATGACCTTTCCATTATATAATGTTTTGGTATAACTCTCAACTTTCTTCTTAATCATTTTCTCACCTATAGGTACACTGCTTTGTTTACAAAGACCAGTTACCTCATGAATAAGGTTGGTAGAAACATCAACTACACTATCTTGCATCCATAGTTTCCCATCATGTATTCTACTTGATATGATTTGTGTCCACTCATTTGTATCCAATTCATGGTAGAAATGATATTTGAATAGGTCTAGTTCTTTCAAATGCTCAAATCCATGCTTCACAGTCATATCATGATTGAAAACTAATTCCATATCCTTGTTCATGTATTCACTTCCAATAGATTCAAATTTAATATTAATTTTCTATATCTTTGAAATATACTACATTGTTAGGAGTAATGGATATTGCTAAGTTAGGGTTTCCTTCTAAAGGTTTCACGAAAACAACTTTCAACTTAGGTTTTTCCTCATTCTCAACATTGTGAACTACTAACATATCCATGCTTCTAACAAGTATGAACTTTTACCAAATAAAATTGCAAAAAATGATAAAATACCTCTTTTCAAAAATAGGGTTTGCTTTGAAATTTCCTTCACAAGTTGCTTCTAAATGCTCTTTGCTTCAAATGTGATCACAATGAAGTGAAAATCAAGTCTATACTCCATTTATTCCATAAAATTGAACTTGCATTAATTGTGTACTTTGTAAACATGAAAAAGTTGTCAATCACGTTTTGAAATCAAATAACTACTCAAGATCATCTATCTAATCTTTAGATGCTACCCGATATGTACTATACCCTCTTTTCATCATGACAAACATCCACAAGACTTTGCTTCATAAAATTCTCTGCAAAAAAACATAGTTTTCATCTTTTGTTGATAAATTTATTTTTTTGTAATACCAGTAACTCTTACTTCCTTTATATCTTGTTTAGATAAGCTCCAAATTATAAGCGAGCTTAGGTACCATCTAAACTTAACTCGATACACCTTTTCCCAACTTCGCTACCTCCAATTCAATTTCTAAATGAAGTTTTCAGATTCTAATGCTATGAACAAGCTTAATTTAACTTATTTGAATCAAACTTGACAACTGACTTCGATCTTCCTATGTCACCATCATCTAGCTTATCTTTTGAGATGTCCAATCCTTTTACATATGCCTCATTGAGCTCTTCTCAAAGTTCCTTGACTACATTTCTTTGTTCCTTAGCATCCTTCTTAGTTTCAGAGTTCCTGTCATGGTTCCTTCGATCGTTTTTGACATTTCTTCCATCATTCCTTCTTTTTCTGAAGTTTCTTCCATTGTTCATTCTATCTCCAAATTTTTTTCCATTTTGCAATACTTTTCTGTATGTTTGAAGTTGTTGAATAATTGGCATACTGGTGTTCTACTTCTAGTATTTTGTTGATCATTAGGTGCATGAAAATTCTGAGCTATGTATCCTAATTTGTTACACTTATAACACATGATCTGTCTTCTATCTTCATAAGGTCTTCCTTCTCTTAATTTCTTTTCATTAGATCTTCTTCTATTTGTATGGTTAGTATTTCTAGGCATTCTAGTATTCCTTCTATCACTATCATGCTTAGGTTTCCTACAATCAATTACTTTATGACCCATACCATGCCAATTATGACAATAAAAGTCCTTAATATGATTAAATGACTTATTTGTACAATCTCTTTTCATATGACCTATTTCACTACATGAAAAAAACTTACCTCTATATTTATACCCCGTTTCCTTAGGAGATTCCACTTTCGTTGGGTCATCCAAAATTTCAACTTCCTTGTCTTGTCCAACTTTCTTGGGTTTATCAAAAGATTGACTGGATTCAATCTTATCATCATATTTATCTTTTTCTTTCAAATTTGATCTAATCTCAGGTTTCTTTGTATACATGTTAATTAGATAACCAAGACTAGTTTTATCAGAAGTAGATCTTTGTCTTGACATTGAATCATCAAGCTTTTCTTTGCTAGAATAGAGCTTCTCAAGTTGTTGCTTACAATGAGTTAATTCACCTTTCACAAATTGTATTTATAAAGCTCTTCTTGATCTTCTTTCAATGTTTCAAATTTAGATGTCTTCTTTGCAAGACTTTCTCTAAGATCTGGATTCTCAGTCTTCAAATCGAATTCAACTTTACTAGGAGCATTCCTCAAAGTTAACTTCAAATTTTTAATCCTCAATTCATGCTTCAAGATCTTGTACTCTGTCTTCAGTTTTGAATAATCATCATCATTGGTTTCAGATTCAGTAGATTCAAGATTGGATTTGAGATGTTCAATCTTTTCCTTCAATTGTCTAATGTATATTTTGGAGTCTTAGTATTTGTCCTTCAGCTTATCTCTTACCTCAATAAGGAGATCAATTTGTTTTAGCACCTCTTCAAGGTTCTTCATCAAGTATTCCATATCCAAAGGGATCTTACTCAAGCTATTAAGCCTCTTCTAAGTAACTGTGCTCTAACACCAATTGTTAGAAATAGGGATTACTCAGATGAGGGGTGAATTAGTAATCTACCAAATTTAGTCGCCAACTAGATATTATTTCTTACATTAAATCATACATAAAAAAGTAATAAAGTAATGTTAAACAATAGTAGTAACATGCACAAAGATAACTCATAACACTATATTTTGTTAACTAGGAAAACCCTAGCCAAGGGAAAACCCTGGTGGGGATGATACCCACAAGATAATTTATTGATATATAAGTTCCTTGTTAGAGGATGGACTCTATTAAGAGTCAATGAGAAAATTCAATATAGAAAGTCCCTATTAGGAAACTTTGAAGCCATGTTAGGAGATTCCAACCCTATTAGGAGTTGTGCCAACCTTGTTAGGATTTTTAATATAGTAGATGCAAGATGAGTCCAGTACCAAAACATGCACTTCCAATTACAATATCTCACTACCCAAACAAGTAATTAGACTTCTAGAAAATAGATTCTTTCTTAGTTTGATCTCAGATCACAAAATATCTTCACAAACTTTGCATATATGACTTTCACAAAAAATTTCATACAATTTCTCAATGCAACTACATCTTTCATTGCAATATGACTTCCACTCTTCCAACTTAGAGTAAACATCTAGAATGTAATCCCTAATTGGACAAGTAATTATTTTGTAAAAATAATAATCCTTTCCTTTAATTCTGATGTCTAGTTTCACTTAAAACACAAATATCATCCTTTCGTACAATCTATACTAACTTGTAAGGTTATATACATCAGCATCAACATGTATACAATCTCTATCTAACTTCTCTAGTCATAATATGACATCAAGAACAAGTTACAAACAAAACAATACACTACTATATATCAAATTCATATGTAGACAATTTTCTGACTACCAAAAGTTAAGTATCTTTGTTTCTGAGATTTCTTGTAAGCATGTACATTGCATGTTGCCATAAATGATAACAATTAAAAATATCCATTAGCCAATTCTCAAAAATCTCCCCCTTTGGCATTGATGGCAACAAAATAGGAAAAATTGGCTAAGTACAAAAAACTTAACATAAACAACACATTCACATTACATCTATTACAATTTGTCCATCTTACATAAGCTCCCCCTTACAATATTATTTCATACTTCATAATATTCTATTTATAATTTTCTATCGTATATTCTCCCCCTTTGACATCAATGACAAGGTTAAGATGTCAAAAATTGTTCAAAAACTATCCATCTATTGTCAAAAATATTGTCCTTCTACCTTAAGCTAATAAAATCTTCATGCAATCATCAAAACTTGCCTTAAGATTATCTATACCTTTAATCCATGTTTCCTTGGTAGATTTAGTAGAGGTGAGAATTGCACATAAGGAATATGATGCAGTTTCAACTATATTTAGGTCTGAATACAAAAAATTAGAATAAGTGTCCTTGGCCTTGACACATTCCTCCAACTATTTTTCAACAAAAGAAACTTTCAAAGCAATAGACTCTCTGAAATTTGATACTCTCTTCAAAAATTGTTCCTTCTGAAGCTCTAGTTTCCTGATATCATTGTGAATACTAGCCAATTGTCCTTCAAAATAATCAATCTTACAAGATGGATGTTGTATTTGGTTGGATAGAGCCTCTAGCTCACTCATCTTTCCTCCAATCTAACTGTCAATGTATTTAGTTAGTTTATATGATAGAGTACACTTGATGTATAATATCTTACCACCCCATTGACACTTTTGAAGTTCCTTGATACAAGTATCAAGACTTATCAAATCATTCTTAATATTTTTACATATAAGTTCCTTGTTAGAGGATGAACCCTGTTAGGATTCAATGAGAAAATTCAGTATAGAGAGTCCCTATTAGGAGACTTTGAATCCTTGTTAGGAGGTTCCAAACCTATTAGGAGTTGTGCCAACCCTGTTAGGAGTTGTAGTATAGTAGATGCAAGATGAGCCCACTACCCAAACATGCACTTCTAATTACAAGAAAAGCTCACTGCCCAAACAAGTAATCAGACTTCTAGAATATAGATTCTTTCTCAGTTTGATCTCAAATCACAAAATATCTTCACAAACTTCACATATATTGCTTTCACAAAAGTTTTCATATAATTGCTCAATGCAACAACTACATCTTTCATCACAAAATGTCCTTTGCATAAATACCATGCCTTTACACAAATTGTTGTTAGGTTGGCTAAGACCATACTCCACTTTTCCAACTTAGAGTAAACATCTAGGATGTCTGCCCTAATTGGACAAGTAATTATTTTGTAAATAAAATAATCCTTTCCTTCAATTTCACTATTCTATTTCACTTAAAGCAAAAATATCTTTGTTTTGTATAATCCATATTGACTTTTGATATTATATACATCATCATCAACATGTATACAATCTCCATCTAACTTTCCTAGTCATAATATGATGTCTGAAACAAGTTACAAACAAAAAAATACATTATTGTTTATCAAATTCATACTTAGACAATTGTCTAAGTACCAAAAGCTAAGTATCTTTATTTCTAAGGTTTCTTGTAAGCATGTACATCATGTGTTTCCATAAATTACAACAATCACATATCTCCATTAGCCAATTGTCAACAGGCTTATGAGCACAAGTTGGGATTTCCTTGGTGGTTTTCTACTAGAGTGTGGATCTGGACTAGATGGGATTAGTGTTGAGTTAGATCTTGAGGGATCTTATAGCTCTATTTTGTAATTTTTATTGTATTTGACCCTAACTCAAAAGGTCTTATAGCTAGACACATTGCATGTAAACAATTGTTATATGAATAAAATGTTGAGAATTGGTATCAAATCTTGCATTGTTGTTGTGTTTTCATTGTGTGGTTATCTACAGGGGTTTGGATTACCTCCAACAAGGGTACCATAAAATTATTTCTACATCACCATGCTCGTCCTCTTCATTGAATGGGAATACAAACTCCTTTTGATCATCTTCATCGATTTGTTTACTTGCAAATTTATCATATGATTCAAACACCATTACACTAAACTGCAAAGGTTGTTCCTCCATGATTTTGGGAGGCTGATCCAAAACATCATTGTACTCATATCAATTTTCACTTGGACTCATACCTATAATACCATTATTCTCTTTGTTTATGTTATCATAGGTATCATAATTCCTGCTTTGATTTTGAGAATAATTATTTTGGGCAAAAAGTTGTCTTGGATAATTGCCTTGGTTTCTTGAGGAATTCAACTTTATTCTCATATGTTCATTGCATAAAAAGATACATCATCTTCTTCATGACCTTAACCTCACTAGCCATATTGTTCTTGAGCTTAGCAGGTGGAGAAGTCTTTTGCTCAAAGAATACAATGTTTTGGGGCTCATACCTTGAATATGTAATTGTTGGCATTGGAGTAGCAGTAACATGTTGTAGTAAAGGTACTAGATTCAATAGGGGCATTTGATTGGGCATAGTAGATTCTCCTACAAGAAATGGTGGTATGGTTATTGTGTTATTATAAGTGAAGGAAGACACAAATTTCCCTCCACCATGGGTATATACATACTTCGTGAATGTAACAACCTCTTTGAAGACCTTTTCAATTTTATCAATGTCTCTAGGTGCGAACCTTCTTAGAAAAATACAAGTTAAAGAATCCATTATTCACAAATAGATTTGGATGGTAACCTCATGTGGTATAGTGTAAGGAAACTCAATTCTTCGATATATCCTATAGAAGTGATGATTAAACTATGAAATAGTCTCATGGGGATCCCTATTAATTGAGATGAATTAATGATGTTGGATAGATGGATCAATATAAACCTTGAATTGTACTAGAAAATTGACCTCAAAAGAGTTCCAATCCCTTATTGATACTGGTGGCAGATTGAGGTACCAATTGCATGTCATTTTCCCCAAAGTGTAAAGGAAAAGGCGATAGACCATGTCCATATGTTGAATCTAGTTTCGATTACAAATTTCCTTGAAAATTTCAATATGATCTTCTATTGTTCATGATTCTCCATAGATGAATAGTGGGAAAATATTTTAGGGTTTTTGGGAAGTCATGTAATGGACTGGTTAGGTTCAAAGGTGAACAATGGGCATTGAAAAAATCCATGGATGAAGGGTTTGGTGGAATGGTAGGTGGAGGTGAGTTTGAGTGGAACTAAGGAAGATGATGAAATTTGAAATGGGAGTGGTAGAATTCTTGGTATCCCTTTATCATTGTGAGGCTTGTGAAAGTGACTAAGTTCTAGGAACTTGTCTTTATTCTAGAAAAGTGCACCTTTGAAAAGTGTACTTCTTAAAAGAACACCTTCAAAAAGTGCACCTTTGCATAGTGATAGACTTAGAAAATTCTCTAAAACTCAAAAAATTGAGGAATTTTCAAACAACTTGGGTTTTTGTGACAAATGGTTTTTAAGATCTCCTTCTAGCACCACTTTTGTTGAGCTATTGTGTTGTACAATGCTGAACAATAGGAATCCTTTCAAACTCCTCTCTTGAAAAACTAGTCGAGGATCAACTCCAAGGTTATGGGAGATCTTGCCACCTACTAAAATTCACTCAAATGAAGATAAATGTGTATGTTCACGAGGAGGCCTTTATTGGCTCAAACTAACTTTTAGATAAGTTGTTTGATCTTTTTTTTTTTTTTGAAAAGTAACCACAAAAGAGATATATTTTGGTTTTTTTTTTTATGATGAATGCAATTTATCAATGCAACTATAAGAATTCTTATTTTAACCAATAGTTAGAAAAGAAATTAAAAAAGATAGGGTGATGAGAGATTAAAGAAAATAACTTGAAAGGAAAATTCCTAATGGACATAAACCATCGTAATAACATGTGTGGGAAATAAATTGTCAAAAGGGATCGAGTAGGAAACCAATGAAAATAGGAGTAGCACTTTCTCAATTCCATTGATGGAAACTCAATATAACCAAAAGATGTTTCATGTTTTATCAAATCACAAGGCCATGCAAAGTGTGCTCATGCAAGACAAGATACTATGCAAGAACAATAGATGATCTTTTCTCCAATTCGTTATATCAACATAATTCATTAACATGAGGCAAACACTAAAAGTAGAAGGTCACAAAATCATAACAACATAATAAACCATTGGCTCCATTATTATCCACAAACATGTATTCACAAAAATAACACACTCTGGCAAGAATAACTACACTAAAAATGAGAGCACCAATAACATATATTATTGCATCAAAATAATGACCTAGACTACAAATTACATCCATGTATTTGTAAGAAATAATATTTGTAAGAAATCATCTCCTCCCTTTGTGTTAAGAGTGAGAGATCTTAAAATGCAAACTCATGCTAAAAAACTAATAAAACAAATCTAATTATATACAAACTGACTCTCTAAATGGTGTTAAGTAGGTCTCCACCCCTATTTATATTCATTGATGGGTGCATGAGCCTTTACATGATGCAAAAGAATAAAAGAATGGGAAGCTAAGAATAATGCAACTATAAGACGATAGAGTCTTTGGAAGCTCTAAAAATGGAAGCTCAGCCTTCTCCGGGCATTTTTGGGAGTTGAACTACATCAAAATGCATTTTTGATGCACGTATTGATTTAAAATAGCAACTAGCAGTTAACTGTCAGTGCACTGGTTCTCTTCAAAAGTGTCAGTGCACCTTTGAGAAAAGTGTACCTATGTGACAAGATCCAAAAATTCTTCTAGGTGTCAAAACTTGATTTCCAACATTTGGGTTTTCTTCCCCTTTATACCAAAATGATGTGTGGATGTTTCCCTTTGAATTTTTGTATGACAAAGGTGATTTCTCAGGGAGCTAATAAGTCTAAATATTCATACTTTACCCTCAATTCCTTGTGGAAATCATGAAGTGTGACGTCTTGGACATTTGCTGGAACTTGAAACTCATGGGTTTGAGTGTGATCTTAGTTATTATAGAAGATAAGGAAGCCATGGTAATGCTCAAGACCTCAGGGAACCTCTAGAATTTTTTAGTTATGTGCACTTGCAAAACTTTAGAGATAATTCATTCACAAAATCTTCAAATTGTGCATCTGCACACCTTCGCACCTACGCACCTCCAGGGTATTGTACAAGGTGCTTAATTCACCAAAAAATCAAAGTTCTTAGTTTTAAAAATAGTTTCTGGGTTTTTCCCAAATGGGGTTTTAGATCACTCTTATATACTTATTTTGATCTTTTTGATGATTTAGGCCTATTTGTGCACCTATGAACTTTTCTCTTCAAAACTTGTAAAATTGTGCACCTGCATAGCTTCACACATGCTCACCTTCTAGAGTCCTTCAACTTATGCATATCTCAAAATTTCAAGCACACTCGTGCACCTATGCACCTTCTAGAGACAATGCACTCACCAAATCCTCAAATTGTGCACCTTCAAGGAATTGTGCAAGGTGCTCAATTCACCAAAAAGTCAAAATTCTCAATTTTGAAAATGGTTTTTTAGGCTTTTCTCATACAAGGTCTGGGAGCCCCCTAGTGTACTTATTTTTCCCTTTTTGATGATTTATACCCTCTTTATAGCCCAACATTGTCATAGACTTGAACTCCTTCTGCTTCTTCTACCTAAAATCCCAAGGCGCCAATTTTGAAAATATACATGCAATACCATGGATATTTTTTGTGCTATGGATAATGAGGATTGCATTTTATCTGTACAAAGAAGCAAGCATTAGTCATCTAGTGTCAGGGGTTAAAAAATTATGCTAATTGACTAGACTCCTAAACCCAAACAAAAAAATCTTCACTCCTTGGGGCACCTTGGAAGATACTCTATTCTGATGAATGATCTTCTGTGAGCTAAAAAAGGGGGTCACCATTTCTGAATTTGAAAATGGGGCGTGTGTTGTCGAACCACAATACGTAGCTAGAAGGGTAATGAACACTTCTTCTAGTCTAATTTCAAGAGGAAATTTATAACTATAGATCCTCTTGAATAAAAAAAAATGTCTCTCTCCTGACATCTGGTATACTTGGTGCAATAATCAAGGATGATACCAAAGAGTTTATAGTAGACTGGATAGGATTTATGTAGATAACTCTATTTTCTCTTTTAAATCTTGGGTTGGACATGCACTAGTTTGTGTCCTTCCATATCTCACTACTACATTTGGACCTGAAATGAGATGGTAGGCTATCACAATTATAATTTTTAACCATCACCCTAGTGACATGACCATGAATTGGCTCCTTTCGGACAGGCATTGGATTTTTGTTTGATTTTTGTTATCACAAATTATGACGGGGAGGTGATCTTTCATAATAGTGATAATTGAAACTATGGTTTAAGCTTATAATGAGTCTTAATAATTGTGACATCAATGTGATAGCTATGTTGTAGAAGCAACGTTCATCCATTGGGACTAGTCCTCATAATTGCGACAATTGTGCTGTGAAAGTGATGACTAGCTGTCAAAACGTCCATCACAATTGTAATGGCTAGTCGAATTATTTAAAAAAATTCTTTTAGAGGATCATCTTATTGTCATTATTGTTTGGTGACTATGGGTGGCCTAGGGAAGACATTCCTTCTCAAGAATGTCTACAAAATAGTTAAAGGTAGGTACCAGCATTCTACCTAGATTTCTATTTTGCAGACTTATTATCTTAGAAATTTACAGTTTGACTTGGCCTCCAACATTGGTTTAGAAATGCCCTATAACATAATGGGATTTGAAACCATTTGAATTGATAAAAGGTAAGTTACAAGGCCAATCATGTTTGATCATTCTTAATGATGTGTGGAAGAGTAGTGTCGATGGTGATTTGATATCAAGATTGGGTCTTCCCACTAGTAGAAATAACTAGTGTAAAATTGTTGCAACCACTAGAAGCAAAGATGTTGCTACAAACATGAATGCCTATGAGTATGAGATGTAGCATCTCTCTGAAGAGAACAATTGGAAGCTTTTTTTCCTCTTTTCCTTCCCCCATTGTGAAGGACATATGTTGCCTAAGCACTTGGAGAGCTTGGCACATCAGATTGTAGAAAAATGTGGGGGTTGTCACTTGTCATTAAAACTTTTGTAGCATCCATGGCTAGTTCTTTGGACTGGGAGTCAAAATTGAGGCAATTAATGGATGTGGAGAATTCCACCATTAAAATCTATTGCATTGAACTAAATGCGACTCTAGAACACAAATTTCACTGTACAATTTGGAAATTAAAAAATCTTACATTTGATGGTGATCCTGGATCTTGATTGCAATGAATGATGGATACAACTTTAATATATTGACACTACAGACAAAATTTATCAAATCTATTTTATTATCATTTATGGTTAAGAACAAAATTTGTAGGGCTAAGCATAAATCTCATAAACTAAGAAACTACTGAAGGCTGTCAACATTAAGCAATTTGATTAAATTGTTTCAACTTTCAATATTAAAAGCACATCAACAAATACTCTCACCTTCAATCTCATTAGTATGAGCTTATATGTTATCTTAGGAGATGCTCCTCTTTGTAATTATTTTTAAATATATAGAAGGACACTATCATATACAATAAGGTGTGGTAAAAAATAAATAGTATATAGATATTTACTAACTAAATTATTATTATATATAACTATAAGCTCAATTGTAGTAAACCATCATATTTCAAAATTATAAACTCCTACAAATGTTCATATCTTTGTAAATGTTATGCGTAATTACAC